>CM066032.1:87393649-88117951 GCA_033557465.1 Ichthyophis bannanicus | reverse complement strand
GAAACCCGCGAGGGCGGCGCGGTGGACGCTACTGGCTCCGCGAGCGCCAGGTCGCATAGCCCCGATAGCCGTCCCGGTCCTTGGAGAAGGAGCACCTCTCGAAGCGACCTCGCCTGGAGTCGGAGCTGCCTGCTCGGGTAAGTCCTGTGGTCCTCCTGGACTCGCCTCCGAGACCGCCGACGTCGGGCCCGACGCCGTCGGGCCCGAGTCGGGGGCTGCTGGGTCACCTGAGCTCGGACTCAGGTTGACGGCCTTGGAGAGCAGACTGTCTGCCTTCATGGACCAGCAGCGGGCACTGCTCGCTAGCCTCGCTGGCGCCGCTGCCCCGACCGCCGGGACGTCGACGTCTAAGTCGACCCCGGAGACCGAGCCGATCCTCGAGTCCATGCGAACTCGAGTCGATCCTCGGTCGAGGTCACCCTCGGCCTCCCGTTCGGGACCGAGGTCGCCGACGCCGACTCCCTCGGCGTCGGGGCGGCAGGCGCGCCTGCCCGGTCCGACCCCACCGATTCCTCGTCGGAGTCGGTCTGGGAGTCTGAAGAGGAAGAGTCACCTGATTCTTTTCGGACTCGGTGTGTCCCCTCGGACTCACCTGAGTCCGAACCTCGGAAGCAGTCCCCCCCGGAGGATGCCCGGTTCTCGGACTTCGTCAGGGATATGGCCAAGGCTTTGGCCTTCCCTGCGGATCCCGAGGAGGAGCCTCGAGCCGAAGAGCTCGACGCCCTCCAGTATGACTCTCCCGCCAGGGAACACTTTACTGTACCGGTTCCTCCCATGCTGGAACGACTACTCTTCCGCATGTGGGAGAGTCCGGCCTCCTCGCCGGTCCTGAGCAAGCGGGTCGATTCTATCTATCGAGTCCGCAAGAGCCCTGGCTTCCAAAAAGCACAGCTACCACACCATTCCATGGTAGTGGAATCGGCCATGCATCGTCTTAAGAGCCAGAAGATGCACTCCTCGGTGCCTCCTGGCAGGGAGGCCCGTAACCTGGATGGCCTTGGTAAGAAGTGTTTCCAGGGCTCTATGCTTGCGTGTCGTGTCCAGACCTACCAGCTATACATGGGCATGTATCTCCGAGACCTGGCTAAAGAGCTAGCCGGATTCTCCGCTGGTTTGTCCGAGGAACCTTTGCGGAGGTTCCTGGCCTTGTCCACTGGCATTCGGGAATGCTCAAAATTCATATCCCGAGCAGCCTATGATGGCTTTGAAGCATCGGCTCGAGTGGCCGCAGCCGGCATCGGTGCCCGCCGACAGGCTTGGCTTCAGTCGTCTGACCTTGAGCCCTGGGTGCAGGACAAGTTGGTCGATGTCCCCTGCCGAGGTGAAAACCTCTTTGGCAAGCCCATGGCTGAAAAGGCTGCACAGATCGAGACGGAGACTCTCACCAGGACTAGGCTTTCTAGGAAGACCTCCGCCCCTTCCCAGAAAAAGAAGGGCTCGGGAAAGAAGTCCTTTTAACCCGAGAAAGGCGGCTGCCTACAAACACTACCCCCAATATCAGGCCCCTGCAGCTCCCCAACAGGGCCAGCAGGCCAAGGGACGGGGTAACGGGTCCCGTAGGCAGCAAGCCCCCAAGCCTGCACCACCAGCCCCTGCTCAGCAGGGTGGGGGTTTTTGACTCCTTAAGCATAGCCTCTCCCCCTCCGCTGGCTCCTCCCAGCACCGGAGGCCGGCTGGTTCACTTCGCCCACAGGTGGTCCAGCATCACTTCAGATGCCTGGGTGCTTCAAGTCGTAAGAGAAGGCTATCTTCTCCACTTCCACCAGGTCCCTCCCTCCTATTTCCCGGGAGAACCTCCACGACTCCCTCTGCACAGGGACTTACTCCTTCAGGAGTTAGCAGGTCTTCTACAGGAACAGGCGGTGGAACCGGTGCCCCACCACCTGAGAGGTCAAGGTTTTTACTCCAGGTACTTTCTAGTACCAAAAAGGACAGGAGGCCTCAGACCCATCCTGGACTTGCGCAACCTCAACAGGTTCCTCGTGCGGGAAAAGTTCAAAATGCTTACCCTTGGAATCCTTCTGCCCTACCTCCAGCAGGGAGATTGGCTATGCTCCTTGGATCTAAAGGATGCCTACACGCACATCCTCATCCACCCAAGCCACCGCCAATACCTAAGGTTTGTGGTGGCAGGAAATCATTACCAGTACAGAGTACTGCCCTTTGGCCTGTCCTCCGCACCGCGAGTCTTCACAAAATGTCTCGCGGTGGTGGCGGCCCATCTCCGGCTTCACGGCCTCTATGTCTTTCCGTACCTCGACGACTGGCTCATCAGAGCAGCGTCCGCTCCGGAGGTCACCAACGCCACACGCCGCACGGTGACTCTTCTGCAGTACTTGGGCTTTGTCATAAACTTCGCAAAGTCCACTTTGCTCCCCTCACAGGATCTCGAGTTCATCGGCGCAAGACTGCACACTCCTCAGGCGCGAGCTTTCCTGCCTCTCGACAGGGCTCAACGGCTCATGGACCTAGCCGACCGTTTTCGCAGCCAGTCCCTGGTCTCCGCCAGGCGCTTCCTGAGACTGCTCGGCCATATGGCTTCCACCGTCCATGTGACCCCCAATGCCCGCCTGAATATGCGGCCTGCTCAATGGTGTCTTCGCAAGCAGTGGCAACAAGCCACAGGCGGCCTAGCAGACCTAGTGCGCGTCTCCGAGCCGCTGGCCTCGTCTCTCCAGTGGTGGCTTCATCGGCCGAACCTGGTACTCGGCATGCCTTTTCAGTCACCTCAGCCGGCCCAGGTGCTGACGACAGATGCGTCCCTCCTGGGTTGGGGAGCACATTGCCAAGGGGCACGTACTCAGGGCCTCTGGACCACGTGGGAGTCTGCTCAGCAGATCAACTTCCTGGAGCTCAGAGCGATCCGCCTGGCTCTCAAGGCTTTCTCCCACCTGACCTCTCACCAGTCCGTCCTTGTCCAGACGGACAATCAAGTTGCCATGTTCTACGTGAACAAACAGGGGGGCACGGGCTCCTTCCTTCTCTGTCGGGAAGCACAGAAGCTCTGCTCTTGGGCCGTCAGTCACGGCGTTCTTCTCAAGGCAGTTTATCTCCCAGGCCAAGAAAATTGCCTGGCGGACAAACTCAGCAGGATCCTCCAGCCGCACGAGTGGCGCCTGGATCCCTTGTAGTTCAGAAGCTCTTTCTAAAGTGGGGCCTCCCCACGATGGATCTCTTTGCCAGTCCTCACAACCGGCAACTTCCTCGCTTCTGCTCTCGTCAGCCACATCCCCTTCGAGTTGCGGCAGACGCTTTTCTACTCTCATGGTCGGAGAGCCTTCTGTATGCTTTTCCTCCCATCCCGCTAGTCTCTCGAACTCTTTTCAAGGTTCTCCGAGACAAAGCTTCCATGATCCTGGTGGCCCCTCGCTGGCCCAGACAGCCGTGGTTTCCACTCCTGCTGCAATTAGCGGTAGAGGATCCATTCCCTCTGGGGTTTCAACCGGATCTCCTCACTCAGGATCAGGGGTCTCTGCTACACCCCAACCTCAGATCTCTCAATCTAATGGCCTGGCTGCTGAGAGGGTAGTCCTTGCTCCCCTTCTCCTGCCGGCAGAGGTGGAGGAGGTCGTCCTAGCTTCTCGGCGACCTTCTACCCGCAAATGCTACGCCCTTAAATGGCGTCGCTTTTCCGTTTGGTGTACCCAACAGTCTCAGGATCCCTTCTCCTGCTCGGTGTCGGTGATCTTGCAGTACTTGCTCTACCTCTCTAATCTGGGACTTAAGTCCAACTCCGTCAAAGTTCACCTCAGTGCTCTTTCAGCACATCATGTGCCGGTGGACGGCAGACCTCTTTCCAGCGACCCTCTCGTAGCGAGGTTTCTCCGAGGTCTCCTTCTACTTAAACCACCTCTGCGCCCGCCAGCGCCTGACTGGGATCTGAATGTGGTTTTACAGCGGATCACCTGTCCGCCTTTTGAACCTATGGCTACCTGTTCTCTCCGTTTTCTTTCTTGGAAAACATTGTTCTTGATAGCCCTCACTTCCGCTAGGCGCGTAAGTGAATTGCAGGCCCTCGTGTCTGATCCCCCTTACACTCGGTTCTACAAAAATAGGGTAGTCCTACGGACTCACCCAAAATTTCTTCCAAAAGTGGTCTCCCCTTTTCACATCAATCAGGAGGTGGTACTTCCGACCTTCTTTCCCAGACCACACTCCAGCCGAGCTGAAATGGTCCTCCATACCCTGGACTGTAGAAGGGCATGAACTTCTACCTTGACCGTACGCGGGAGCACCGTAAAGCTGCTCAGCTTTTTGTGTCTTTTGATCCCAATAAATTGGGACTCCCGGTCTCCAAGCGTACTCTGTCCATCTGGGTTGCGGACTGTATCACTTGGGCTTATGGGGCAGCCGGACTCTCCTTGGATGGTCGAGTCACGGCTCATTGTGTTCGGGCAAAGGCTACGTCAGTGGCTTACCTCCGCTCTGTTCCGCTGGCAGACATCTGCCGGGCCGCTACTTGGTCTTCGAGCCAGACTTTTGCGGTCCATTACTGTCTCGAGAGGGAGTCCCGCAGGGACAGTGCTTTCGGACAGGCAGTCCTCCGTAATCTCTTTGAGGTTTGAGCAACTCCTACCCTCCATCCCGGATGTGGGCTACCGGTGGGTAATAATTCAGCGAAGATTCTTTCCTTCTGTGCTGCTGAGCTAGAGGGAGCTCATTTTTTGTGCTTAGGGTCTCCGGTAGCCTTAAGCTTGGGAGTCCCATATGTGAGGACTGACTTCCTGCTTGGTCCTGGAGAAAGTGTAGTTACTCACCTGTAACAGGTGTTCTCCAGGAGCAGCAGGAATCAGTCCTCACAACCCTCCCTCCTCCCCTTGGAGTTGCAATCATCGGCTTAAGTTTTTTTGCAAATTTTTATGCTGTCTTTTTTAGCTATGTCATCTGACTGGCTAAGATGGCACCCTTGGGCAGGAAGGCGACCGCGCATGCGCGCTGCAATTCCCAAAGGCTTTCTTTGAAAGCTGGGGAAAATTGCTCCGCGAGGGCTCCGTCGGCGCCGACGTCACCCATATGTGAGGACTGATTCCTGCTGCTCCTGGAGAACACCTGTTACAGGTGAGTAACTACGCTTTATCGCATGTCGGCGGAATCTGCTGCATTAAATTGGCAGCTACCCTTCCTGAGGTGCACTGAATGCCAATCACGGTTAGTGTGAGCTATTGATGCCTGTGCAGTCAAAGCCCTCCCTCTGCCATGATCCCACACTAAGCTGTTAGCGTGGGATTTTTACCACAATGGCTTTTTTAGTGTGTGGTAATGGTTACTGCTCTCCCTTGCTAACTGCTTATTGTGGGATTAGTGTGCAGTAAGCATTGCCATAGTTTGGTAAACATTCCCCTTAGCATCTTGAATTAAGAAAAGCAGTACATTTTCTTCTGATTTTTATTTTCAGGCAGCTTTCAGTACTGAAGTTTAGTTCATTAATAGTCTTTCTGTACCACCCTTCATTGTGTGCAGCAGAGCAGTTTACATTTAAAAATTTGTTGAGTTAAATTAAGTGTAAGTTGCACATGCATAGTCTGACATACATATGATTTTGGGGTGAATTTTCTGGTTTCCTTAGAGGTGAGCACTGCTAAAGTCTTAGCTGTGCCTGATCTCAAAGACTTGAGTTAGGCCAACGGCATGCTTCCATCAGATCTTGAAAAATTCAGCTGCGTTAAACTCTACCAGGATTCCAGTGTCCTAAGATAATGAAGATTGTCAGCTAATCAGCATTTCTCATGTCTTTCAAATGCCACACTTGCACACTCTTATTGCATCGTAAACATTATTGCAGTTACTGCAGGATAGACATTCTCATTAAAAACAAAACAACTCCCATGGCTACTATGATCAATCTGTACAACAATAAGTTCAAAACTACATTTTTTAAAAAATTTCAGTATAAATTAAATGAACATGGTTGTTTTGAATTGTTTTATTTGCAGCTTTTTATTTGTGTTTATGCTTGGCTAAAGGCATAGCTTTTCTTTCCTCTTAGGTATTTTGGACAGATCTGTACAATGGGTATGATAAGGCTCTGTTTTGAATTGTTCATTTAAAAAATACATTGATTTACAAAACAAATGTTGATTTAGGATGATTTATATATAATAAATATCCCATATTGTTCTGCTAGACCAGGGGTCTGCAACCTTTAAGACATAAAGAGCCACTTGGACCCGTTTCCGAAGGGAAAAAAAAAACTGGGAGCCGCAAAACCATTGCGACATTTAAAACAAATCTAACACTGCATATATTGTTTCTTACCTTAATGCTATATACGACCCCCTACTTTTCCTGTTAAAATATAGGTGTTTGGCCTATACTCACCGTATAAGACTACCCCTCTTCCTTCGCACACCAAAAAAAATACGCCAGAAAATATCACAACAACAAGTAACAATATTTGATTTCAAAATTATGATGATTTTGTAGTCAAATCACTAATATGAAATAAAATTATTTTTTCTACCTTTGTTGTCTGACCAATTTATTCTTTGATCATGCTGGTCCCGATCTGAGGCTTCTGCTTTCCTGTCTTCTCTTAGCTCTCTTTCTGTGGTCTATGGTCCATCTGCCATTTCTTATCTCTTCTTTCGTTTTCTTCACTTCTTTCCATCAGCCTATTTCCAGTCCCAGTAACCCTCCCCAATATCAGCCCCTTTCCAGTCCTCACTCCCAGTACCTTCCAATGTCAACTTGCATTCCCATGATTGCCACTGGTGTCCATTTCCTTCCAATCCCCCTCCTTCCCCACTGACCAGTCCCTTCTAGTACAAATACCATGGCAGCCTTAGCCCCCAGTTATCTTCCAGGGCCAGCAGCTCTATCCTCCCCTCCCCACAATCAGCCCATGCCCATTCAAAGCCCCCCAATCAGCTCGCTTCCAGTGCTAATCCCCCTCAACCCCATTACCAGTGCTAGCCTCCCCTAATCAGCCCAATACCAGTCCTACCCCCCATCAGCTCATTACCAGTCCTAGCCTCCCCTAATCAGCTCATTTCCAGTGCTAGTCCCCTCAACCCCATTACCAGTGCTCCATCCCTCCATGTCAGCCCCCCTCCCTCCATCCATGTCAGCCCCCTCCATCCCTCCATGTCAGCCCCCCTCCCTCCATCCATATCAGCTCCCTCCCTCCATGTCAGCCCCCTCCATCCCTCCATGTCAGCCCCCCTCCCTCCATCCATATCAGCTCCCTCCCTCCATGTCAGCCCCATCAGCTCCCGCCCTCCTCCATGTCAGCCCCCTCCCTCCATCCATCCATATCAGCTCCCTCCATCCCTCCATGTCAGCCCCCCTCCCTCCATCCATATCAGCTCCCTCCCTCCATGTCAGCCCCCTCCATCCCTCCATGTCAGCCCCCCTCCCTCCATCCATATCAGCTCCCTCCCTCCATGTCAGCCCCCCTCCCTCCATCCATATCAGCTCCCTCCCTCCATGTCAGCTCCTCCCTCCCTCCATCCATGTCAGCCCCATCAGCTCCCTCCCTCCATGTCAGCCCCCCTCCCACCTTCCATCCATCCATATCAGCTCCCTCCATCCATGTCAGCCCCCCTCCCTCCATCCATATCAGCTCCCTCCCTCCATGTCAGCCCCTCCTCCCGCCATCCATGTCAGCCCCCTCCCTCCCTCCATGTCAGCCCCCTCCATCCCTCCATGTCAGCACCCTCCCTCCATCCATCCATATCAGCTCCCTCCCTCCATGTCAGCCCCTCCTCCCTCCATCCATATCTGCTCCCTCCCGTCTTCTGCAGCCGCGGCTCCCAGCCTCTTACGGAACCGCGGCTGTGCTTTTAAAATCATCTCGGAGCCCGTCCTGGCTTGACGGGCTCCGTGCAGCATTGTCCCGCCTCCAAACTTCCTTTAGAGGCGGGACAATGCTGCACGGAGCCCGTCAAGACAGGAAGGGCTCCGAGATGATTTTAAAAGCACAGCCGCGGTTCCCTAAGAGGCAGGGAGCCGCGGCTGCAGAAGAAGGGAGGGAGCTTACAAAACTATTGCCTGTCACCGGGCGGGCAGTGTGCTCCGGAGCCGCGGCAAAGGTGAGAAAGAGCCGCATGCGGCTCCGGAGCCGCGGTTGCCGACCCCTGTGCTAGACCATTCTAGACAAGTGGGTTGTGTTCTCTTACCAGCAGATTGATGGAGACAGAGAACCAATGAAATTCCCATGTTTCAGTGACATCACTCCCATGCCTCTATTCACCTTAGCCACCAGAGAGCCCTTCAGTATTATTCTGCCTCCAGCAGATGGTGGATGGATTTTCTCCACTCTGAAGAAAATCTGGACAATTGAGAGGAAAAGATTGATTTCACTCGTGAATGACTACTTTTAGGGTGACTCTCTCACTTGAGCGTGACGTGGGAGGCTCCACTAGACTGTGGTCTTTTCAGTAGCCATAGGAGGAGGGAAAATTGGTTCAGCTCTGTGCTCTTATAAGAGCCTGTTCAGCAGCCAGAAAATTGGAAGAATTTAGAAGATGTAAGAAACATAACTTTTACATAATAATAGACTTCTCAGTGATGTGCAGAGTTGGTTTAATCAATCACTTTCTTGCAAGGAAGGGTGAAATACTTCAGTGAGCTTTTCACAAAGATCCTCTGTTTCACAGTTCTTTTATAGTAGATTATGTACTCACCCTCTTTTCAGCATGTCCATAATTCATTGGATAATATTATACACCTGTATCAGGCTATGTGTTATTAGCCACATAGTCTCTCTTCCCAGAATGCAGACATACAGTAAAGGTGAATCAGCTTTGTACCTCTGCACCTGTGACAGGCTACATATTATTAGCCACGTAGACTCTCTTCCCAGGATGCAGACATACATCAAGATGAATCAGCCTTGTACCTCTGCACCTGTGACAGGCTACGTATTAGCCACGTAGTCTCTCTTCCCAGGATGCAGACATACAGTAAAGGTGAATGAATGGAATACAAGCATTAGATTAGATTGTAAAAAACATATCACATTTGTTTATATCAGAAGAGTTCAACAGCATCATACAACCTCAAGGTCCGCTCCCTCCTCCTCTGTCTCCCCCCCCCCTGAAGATTACAGAAGGCTTTCAGAGGAATCTGCCTGCCAGCTACCTTAAAACACAGTTTCTGAAAAGACAGAAGTAATTTCAGGGGAGGAGAGCTGAGTCTGGTATGCGTTTTCTGCCTGGGGCTTTCAGGAGGTGAGTACCAAGACTTGACTCATCATGTCATTGTTGGGGGCTCCGAATTCCATCTGCGGTACAATTCAGGGTGGACTGCTGGTGTCTGTTGGCATGGTGTGGGGGTTCCCTACCACTTTCTACAGACATTAGTAGCATGTTTTACTATTGTGTACCTGTTGGGTACATGTTCTGCCTGAGGAATGCACATTCTTACCCAAGTGTCTATTTTGTGTGTTGCTGCACAAGTGCTGTTAACACGCTCTTTCCAGGCTGCCATGGCCTCAGCAAGCACTGTTGTACTTGCCTTAACTTCTGTGTCTTCTTCCAGGAAATGTTTTGGCCTGTGGCAAGCAAGGTGCCTTGTCTCCAGCTTCTGGACTCTGCTTTCCCTGCATGGCAGCTTCTGAATTGTCCCTGGAGAACCTGCTCCCCCTCTCTCAACCAGGGGATGCAGTTGGTCCTGCCTCAGGGCAGGAGGGGCGGATGGTGCTGTAGATAAGGATGGCTAGCCAGCCAGCCATAGGTTCTGGCAATTGTGCTGTTGGCCACTTCCTGTCCTCTAGGGGTTTGGCAGCAGCTATGTCCCCTGGTGTCGGGGAGGTCATTTCCAAGAGGAGAGCTTCTAGACTCCAGATTGCCCTTCCTGGAATTTATTTCCTTTTTGCAACAGGTCTGATCATTATGGTATGTAAATTCAGACCCTGCAGCCTCTGGGTGCCCCCAAGTGCAGTCTCGTGAGGAGCAGGTTGAGAGTGGAAGCTCTTTTTGGTTGCCTATGGCTAAGTGTTGCTTCCTGGAGATGTGGAGCAGCTGGGGTCTGCCTGCAATTTGGATTGTGACTGGTTCAAATGTCTTGGTTTTGGACTCTGATGTGGATGAAGACGTGCTCTTGCCTTCAGAGGATTATGAAGAGGCTGGTGTTATCTGCCTGTTCCAAAAGAAGGAATTGGCGGTATTGATTGCCAGGGTCTCATCCACCTTGAACTTGGCGGATGCTCCAGACAAAGAGCAGGGGCCGAAGGTTCATCCCACTCCTGCAGGGGTGTGTAAATACACTACAGTTTTCCTGTTCCAGGAAGTGATCAAGGATATTATCTGGTTGGAGTGGGATTCTCACGACTCCCCGACTAAAGGTGTATAAGAAGATGTACGCTGTCCTGGAGGAGTGTGTTGTATGGTTTGATATACCCAAGGTGGATGCACAGGTCATGGCAGTTACAAAACGGACCACCATACCTGTGGAAAGCAGATTGGCTTTGAAGGATATCTGGACTGAAAGGTGGATTCGTTGCTGAAGAACTAGTTTGTCGTGGTGGCTGGTTTCTTCAGTTGGCGGTATGTGCAGGAATGACGTCTCAAGCTCTGCTTCAGTGAATTCATTCTCTCCCGCCAGACGATACTACCCCTATTTTGGAGTCTGCTACAGCCTTCCATTCTGATGCCATATATGACCTCATCCGCCTAGCGGTCAGGGATAGTGCCCTGTTGACAGTGAAACTGTTAGATTTGGCTTTGCCACTGGGCAGTGGATACATTCTCTAAAGCCTGGTTGACCCAAATGGTCTTTAAAGGGAAGCGTCTGTTTTGAGAAGCTGGTGAAAGGACCTAGGCAAGACAAAACCTTACCGCCGTCTGGAAGATAAGTCTGAAGGGCCTAGAAAACAAGCAGAAGCCCCTTTTCCATTGAACTCTGCCCGCTCCTCGTGGGCACGATGGATGGACTCCTATTGCTATCAGCCTAGAAAGCTCTTCTTCTGGATTTCATGCTTGTTCTCAGTCCTTCTGAGGAGCTCGTGGGCCCAGAGACTCAGCCCCCTTTAGAGGAGGTCCCTCTCAGGCTGCCCAATGAAGGTTTGGGGGCCCATTTCCTGGTATCTCCGGTTGGCAGCAGGCTTCATCTTTTCTTTCAGGAATAGGCTTGGGTCACCCAGGATTGCTAGGTGCTAGACACCATTCAGTACAGCTATGTTCTGGAATGCAAAGAGCTGATCCCAGATTCGTTTGTCATCTCCCACTGAGGGTTAGTGAACAAAAGGGAAGGTGCATGGATCATCTTTGACAAGTTGCTACTCCTAAAAGCAGTGGTGCCTATTCCCCCAGACCATTGAGAACAAAGGCAGATATTCAATCTATTTTGTGGTGCCAAAAAAGGATGGCTTATTCAGGCCCATTCTTGACCTCAAGGGTGTCAACGCGCACTTGCATGTCCTGTGTTTCCGGATGGAAACTTTGAGATCAGTGGTTCAGGTGGTGCACCAAGGGGAGTTCCTTGCATCTCTTGGCCAAAGCTTATTTCATATCCCGATCCGGAAGAATCAGACAAAGTATCTGCTGTGCTTGGCTTGTACTTTGTTTGCTGACCTTTAATTCAGGCTCTTCACTGCCCCAAGGATTTTCTGCAAGTTCATGGTAGTGGTGACTGAGGTGCTGTGGCGCCAAGAGATTTGTGTGCACCCATATCTGGACAACTGGCTCATTCGAGCCCATTCTCTGTCTGAGGTGTCTTGGGCGTCAACCCAAATGGTGTCCTCTTTTGGAAAGCCTCGGCTGGGTAATCAATCAGAGGAAGAGCCAGTTGATGCTTTCCCAATCCCTGGAGTTCCTAGGAGCATGGTTCGATAGCGAGAGGGCAGTGTCTTCCTGCCAGATGAGAAAGTCAAAAGGTTGTTGGATTGTCTGTCGTCCTGTTCTCAACAGGTTCCCACAGTCTGGGATTATTTACAGCTCCACAGATTGATGGCAGAGAGAATCCAGATGGTGCTGTGGGCGCAGTCTCATGTGCAACCGTTCCAACAGTCCTTACTGGCTCAGTGGTCCATGAGTTTTCAGGAGTTTGAGCTCAGGCTTCCGCTCCCACTGATGGAGAAGGCTAGCTTTCGGTGGTGGCAGCAGCCCAATTATCTGAAGAAGGACATGCTGCTGGACAGTTACTTATGGATCCTTCAGACGATGGATACCAGTCTCGGGCTGTGGAGCCCATTGCCAAGGCCCAGGGCCATCGGAGCCACAGAGAAGTGGTGCGGTCCATCAACTGCCTTGAGGCGAGGGCCATCAAGTTGGCTCTCCTGTGCTTCTGGCCCCTGGTCAAGGGCCAGGCAGTTTGAGTGTTTTCGGCCAATGCCACTGTGGTGGCTTATGTTAATTGGCAAGGCAGCACGAGGAGTGCCAGAGTGGCGCTGGAGATGCCTCTTCTTTGCCTGGGCAAAGAAAAAACTCCTAGCTCTGTCAACCCAGCACATTGCTGAGGTGGACAATGTAGAAGCAAACTATCTCGGCCAGCACTCTCTGGATCCTGGAGAGTGGGTTGAGTAAGGAGGCGTTTGTTGATTCTTTGCCATTGGTCGCCCCGAGATGGATCTGATGGTGACCCGCTCCAATGCCAAGGTATGTCACTTAATCGCCACACACAGGCATGGCCTGAGAGCGTGGATGCCCTGGCCAAGACCTGCTGTACGTATTTCTACCTTGGCCGCAGTTGAAACGTATGATTTGATGTTTAGAGCTCCACCCGAGACAGATTGTTCTGGTGGCGCCAGATTGGCTGAGGAGAGTGTGGTTTGGAAATCTGATGTAGCTCCTACAAGTGCCACCTCTTCGTTTACCTCTGCATCTGGGCCTGTTGTGTCAGGGGATGATTGTCCTGAAAGACCCAGCTCACTTCTCGCTAACAGCTTGACTCTTGAAAGGAGTAGGCTAGTGTATAAGGGCTACTCTCCTGCATTGGTTTCCTTTCTGCTTTGAGCCTGGAGGATGCCTACCAACCTGGCATATGTGTGGGTCTGGTACCTATTTGAGCAATGGTGTGGTACACGGAACCTGATTCCTGGGCCATCCATTGTGCTATCTCTGTTGGCATTTCTGCAGGAAGGTCTGGAAAAGGGACTTTCTCTGAGCTATCTGAAGGCTCTGGCCTGTTTCCAAGGTATGGTGTCTGGTAAGTCTATAGCCTTACACCCAGATGTTGCATGCTTTCTTCAGGGGGTTCAGCGCCTGCATCCTCCCCTCTGGTCTGTAGTCCCTTCCTGGGATCTGTGTCTGTTGCTCAGAGCCCTGATGTTGGGAGTCCTTTGAGCCATTGAGTGTCAAATCTTTCAGAATAGCATGCCTCAGTATGGTTTGCTTGGTTGCAGTTTGTTCGGCAAGGTGGATTAATGAGCTGCAAGCTTTGTCTTGTAGGGATCCTTATCTGTCCTTTTCAGAGGATGCAGTCTCCATTCGCCATGTGCCCTCCTTTTTTACTCAAGGTGATCTCTCCCTGTCATGTGAACCAGATGGTTTGCTTGCCCTCCTTCTCTAAGAAGCAGTAACGGAGGGATAAGTATCTTTGCCTTGTGTATGGCCATAGGGTGCTTCTCCGGTACAAGGGGGTTAGAAATTCTTTTTGTAAATTGCATCATCTGTTTTGTGCTCTTTGCTGGCCTGCACAAGGATGATGTGGTGGCTAAGGGGCTTGTTTACAAAGCCGTGATATCGGTTTCCGCCGGATATCGGAGCCGTGGCCCCATTGAATTCAATGGGGCTGCGGCTCTGATATTGGGCGGAAACTGCTACCGCGGCTTTGTAAACAAGCCCCTAAGTCTACTTTGGAGCGCTTAAGGAGGCCAGTGCCTCGGCATATCTGTTAAGGAGCTAGATGGTTCCAGAGGGTTTGCATGCCTATTCTACCTGAGTGCAAGCATCCTTGTGGGCAGAACAGAGCTCAGTAGCTACTGCAAACATTTGTTGGGTGGCAATGTAGGAATCTCTTTTCACTTTTGTCAAACATTACCGTTTGGATGTCCACGCTTGGGCAGACACAGCCTTTGGCTCAAAGATTTTGCAAGCTGCTCTGTTGTCATCTTGCCCAGTGGAGGCATAGCTTTGGTACATACCACTTGTCTGGACTAGTCTAGCAGGATGATATGGAAGGTGACATTTTACTTACCAGCTAATGTCCTTTCCTTGAGTCCTGCTAGACCAGTCCAGGGTTTGCTCTTAGAACAGTTTGGCTCTATTATTTTGCTGTGACACCTTCTGGTCTGCAATGACTTCTATGCTTTGCTCTGCAGGTCCATATTCTACTACTGGCTTTCTGTTTATTCTTTCCTGGATGTAGTTCTCTGCTGTTTGATCATGCATTGTTGCTCATGTTAAGGTGTGAAGTTTGCTTTGGGATGGATAGTGGAGGGCCCTCTGATGGCTGAGGCGAATAGAGGCATGGAAGCAATGTCACTGAAACCTGGGCATTTCATTAGCTCTTTGTCTCAACCAATCTGTTGGTAGGGGAACACAACCCACTTGTCTGGATTGTCTAATAGGATTCAAGGAAAGGACATTATTAGGTAAGTAAAATGTTTCCATTTATCTGTTACCTTAGATTCAGCTTTCTGACTAAATACAGCCAGGACCTTGTTCTTTTGTATTGCATCTAGCATAGTTTGTAGGCTTGTAGCGGCAGAGCGCAAACAATCCAATAATACCAGGAGTCTGTTCAGAAGGTCCAAATCATTTATTTGTGCACAAGACTCAAGCAGAATCACATTCAAAATGGCTGAGCTATGGCTGTTAGTAAAACAACAACTTTTATACTGTTCTTTCCCATTCTGGACATAGGCAAACTTTTCATTGGTTCTGGTAACCCTTCTTTCACCATCTATTGGTCCCGGTACCGTTACGTAGCTATCCAATGAGGGCCCTTGACTGGGCTCAGCACCTGTTTCCCCCCCTTACAGTCCCAATTACAATGGTCAGTTCTACAACTTTGATACTTTTCTCCTCCAAGGTCGCTAACCAGCTGGAATATGTGGGAAAGCAGGCACTGTAACCTCTCTCTCAACAGAGTTAATTAATTCCATAGAAGCTTCACACAGTCTTATCAGTATCAATTAAAGCTGTTTTTCTGTCCTTTCTAAGTTTCGTTTCTGCTTAGCTATGTTCAGTTAAGCTGAGTTAAGTTTCAATTCTATGAAGGCAATATTGGGGGGGGGTTTTCCATTCTCTGGACCTAACCATAAGCTTCATTTACAGGTCAAGCTACTCGGGCCTGCCTGTTTAGTTCATCAGCATGGATCATAGGCCTGAGCCTACCACATTCCCCCCTTTGATTAATCTCACCCTAATGCTAATAAGGTGTGAGATCTAAATCACTTAATTACACTGGAGTTGGGTTTTTACCAATGGTACCAGGAGTAGGGTGCCATAAGGCTAAAATCTTAGTAGCAGTTTTACGTTCTACGGTATTTTCAATAACACTATTAATAGAGCGCATACAACATGGGATTATACATGGTAAGAGTAAAAACAAAGCTAGAAAGAGCAATATCAGCATAGCGAAAGTGGTAAGTCCTCCTAAACCAGAGAAGATGGATGCAAACCAATTGGGTATCTTAAGACCATGCCAGGTCTGTACTGGCACATAAGCTTGCTTTCGCATGTTTTCAGCAATTTCTTCAACCACCTGACCCTTATCATCTATCTTCAAGCAACAATTTGTGAGATTTAGCTTATCACATACTCCTCCTTCAGCTGCTAACAAGTAATCTAGTGCCAAGCGATTTTGATATATTGCTGTGCGCATTTGTGTGCTTTGTCTGGCTAGAAGTGTAAGTGCTTGACTAGTTTCATTAGTGATGAGTTCAACTACTGCCTGCAAGCGTATAATTCTATTCAACATATAAATTGGGGTACGATACCCCCACATGCCATCTTGCTCCCAAGTGGCAGGTCCATAATAGGCAATGATTCGCTCGGGTGGCCAATCGTCACCATCCCATTTCTCCCATTTGCCTATCTGTAAAGCTGCTCTCTTCTGCCTCTTTGAGTAGACTGGGTAGCCTAATTGTTCTCCATGTTCTGTGGGCAATAGAAAGAAAGAGGGTCGGATAGTCCCTAAGACACATGCCCCTCCCCAATGAATAGGGAGTCGAGCATATGCTCGGGTTCCACAAATCCAATATAGGCCAGGTGGGGCTTGCCAGACATAAGGTTGGGCAAGGTCAGTCCATAGAGGGGCAAGCTCGGGAAATTTCGCTAATGGATTGGTGGGTTCAGATTCATTAACTCCTGACCACCAGGACGTCTGTTTTGTGGTGTCATTATAAAACTTCTGGCTGAGACAGACTAGCTGTCCCACCTGCAAATTGAACTGAGGTCCAGTTCGAGCATAGCACAGACGTCCAACTATTGGGTGTGCCAATACCCATTCACTTGTGGTTTTATGCAATTCAGTGTGGTTATAGGCTACTGAGTAATTCAATTCTTGGGCCTCCCAAGGCCACTGATCACCCATTCTAGTTCCACCACAAAAGTAACAATCTGAAATGTGGAGACTGGAGACCACAGCTCCAGCCAACTCTAAGAACAAATTCTGAGAAGGGTGAGGGATATCAAACTTATTTACATGCATGGTTTCATAGAAAGTGTTATGTATATGGTACCTTGATGATCGATGGGCTTGGGTATTTAGTCTAATATATACAATGGTCCCTGGATCTGATCCAGAGTCTGCGATACGTAGCCAAACTTATACCCTTGTTTCCATGCACTGGGTTGATTATGTGTAACTCTAATGGATTACAGGCACCTTTCTTACAATTTTCTAAATTCTTTACATATGGCTTGGTTAAGGCAGCCATTCGATTGTCTCTGGTATTCTCTACCATACCAGTTTTCCATGTGGCATAGAACACACATTCCCACTTTGGGCAATAGTAATCCTCGATTGGGGCTGTACTATATTCTTTTGCTAAACTCGTTTACCTGTGCATGCCCCCCATCCAGTGGTTCCTTCTGGACACATATACTTATCATCATGAGCATAAGCTTTCTCCCAATTGGCACATTTAGAACGACTATCTCTATTGATGGCATCACAAGCATCAAAATACAAAGTAGCACCTTTTGTGGGATCAGTAATTGGAGATGTAGCATTGAGTAAATCTCCATCTGCATCATTCCATCGTATTTCTAAAGTATAATAAGATGGGTTCTGATGTGGGTTATAACAAACTTTAGTATTTACCCTTGGTACAAACGTTCAGTTCAGTGGTGTTATAAATACACCGGCTTACTGTACCTGTACAGGTATAGTAAGAATGATAAAGCAAAGTCTGAGTCACTTTCATCCCAGTCCGAGTAGAAGTAATGCAAGCAGTGCATGGGGGTAAAGCAAAGATAAGTTCAAAGTTCCCCATGTAAACAACCAGAATAAAATAGAAACAAAGATGCATGTTGATTGTAGTCCTTCTGAATCTCTGCTGGAAAATCTTAACCTCAACGTCCGTTGATTCTTGACACAAAGCTGACCCGTTTGCTAATGAAGCAATTCAACGGGTGTCAATGTTGATTGAAGATCCTCAAGTTGTCCGCTGTATGCTCACTTACCAACCGTAGTTGGCCTGAAGAAAGTCTGTAAGCACAAAGTTATTCAATGAAGAAACAAGTATTTTTGCTGTGTTGGAAACAGCAATCCTCTTCGAAAGACTTGTCAACTGTGAACACTGTAGTTCATGAGTGTCCCAAAGGAGTTCTAGGTTGCTGGCTGCCGCCGCAGGTAAGACGCAAAGGGATGTCAGGATGCGGCTCTGCTGTCCACTGATCTGGATCTGGGACTGCTGCCGGCTTGACTCTGCTATGATGAATCCAGGAATCGATTTCTGCTACCTTTACTGCAGTTGGTGTAGACAGGATGACGGTGTATGGTCCCTTCCAATGCGGTTCCAGCGGTGTCTTCTTCCAATCTTTGATCCACACCGAGGTACCAGGCTTGTAGGGATGCAGGGGTTCCGTCAAGTTGATAGGCAACTGGTCCTGTATCCACGCATGGAGAGTCTGCAGAACAGAACTAAGAGCTAGAAGTTCTTGTCTGGTTATTTCTGAACCAATCTGTGGCAAACTACCTTTTACACCCTGCACTATCGGTGGGGGTTTGCCATACATAACTTCAAAAGGGGAAAATCCTGATGATTTCATAGGAGCTGAGCGTATTCTGAGTAAAGCTATTGGGAGAACCTGGGGCCACTTCAGGTGGGTCTCCTGACATAGCTTGGACATCTGAGATTTCAAAGTTCTATTCATTCGCTCAACTTTCCCTGAACTTTGGTCTGTATGCAGTGTGTAACTTCCATTGTATCTGTAAGGCACTTGCTAACTGCTTGAGATACAAATGAGGGTCCATTGTCTGACCCTATTACTGCTGGGATTCCAAATCTGGGGATAATTTCTCTTAACAAAACCTTGGTAACTTCTCGGGCTTTTTCAGTCCTGGTGGGGAAGGCCTCCACCCACCCAGAGAAGGTGCAAACCAGAACTAACAAGTAACGGTATCCTCTGGCTTTTGGCATTTCGGTAAAGTCTACTTGCAGGTGGTGCATGGGGGTAACACCTCCTGACTGAACTCGGGGTGGTGGCGTGGGGCCCTGTTTGGCATTATTCTTGGCACAAATTAGACACTGGCGGGCTACTGAGGCTGACAAGGCTCCCAACAGAGCGATACAAAAGTGTGGTTTGAGTGCTTTTTCCATAGCACTTTTCCCATAATGTGTGGCTTGATGAAAGGCCTTGACGAAGGCTGGTTCCAATGATTCAGGGATCACTATCCGTCCTGGGGGTTTTGGCTGCCCTCTGGTGGTGGCAGCTCAATCCTCCCATCTTTCAGTACTCCTTTTTCTTTATCACAGTAGTAGTCCAATTCTTTGGTGGTATATCGTGGTGTCCATAAATTAAGGGGTACTGGAAACAATGCTGCTTGTACTGGTGTTGCTTGTGATGAAATTTGACCTATGTCACACTTCAGCACCCTCTGGTATATATAGGCGGTTGCCTAGGAGGGGTTGGCATGTGATGCATAGGGGATACATATTTATAAACCTTCTAAGTGCTGCGCCTGGTATCCGTTGTAGTTGTGGTCCAAGTAAAGACAGCAAAGGCCTCCATGGGTTTAACAATAACTTTATTGCCGCACAGGAGTTTGGTGAACTACTTCCCCAAACACAGACAAAGGATAGTGCTACGCAATTGTGTCAGATAAAAGTCCAAGAATCCCCTGATGCTTCTCAGTTACACACTCTAAGCAAAACATTCAACTTTCAAACTTCCTTCAGCTTCAAATACAACAGCTGTTTCTCTCCATTGGCACTGCTTTCATATGCATGCTTTAAACATAGGAAAACTTCCACAGCCTTGTACTTCTCTTCACAGCTGAATTAATTAGGTTTGAGTTTCCCACAGGCAGAACGCTGCCTTTCTCCGTGGAAACTCCGGTTATAGCAAATAGGCTTTCTCAGCACTTCTATAGGATATCTTTGTACGGCTTTCACTCCTTTTACAGGATACACTTATATGGCTTTCAGTCCTTATAACAAACCCCACAGTCCATAGCTGATCCACTGCTATCACTTAATGATGCATCAATTAGCATATCCTCCAGTTCTCCAGGACCAAGCAGGAAGTCAGTCCTCACATATGGGTGACGTCGGCGCCGACGGAGCCCTCGCGGAGCAATTTTCCCCAGCTTTCAAAGAAAGCCTTTGGGAATTGCAGCGCGCATGCGCGGTCGCCTTCCCGCCCAAGGGTGCCATCTTAGCCAGTCTTCTTTTGTCCGCGGAGCCCTACAGACGTACCCGTCGTGTCCCCGCGAAAAAGTTGATTTTTACTCATAATTTTCTCTTTTTTCCTTCGGTTCGACGCTGGTCTTTGTCCCGCCCGGACTCGCGACACCGGTCACGAGTCCTCTTCTTCTCCTTTTTCGGTTTTTTCTGACTTAGTCAGTTTCGTTTTCGGTTTTTCCCTGGCAGCCCGGTCCTTTGACCTCGCAGGGGCCCTTTTTCCCCCGATGGCTGCCAGTGGTTTCAAGCGGTGTGGTCAGTGTGACCGAAATGTCACTAACTGACACACACGACAATTGCCTCCGCTGCCTGGGCCCGGATCATGAAGAAATGATCTGTGGGCCCTGCGGCAAAATGTCCTCCAAAGCGTTGAGAAGTCGGCGGCATCAGCGGGATAGGATCTTCGCTGACCCCAGCCGTACCCGGACCTCGTCGGAGGCCTCCGCGTCCAGAGGTTCCAGCTCGGACCGTCGCCGGAGTTCCTCCGACAGGGGTTCTCCCTCCGGGGACCATCGACGGAAGGTGAAACCCGCGAGGGCGGCGTCGGTGGACGCTCCTGGCTCCGCGAGGGCCAGGTCGCATAGCCCCGATAGCCGTCCCGGGTCCTTGGAGAAGGAGCACCTCTCGAAGCGACCTCGCCTGGAGTCGGAGCTGCCTGCTCGGGTAAGTCCTGTGGTCCTCCTGGACTCGCCTCCGAGACCGCCGACGTCGGGCCCGACGCCGTCGGGGCCCGAGTCGGGGGCTGCTGGGTCACCTGAGCTCGGACTCAGGTTGACGGCCTTGGAGAGCAGACTGTCTGCCTTCATGGACCAGCAGCGGGCACTGCTCGCTGGCTCGCTGGCGCCGCTGCCCCGACCGCCGGGACGTCGACGTCTAAGTCGACCCCGGAGACCGAGCCGATCCTCGAGTCCATGCGAACTCGAGTCGATCCTCGGTCGAGGTCACCCTCGGCCTCCCGTTCGGGACCGAGGTCGCCGACGCCGACTCCCTCGGCGTCGGGGCGGCAGGCGCCGCGCCCTGCCCGGGCCGACCCCACCGATTCCTCGTCGGAGTCGGTCTGGGAGTCTGAAGTCTGGAGTCTGAAGAGGAAGAGTCACCTGATTCTTTTCGGACTCGGTGTGTCCCCTCGGACTCACCTGAGTCCGAACCTCGGAAGCAGTCCCCCCCGGAGGATGCCCGGTTCTCGGACTTCGTCAGGGATATGGCCAAGGCTTTGGCCTTCCCTGCGGATCCCGAGGAGGAGCCTCGAGCCGAAGAGCTCGACGCCCTCCAGTATGACTCTCCCGCCAGGGAACACTTTACTGTACCGGTTCCTCCCATGCTGGAACGACTACTCTTCCGCATGTGGGAGAGTCCGGCCTCCTCGCCGGTCCTGAGCAAGCGGGTCGATTCTATCTATCGAGTCCGCAAGAGCCCTGGCTTCCAAAAAGCACAGCTACCACACCATTCCATGGTAGTGGAATCGGCCATGCATCGTCTTAAGAGCCAGAAGATGCACTCCTCGGTGCCTCCTGGCAGGGAGGCCCGTAACCTGGATGGCCTTGGTAAGAAGTGTTTCCAGGGCTCTATGCTTGCGTGTCGTGTCCAGACCTACCAGCTATACATGGGCATGTATCTCCGAGACCTGGCTAAAGAGCTAGCCGGATTCTCCGCTGGTTTGTCCGAGGAACCCTTGCGGAGGTTCCTGGCCTTGTCCTCTGGCATTCGGGAATGCTCAAAATTCATATCCCGAGCAGCCTATGATGGCTTTGAAGCATCGGCTCGAGTGGCCGCAGCCGGCATCGGTGCCCGCCGACAGGCTTGGCTTCAGTCGTCTGACCTTGAGCCCTGGGTGCAGGACAAGTTGGTCGATGTCCCCTGCCGAGGCGAAAACCTCTTTGGCAAGCCCATGGCTGAAAAGGCTGCACAAATCGAGACGGAGACTCTCACCAGGACTAGGCTTTCTAGGAAGACCTCCGCCCCTTCCCAGAAAAAGAAGGGCTCGGGAAAGAAGTCCTTTTACCCGGAGGAAGGCGGCTGCCTACAAACAATACCCCCAATATCAGGCCCCTGCAGCTCCCCAACAGGGCCAGCAGGCCAAGGGACGGGGTAACGGGTCCCGTAGGCAGCAAGCCCCCAAGCCTGCACCACCAGCCCCTGCTCAGCAGGGTGGGGGCTTTTGACTCCTTAAGCATAGCCTCTCCCCCTCCGCTGGTTCCTCCCAGCACCGGAGGCCGGCTGGTTCACTTCGCCCACAGGTGGTCCAGCATCACCTCAGATGCCTGGGTGCTTCAAGTCGTGAGAGAAGGCTATCTTCTCCACTTCCACCAGGTCCCTCCCTCCTATTTTCCGGGAGAACCTCCACGACTCCCTCTGCACAGGGAATTACTCCTTCAGGAGTTAGCAGGTCTTCTACAGGAACAGGCGGTGGAACCGGTGCCCCACCACCTGAGAGGTCAAGGCTTTTATTCCAGGTATTTTCTAGTACCAAAAAGGACAGGAGGCCTCAGACCCATCCTGGACTTGCGCAACCTCAACAATTCCTCGTGCGGGAAAAGTTCAAGATGCTTACCCTTGGAATCCTTCTGCCCTACCTCCAGCAGGGAGATTGGCTATGCTCCTTGGATCTAAAGGATGCCTACACGCACATCCTCATCCACCCAAGCCACCGCCAATACCTAAGGTTTGTGGTGGCAGGAAATCATTACCAGTACAGAGTACTGCCCTTTGGCCTGTCCTCCGCACCGCGAGTCTTCACAAAATGTCTCGCGGTGGTGGCGGCCCATCTCCGGCTTCACGGCCTCTATGTCTTTCCGTACCTCGACGACTGGCTCATCAGAGCAGCGTCCGCTCCGGAGGTCACCAACGCCACGCCGCACGGTGACTCTTCTGCAGTACTTGGGCTTTGTTATAAACTTCGCAAAGTCCACTTTGCTCCCCTCACAGGATCTCGAGTTCATCGGCGCAAGGCTGCACACTCCTCAGGCACGAGCGTTCCTACCGCTCGACAGGGCTCAACGGCTCATGGACCTAGCCGACCGTTTTCGCAGCCAGCCCCTGGTCTCCGCCAGGCGCTTCCTGAGACTACTCGGCCATATGGCTTCCACCGTCCATGTGACCCCCAATGCCCGCCTGAATATGCGGCCTGCTCAATGGTGTCTCCGCAAGCAGTGGCAACAAGCCACAGGCGGCCTAGCAGACCTAGTGCGCGTCTCCGAGCCGCTGAGCTCATCTCTCCAGTGGTGGCTTCATCGGCCGAACCTGGTACTCGGCATGCCTTTTCCAGTCACCTCAGCCGGCCCGGGTGCTGACGACAGATGCATCCCTCCTGGGCTGGGGAGCACATTGCCAAGGGGCACGTACTCAGGGCCTCTGGACCACGTGGGAGTCTGCTCAGCAGATCAACTTCCTGGAGCTCAGAGCGATCCGCCTGGCTCTCAAGGCCTTCTCCCACCTGACCTCTCACCAGTCCGTCCTTGTCCAGACGGACAATCAAGTTGCCATGTTCTACGTGAACAAGCAGGGGGCACGGGCTCCTTCCTTCTCTGTCGGGAAGCACAGAAGCTCTGCTCTTGGGCCGTCAGTCACGGCGTTCTTCTCAAGGCAGTTTATCTCCCAGGTCAAGAAAATTGCCTGGCGGACAAACTCAGCAGGATCCTCCAGCCTTACGAGTGGCGCCTGGAGTCCCTTTGTAGTTCAGAATCATCGTTTCTAAGTTGGAGTCCCTCCCCACGATGGATCTCCTTTGGCCAGTCATCTCTCAACCGGTGCAACTTCCTCGCTTCGTGCTCCCGTCAGCCACATCCCCTTCGAGTTGCGGCAGACCGCTTTTCTACTCTCATGGTCGGAGAGCCTTCTGTACGCTTTTCCCTCCCATCCCGCTAGTCCCGAGGACTCTTTTCAAGGTCGTCCGAGACAAAGCCTCCATGATCCTGGTTTCCCCTCGCCTGTGGCCCAGACGCCCGTGTTTTCCACTCCTGCTGCAATTAACGGTAGAGGATCCATTTCCCTCTGGGGTTACAACCGGATCTCCTCACGCAGGATCATGGGTCTCTGCTGCACCCCAACCTCAGATCTCTCAATCTAAATGCCCTGGCTGCTGATATGGTTAGTCCTTGCTCCCCCTTCTCCTGTCGGCAGAGGGTGAAGAGGTCGTCCTAGCTTGTCTCGGCGACCTTTCTACCCGCAAATGCTACGCCCTTAAATGTCGTCGCGTTTTCCATTTGGGTGTGCCCAACAGTCTCAGGATCCCTTCTCCCTGCCCGGTGGTCGGTGGAAGTACTTGCAGTACTTGCTATCACCTCTCTACATCTGGGACTTAAGTCCAACTCCGTCAAAGTTCAACCTCAGGCACTTTCAGCACATCATGTGCCCCTGTTGGACGGCAGGACCTACTTTCCACCGACCCTCTTGTAGCGAGGTTTCTCCGAGGTCTCCTTCTGCTTAAAACCACCTCTGCGACCCGCCAGCGCCTTGACTGGGGACCTGAATGTGGTTTTACAGCGGATCACCTTGTCCGCCTTTTGAACCTATGGCTACCTGTTCTCTCCGTTTGTCCTTTCTTGGAAAACATTGTTCTTGATAGGGGGGGGGCCCCCTCAACTTCCGCTAGACGCGTAAGTGAATTGCAGGCCCTCTTGTGTCTGATCCCCCTTACACTCCGGTTCTAGCAAAAATAGGTATTAGCTCCTACGGACTCACCCAAAATTTCTTCCAAAAGTGGTCTCCACCTTTTCACATCAATCAGGAGGTGCGTACTTCCGGAACCTTCTGGGTGCAGACCACACTCCAGCCGAGCTGAGCCCGGTCCTCCATACCCTGGGACTGTAGCAAGGGCGTTGAACTTCTACCCTTTGACCAGTTATCGCGGGAGGCATCCGTTAAAGCTGCTCAGCTTTTTTGTCTGTCTTTTGACCCCAAAAGAATTGGGGCTCCCGGTCTCCCAAGCGTACTCTGGGCATCTGGGTTGTCGGAACTGTATCACTTGCGGCTTATGGGGCAGCCGGACCTCTCCTTGGAAGGTCGAAGTCACGGACGTCATTGCATTCGGGCAAAGGCTACGTCAGTGGCTTACCTTCCGCTCTGTTTCCGCTGGCAGACATCTGCCGGGCCGCTACTTGGTCTTTCGAGCCAGACTTTTGCGGTCCATTACTGTCTCGAGAGGGAGTCCGCCGCAGGGACAGTGCTTTCGGACAGGCAGTCCCCCTCCGTAATCTCTTTGAGGTTTGAGCAAAAATACTACCCTTCCCATCCCACGGAGTGTGGGCTACCTGGTGGGTAATAATTCAGCGAAGATTCCTTCATTCATGTGGCTGCTGAGCTAGAGGGAGCTCATTTTTGTGCTTCGGTCTACCGGTAGCCTTAAGCTTGGGAGTCACCATATGTGAGGACTGACTTCCTGCTTGGTCCTGGAGAGAAAGCGTAGTTACTCACACTGTAACAGGTGTTCTCCAGGAGCAGCAGGAATACAGTTCCTCACAACCCTCCCTCCTCCCCTTGGATGTTGCAATCAATCTGCTTTAGGTTTTTTGCAAATTTTTATGCTGTCTTTTTTAGCTATGTCATCTGACTGGCCTAAGATGGCACCCTTTGGGCGGTGAAGGCGATCACGGCGCATCTGCGCGCTGGCAATTTCCAAAGGCTTTCTTTGAAAGCTGGGGAACAAATTGCTCCACGCGGAGGGCTCCGTCGGGCTGCCGACGTCACCCATATTGTGAGGACCTGATTCCTGCTGCTCCTGGAGATACACCTGGTTTACAGGTGAGTAAGCTACGCTGCTTCTGGGTCTGATATGTCCTTAAGACCGAGGTTTAAGGGAGTCTACAGACTGACACTGCTTAATTAGTGCCTTTAAGCTGCTTCCGTTTAGTTATCTCGTAAAATATCCTAGGCCCCTGTTAAGGATTGCCAAATTACACCAGCACCTTTTAAAAATATCACAAAAAAAGGGCTCACCTTCCTTGTTTTCTGGTCTGCCTAGTATAGGCTTTCTGGTTGAGATGGGCAAAATAGTTCCCTCTGATACTCGCTTTCACTAGTTCTTTTAACACAGCGTGCTCTTCAGAGTATAACTCCAAATTGCCCGTGTCTGTTGCTGTCCCTGCAATTAGTAAACTTGCTGAAAGGCACCTGGGCTATACTCAGAGCTGAGAGCCTCCTGTCCACGTGTTCTCTAGTAGGTATGCAAACTTTTGCAGGTCTTTTGAATGGGACTTTCTCTCGTCCCAATCTCCTCCTTTATAATTCTGGTTTTTTGAGAGGAAGATTCCAGAGTAACTACTACCTATCCCTTCCAGGCAAGGTATATGACCGCTGTTCCCCCTGATCGCGTGTAGTAAAAATAGTCTTCTGACCTCGTTTTGTTGTTTGCTGTGAAGCTCACCGGTCAAATTGTGCCTTCCTGGAAAGCTTTTTCCAGACGGCACTCCTGAGACCTGGCTGTCCTCTCTGACAGTCTGGCCAGCAACTCCCCAAGCCACCCTTGTGCAAACCGCGGTTACCGGTTGCTCTTGGCTTTGCTTCTTCCTGGTCCCCAGATCTCTTCCTGGATCTGACTCTCCTGGACCTTCCTGGAACTGCTCTCTTTCTCCTTGCTGCTCCATGGAACTCCACGTAGTGTTCTCTCTCTCTTCCTTGTTCGAGTGTCCTGTTCTCGTGCTCTTGCCCGTTCTATCTGACTAACAGTTGCTTCCTGGTTATGTGAACAGGGCTGCCCTATCAGGTGTGACTCCGCCCCTTTTCCTCCCACGTCAGCTCCCTGGGTTTGCCTGAAGCTAGGTGTGGCTCTCTTCCTGCTTTCCTGTGCAAAGCAGCTTTCAGGGCTGAATCCTTAACCCTTTCCTGACCTGGTTTACTGACAGCTTCTGAGGACAAAAAGTGTTTTACAACCCCTATTTTTAGGTTCTGCAACCTCTGCCTTGTCACAACCTGTCATGGCTGCTTTACGTGCTGAAGCATCAGCAAATCTGTTTCCTTTGGCAACTTCTCCTTTTCCCGCTTGGCGTCCTCGACAGTGCATGACAGCCACACGTGTAGGGGCCCATACTGCGTCAAGTAACATCAATATTTCTGGACCATACTTGATGGATTTTCCTCCCGAGGTGATAAGTCCTCGTTCTTTATACAGAGCTCCATGAGCATGTAAGGTCGTGAAAGCATACTTTGAGTCTGTATATACATTCAACTGAAGTCCAGCACCTAATACTAGTGCCCTTGTTAGCGCTATCAATTCTGCTTTCTGTGCTGATGTTCCTGAGGCAAGAGCTGATGATTCGATAACTCTCTCCCGGGTTACCACTGCATACCCGGCACAGCGTCGTCCATTGATGATGAGGCTGCTTCCATCCACAAAGTAGGTCTGGTCAGGGTTCTCTATAGGTATATCAGTCAGATCAGGTCGACTTGAAAATACAGTATCCATGACTTCTATACAGTCATGCTCCGGAGGGTCTTCGCTGACTGGTATCAGTGTGGCTGGGTTCAAGGCATGGCTCACTTCTAGTTGTATTTGTGGATTTTCACATAGCATGCTCTGGTATTTCAGCATTCAAGAATTGGTGAGACAATGATTTGCTTTTTGTTCCATAAGGGCAAGTACCGCATGTGGTACTGTGACGCGTAGGTTCTGTCCTAAGGTGAGTTTGTCTGCTTCACTCACTAATAATGCTGTAGCTGCAACTGCTCTCAAACATGGTGGCCATCCTTTGGCCACAGTGTCCAATTGTTTCGATAGGTATGCTACGGGTCGCTCCCAATATCCCAATTTCTGAGTCAACATGCCTAGAGCGTTCCCTTGCATCTCATGCACGAATAGGTGGAAGGGCTTGTGAACATCTGGTAACCCGAGTGCTGGTGACGACATCAATTCTTCCTTCAGGGTCTTGAAAGCTGCGTCTTGCTCAGGTCCCCACTCTAGTGGCGACTTTTCTTCTCCCTTGGTGGCTTCATATAGTGGTTTAGCAATCTGAGCAAAGTTAGGTATCCATATCCGGCAGTACCCTGCTGCTCCCAGAAAGGCTCTAACTTGCTTCCTGGTAGTTGGGGTTGGGATACTGCACACGGCTTCTTTTCTCTCTCGTCCCAATTGTCGGCTTCCTTTAGTCAGGCGAAAGCCCAAATATTTTACTTCTTTTTGGCATAGCTGTGCTTTTGCTCTGGAAACTTTGTATCCAGCTTCATCCAATAGTTGCAAGAGGTCAGTAGTGGCTTGTATACATTCACTTTCCGATGTGGCAGCTACCAGTAGATCATCCACATATTGGAGAAGTACTCTTTTTTTCATGGGCCACAGGGTAACTGGAGAGATCTTGGTTTAAGGCAGCACTAAAAATGGTGGGTGAGTTCTTAAATCCTTGGGGCAATCGTGTCCAAGTAAGTTGGCCCCGTCGTCCTGAGACAGGGTCCTGCCATTCAAAGGCAAACAGCAATTGACTAATTGGGGCTAATCTTATGCAAAAGAATGCATCCTTCAAATCCAAAACAGTAAAGTGGGTAGCTTCAGCAGGAATTAGTCCTAAGAGTGTGTAAGGATTCGGCACAACTGGATGTATGGTTTCAACTGCTTCATTCACTCTCCTCAGATCTTGCACTGGGCGGTAGTCACCTGTCCCAGGCTTCTTTACTGGCAAGAGAGGAGTGTTCCATGGTGACTGACATACTTTAAGTAGGCCATACTCCAGTAATCTCAACAAATGGCGATGGATGCCTTCAATTGCTGCTCTTGGAAGTGGGTATTGCTTGACATGTACTGGTTCTGCACTAGGCTTGAGATTCACAATTATTGGAGCTATATGTTTGGCTAGGCTTGGTGGGTTGCCCTCTGCCCATACTCCAGGAGGGGCTTCAATGCTTTTCAGAGTAGGTTCGAAATAGGTATCAAGGATTGGCTCGGTACTATAATATCTCCATTCTTCCTCTCGAGGAACAGTGAGCACCATTAGTCCAGCAGGTTTTGAAATTACTGTCATTTGTATTTCTCCTTTCTCAGTAAAGGATATTTGGGCCTGCAGTTTAGCTAGCATATCTCCTCCCAGTAGTGGCACTGGGCACTCGGGCATGTAAAGGAATTGGTGCGTTATTTGCTGTCCCCCTAAATTACATATGTGGTTTTGAAGAAAAGGCTTAGTGGCTTTAGTACCAGTTGCTCCCACAATGGTGACTGCTCTTGTAGAAAAAGGGGCTATCTGCTTATCTACTACAGAATGTTCTGCTCCAGTATCAACCATAAAGTCCATGAATTGGTCTCCTATTTGTATACTGACCATAGGCTCCTGGAGACCTAAAGCGAATTCGGAGCCCGGTCTGTCCTAATCTGTTTCATCAAAATCAGAGGCCGTTGCGGCTGCAACTCCCTGTATGGCCTCCACTCGTTCTCGTTGAAAATATTCTCGATTGGTTCCTCTGCGGTTCTGGGGTCGGCCTCTCTCTCTCTCTCTGAGGGGCGTTCGCTCCTTTATCACGGGAAGTGTCTTCGAGTCGCGGGCATGCATTCCTCCAATGTCCTTCTTCCCTGCAATAAGCGCATTGATTCACGCCTAGTGGGGGCCAGCTTTCTCCTGGGCCCCTCCCTCTTCCTCTGCTCCTTTGACTAGGGAAACCTCCCCTTTTCTGTTCAACTAACGCTGCAGCCAAAAAATCGGCTTTCTTCTTCATTTTACGTTCACTTTCTCTCTGTCTTTCATTATCACGATTCACAAACACTCTATGGGCGACGTCCAATAACTGAGTCAATTCATGCCCGCAAACCCTTCTAGTTTCTGTAGTTTACGTCTAATGTCTGGTTGAGACTGGCTGACAAAAGCGGCATTCACCATGCATAGACTTCCTGGTGCAGCTGGGTCATAGGGAGTGTACATTCTGTATGCTTCAGATAATCTCTCATAGAATACTGCTGGGCTTTTGTCTACACCTGGGAGCACCTCGGCTGTCTTGGTGAGATTCATAGCTTTCTGACCCCCCTTTCGCAGACCTTGTAAAAGGCCTTGGCGAAAGCATGCTAGAGCTTTGGATCCTACTTCGGTGTTGGGATCCAACTGAGGATCCTCGTTTGGGAATTCTTTCTTTGCTGCTTCGCGATTATCTATTCTGGGTGGTCCCTCTGCTTGGGGATTATCTGCTAGCCAATTAACAGCTGCTCGCATAATTCTTGTCCACTCCTCAGTAGTAAATAAAGTAGACAGGAGCTGACGGCAATCTGACCAAGTGGGTTGATGGGTCTGCATAATTGTGCTCATTAGTTCTGTTAACTCTTGGGGCTTGTCAGTATAGGAGGCATAATGTAATTTCCAGTTCAGCAAATCAGTAGTGGAGAAAGGCACATAAACTAAACTTAGGGGCCCCGGTACTATCTGGTCATCTGCATCTCTCACGGGCATTCCCGGGACTTGCCGCAGGGGGGCTAATAATTTCGGGAGGGTTTTCTGCTTCTTGGTAGTGACTTTCGGTATCTTGGTGGGGGCTTTCAGCTTCGAGACTCGCTTAGTGTGAGGAGTCTCGCTTGCAACAGATGAACTAGCACTGACAACTGATTTTTCACTTTCTGTCTCAGTCAGGGAAGATGCGTCTTCATCTTCCTGCTCTGACTCCTGCTTATCCTCAGTCTCTGTCCCAGACTGATCAGCCTCTTCATGAGACGGCTCATCTAACTGGTCTTCTGGCTGGTGAGGGGGTGGACCCTCCCGGTCCCGGGGGGCTGCCGCAGGACGCGGTGGTACTCTTTCGGGGCGCTGAGCTTGGGGCTGCCTAATTATAGCTTCTGGTGAATCGGGATCAACATAGACAGGTTTCTTTTCGAGCTTCTTTTCTTTCCCTGCCTTCTGTGTCTGCTCTGTCAGCGCTACCATTATTCTACACTGTTCTTCATAACAGCGCTGAGCCCAAGGGGTGGGCTTTCACAAATACTTAACCAGGAATCTATATAGGGATACTGGTCGGGGTGCGCTGCTCGCACCTTCCGGTGGACTGACTGAATAATTCCTATGGTAAAGGTTCCTTCTCGGGGCCACTGGGGTTCTAATACAGGTCACTCTCTAGTACACAACAATTGTAATCGTGACGCAGTCATTTTTACTCCATAATCTCCTGTGCATCCCTTGTTAAAGTATTTAACCATACATTCTAACGGAGTGTGCCTGGTAGATCCCGCCCCTCCCATATCGATGTGTGCGCGCAACAACAAACAAAAGGGAAAAGGAAGGCAGACCGCGGGTGAGGGGTCCTCACGGTTCTAGAAACATTCAGGGATACACAAAATAAGACAAGACGACGGTCGCTTCCTCCTTTTTACGACCTGGACGCGGTCGCCCGGCCAGGAAATGCGTTACTCAGGAGTCCGCCTTCGCTTGGTCTGTGTTGCAAGACCTCTCAATCACACTTCATTCACACAATCATGCTAGCAACGTATCCCAAAAAACCCAGTCCTGTCTCTTCTGACTAGGCTATCAAATTCAAAATCAAAAAGACGGTGGTTTCGCCCCGCGCATACACTTTGCAAGGTTAGTCGGACCGCCTTGAGAGGTGATCATGCTCTCTTGCCAAAATTCCAAAGTTTAAGGCCTTTCAAATGACAAGTTTACAAGTTCCAAGCTGCAGATCTGACTCATCTGTCTAGACATACCAAAAACTATACTCACCGGATCCGGTCCCCACTCCCGGGCAAGCGCATGAGTTGGACCTCGGACTCCCCTCACGGGTTCGAGGTGTTGGTTCCGTCCGGGCTCGGCACCCGCCGAGGCCTGGCCAGCTCCCTCCGATGCAAGGGACCAGTGGCGCCAGGGAGCGAGCCCACGTCGGGAGGGCACGATCCCGGCAGGACCAAACCTATAGAGGCAGAAAGTTGTGGTATATCAGATTATATACCCTCTGACCAACCACACTTTCCCGGCCAACGCACCAAGAATATGTAGCAGCAGAGCGCAAACAAACCAATAATACCAGGAGTCTGTTCAGAAGGTCCAAATCATTTATTTGTGCACAAGACTCAAGTAGAATCACATTCAAAATGGCTGAGCAATGGCTGTTAGTAAAACAACAACTTTTATACTGTTCTTTTCCATTCTAGATATAGGCAAACTTCTCATTGGTCCCGGTAACCCTTCTTTCACCATCTATTGGTCCCGGTACCGTTACGTAGCTCCAATGAGGACCTTGGTCTGGGCTTAGCACCTGCTTACCCCCCTTACAATCCTCATTACAATGGTCATTTCTTGGGCTCTCGTTACATTTTACCTCCAAGGTCACTGACTAACTAAAACATGTGGGAAAGCAGGGCACTGTAACTTTTCTTTCAGCAGAGTTAATTAATTCCATAGAAGCTTCACTCTCTTATCAATACCAATTAAAACTTGTTTTTCTATATTCTCTAAGTTTCGATTCTGCTTAGCTATACTTAATTGTACTCAGTTAAGTTTCGATTCTATGGTAGCAGCATTTAGGGGAGTGTGTAATTCCTTTGGGCCTCTCCACAGGCTTCATTTACAGGTCAAGCTGTTTAGGCCTCTCTGCTTATTTCAGACACCATGGATCATAGGCCTTCGCCTACCACAGCAGTAAAATAATCTCTGGGCGTCCTTCTTCCTGTTTTCTTGGTTCCCCCTTCCTCAGTGTTTTACATCCGTCATTAGGGATGGATGGATTGCACAACTCTCCTCAAAAAGCTACCAAACTAGAAGAACGTTTTCAACCTAGAATGGAAGCCACCTCAAAGAAACATTTGCGCTGCAACAGGAAACTAAGCTGGCACGACACTCAGGAGTCCTGCACAAAATGCTTTAATCCTGCACCCATGCAAAGGGGAAAGAAAGAGACTCGCATATAAAGAGCGCAGGGGGACAAACACAAGGAGAAGCGGGCACAAGCTGCTCCGCTGAACAGGAAATGAAGCGAACACAATGATTGCGTTTAAGTGGGCCGATAGAGCCTCCCCGCGGTCCCACATATGTATACTGCAGACCAGGAGGTAAGCCCTACCACCAGCACCCCCTCCATTGGGCCCATAGGATTCAGTGCATACAATATACAATTTGTAAAAACCCAACTCTCTACTACAGCATCTCTTTTGATTCCATACAATTGCAAACAAGCACGATTATTCATCCCTAATGACAGTCTTAAATTGTTGAACAGAATTATATTATCTATTGTTAATTACAATACATCTATTGCTAGCACTAAATTATTACATAGCTAACTTGTAACATACTTTTATTTTTTCATCTACATTCCTAAACTTATTCTGTCTACTTGCCAAATCAAATGTTACTTATTCATATCACTAATTATATTTGTGATGTACTCTCCAGTTATAACAATATACATGGTATAGTCAATCTGGTTATTCAAGGGGTAACAAACATTAAAACATAACTAGCAGTTTATGACAAATTTACATTTTATGTTGTGTTTATTTTTTTTTATACCACTTTCCCAACTAGTCACAGCAGTTCACATTGCAACTAAAACTTGGTACAGCACATTAAACAGGAACATTGATAACTTGGAATTTGTTTTCTTTGTAAGGCAATGAGGGGTTAAGTAACTTGTCCAAGGTCACAAGGAGTGCTAGTACTCTAATCATTAGACTACTTCTCTATTCCATTCTAAGTCGCATAGACATCTAAGCTTGCAAAGGAAGGAACATTTACATAAGGGTGTATACATTCATAAACTATAAAACTTTTTTAACACCAAATTTGAACCAATTAGAAAGTCAATTACCACTTCTTAATGGCTTAACAGTTCTATCTTTGTTACACTGTTTTCAGAACAAAACAGCATAGTAGTAAAGGATCAGCACATAGAGCTCCCCATACAAGAAGCGTGAGACAAAGTCAGTATTGATGATCAAGTAAGCAGATAAGTCAAGAGCTCTAGAAAGAGCGAACACTCCAGCTAGTTGAGCACTAGCAAATAGCAAAGCAGCCAACTCTGCCACAGAATCAACTTTTACAATTGCATCAATTTTCCTTATTCATTGCGGAAAGCAGAACCATCACTACATAGTGAGGTCAAACAGTAACAATCTAGAGCTGGAAGAAAGCAGTTTTTGTTTTTTATTCCAAGTGTAGAAGATGTGAAAACTGAATGAGAGGCATGTTGTAGTACTAGAAAATCAGTAATTTGGATTGCAAAGACTACTGCTGCCAGAGACTGTGAAAGCATGGAGGCATTCCTGCTACAACAGGGTCACAAGTCTAAAAAAATAACTCAGTGGCTTAAGTCCAATGGGAAGTTTCTGAGCAAGAACACAAACAGCAGCAATAGAAGAGGTAGCATATTGAATCTACCGCAGTGATACTAATTTAAAACTATTCCGCTAGCAACAAGGCATTTGCTTCACACTTGCAATTAACAACATCAGTTCTGCAGAGGTCTTTCCATAATAACTAAATCATACACAACATGAGAATTCAAGATCGCTCCTCCAATTGACTCTTGCAGATTAGTTTAAAAGAGACTGGGAGAAATATCAGCATTTTTTTCTGCAGACATTGTTACTCATACACTATCATAGTTGTAATTTTCAACTAGTCTACTATCACAAAGGAAAAATAAAACATTATACATATATTTACCATATTGTTTTAATTACTTAATTCACTTGTTTGAATGTAGTTGTATCATTCACTTTTTCCCTTTAATTAAACAAACTTGCTTGACTTAACTTGACAAGCAATCCAATTTTGTTATGGGGTTTTTCCAGTTAAGTTACTAACTTCTATCTCTCCTTGAAACACTTAATTTTTCTTAACCTTTGTCACATCACACAAATCCACACAATTTATCAAATATCTAAATACATCAAAGCATGGAAGATCTTCCCATTCATTCACATCAATTATAACTAAAAATACAATTTGGAGAATATCATCAATCATTTTTCTTCCCACAGTATCCGGAGATATAAGAAGCACCGAGGAGTACTGTTTCTAGTAATACTTTTCAGCATTTGCATTACACATAGAATGGAATCAGTAGATAAATTCTCATAACCAAAACAAGTTCAGATCCATGGCCTAGAAAACAAAACGTATTTACTATACATACACAAGTAAAAGAGTGGTTAATCACTTTTGGATCTTTTTTTTTTTTAATTAACTTCTCCAATAAGGCTTATAGTTTGTCTAACAAAAAAATCTTACCACAGTTCAAGACTTTCTTCCTGCTAAAAATATACAGTCATGCCAAGCTGTTATCTTTGCAGGAAACCTCCAAATTGTTACTGCAGTGTACTGCACAGCACACTCCCCTTCCCTAACCACTAAATTAGAGAATCCACTTCATATTACAGTTATGACATGAAAATGAGTCCTTCAAAACTTTGCTTGATTAATTCTATTTTGTCATAGAGCAATGATTTTAAGTTTTTCCCTGTACGTTTTAATTTCTTTTATATTTACACTATCCTTCCAACCACTCAAACTAATTACTGATCAAAATCTTCAATCTCCGCCTTCAGCCTTAGCTGATATTGTGCACAGGTTTCCATTTGCTTCACCTAAAAATGTATCTGATAAATTTGGCACGACGGTGACCATTCCCCCTCAGAGACACTCCTCTCCTGTGAAGTGACTCTAAGCTTTATTTGGAATCATCCATCTTTAATCTTTCTGCCTAGGAGTGCTTCCCTTCTGGGGAACATCTCCTTTTCTTAAATTTGTACAGTGGAAGTACAAAGCTCTCGATGTAATGCTAAGCCAGCAGCAGGGCTCGCTAAGGATACCACTAAAGCATTGAAATCCTCCTCATAGGCTGGAGGACCAAAAGGACATTACAGGGTTCACAATTCTTTGGAGGAGGATTACTAACATTAATTTCAGTTTCTGTCTGTTTAGTTAAAACACATATCCATCCTAAACACTTGATTTTTAAATTTTTCAAACACAGAGTCAGTGGCTTGCTGCACTTTTTCAGTAGCCTTAAACTGCCACCAACCATACACGACCCATTTGTGACTGGTATGAGGTCGCCCCAAATCATTAAGGGCCATCTCATACTGTAACTAGCACAGTTTGTCCTCCTGAAAAGTTCCACTCCAAGGGGAACTGCAAACTGGGGTTACTGGCAGTCATCGAATGTCAACAGCCAACATAATCAACGGCACTATCACCATATCTGCGCCTCATTTCATAATTCTGGCTTCCTCTCTTCTGCCCTATATTACAAGCTTTTTCATCCCATTCATCTAACAGAGTATTCTGTTTAGTTTTACCGGCATTATTTCCCATTTTCAGTACACACAACAGAAAACTGCCACACGTATCCTGGAGACTTGTCTGCTGTTTCCAACTGCTGAAGAACACAGTGATCCGAGTCACGGCAAAAACTGAAGAATACCCGTGATCTGGCCACAATACCATGGCCCTTTCGGTTTCTGGTCCCTCAAGCAGTGAGAAATAAGCAGAGTAACACAGAACACAATCACACACAAAGTGCTACTTTCTTTGAGCTCAGAGGGAAAACAACAGAAGGTCCATGGACACAGCACGGTTCCATTTCTGTTAAATTCAAATTCTTTCTGCTTTGAAGCTAAAATTCTTTACAGAGTAAAAGCTGTTTACAGAGAAGAGCCACCAAAATGGTAAAGGGGGTGGAAGGATACTCCTATGAAGAAAGGCTAAAAAAGTTAGGGCTCTTTAACCTGGAAAAGAGACGGCTGAGGGGAGATATGATAGAAGTCTATAAATTAATGAACGGAGTGGAACGGGTAAACGTAGATCGATTGTTTACCTTATCAGAATATAGAAAGACTAGGGGACATGCAATGAAGCTACAGGGTAAACTATTTAAGACTAATAAAAGAAAATATTTTTTCACTCAACGTGTAATCAAACTCTGGAATTTGTTACCGGAGGATGTAGTAAAGGCTGTTAGTGTAGCTGGGTTTAAAAAAGGTTTGGACAAGTTCCTGGAAGAAAGGTCCATAAACCATTATTAAGAAGTGACCGAAGATATCAATGCTTGACCCAGTATAAGCATTGTGAAACTTGTGTCTCTTGGGGAAACTGCTAGGTACATATGACCTAGATTGGCCACTGTTGGAAACAGAATACTGGGCTTGATGGACCTTGGCCTGACCCAGTATGGCATATCTTATGTTCTTATGTTCTTACAGTGTATTAGATGAAATTTACCTGATTATGACAGAATTATTTATAATTGCAGAGTTGCAGAAATTATGCTGTGCCAGCAGGGACCTATAGTTGACTGTACAATGAACTATGGTTGCACAGTTCATAGCCTATGTTTACTCTTTATGCTTGCGTTAACAGTGTTCTCAAACTATTTTAAAGACAGTTACACAGAACTCATGATCATGATATCTCACTCCACCCAAGAGGAAGTAGGTGAAAGGACAAACCCGTGAGTGACAGTCATTGTTAAGTTCTTCTATCAACACATTTTAGAGATCTGTATCAAGAAATTCATCTATCTTTAATTACATTTTGGGGATTCTGGTATCCCCTTTATCTGTCCATTCCTACAATATCTGTTAATTGTATTTACACAACACCACACAGATTTCTCTTATGCTTCAATATACAATGTTTATTCATAAATGAACATTCATTTGTAATGCCCAGGTATGAGTATTCAATGAATAACATTGGTCAGCCTCTCTTTAAAACGCAGTGTTCGGCAGGAGACTCTGTTTTAGAGTTTTTCTTATTGACGAATGTTTCCTGTTTATCGAACACTGTGGCTGTAAGTGGCTATTTTAGGCTTGACGTTTATTGTATAAATATTCAGGAGGAGCATGTATTAGATATGGGGCTCATATCCTTTAAATATTTTAACCTGGAGTGCTTGGTTTTAAGGCTTTTAATTTATCTTGTAACACTTGTTTTAGATAAATTATGTTTGATTCTATGGGATATTTAATCTAATATGTTTGTTACTTTATCATGTTTTATGCGGTTTGTGAGAGTTTGTAGGGGTGGCCCGCAGTGTGGGCACTCATTCTGACGTAAGCATTCCCACCGATGTTAAGCTAATATTGCTAATGAAAGAAGACATAAAGCAGATCAGGGTTTCTTACACTAGAGCACAGCTAAAGTAAATTTAATAGGGCTGGAGTTACCAATGATTTGGTGGGCTGGTGTGCCCTGTTAGCTAGCAATGACGTCCGTTTCCATGAAAGTTTGAGATGTAAGGGCAATATGGGTTCCTGAGTAGGAACATGAGCAATAGGATATCGTATTAAATAGGGGGCAGTGAACTGCAGTTGTGCTTAGCTGTTACTTGAGGCTGGAAATTGGGCTTATATAGATGGGTTTTATTCACTATCAAGTAGGTGTAAAGGCTGTACTTGATCACAAGAACAAACAAATTAGATCCTTATCATCTGGTAAGTTTATATCCACAGCGTGCCAAGTCTGGTGGTCATTATCATCTCTCCAATTGTACTTTGTGTGATGAGGAGAGTATGGTTGAGTCTATGGAATTGGAAGAAAATCAGACATTTACCTTTAAAGAAAGAGACAGGCAAGGAATCAGTAGCTCTCAAACTGCAGGCAGAGAAAAAAACACACAGCTACTGAGGACAGGACACACCCAAGCTCTGCTAATCCAAGGGCAGGCTTGGAAATTAATGAGGGACACCTGGGTGAGGGGGAGTGCACGGTAGTTCAGAGACACTCTTATAAACCCAGGGAAATATTGGAGGAAAGGACGGACAGAGAGAACAGCCAGAGAGAGGGCAACAGGAACAGAAGTACCAGGACGAGGCAGCACACGCAGCAGCATGCTGGAAGGAAAGATACAGGAAACCAGCACTCAAGAGAGCTGACCAGGGAGAACACTGGAGAATTCATTGGGGAGAGAAGCACCAGAGAAAGGCCCAGAGAGTTCACCGTGGAGGAGAACGGTGGAGACTGTAAACGGGGGCGCTGGGTGAGAATGTCCACAGTCTTGGCAAAGGCAAATATTAATATGACTTGCAAAGGATTGCGGGAAATGTAGTCCATTCATACCAGAATCAGCCGTTCACAATAAATTAGTTGTGCTTTCTTGAGTGTAAAGCAAAGAAAATTTTTTTATTTATGAGGTTATTTCTCCCAACACAGATTTGCTTGGTAGCACAAAAAGGATACTTGCTTTCAGTATTATACTTAGAAAAGCAAATCAGGAAAAACAACTGAACTTCTTAAGCAATCAAATCAAATCATAAAGACCTTGAGGGGAACAGAAAGGTCTTTTCTGTGGGCTCCTGCTAATATCTTTTTAGCAGTGCTTCAAAAACAAACAAAACCCACAAAGTAATGAAAAACTGTTCTTTTTCAAGGCTAACTTCTGGTATTTTCACACACACCCAGAAGTGTCTCTTCAGAGCTCACAGGCAATTAGGCAAGGCTCAATTGCTAACAATTAACCAGCTGCAAACCTCTTGGCTGGTTTACTTTCTAAACGTGGCTCAAAATCCTGCTCAAAAGCTTTTCTGAGTAGATCAAAGAACAAGTTTATATTTCTTTGTGATGGTTGTTGTATTTTGTAAAAGTATATTACCACAGAAGTTTAGACAGAGAGCAATCCATGTATTCACACTGTTCATTTACAATATCTCCTGCTTCTTCAACTATCATAGAATCAATATCATGGATTGGCACAGAGGAATTTCTTAATGGAGCACTCTCAGAACAATACTTGTTTCCCTGCTGTCTTCCAAGTGAAAAGCTAGGGCATAGATCAGTGTTCATACCTGAGCTTCCATTGCTGATAGGGTTCCTCTCCAAATATCCTGGCCAGTATGTAGTCCAGTTTTTATGTCCAGCCTTCCAATCAAGATCCCTGGACACTGGGTCTCTCTTCACATACCTTCTTGCACTGGTCTTAGGGCCCCTTCCAAATGCAGCCGTCTCCCTCACAGGTGTCCTCCGGGGATTCCTGGCTCTGTAACCCCACTCCTCTGGTTTCCTCCAGTCCAATGGAGTATGCTTGCCTCTGGAATGACTCCCAGCACACGTACTGCTATGGACTCCTTTAGACCTCCAAGATGCTTTTCTCGTCTTCCTTCCAAGTTGCTTCTGGCTCTCTCTGTCCGTGAGCTCTGGCCTCTGCTGCCTCTGCTCCTGCTGATGATGATCATGAAGATTATGATTATTCTGCTGTGTAGAATAGGCTTTACTTTTAACCTGTTTAGAGGGATGCTCCACCCTAGCACAGCGCAGCTGTGCTGAATCAAGCCCTGCCCTTGGAGATGAGTGCTTGGGGATTACCTCATAGCTCTCCTGATTGAACACATGTTTCCCCACTTCATCTCTTCTAGTGGCTGTTGGAAACCTGGTGCATTCTGGGACTGGTAGTCTTTTATGGAAACATTCTGTTTTATTATTTCTACCAGAAAAGACAGGTTGCTTGTTCAGAGCCAATTCACCTCTATTATAGCTTCTTCCTGAACTATGATAAGCTTCCTTATCACAAGACGTCCGAGGGAATCTCAGAGGTGAAAGCCCTAGTCAGAAGGAAAGCCAGGATTGCAGGGAAACTGCAATTGGTTTTAAAACTAGGAGAGATGTGCCAGAGAGAAGTGCTGATAAGGGTCAGGCTGCAGTGCCAACCGTTCCTGGACCAGCTAAAGAGCTGCAACTTCCAAAAAGGTGCATGAATAAAAGGGTAGCCAAAAGTGCCGTAAGCTAGTTAGAGGCATTGTGTCATTTGATGCAAGAAAAGAATCCCCACGTTCCTGGTGGAAACCCTGTGCATAGGGAAAAGCCTCAATGGAGAAAGGTTCTGGAACTTTTAGAGAATATTAAGCCTGAAGTTTTTCATGTTGGCTTAAAGCCAGTTTTACCGGACACAGGTCCTGAGGAAATGCAGATAGACTATTATCTGATGAGGGGTCTGAAGATTCAGTAATGGATTGTTCTCTGTGCCAGAAGGCAGAATAAAAAGTTCTTGGATAAAAGAAGGGAAAAGCCTATAACCTGAATGTCCTAGAAGGCAGTGTGGAAACAGGGAGAAATGTGTTTAGCCAGGAATGCTAAAGAACCCTGTTGCTGACGAAAGGATATTTCTTTTGGGTTTGAAGAGAAGAGAAGCCTTGCTTGATTGCTGAATGATTTAGAAAAACAGCGACACATGTTAAAAAGCTACATAAAGCAGTTTCATTGTTTGGTTTGGTATAAACGCTTATGGATTATTGTTTGGAGAAAAGAATCCTGTTTGTTTTGCGTTGAGCCTTAATGCTCTTTAGAAAAAGAAATAAATTCCTGTGTTTTGCCTTGTAAACCCTCGGTCTCCACACTGCTTGTTTTTTTCTAAACAACACAACTACAAATCCCAGCAGCCCCGGCGCTGGATGAGGAAGAAAACTCTTTAATTAAAGGACTAACAAGTGCAGTTATAGGCTGTTGCCTGGGCCAGGGGCCTCCACAGGTGGCGTAGTTTTTCGGATCTTTTTCTACGCATGCGCCAGGATTTACAACCACTCAAGAATTCAACACAAGACAGTGCTAACTGCTGAAGCCCTGCTGAGGATTAAAAGGTGAAGTGCAGCTGAGGTCGAAAAGCCGGAGTCAAGAAGGACAAGGCCGTGGCCTTCATTTCTGCTAAGCTGGAGTCTACACCTGTTGCAGGTAAGCCGTAGATACAAAGGGGTTTTAAAGGATACCTGTACAGAGGTGCGTACACTGTTGATATAAACCAGAAAAGGAGCAGTTCCTGATCGTCCCTCCAGTCTGGTCCCGGAATCTCTGGGGTTGTCAACCTCCTCTAGCAGCTTTGGAGACTGAGAAACCTCATTCTTGTGATGTCATCGATATATAAGACCTGGCACCTCCTCCTTACACCAGTTTATCAGTCTCCAAAGCAGCTGGAAGGGTGGTGAGCTCAGGGATTTCGGGGCTCACTTGAGAAACGATTGAGTAGAGTGTTAGGAATCTTGCCAAAAAATAAAAAATAAAAAAATAACATCAAACCCAAAGGAAAGGGGCGCAAAGGAAAGCTAAGTGGGCATTTCCCTGCCTGCAGGGTGGGGGATGAGCTGCTTTCCGTTGCCCTGAGGTCCTCTGCCTTCCTCCTTCCTTCCTTTTGGGGCTGTCAGCTGTCGGGGCTTTTTGTTTTTGTTTTTGTTTTAAGGGCCTGGAGGAGAGAGGACCGGCACCCGGCTTACCTTCCCGCTAAGAGGGGACATTATCCGGGGGACAGCTGGGCTCAGCGCGTGCAGATGCATTGCCTGCCGGCACTTAGAGCTGCGTTCTGCAATCGGTAGTGATTTCCCGGTCTTGGGCCTTGGGGGCTGCCTTCGGGTATGCAGAGACTGCGGAGGTGCTGACAAGAGCGGCAGTAACTCCTGCTTTTCTGCCTCAACGCTATCCTGAGGTAAGCGGTCCTTTTCAGCGGGAATCGGCGGTTCTAAGGGGTGCAGGCCGGACCGCGTGTGTCAGAGGCGGGAAAAATCGCCAGTTTGAACTGCCGGGCTTTGACGGCCCGTATCTTTAGTTCTGAGCCTCGTTTTGCATTGCTTTCTTCGGGAATCAGCTGGGGGAGCGATTCTGAAGGGATTCCAATTAAAAAGTTAAAAAAAAAAATTTTGCTCGTTTGGGGAGGGGGGGGGGCACTTGCTGCGTGCTTCTCTCAGCATGCCTTCCAAACAGCTCTGCCTCTTATGTGGGGCTAAGAGGAGTTCCGTCTCACAGGACGGAGTCTGTAGGGGCTGTGCTCCAGAATTGGAGGCCAGGGAGTTAGTCCCTGTCCCCGAAGGGGGAGAGCAGAACAGGGTGGAGGAAGTGGTAGAGGCCATTTTCCCCTCCCTGGCGGCTGTGGAGCCGGGGCCCAGCGCGGCTTCAGGGCCAGAGCTCCAGGTTGCTCAGCAGCCAGTAATGGGCAGTTTGGCGTCAATTTTCTCGATGGACTTCATGGCTCTGCTCCAGAAGACCTTGGCTGGCTCTCAGGGAGCGCCTACAGCGAGTACCTCCGGGGCTGGCCTGGGGCAGAAGAGACCCAGTTCCTCCTTAGGGGCGGAGGCGTCGGGCGTGTGTGCTAAGGCGCCTAGGTTGGATAAGGATCTCCTGGATCAGTCAGTGGTGTCAGAAGATGTGCGGTCGGAAGAGGCAGATATGGAAGGGGATCTAGGGGATCTGGAGGAAGGTGAGATTAGGGAGCAGGAAGATCAGGCGCGCGTAGTTCGGGTGTTCCGGAGGGAAGAACTGCTGGCGCTTATTGCGGAGTCGCTCAAGGCGCTTAACATGGCAGAGTCGGCGCCGGCTGAGGATGCTACCCTGGAGGATCCTCTGCTCCAGGCGGTTCGGAGGACTCAGAGGGCCTTCCCGGTGCACAGAGTATTTAAGGAGATGATTCAGGAGGAATGGGATATGCCGGAGGCCGCCCTTAAGGGGGATAGGGTTATGGCACGGCTGTACCCTCTGCTGGATCAAGATCGGGAGCTATTTAAGGCCCCGAGAGTGGATGCGGCCGTGTCAGCGGTGACTAAGAAAACTGCTATCCCCGTGGAAGGGTCTGCGGCACTGAAAGATGTTCAAGACCGTAAATTGGAGACCTTGCTGAAGCAGGTCTTTGAGGCTAATGCCTTATCCTTACAGGTGGCTATTTGTGGAGCCTGGGTAGCATGTGCCTGTTTGTGCTGGGCGCAGCGGGTCCAGAGTGACAACGCAGTCGAGGTGTCCGAGGAGGCATCCAGATTGGAGTCTGGGGCGGCATATTTCACCGACGTTCATTATGATTTGATCTGGGGCTTATTTAAGAGTCTGGCTTCCGTGGTCGCGGGGCGAAGATGCCTTTGGCTGCGCAACTGGGCGGCTGATGGGTCTTCCAAAGCACGGTTGAGTAGGCTTCCTTTTCGAGGTAAGCTGCTCTTTGGAGAAGATTTAGATAAGTTGGTGAAAGATTTAGGAGAATCTAAAGGTGGTAGGTTGCCCGAGGACAAGCAGAAGCAGGGCCGTTCGGCTCCTGGGCCTCGGGGGCAGCAGCGTGATTTTCGTTGATTCAATCCTCCGCGGGCGGGGCAAACGCTAAGGGGCGTTTCTCTGCTCGTTCCCACAGCTTTCGGGGGTTTCGAGGAGCGAACAGGGTATTTGCCCCTGCGTCCTCGTCCTCCACTTTCAAAAAGTCACAATGAAGTCAGGAGGGTCCAGGGGGAGTTGGTTCCCGTGGGGGGTCGGCTGCGGGAGTTCTATCCTGCCTGGACCCGACTCACGTCCGATCAGTGGGTCTTGGAAGTGGTGCTCGAAGGTTATGCGTTGGAGCTGCAGCGTCCGGTGTCCGACTCTTTCGTGCGGTCGCCGTGCAACGCTGTAGCAAAGCGCAAGGCGGTACAGGACACGGTACAGAGACTTCTGCGTCTCAAAGCAATTGTCCCGGTTCCGGCCGACCAGTTAGGCTGCGGTCGATACTCCATCTATTTCGTGGTCCCGAAAAAGGAGGGGACATGGCGACCCATTCTGGATTTAAAAAGGGTGAACCGCTGTCTGCGCGTATCTCATTTTCGGATGGAGACCCTCCAGTCCGTCATTGTTGCGGTACGAAAAGGGGAGTTTCTGACGTCCCTGGACCTGTCGGAGGCGTATCTGCACATTCCGATCCGGCAGGAGCATCAGCAGTTCCTCAGGTTTGCGGTGCCGATGGGGCATTTCCAGTTTCAGGCGCTTCCCTTTGGCCTGGCGACGACGCCCCACACCTTCACCAAGGTCATGGTGGTGGTGGCAGCGGCATTACGGAAGGACGGGGTCTTGGTGCACCCGTACCTCGACGATTGGTTAATCCGAGCGAAGTCTAGAGAGGAGAGTGTGTCTGCTACGGCCAAAGTGATAGATCTGTTGCAGAGTCTCGGCTGGGTAGTCAATGTGGCAAAGAGCAAATTGGTCCCATCTCAGAACCTGGAGTACCTCAGAGCGCGTTTCGATACGAGCGTGGGGCGCGTTTTTCTGCCTCGGCAAAGGGATCTCAGCCTACGACAGTTGGTACGCCGTTTTCTCGGGCTACATTGCCCCACGGCCTGGGAGTATCTGCAGGTGTTGGGGACAATGGCGGCGACTTTGGAGCTGGTGCCGTGGGCGCGGGCTCACATGCGGCCGTTGCAAAGAGCTCTGTTGAGAAGGTGGTTGCATCAAAGAGATTCGCTGAGTCAGAAGTTACCCTGCCCGCCACAGGTTCGTCTGGTTTTAGGTTGGTGGCTGAGGCCAGGGAGTCTAGAGAAAGGGATGTCACTGAAAGCTCCGGCTTGGATTTCCCTGACGACCGATGCCAGTCTCTACGGCTGGGGTGCCCATTGTCAAGGTCACCTGGTTCAGGGCCAGTGGTCCGACCTGGAGAAGACGTGGTCGATCAACCGATTGGAATTGCGGGCGGTAGCACTGGCACTGCGAGACTTGACACCTTTGGTTCAGGGAGAGGCCATTCAGGTGTTCTCGGACAACACCACGGCGGTGGCTTATGTGAATCGTCAAGGCGGCACCAGCAGCGTGGCGCTAGAGGATGAAGCGGAGAGTTTGTTCGAGTGGGCGGAACAACATCTCGTGGCCTTGTCGGCAGTGCATGTCGCAGGAGTGGACAATGTGGAGGCCGATTTTCTGAGTCGAGTAAAAGTAGACCCAGGGGAATGGGTCCTCCATCCCGAGGTGTTTGCGCTGTTAGTGAAGCGCTGGGGTCTCCCGGTGATGGACCTCATGGCGACTTTTCAATCAGCAAAGGTGGATCGGTTCTTCAGCAGGTGAAGGGAGCGGATGGCAGAAGGACTGGACGCCCTCGTTCAAAAGTGGCTGGAGGAGCAGCTGCTGTACGTCTTTCCACTGTGGGTGTTGATCGGTCGAGTGGTACAGCGCATAGAATGGCACAAAGGGCGAGTGATTTTGATTGCGCCGGGTTGGCCGAGACGGCCGTGGTATGCGGACTTGATCAGGCTCTTGGTGGGACAGCCTTGGAAGCTTCCCAGTCGCAGGGTCCTCTTTGCATGCCTCAGGTGGATCGATTCTCGCTTACGGCCTGGCTCTTGAGAGGGCTAGGTTGAGGGCGAAAGGCTATTTGGGGGCAGTGATAGCTACTTTGCTGAAAGCGCGGAGGAAGTCTACTTCCTTGGCATATGTCAGAGTGTGGCGTGTTTTCGAGGCTTGGTGCGTGGACAAGAACTGCGTTCCCCTACGGGCCTCGGTTCCGCAGGTGCTGGCCTTCTTGCAGGATGGTTTTCAGAAGGGCCTAGCTGCGGCTTCCTTGAAAGTGCAGTTGGCAGCGTTATCCTGCTATAGAGGCAAGGTGCAAGGAATCGCTCTGGGGGCTCATGCGGATGTGAAGCGTTTCTTGCGAGCGGTCGCGCTTCTTCGGCCGCCACGCCAGCGCTTGGTCCCGGCATGGGATTTGCCGTTGGTCTTGGACGCCTTGGCGAAGGCGCCGTTTGAGCCCTTAGCAGATGCTTCGTTGAAGGACCTTACGCTGAAGGTGGTGTTCTTGGTGGCCGTGGCTTCGGCCAGACGAGTCTCCGAGTTGCAGGCGCTGTCTTGTAGGGAGCCTTTTCTGTCTTTCAGTGATTCTAAGGTGGTTTTGCGGCCCGTTCCATCGTTCCTGCCGAAGGTGGTGTCGGCCTTCCATTTGAATCAAGTGGTGTCCTTGCCGGTTTTTCGCGAGAAAGGTAAGGGTCAGGTGGCGGAGCGCCTTCATCGCTTGGATAGTCGTAGGGCGTTGAGGAAGTATGTTTCTCGAACAGCGTCGTTCCGTAAGTCCGACAGGCTGTTTGTGCTATTTGCAGGGGCAAGGAAAGGGGAGGCGGCTTCCAAGCGCTCGATTGCGCGATGGGTGAAAGAAGCTATCGCTTCGGCATACATCTTGCGAGGTCGCCCGATTCCAGACGGGCTGCGAGCTCATTCCGCGAGGGCGCAAGCGGCGTCTTGGGCGGAGTGTAGTTTGGTGCCGGCGGTGGAAATCTGTAAGGCGGCAACGTGGTCGTCTCGGCATACCTTTGTGAAGCATTACCGTCTGGATGTTCAGGCAGAGACACCTGTTTTGGCTCAGCAGTGCTTCAGGCCGGGCTAGCAGGTCCCTCCCATTGATTGTGTTTACTGCTCTGGTACATCCCCAGAGATTCCGGGACCAGACTGGAGGGATGATCAGGAAGATTAAATTAGACTTACCTGCTAATTGTAGTTCCTGGAGGAACTCCAGTCTGGTCCCGTATCCCGCCCGGGTTCCTTACTGCGCTGTGGCCTGAAGCAGGAGCTGTTTTTACTGGTAAGCAATACTTTCAGTTTCTTGGGGGGCGGGGGTCAGGATGGCATGGGTTCTCTCCTGGAAATGAGTAGTTATCTGTGCATTATTGGCACGGGGGTGAAGGGGGGAGCTCAAGGCATACGGAAAGTGCTTAGCAGGTAACTTTCTTCTTAACTTTCTTGTTAATAGTTGGGCCGACAGGCCTTTACAGTTCAGTGCAGCAGTTATTTTGGTGCTGTATTTCCCTACTTACTTGTTGCTCCGGTGAGTCTGCTTTGTCAATAGGTAAACTGGTGTAAGGAGGAGGTGCCAGGTCTTATATACCGATGACATCACAGGAGTGAAGTTTCTCAGTCTCCAAAGCTGCTAGAGGAGGTTGACAACCCCAGAGATTCCGGGACCAGACCAGACTGGAGTTCCTCCAGGAACTACAATTAGCAGGTAAGTCTAATTTAATCATATATTTGTTTGTACCGCACTTGGTGGTGTTTTGTCTTTTCTTGTTGCAGCGCAGAAGTTAGCCATGGAATGTAAGGAGCTATTACAGTGGATGGCTGGACAATTCGAGAAACAGCGTGAAATGTCCATACAAGCTCAGGAGCAAACTGCTACAGTGATGCAGGCGCAGCAGAAACCACTTCTGGACATGATGGGAGCGTGGCTGGGAGCTCAGGAGAAAGCAGCAGAACCAGCACAGGCTACTCCAGGTTCCATAGGAGCTTTTCACACACATGGGCTAGGGTTGTAGCCTAGCGAGACATTTTCTTTTGTTCAGTTAACTCAGAATGATGATATAGATGACTTTTTAGAGGCGTTTGATAGGGTGGCACACATAACCGGCTGGCCTAAGGAGCAATGGGCCGTGCACCTAGCCACTTCGCTTACCGGAGAAGCATTGGCAGCGTACAGGGCCATGCCTGCAGCCTTGGCCAACGGTTATGAGGAGCTGAAAAAAGCTATAAGAGACCGCCTAGGCTTAACGCCCATGGTATATCATCGTCTCTTAAGGAATAGTAAATTGAAGCCTGTTGAAACACCGAAAGCTCTCTGCCAAAGAATTAAGAGCTTGGTATTAAAATGGTTAACACCAGAGGCTAGATCCGTAGAATCCATATAGATAGCATTGTACTGGAACAATTTATGGCTGCAGTCCCGAAGGACATACAAACCTTCCTGATTTTACGAAACTGCCGGAATACCAATGAAGCAACCTTATTGGCCGAGCGCTTTATGGAAGCGGAATTGATAGGCCAGGTAAAAGGGAATGCTTCTAAAAGGGCAGATTCCGTATCATCAGAAAGGAAGGTAAGGCCAAAGGGGGATGAGATGAGAATGTCTATGCCAATGTGTAAAAACTACTCTATACGAAAAAATGTTTTTCATGTGGTAGTGAGGGTCACCTGAAAAGGGATTGTAGAGCGAGGACTGCTTTGATAACTGCCCAAACCAAGGAGGTGAGGGAAGGTTTCCTTTTGACTGTTGAAGTAGAAGGTATTGTTACAGAAGCTTTGTTAGATTCAGGAGCAGATCAAAGCATGATCTCCAGGAAGCTCTGGCGGGAGCTTGAATCTCGCTATAAACCAGTCCTAAACCAGCCTGACGGGAAGGTGAAAATCAGGTGTATCCATGGGGCATCATCATTCTATCCCATACACAGAGTGCTAGTGAAGGGTTTAGGCATGAAGAAGAAAATTCCTGTAGCTATTGTGCCCAGGTTACCACACGCCCTGGTATTGGGGAGGGATTGGCCCCAGTTCAGGGAGGGCCTGGAAGAGGGGCTACATCAAAAGGTAGGCATGGTATCTACCCAAGCGCAGACCAAGATCCTAGAGGGGGAACAGGGATCTCCTGGGGAGGCACTAGGGGATCTACTCCTCCAGAAAGACTTGGGGGTTTCCCCTATGGATAGAGCTAGGAAGGGACAGAGCACATTACAACGTAAAGCTGAGGCCAGGGTAAGCTCAGTTCCCAGTCCGTTGTTTGGGAAAAGGCAGAAGCAGGGACAGAGAAGATCACTCCAACAGAAAAAGAGTCTGAGAATAAGCCAAAGTTTGTCCTTAAGTATTGCAGAACAACTCCTAACGCGCGGAGCCTTAGGCGCGCTTCCGAGCAAGCGGCCGGTTACGATTTATGTAGTGCAGTAAACCTGGTTATCCCGAGGCAGGGGAAGGCCTTGTTGGATACGGGCCTCCTAATGGAGATGCCACTGGGGTGTTATGGCCGCATCGCACCACGTTCGGGGCTAGCCCTAAAGCAGGGGTCTCAAACACGCGGCCCGCGGGCCGCATGCGGCCCGCGAGAGACCCTTGTGCGGCCCGCGATGCATAGGGGGGAAAAAAAAAACCCGGCTTCTGCTGCTGCTGCCGCCGCTGCCGTGGCCGGCAATAGCAGCAATATCGCAAGTCCCGCGGGCTCCCCCCCACCCGGCAGATCCCTTCCTGCTTGCCTGCCAATGCTGCCAGTTCTCCGCTTCGGCTTTCAGAGCCGCGAAGGGAGAACTTCTCCCTCGCGACTCTGTTAAGCTCGCTGGGGCAGATGGGAAATTTCCCATCTGCCCCAGCGGGCTTAACAGAGTCACGAGGGAGAAGCTCTCCCTTCGCGGCTCTGAAAGCCGAAGCGGAGAACTGGCAGGCAAGCAGGAAGGGATCTGCCGGGTGGGGGGGAGCCCGCGGGACTTGCGATGTTGCTGCTATTGCCGGCCACGGCAGCGGCGGCAGCAGCAGCAGAAGCCGGTTTTTTTTTAAAGTTTAATTTTCCCGGGGGGGGGGAGGGAGCAGGACTTGATGGGGGGGGGAGCAGGACTTGATGTGTGGCTGGGGGGGGAGCAGGACTTGATGGGGGGGAGCAGGACTTGTGGGGGAGGGGGAGCAGGACTTGATGTAGGGGGGGAGCAGGACTTGATGGGGGGGAGCAGGACTTGATGTAGGGGGGGAGCAGGACTTGATGTGGGCTGGGGGGGGGTAGTACTGAAAATGGGGTGATGGGGGTTAGGACTGGTAATGGACAGATGGGGGTTAGGACTGGAGGTGGTCTGACTGGGGGCCTAAGACTGAAAATGGGGTTATGGGGGGGCTAAGAATGAAGATGGGGCGATGGAAGGGTTAGGCCTGGAAGTGGGCTGTTGGGGGGCTTAGGACCGATAATGGGCTAGGGGGGGGAGCTAGAACTGGTAATGGACTGGGGGGGGGTGCTATGACTGGAAATGGGCCGAGTAGAAGGGGGAGCTTGAACTGCAAATAGCTGATGGGGACAGGGTCTTGGAATGGTAATGGGCTGAATGGAAGGGGGCTTGGAATGGAAATGGGCTGATGGGGAGGGGGGCTTGGAAAGGAAATGGGCTGTGAGGGGAGGGAGCTAGGACTGGAAATGGGCTGATGATGCGGGGACTAGAAGGGAGCGGATGCTGGGTTGGGCAGGAGCTAGAAGGGAGTTGATGTTGGGGGACGATTAGAATGGGATGGGGCTGGGAGAGTGAAATGGAGAGGGGAAATATATTTTGTGTGGGAGGGAAGAAAAATCTACAATTGGCCGGGTATTGGGAGAGTAAGTGGGGATTGAGGATGGAGGGGTAAAATTTGAGTGGATGAAATAGGAATGAGGAAAGAGCAAAAGGAGAATGATTAGTATGTTAAAGCAGATGTAGAGAGAATGGAAAAAAACTAGGAAAGAAGAAAGGAGAAATGGACAGCAGACGATGGAGAGTTAGCAGAAGACACAAAGAAACCAGAAGAAAGTGACTGGAACAATTGCAACTGAAAAAAAAATGCACAAAAGGTAGAAAAATATCTCTTTATTTTGAATTTATTAACTGAAATATGTCAGCTCTTGGAAATGTGCATCTTTAACGTCTGCACTTTATTTAATACAAGAGGAAATCAATGTATAGTTTTATTTCTACAGTGTTGTACATTCTAAGTTTGGCTTTTGGGGTTCCCAGTTTAATTGTCTTCCTGTTTCTAAATTGTGATTCCTTGTTTGGTGATGGTGTATGTTCTGCATGTGTAACTGAGCTGAGGTATTCTGTTTATGTAATTCCTATTTGACATTGCCACTTGTTCTCTTTCCCGAGTAGGTCATGTATTGTTATTCTCTGAAATGTGTTGATTTAATATTTGCAGTGTTGCCTTTTGATAGTTAGGGTATGGTGCTTTGTGAGTCCTGGTAGTGCTGTTAGGACACGGCAGGTTTGCTATGGGTTCTAAATGGGCAGTGTTTCTAGTAGTTCCTAATGTGCCTGGCGGTTGGCACTGGTTTATAGTAATGTAGAAATCTTTTAGTCTTTCTTTATCCATACACTCATTAAGAGGCATGTTTACTAAAAGTTAGTGTATGGTAACATTATGCAAATATTTATGCAAATGATGCCCTTATGCAAATGAGGCCTGCGTCTTGTGCGGCCCCCGGGTTACTCTACAAGTCCTCATTTGGCCCTCAAAGCAATTTGAGTTTGAGACCCCTGCCCTAAAGTATTTTATAGATGTGGGCGCGGGTGTCATCGACCCAGACTACAGAGGGGCTGTTAAGGTATTACTTTTTAACTTTGGGAAGGAAGACTTCAAAGTAAACATGGGGGATAGGATAGCCCAAATCATCTGCGAAAGGGTGGGTTTTCCGCCACTTGAAGTTCCCATGATGACCACTACAATCCGAGGGACTGGAGGATTTGGGTCTACAGGGCGAGCGGAGAGAAAAGGATTGACCGCAACCTTCGAAGAGAAGGAAGAGGAAGATTTGGATCCGCAGTTATCTGACTGCAAGACAGACCCAGAGCCCCGAATGGGAGAAGAACTGTCTTGGGTACAAAGGCAAGAGTTGACCAAACTGTTGAAAGGATTCCCTGACGTCCTAACACCAGTGCCTGGGGAAACTATGTTAGTGGCCCATGAGATTGCCTTACCACCTCACCGGGTGGGGTCACTAAGACCCTACAGGCTACCGGAAGCCAAGCAACAGGAGGTTGTGAACCAGGTAAAAGAAATGTGTAAAATGGGGATCATTGAAGAATCAAAAAGCCCCTGGAACAGCCCCATCGTGCTCGTGCCAAAACCTGATGGGACGATGAGGTTTTGTATAGACGTTCGACGTGTCAATGCCATCTCCAGGTTCAATGCCTATCCGATGCCACGGATAGAGGAGTTATTGGATCGTTTAGGCCAGGCGAAATTCCTTACTACCCTCAATATGACCAAGGGGTATTGGCAGATCCCCTTAACCCAAGAATCACGTCCTAAGACAGCGTTCTCTACTCCCATAGGTCTTTTCCAATTTCGGAGAATGCCTTTCGGCTTGCATGGCGCAGCCGCGACCTGCCAGAGGTTGGTGGACCTCGTGTTATGCCCACACCAAAAATATGCCGTCGCCTACATGGATGACATAATGCACAGCTCCACGTGGGATCAACATTTGCCTCACGTAGAAGCAGTCTTGCGAGTAATGAGGCATGCAGGCATAACGCTAAATCCTGCGAAGTGTATGTTTGCCAGGCAGGAGGTAAAATACCTGGGCCATATGGTGGGGCGGGGTACAGTTAGGCCTATAGTAAATAAAATAGAAAGCGTAAAAGCCTTTCCAAGGCCGCTGACAAAGAAACAGTTGCGCAGTTTTCTGGGCCTAATAGGCTACTATCGCCGCTTCATCCCCCCATTTTGCAGAAAAGAGTGCGGTCCTAACGGATATGTTGAAAAAGAATGCTCCCAACCAATTGCAGTCGTCCGGGGCAGCAGATAAAGCTTTTATTTTATTAAAAGAAAAGCTCTGCTGTGCACCAGTGTTACGAGGGGTGGATTTTGAACAACCGTTCATCGTTCAGACAGACGCTTCGGAGACAGGTTTGGGGGCTCTACTATCCCAGAAACATGAGGGCGCGGAGCACCCCATTATGTTTCTGAGTCGGAAATTGTCACCACCGGAAAGAAAATACTCCACTATAGAAAGGGAGTGTTTGGCAATAAAATGGGCGGTCGAGGCACTTAAGTTTTATCTTACAGGCTGCAGATTCCTGTTAGTCACAGACCATGCACCACTGAAGTGGTTAAACCAAATGAAAAATCACAACACTCATTTAACCCGCTGGTACATGGCCTTACAGGCTTTTGATTTCCGGGTTGAACATAGAGCGGGAAAATTGCACATGAATGCAGATGCCCTGTCGAGAATTACGAGCTGTGCGGGTACTCCAACGCCAGCCCGTAATATCTTAAGGGGGGGATGTGTGATGAGGAGAGTATGGTTGAGTCTATGGAATTGGAAGGAAATCAGACATTTACGTTTAAAGAAAGAGACAAGCAAGGAATCAGTAGCTCTCAAACTGCAGGCAGAGAAGAAAAACACGCAGCTACTGAGGACAGGACACACCCAAGCTCTGCTAATCCAAGGGCAGGCTTGGAAATTAATGAGGGACACCTGGGTGAGGGGGAGTGCACGGTAGTTCAGAGACACTCTTATAAACCCAGGGAAATATTGGAGGAAAGGACGGACAGAGAGAACAGCCAGAGAGAGGGCAACAGGAACAGAAGTACCAGGACGAGGCAGCACACGCAGCAGCACGCTGGAAGGAAAGATACAGGAAACCAGCACTCGAGAGAGCTGACCAGGGAGAACACTGGAGAATTCAGTGGGGAGAGAAGCACCAGAGAAAGGCCCAGAGAGTTCACCGTGGAGGAGAACGGTGGAGACGTCCGAGGGAATCTCAGAGGTGAAAGCCCTAGTCAGAAGGAAAGCCAGGATTGCAGGGAAACTGCAATTGGTTTTAAAACTAGGAGAGCTGTGCCAGAGAGAAGTGCTGATAAGGGTCAGGCTGCAGTGCCAACCGTTCCTGAACCAGCTAAAGAGCTGCAACTTCCAAAAAGGTGCGTGAATAAAAGGGTAGCCAAAAGTGCCGTAAGCCAGTTAGAGGCATTGTGTCATTTGATGCAAGAAAAGAATCCCCACGTTCCTGGTGGAAACTCTGTGCATAGGAAAAAGCCTCAGTGGAGAAAGGGTTCTGGAACTTTTAGAGAATATTAAGCCTGAAGTTTTTCATGTTGGCTTAAAGCCAGTTTTACCAGACACACAGGTCCTGAGGAAATGCAGATAGACTATTATGAATCTGATGAGGGGTCTGAAGATTCAGTAATGGATTGTTCTCTGTGCCAGAAGGCAGAATAAAAAGTTCTTGGATAAAAGAAGGGAAAAGCCTATAACTTGAATGTCCTAGAAGGCAGTGTGGAAACAGGGAGAAATGTGTTTAGCCAGGAATGCTAAAGAACCCTGTTGCTGACGAAAGGATATTTCTTTTGGGTTTGAAGAGAAGAGAAGCCTTGCTTGATTGCTGAATGATTTGGAAAAACAGCGACACATGTTAAAAAGCTACATAAAGCAGTTTCATTGTTTGGTTTGGTATAAACGCCTATGGATTATTGTTTGGAGAAAAGAATCCTGTTTGTTTTGCATTGAGCCTTAAATGGAAATTACACTTACCTGGTAATTGATGTTCCTTGAGGGAGTACAGTTCAGTCCTCCACCACTGGGTAGTGCACCTCCTCCTGCAACATGGAGACTGGACAAGTCAAACTTGTGACATCACCGGGTATATCCTGCTGGTCTTCTCCCATGATCCCCCAGTGACCTACTGTCAAAGCAGACTCAAAGGAGCAAACAAACAACCAGTTAAAGTACTAAATACAAAGCTATGCTCAAACTTCAACTTTAAAATCACAGGGCCCCAAAAAGAAAGGCCGAAAACACCCTCCTCCGTGCCCCTGTCCCCCTGCCCACCAAACAGCGGAAGACAGAGAGCTAGAAGGAAGGAGAACTAAGGAAGAGTATAGGCAGAAAAGGTTGCTCTTGCGATTACCTGCCAATCAGAGCCCGTTGCCGACTCTAGGATCCGAAAGCATACTCGGAACTGACGCCTCGCGTCTGAAACATCCATCCCCGGGCGGGAATGAGGACTGAACTGTACTCCCTCAAGGAACATCAATTACCAGGTAAGTGTAATTTCCATTTCCTTATCGGTCCTACAGTTCAGTCCTCCACCACTGGGATGTACCAGAGCAGTAATCATTGGGAGGGACCTATCCAGTCGGCTCGGCCCCTAAACGAACAGAGCAGGCACCGACCCCAGCCCGCTCCTCACGTCAACAGGCGGTAAGCCAACCAGGAAGACACGACCGAGAGCCCACTTGGATCCTCTTCACTGGTGAAAACAGCACAGAACTCTGCCCCAAGCAGCGCTAGTGCTTCAGAAAGACAAACTCGCCATCGCAAACACACTGAACGCCCTAGAAACAGACCTACTGAGAAGGCTACCGGAGCTCCGCCTGAAAAATCCGCTTGAGCTCCCCCTTGGCTCTCGACCCCACCAGGGTGTCAAGTGTTAGCAACCGCTGCTCTCCCGCAGAACCCGCCTCCACGGAGGGACAGGCAGTGAAGAGACCTCCCAGAAAGCGACAGAACCTCACCTAAGGTCCAAGGAATGCAGGTTACAAGCAAAGTGTTCTTGCATAAGTCCCAAACCGACAACTAAACAGGCACAGCCGGATTCCACGAGGGAGAACGAAACCGAGGTCCATCCAGACAGAGGTGGGAAGCAAAATGAGGGAAATGGAAAAACCACCAGCGTCAAACACCCTATTTGTCACACCTCTTAAGGGCTTTATTCTTTGCAACACAAAGTAGCTCTACAGCTATGTCCTGGACAAGTTGGAGTCTTTTTAATTGAGAATGTGGAATGCAGCTACGCAATGAGTTGCAATAAACCAAGCGTGATCCACCAAGGGCATATAAGAGGGTGTCAAGTGCCCCAGAGTCCAGCGTTGTTTCAGAAGATGTGGAGTCTTACATGGTGTGACAAAAAAGAAAGGAGACTCTGGTAGCCACGCCCACGACGCAATGCCAGTAGGCCAACCGCTTACATCACCTGGATATGCCCTCCGGAATTGGAGGAACCATGCAGAAGTAGCAATCGCCGACGTGATCCATGGGCCCTCTCCAGATCATTGGAACCACAAAAGACTTTGATGGTCTTTTCCCATCCATCCACAGCCTGAGATCTGCTACACATGTATTGCAGCATATGTGTGGCGCCTAGCTTTTATCCTGATCTTTTATTCTGCAGCCAAAATATAAATTGTAGGCTTTCTGAACCGCCACAGTCATATGCCATTTTTGTGATGTAAAAGTCACATCACCACAACTAGAGCAGAAATTATCTGCATGATTAACACCAGGACGAGGAATCGCCAAATATGCTGTGAGTGACCTATCGGTATAAAATAAATATGTCTTTTTTTTTTTTTTTTTTTTACTGTCAAGCGAGGCAAATTCAAGTAGTGACTGCATCAACTGGTTTTGGACAGTTATTTCGATTGGTTGCAAGTAAAGATTATGCAAGCTCACGCAAATGTTGCAGCATACACTGGTAATGGTCCCCACTGACTAATGAAGAGCACATATCTTAGCAACCAGACCCAGTCGGCCATTTTCACTATGACCTCTGAAAGGCATAGAATGGACCGGGCCACGGCCCCGTACCAATGCGTCGACGCTATCCAGTAGCCTCATATGTCCTCTGCTAAACATCGACCCATCGCCGCAGACTGACAGGTCGCCATGAGGTCCAATATGGGCTGACCGCATCTGAGCACATGCGGCGCGCACACCGCCTGATGCAATCTCACTCCTCCGGCAAACACTTGGACCCCGCTAAGGACATTCGCCACCACAGTGTCCCCACCGAAACGCAGGCCGCCAAGGCTTCAACCGCGCACGCTGTCCGTTTGCTCGGGCCACCCTGACCACCCGACCGACTCCACCCTGCCGATCAAAATAGGCCACCATCCCGGAGATCTCAGACAGCACCTACAGCGCTCGATCCGCTACCGTGTCCGTGAATGCCTGCCACGGCTGACGTACCGCGTACCGTTCCAGTCAGATGATGGAACACTGGGCGTGCTGCGTACACTAAAACGCCTTGTACATAAAGTATCCCCAAAATGTAGCTGAGTCTAACCACGCTCCGGCCAAGCTCCCGGAAGAAAGGGACAGAACCTTATAAAAAAGAAGTGGGGACAATTAGGAAGGCTTTCCTGTTTGATTATTCTTTTTTTTTTCTTTTCTTTTTTTTTTTTTCCTTCTTACAACTCCATAAGGGCCACAAGGCACACAACCGAACAGGGCATTGTCCAGAGAACGCAAGGCCCCTCCTCCAGGCTGACTCCACAGCCTAAACCGGCAGTCACCTTGGCTGATGCCGAGCAGCACGGTAGTACAGCATTCCACAATGGAGGGACATGTAACCGGACGGCTTTGAATATGAACCTACAGATATCCCGCGCTTGCTCCAAGACAAGCACTGTGCAGCCTACTGGTCTACTCGGAGCACCGCCACGACCCGAAGACCTAAACCGGCCAGCAAAAGACGACGTACGCTGGGCCCGAAGGAACCTGGTTGAACGGATCCCAGCACTCCCTGTATCATTAGGATCGGAGCCTCCCCCCAAGGACTCAGCCCTGGCTGGAACCGGCTGAGCATAACTCCAGGCCCTGCGGCGAGCCCCCACGAAGAAGTAGGACGCAACGATGCCTTGAGGAAAGGGAAGGCCCAATGGGTGAAGCAAGTTGCTAGCTGACCAAGGGAGTAAACCCCACACGCGCACCTCAACGGAAGGTCGGAAGAACCGAGGATTCTGGTCCCACAGGTGCGCCTGCTAGCCTTTAACAACATACACCTCCGCAGGTACAAAAAACGTAAATTGTGAGCACCTTCAGGGGTAAGGGGAATAGACGACAGCCTCCGACTGTTGACCACCTTGTCTTGCACAACAGACAGCAGCACCCCACCAAACAAATGATTGGGAATATATGACCTCAGAACCCCAAGACAGAGGTAAAACAGTAGAACGTGCAGTGGACGTGAATTTCCAGATCTGCCAGCCCCCCTGCCCACATTGAGAAGAGGCAGAGAAGAACTGGACCGGCGGATCTGGAGGGGTGCCTCCTGGACAGCCGGGCCACCGAAGGGAAAGCTGATGACTGAGGCCCAAACTCCTCAGGATGGCCCCGTCTTGCATTGGCAACCCCATGCAACACCATGACAACCCCGCTCACGATATCCCAAGCGATCTCTGTCATTGCTGCAACAATCACCTGAGCATGAGATCACAGACGGAACACGGACATGCAGACGCACTCAAGGAGAGTGCACCTAAGAAGTATGAGCCTATCCAACATCCAGCACCACATGTCCAGGTGTCCCACTCCTGTCACCCAAAACACAGGACGCTTGAACCTAGGTGACCGTCATAGCAAAGACAGGGAGGCCTGACTGCCGCTATCAACCCTTCCAGGACCCTGGAACACTAAGCCCCGGACTGTGCCATCCAGCAACACTTCTCACGATCCCCAGCAGGGGCCTTTCCCCAGATGGCCCAGATGGGCAGTGTTCCCGCCAAATGGGCAAGCTGCGCTCTGATAACATAGTGCAGAAAACCAAATCAAAGTGTCTTAACCTAGCTAATTTTTGTCTAATAGTGATCATTCATAATATCAGCCAGGCTCAATCATAACATTAGTATTAATGATCTCTAAAGATTGAAGAGTTACTAATGTAACACTAATTGGGTTTTTTTTTTTGTTTTTTTTTTTTTAAAGAGTTTCAAAAGCGATCTTGGAAACTACAGACCAATGAATCTGAGTTCAGTGCCAGTTAAATGATAGAACTTGTTCTGAAAAGCAGCACCAAGCTGTCTTTTGAAAGGGTTAATAAACATGTGAGTAAGCCAAATGATATGTATCTGGATGTTTTAGAAGGTACTTGACAAAGCCCCTTATGAACTTCTCCTGAGGAAGGAGATGATGTGCTATTATAGAATGGGAAATGGATCAAAAACAGGAACACAATAGGACTAAATGGCCAGTTTTCTCACAGGAGACCCGTAAATAGAGGAATGTCTCGGGATCTGCACTGGAACCGGCATCTGGTAACATCTACTGCACTGAAATGATCTGGAAAAGAGATCAGCAAGCATGGCGATCAAATTTGCAGATGGCATAACGACATTTAGAGGCTGTCTGCACAATTTCCAAGCGTATAAACATGGAAATAGCATCCTTATGTAAATGACAATTTCAGAAAGGGCTCAATTTGTAGGTGGTTGTGCCACCGATGACCCTGAATGGCCAAATCCTAGCACGGAAACCTGCTGCTGACAGACGTCGCTAACTGCCAGAAAGCAGACAAAGGTAAAGGCACCCCACAAGAAGTAAAACCCAAACCAATCACATTGCATTCAAAGAACTATAAACTATCATGAAATTAAAAGGAAATTAAAATTAAAAGGAAATTAAAATTAGAATTAAAATTAAAAGTAACAGCAAAAGGAAGTCCTTATCTGGGTGTAGCCGCGTGGAACAGCGTCATCTGTCAAACGCGGGGCTGCTCCGCTCTCCGCCACGAGGCCTCAGCCCTGCCGAGAAAATGGCGCCAATCCGAAGCAGGCCCGTTTGGCACCAAACACCACAGAGGCGGCAAGAGCTCAGAGCCCGTCCATGCGGACTCGAGAGACTCCCTTGTGGCGTCGGGATGCAGCAGTTACCCCTCTGTAGCTGCGGGGTGAAGAGCTGTCCAGACACGCTGCTGCCTCGCGCTACCAGAAGTAGCAGACGCTGCGAGCCCCGGCCCACCGGCTAAAGAACCTCGAACGGCCTGAGGCTCCCGCCGCGATGGGAATCTGCCGCATGGACACTGCCAAAATGCAGGTGTTCCACAGAGCTCTCCCCCGTACAGTCCTGGGGGAGAGATCATCACCGGGCACAGAGACCGAAGAATCCCAAGCAGAGAGGCTATCTGGCAGCGTGAACTATGAAAAGGGACAGAACCCCCCTTTACACTAAGGCAGACTAGGTGAAAATAAATAAAGTAAAAGTAAATTAAATTAAATGAAAATGAATTCAATTTACAGGATTACACCTAAAGAAGGGCAAAAGAAATGCAAGGTAAATCAAATCCTGACTAACTGCTCCTAAACTGCTTTTCAAGTGAGCCCAGCACCTAGGCTCACTACGTCCTCATGCTGCATGGAGACTGGACACACTGGGGGATCATGGGAGAAGACCAGCAGGATATACCCGGTGATGTCACAAGTTTGACTTGTCCAGTCTCCATGTTGCAGGAGGAGGTGCACTACCCAGTGGTGGAGGACTGAACTGTAGGACCGATAAGGAATGCTCTTTAGAAAAAGAAATAAATTCCTGTGTTTTGCCTTGTAAACCCTCGGTCTCCACACTACTTGTTTTTTTCTAAACACAACTACAAATCCCAGCAGCCCCGGCGCTGGATGAGGAAGAAAACTCTTTAATTAAAGGACTAACAAGTGCAACCCTAGGCTTATAGGCTGTTGCCTAGGCCAGGGGCCTCCACATTTGACATCCTCTTTTCAGTATGATTTGTGTTTTTTCTATATTGTGTGCTTGCAAGAGACTTACTGATAGATTACCATAACAGTATAAATTTTAGTGCATGTTATTTGTTCTTTATACATTTTTTAAATTGGACTTTTATGTCTTTCAATACAATTCCACTTTTTTATGTGTTAGATGTTGATTGATGATTTATATCATCATCATCATTTATTATTTAATTAGAAACATAGAAATATGACGACAGAAAAAGACCACATGGCCTATCTAGTCTGTCCTTCCATAACAACTACAACAGTCCCCATTTTACCTTTGTCCTCTGTTTTGTCCCATGCTTTTTTGAATTCAGTTACTGTCCTCATCTCTACCACCTCCACTGGGAGATTATTCCACGGATCCACTACTCTTTCCGTAAAGAAATATTTCCGCATATCTCTCCTGAATCTATCTTCCTTCACCCTCATCCCATGTCCCCTCGTAGTAGAACTTGCTTTCAATTGAAAGAGGCTCTTTCCCTGAACATTTATGCCACGGAGGTATTAAAACATCTCAATCATATCACCTCTATCCCGCCTTTCCTCTAAGGTGTACATATTAAGATCCTTCAGTCTGTCTTCATATGCTTTATAATGAAGACCACTAATCATTTTAGTAGCCACCGTCTGCACCGACTCCATCCTGTTCACATTCTTTTGAAGGTGCAGTCTCCAGAATTGAACACTATACTCCAATTGAGGTCGCACCAAAGACTTATACAGAGGCATTATCACCTCCTTTTTTCTGCTAGCCATTCCTCTCCGTATGCACCCAAGCATCCTTCTAGCTTTTGCCGTCACCTTTTCTATCTGTTTATCTACTTTTAAGATTATCAGACACAACCACGCCTAGGTCCCGCTCTTCTTTAGTGGACAAAAGTACTTCACCCCCTATACTATATTGCTCCCTTAACTACACATTGGAAGTGTTTTTATCTGTTATTTCATATTGTTTTTGTATTATTTATTTATTTAGCTGTACTTATATACTGCTTTTCACCGGGTCAAAGTGATTTACAATATATAGATTGAGGGGGTTACATTGAACAAAGGGATGATATTTACATGGGGGGGAGGACCCAACACCAGGGGAGATCAAACATATTTACATTCCTGTAAGTAGTATGTATGAAGTCTTTGTGGCTTATCTGAAGGTATAAGCGGTATCGGTATTACAGTTTGACCAATGGTCTTCATGAGTTTGAGTTTAAGTGAAGCTGTATTCCATGCCCAGGTGCTCTCTGAACAAATGTGTCTTGAGATGTTTTCTGAATGAGGGGAGCTCCTTGTTGTTGCGGAGAGGGGTTGGGAGTGCGTTCCACAGAGAGGGGTTATACAAGTCAAATGCTCGGTTGCAGGTTTGTTGGTTAAATTTTTATACCGCTTGTGCAGCACGGTCAGTAGTCTGCCTGTGGCCTGCCGTGTTGGTCTTCCGGAGTTTGGTCGTTGTAAAAGGGTGCTCATGTGTGAGGTTTGATACTGATGAACTGCTTTATGGATGATTGCTAATGATTTATATTTGATTCGTACCTCAAGGGGAAGGAAGTGAAGTTCTCTCAGAATAGGTGTGATATGGTCGTATTTCGTACCTTTATGGATGATCCTGGCTGTTGCGTTGAGGGCTGTCCGTAATGGGTTGAGATTGATGGCCGGAAGTCCTTGGTATATTGCATTACAATAGTCCAGATGGGGAAGCGTCATTGCTTGCATGACTGTTTTAAAATCCTGTTGGTCTATAAGTGGTCTGAGACGTTGGAACATCTTGGCTTTGAAGAATATTGTTTTTGCTGTTTTTGCAATCTGTTGCCTGAAGAGACGTGATTGATCAAGGGTGATCCCTAGATATTTTGTGTGGTTGTGCCTTCTTTATTTGGGTTGACCCCAGCGTGAGGGGAGTTGGGGGGGGGGGGTGGTGTGAAAGTTTGTTCTTTTGTGATGAATAATGCTTCTGTCTTTCTTAGGTTTATTGCAAGATTGTTCACCTGGAGCCATTGGAGACATCGTTGAAGCAGTTTATTAATTGTGTATTTGTCAGGTTTGCAGTTGTGAAGGGACCATAAATCTTAATGTCATCCGCATATATGCGGAAGTTGACATTATGGGCCTGTATTGAAGAGCAGAGTTGTTGCAGATAAATGTTAAACAACATAGCCGAGAGTGCAGAGCCTTGACTCATATTATGATTTCACTCTTTTGTTGGCATGAGTTTTCTATATGTCTCATGTTGATTAATTTATATTTTGATATTTTTATGTTTTTAGAGGTCTATAACCCCTGAAAAAGGCTTCGGCCAAAACACATTTAGGGTGACCTCCTTATGTACCAATAAAGCTCTCTGTTCCTCAAGGCATGGTATGACCTGCTCTATTTCGTGTGTGCTATCACTGCAAGTGGGGTGATTCACCTCTGTTCTGAGGTACTGTTTCTAGCCAGGTCATTGGTATCCAAGTGGATGATAACATCAGTTTTGGAGCACTCACTTTCCGCACTCTTGCAGATACAGGCCATAGAGCCAGTCCCCGACACAAGAAACATCCAAGGTTTTTACTCCCGTTACTTCATCATCCCAAAGAAGTCATGTGGATGGCGACCAATCTTTGACCTCTGAGGTGGTCACAACAAATACATCCTCAAGAAGAAGTTCAGGATGCACTCCCTCGGAACCAATGCTCCCCATCATCCATGAGAACGACTGGCTCCCATCATTGGACCTACAGGATGCATACACCCACATTCCACTACACCTGCCGCAGAAGAAGTTCTTACGATTCCGGGTGGGTGACTGATGCTTTCAATACAGGACACTGCCATTCGGCCTCTCTTCAGCACCACGAGTCTTCACAAAGTGCATTGCAGTCGCAGTGACACACCTCCGCAGGGCAAGAAACCATGTCTTCCCCTACCTCGACAACAGGCTGATTACAGCACGTTCAGAGAGGGAAGCACGAAAAGCCATTCAAACCACAGCCTCCCTCTTCCACTCTCTGGGCTTCCAAATAAACACCAAAAACTCGCACGTGGACCCATGCAAACACTGGAATTCATAGGAGCACAGATTCACACTGCGGGGGCCAGGGTGTTCCTGCTGACCCAGAGAACAGGCAAGATCATGACACTGGCTAGCCAGATAGCATCAGCAAGCACGGTCTCAGCACGCACCTTCCTGCGCCTCCTTGGCCTCTTGGTGGCAGTGGTCCATGTGATTCTATATGCCAGACTACACATGCGCCAACTCCAGTGGCACCTGTGGAGGTCCTGGGACCAGTACAGGCAACCACAGCACCCTAAAAAGCCTCAGCTGGTGGAGGATACGGAAAAACCTCAGTAAGGGCAGGCCCCTTTGGCCCCCCCCCCCCCAGACGCAGATCACACTGCCACCGACACGTCAAAGTGTGGCTGGGGAGCGCCTGTTGAGGACTTCTGGAACCCTCCTTTTTAACAGATTTGAGCTGCCTGACAGCTTCCTTTGCAGGGGACCATGTTCCAGGCATCCTGTATGAGGGCCCTTCAGCAGCTCTGTCACAGGCAGTAAGGGGGTTAAGTGCCTCTGCTTCACCCTTTTGCTCATCTGCTCCTGCAGAGCCTAACCTTATGGAGTCTGACTGGAATGCTTTAAAGAAATGTTTTTCCACAAGATAAGTCTGAGGAGGATGGGGTGATTCCACTCATGGAAAGCTAGGATTTCTGTGATCCACCTGTTTTAGAGAAGGGATCTTCCTCTAGCATTACGGGATGCTTGGTAGCTCTGCATGATGTAAAGCCTGCTCTGTTGTGAGGTTATCAGGCAAGCCCTCTTCTGGAGAGTATCTGGCCTTCTGTGCATTCATTCCTCTGCCTTATCCTATGCGGCAGCTCGTAGTCTCTGAGGAAGTAAACCCCCTAGCTGGGCCCAAGGTCTTTTTAGCAATATCCTCATCCCTAGGATGAGCTGAAACAATTCTTTGGGCTGCCATGAGTGGATATCTTCATTACAGCAGTAACAAAGTGCACAACCATCTCGGTGGAAATGGACGGTGCATTCAAGGAGTCTCATGATAGGTTGGCAGATGCCCTCCTTAAAAATGCCTTTTTGGCTTCTGCCTTAGGCTCTCAAGAAGCCTTGTGTGCAGGCCTAGTGGCCCAAGCCGCCTTATACTGGTCCAGCAACTTCCAGTTAGCCCAGAAATGGCGCGATTGGACTCTAGAAACATGTATGTGACTGATGCCCTATATGACTTACTCAACATCTCCTCTAAGTCCATGGCAGTGGTAGTAGTGGCTAGGCAGTGACTTTGGCTCTGCAATTGGTTGGCTCATACTCTCTCAGCCATTTCTTCTCAACCCAGTCCTTGGGGCATACCCAGCCTTCATATTTTCAGGATATCCAGAATGAATATGCATAAGACAGATTTGCATACACTGCCTCTATTGTATGCATATGTGTTTCATACATATTCACTGTGGAAATCCTGAAAACCCATCTGGCTGGGCATGCCTCAAGAACTGGCTTAAGAATTGTTGCTTTAAGTTATGGCTGAGCAAATTCCATTGCTCTTTGGGGAAGGTTTGTGAAAGGCATGGATGAGGCTTTCTGTAAGAAGTTCCCTGAAGATTAGCCCTGGAAGGCTAGACATGCCTCCCATGGGCCTTGTGCAGACATGGCGATGCCCTTGGACTACTAGGAGTTTGGGTAGGGCCTATTCATCCTATTGACCAAAGTCTAAAAATGGTCCATCCTTTTGGGGTTCTCAGTGTCCTTGAGAATCAGTGATGGCCCCTGCAGGAACCAGCAAACCCCCACAATGAGATTCAGCTGGGATTCTTCCGAGGCTGAGCTGGTTTGTGGGTGCCTCCATCTGTTTCTCTCTGAATGGTCCCACATTTTTATTTGTTTATTTTATTTATTTAACTGTATTTATATCCCGCTTTTCACCGGGTCAAAGCGGTTATATAGATTAAACAAAACACACTGCTCCCAGGGCTATGATAAACCTAACAAAACAAAAAAATGCCCTGTAACAACTTTCCTATTGGTACCTCCTTGATACCAGACTAATTAATCAAGGGCTGAACATAACCAATCTTTCATTAATTCAACACTCAATATGGTGAGCCACTGGTCAGTGAAGAATGTCAGTTGCCCCCCCTTTCCCCCCCCCCCATTATGCTGCAGTACTCAACCCTGCAGGAGAAGAGAGGCCATGTTCAAGGAGTCAACCTCCCCTCAGGTTACAGCTGTGGTGCAGGCAGGGATTTGGAGGCCTTAGGCTTATGAAAGCCATGCCCCTGGCCCTTGGCCTGCTGACCTTGTTAGGGAGTTGGGTAGGTCAGATACTGGGGTATCCTTTTCTTCGGGTAAAAGTTGTTTTTTTTCCCCAAGCCTTCTATTGGGAAGGGTCCACGCTTTTCTCGGAAAGCCTGATTCTAGTCATAGACAAGGCCACAGAGCTGTAATCCGAATATATCACAGGCTTGCTGACTAGGTTCTTCCCCTGCACGGGACATTGACCAACTTGTCCTGAACCCACTGCTCCAGATATGATGACTATAGCCACACCAGTGCCCACCAGAGTTACTCTAGCCACGGATTTGAAGCCATCATAGCCCGCTCGAGTGACATATTTGGAGCATTCCTTGACCATTGACATTAGGGTTCAAAACTGCTGAAGAGGTTTCTTTGACAGACCAGCCAAGCACCCGGCCATTTCCTTGGCCAGGTCCCTCAGGTACATGCCCATGTACAGTTGGTATGCCTGGATACAGGCCACAAGCATCGAGCTCTGGTAACACTTTTTACCAAAGCCTCCCTGCCATGGGGCACCAAGGAGTGCGTCTTCTGGCTCTTAATCCTACGCGTGGCCAACTCCACCACCATGGAATTGTGTGGTAGTTGTGTCTTTTGAAATCCAGGGTTCTTGTGAACTCGATAGATGGAATCGAGCCACTTGCTCTTAATGGGCACCATAATAGCTGATTCCCACATCCTGAACAACAAGTGTTCCAAGATAGGGGGAACAAGCACCATGAGCACCTCCATGGGAGGGGCATTGTACTGAAGGATCTTGAGATCCTCTGCCTGAGGCTCCTCCTGGGATTCCATGGTGAAGGTCAGAGCCTTCGCCATATCCCAAATGAAGTCCAGGAAGGAGAGGTCCTCGGGTGAGGTTTACCAGCACTCCTGCGGCAGAGACAAGTCCAAGGGGATATCCCGGTGTTGCTGGGTGTCCGGGGACTAGTCATCAGTCTCCCACTCCGAGTCAAAGTCAAAAGAGACCTCAAGAACTAGATGGGCCTCATGTGCATGCCTGGCTGGGGGCGTTGATGGAGTTCTGGGTCTCCGGCACTCTGAACCAGAGGCACTTGTGTGTGATACGCGAGTCCTCAAGCAAGATCGTGACCAATGCTGGGAATTGGCCAGAAGCCGATGCTGCTCCAGCACCGGCTGGATCTCCTCAGGCAATGCCCTCATGGTGGAGGTGCCAGTCGCCAGACCTGAGAACCCAGAGGAACTGGGCACTGGGCTCTGGGCTCTGCTGTTTTGCCAGGAAGGCAGCAAGGCTGCATTCCAAGGCTGCCATCCTAACCTCCAGGCCAGAAGGTCCCGCAGCCACCGGCATAGGTACCAAGGATATTGGTCCTGATGCCGGTTCAGTCGAGGGGGTTTCCTTGATGACAATGGACTCAGAAGACCGGTGTCAATCCCCCAATGCTGATGGAGTCTTCTCCCACCAGAGCAGCTTTGAAGACTGCTCCCGGCTATCACCGTCAACACTGTGTCAAGGACTCTGATGCCAGTTGCCAAGGGTCTTACCCCTGATGCCAGAATAGGCCTTCGATGCTACCATGGGTGAAGTGCGATCCTTCTGGGGATGGCTCTGTGAGGATGATCCCCAGTACAGTGCCCCGTGACCTCACAGCTTCGATTGGGCATGGCCGCTGGAAGATTCCAAGGCTTCCATGGCAGCCCCCAAGGGTGTTGATTCTACTCTTGAAGCCAGGGCCAAAGAAGAGGTCTTGTGGCCAAACAGCATCTCCTGCTGCCTTTCACAATTCCTATGAATCTTGCTTGTCATATGAAGACAGAGAAAGCAGGCAGAGGCATTGTGATTGGCTCTGAGGCACCACAGGCAGCAGTCATGTGGATCCGTGCAGGACGTAGTATGTTTGCAAGGGTCACATTGCTTAAATCCACTAACCGATGATATAGCAGGGAAAACAGTACCCATGGGATCAAACTCCAAGGTCCTGCTTAGGGAGGGTGCGAGAGAAAATCCCTTGCACCCAAGAACAAGAAAAATGAAAAAAAGGAACCCAAAAAAACCACAACGCCAAGGTGGCAGCAGTTCTGGGAACCGAGAAGGTGATGGTATGCGACCGGATGAAATGAAAAGAAAACCCGATGGCAAAAAAACTAACTTTTTCAGGGTGCAGGCAAAAATGTCTGATGGGTCCGTGGAAAAAAAGAAGACTGAGGTAAAATGGCAGCTTTGGGAGGGAAGGTATGTGCATATGTGTGGTCTAAATCCCAAAGGCTTTCTGTGAAAGCTGGGGAGTGATCACAGCGCAAGCTCCGTTGGTGCCGATGTCACCCATATGTGAGGATTGACTTCCTGCTTGTTCCTGGAGAACTCAAAATCAATTGTATCAAAACTTAAACACTAATATATTCAGATACTATATTTAATTATTTCTCTTATCTGAATGGAAGTTCTTTTGTTAACGTATCATGATTCGGCCACGTGAGAAATTATATAGCTCTAACTCTCCAAGGTAAATTAAAGCTTGTGCCTACCAGTGGCAAGGGGAGTTTTTTTAATAACACACCGACCGCTGAGTGGAACCAGAAAGCCTGACACAATCAATATCAGCTGCTATGTAGCCAGTTCACATTATTACCTACCAGCCCTTAAACAATTCGTGGACGAGGTTCAGCACAAAAGTGATTAAATCAAATAATTTAACTTAATTGAGATGGCTTAGCCTGCCAGTTGAATTAAATGGCAATTGGTTCTCCTAATAGAAATTAGTTATTCTCAAATAACCGTGAGATTCTGCAGCTACTAAGGGGAACAACGATTCCCCTAGCTAATCAATTTCCATGATAAAGTTCATTGTAACATATTAGCCGCTCTCAAAAAACAAAGGCTATGGTATTAAATGAATCTTGCTTTGATGGTTTTGTCTTTTAATGATGTACAAGCCTTTAATTACTCATATATCTGTATTCTAAACTGTCTCATAAAGATTGTTCATCATATGGAAACTTATTGATCCCAAACAGCCACAGAATTTTAAAGGCTGGGTAATTACAAAGGAGACGAAAGTAACTATCCCTCACCCAATGCAATCAGAGACATTAATAAAATTCATTGTATCACATAAACCGCTCTGTGTTATTGGATTGTTCCTTCCCAAAAGTGTACAGACTGTTGATTGTTATTATATATTTGATAAAAGCCCTCCATTCTTCCCTTTAATTTTCTAATACTGAATACCTCTCAAATACTGTGAACAACCTATTGAGGTTAAAACACTTAAAATAACTTAGAACAATCAATGGTCATATTGAGTCCATTGGGATGTTCTGTATGTATTGGAAATATCCATTTAGACTCTGGTTATAATAGCTGTCTTTTCCTATCTCCTCCCCTAATGGAAGAGGGAATATGACTCACCACAATAACTTTCAAAGATACAAAACTATGCGAGTGTTCCAAAGAATGTGGCACCATAGGGACCACTTCTTTTTTTTATGTAAAAGACTGTAGTGTTGCTCATTAATCCAGATTTCAAAGGTCTAATTGTTTTACCAATATATACTTTAGCGCACGAGCACTGTATGCTGTAAATCACGTGATCAGTAAGCTAGGTAGTATGATATCACAGCTTAAAACTTCGACCCATCTGGGAGTCAACAAATTAGTTTCATCCATGTTTTCACATGATTTACAGCTGCCGCATTTGAAATGCCCAGGCAAATCAATGCAGTAGGTTCTTCAAATTTACACAAAATGCCTGATGGACTCAATAACTCCTTCAGATTTCTATCTCTATTGCAGTGCTACATGCTGTAGTCGAATACCTTAGAACACAGGTGATACAATAATCTAAAGTATCCTGAGATTGCTTTCCTATCATTATATGATTCCATTTTATAGGCCCTTCATACAACTGTGTGAGGGTAGCACCTATGTAGAAGTTTAGCACTTATTTGTTGACCTCAATGCTTGTATTCAGGAGTAGAACAAATGCAACGATGCCTCAACATCCGTGAGTACGTCAAACTGTCCTTAAGGTGTTTAAAATGATTAATTTCATAACACAAGGGCAAATTGTGGTCGTAGGTTTCACCTAAACTGATGTTTGAAATCTTGATTCAGTTTGCTGTATCAAAACATCCAGAAAGTGAATTTCACTATCATTAACTGCCATTTCAAACTACAGATGTGCATTGCATCCATTTAGCCATGCGTAAAAAGTATTTAATGCCTCAGTAGAGCCTCTTCATAGAATTTCCAATGGGAAATGTAAGGCCTATATTATGAGTTTAACATATATTGTTCTTCAAAAACAGCCATATATAAATTTGCTAGGGAAAGGGCAAATGATGCTCCCATGGCTGTGCCTGAAATTTGGAGAGAACTGATTTCAAACACAAAATGGTGTTTTTTTTAAAGAGCAATCTCAATCCACTGTTTAAGAAATATTGATGGGACAGTATGAGGTCTCTTATGAGTCTCCAAGGCATTGAAAAGGCTAGAGATGGCATCACCCTGCAAAGAATGCACCTGGAAGTGAAATCATTTAAGCACTCCTTGCTGCTGCGGCCGGGAGGAAGAAGTAAGCTGAATCTATAATAAGCAAGTATTGCCAGGGCTGTTGCAGTTGCATCTTCTGCTTCTGCCGCTGGTTGCGCCAGCTCTGGGAAGGTTTGCGAGGGAAGATACTGCATGGGGGGGAGGGAAGGAGAAGGAGCGAGGACAAGGAAATGCTGGACTACAAAGTTGGGTTAGAGAAGGTGGGTTAGAAGGAGAGACATCTGGCTACATAAGGGGAAAGGGAGAGATAATGCCAGGCTAGAAGAGTGGATGGGGGAACGGAAAAAGAGAGAAGACACAGGGCTGCATAGATTGATGGGTGGGAAGAGCGAGAGGGGGAGATGGGAGGGGTGGGTGAGAGAGAGGAGAGAGGGAAGATGTTGGACTGCATAGGTAGGTGGATGGAGAGGGGAGATGCTGGGCTAAATAGGGTGGATGGGTGGGAAACAGTGAAGTTGTTGGGTTCATGGGTGGGTGGATGGATGGATAGATGGGTGGGATTGTAGATGTTTAGTTGGTGTAAAAGAGGAATAGAGAATGAGAGAGAGTGGAGATGCTGGACTACAAGGATAGGTGGAGGGGAGCAAGAGTGGAGAAGTGGAGATGCCGGGCTACAAGGGTGAGTGGGAGAGAGGGAGAGAGAGAGTGGAGCTTGTGGGCTACAAGAGTTGGTGTTGGAGACTGAAAGAGAGAATGAATGGAGCTGCTGGGCTACATGGGAGGAGGGGAGAGAGAGAGAGACAGTAGAGATACCGAGCTACATGAGTGGGGGGAAGGGAGGGAGAGACAGCGATTGCCACATTCCACAATCTGGTGTTGAAAGATCTGGCAATGTTTGAATCTTATAGCAGTTGTCGTTTTAAATCAAATTTATCTAAAGATCAAGAATTATAAAATGAGCAGACAAAGGAGGCAGCATTGTAATCCAATCTCGAGAACAATACACTGAAGTGGTCAGATGAAAACGTTTATAGAAAATTGTTGGGTGACACTATGGAAGGATTGAGATCTCAGATTGATGAGCTAATCATACATACACATTTTTTTCTTACCAATAAGGAAGCTACATTTTTGATGAAAAAACATCCCCTTAACGCCTTACATATATATATGTACAAGGTGGCCCAAAAAAAGTGAGAACATCTCATAAATTAAAAGCTTAAATAGTTTACATATTTACCTTTTTTTAGCTTTTGTAACGTCTTTATTTTGACAATTTCCGTCGCCATCTTTTTTTTTTTTTTTAAATTTGTCAATCGTTTACATCTGTCTTTTTGATTTTTGAAATAACTTATATGCTACGAGATGCTCTCACCTTTTTTGGGCCACCCTGTATATATGCTGCCGAAGGTGCATTTCACCTGTCCGCCAGGGCGGCCTATTATATATATATTTTTTAATTTTATTTTTATTAACATTTAAACATAATACGTCCAGTAATAAACGTGAATGATCAAGGGTGCCCATGTCAGCAGCAGCGATCATCACACAATATAGTTTGAGATAAAAGGCAAGGTGGAGTCCAATTGCAGCAAGCTCAAAGTCCTAGACTTCAAATACACTGACTTCAGTAAAATAGCCAAGTACCTGAAGGAGGAGTTGGCAGGTTGGGAGGGGATAAGGGACATGGGATTGCAATGGACTAAACTAAAGGAGGCAACAAATACATATGTATGGAAAGTAAATAAAAACAAGAGGAAAAGGAAACCTATTTGGTTCTCCAAAGAAGGGGCTGCACAAATAAAGGCAAAAAACACGGCTTTCACAAAATTCAGAAGCTCACAAGCAGAGGAACACAGAAAAGAATACAGGATCAAACTAAGAGAGACAAAAAGAGAAATAAGGATAGCAAAATCAAAGGCAGAAAAAAAAGATGGATAAATATGTGAAGTGTGGCGACAAAACGTTTTCAGGTATATTCAGGAGAGGAGGAAAATCAGAGGTGGAACTGCAGGACTCAAAGGTGCTGGGAACAGATTTGTGGAAAGTGACAGAAAAAGCAAAAATGCTAACACATACTTCTGCTGTGTTTTTACTAAAGAAAATCCTAGAGAAGGGACCACCTGTGATTGAGAAATGTACAAATGGGGATGAAGTAGATACAACACCATTCACAGAAGATGATGTGTTAGAATAGCTTGCAAAACTGAAAGTGGACAAAGCCATGGGACCGGATGGGATTCTGAAAGAGCTCAGAGAGGTTCTTGCAGGTCCATTAAAAGATAGTTTTTAATAGATCCTTGGAGACAGAAGAAGTTCCACAGGACTGGAGAGGGGCTGATGTGGTACCTCTTCACAAAAATGGTTAAAGGGAAGAAATAGAAACATAGAAATATGACGACAGAAAAATACCACATGGCCTATCTAGTCTGTCCTTCCATATCAACAACTACAACAGTCCCCTTTTTACCTTTAGAGATCCTCTGTGTTTGTCCCATGCTTTTTTGAATTCAGTTACTGTCCTCATTTCTACCACCTCCACTGGGAGACTATTCCACGGATCCACTACTCTTTCCGTAAAGAAATATTTCCGCATATCACTCCTGAATCTATCTCCCTTCACCCTCATCCCATGTCACCTCGTAACAGAACTTGCTTTCAATTGAAAGAGGCTCTCTCCCTGAACATTTATGCCACAGAGGTATTTAAACATCTCAATCATATCACCTCTATCCCGCCTTTCCTCTAAGGTGTACATATTAAGATCCTTCAGTCTGTCCTCATATGCTTTATAATGAAGACCACTAATCATTTTAGTAGCCACCCTCTGCACCGACTCCATCCTGTTCACATTCTTTTGAAGGTGCGGTCTCCAGAATTGCACACTATACTCCAAATGAGTTTGCACCATACAGAGGCATTATCACCTCCTTTCTTCTGCTAGCCATTCCTTTCCGTATGCACCCAAGCATCCTTCTAGCTTTTGCCGTTGCCTTTTCTACCTGTTTAGCTACTTTAAGATCATCAGACACAACCACACCTAGGTCCCGCTCTTCTTTAGTGGACAAAAGTACTTCACCCCCTATACTATATTGCTCCTTTGGATTGCTGCAGCCCAAATGCATGACATTACATTTTTTAACATTAAATCCCAGCTTCCAAATTCTAGACCATTCTTCAAGCTTAGCTAGATCCCTCCTCATGTTATCTACACCTTCCTGGGTGTCTATTGCAGATTTTGGTATCATCCGCAAAGAGGCAAACCTTACCCAATAGCTCTTCTGCTATATCACTAACAAAGATGTTAAAAAGAATCGGACCAAGGACAGATCCCTGGGGCACACCACTGGTAACATCCTTCTCCTCAGAGTGAGCTCCATTTACCTGTACTCTTTGTCGCCTCCCACCCAAACAATTTTCTTTTTAAGTTTTTAAACAATCTTTATTAAAAAATAAAGTAAGAATACAAAATCAAGTCCACATCAAGAAGACAGTCACCTAAATAAACAAGCAAAAATCAAGGCAACAGGATCACAATTTTGTTTAGCCCAAGTATACATGGAAAGAAAAAGGAAAATAACACCTCATGAAGATTCCTTACTAACTAGAAATGCCTCAAATTGTCCGACATCAAGAAAAACATACTTAATACCTTCTAGCACCAAAATACATTTGCAGGGATATTTTATGAAAAAGGAAGCCCCAATGGCTAAATTCCGATCTTTCAAAGCCAAAAACGCTTTCCTACGAATCTGAGTAGCCCGACTCACATCTGGAAATATTTGTATAGAATCCCCACAAAAAACCTGATTTTTCTTTGAAAAATATAAACGTAAGATCAAATTTTTATCCTGTAATGACAAAAAAGAAACAACCAAAGTAGCATGTTGAGGAATCAAATCAATAGAAGACTTCAAAAACTGAGAAACATCTAAGGACTCAACACCATTGGGGTTCCCTTTCTGTACAATATCTGGAGAAGGAGGTCTTACCAGAGGAAAACAAAGGAATATAGTAAATTGAAGAAACCTTAATAAAATCCACATCATCAATTAACAACACCTCCTTAAAATATTTTTGTAACAAAATCATTGGAGCAAGGTAGTGGGTACGAGGGAAATTTTAAAAAAACGCAAATTTTTAGAACGATTAACATTCTCAAGGGCTTCTAACTGATGATGGATAAGGGCACTATGCTTAATAGAAGAGACTGCAGCCTCCAACACTGTAAAACGACCCTCCAGTTTAGTCAAAGATTTATTATATTTAGAATGCAATACTTCATGCTCTGAAAGCTTCTGAACCACTTCCAAAGAAAACCGCTCCACTTGGGAGAAGGAAGCGCGAAAGGAACCTTCCATGTGCGCTACCAACTCCCAAATATCTCGCAAAGAAACCTCGGCAGGTGCAACCACTTCCAAGGACCCAAGGGAAAATACCACCGGGGAAGGTATCTTAACCTTCTGTTCCCCCAATGTCATTAAAGATGAGGCTTCCTGGTCACAACGAGGATTTTCACCGGGAACACTCTCCTGGACAAAAGAATCCTCAGATACCACTTCCTTTCCGGGTTGGACAACCCCCAGCGTATGAGAGGATGAATCAAACACAGTACTCATGGACTCCCTCGACAGGTCTTTCTCCGAGTAAGAGATTCCAGGTCCCAGAAGATGCCGATCCATAGGACCAACAGTTTTACCAATCTTAGCAGGGTTAGCTGGAAACACCTTTTTCCTCCCGTCTACCCATGAGACCGTGTAGAAAACTCCTCAAGGCTCCGAAGGGGTTCCAAAGAGGCGTGGCCTGCCCCTTTGGTCACGCCCCTTTGGGCACGCACCCACGGGTACACGCCCGCGGGTCACGTTCCGCGGCGGGCCGACGTTGAAATAGCGGCCCGGAGGGGGGCAGGGTCTCCAAACTCCTCCTCCACCTGAAACGCCGCACCAGAATCCAAAAGGCAACTGTAGCAGGTAATTGTCCAGACCCAACCAATTTCTAACCCAAGCAGTAACTTTAGGGTCCATCCCTAGGGTGCTCAGTTTGTTTATAAGTTGCCTGTGAGGAACAGTGTCAAAGGCTTTACTAAAATCTAAATACACCACATCTAGGGCTCTCCCTCTGTCCAGATCCCTGGTCACCCACTCAAAGAAATCAGTCAAATTTGTCTGACAAGACCTGCCTCTGGTGAATCCATGCTGCCTCGGATCCTGTAATCCGCTGGACTCCAGAAACCTCACTATTTTCTCTTTCAGCAGCGTTTCCAATAATTTATTCACCACCGAAGTTAAACTAACCGGTCTGTAGTTTTCAACCACATCCTTCTGCTTTTGTGTAAAGGCACCACATGAGCCTTTCTCCAGTCCTTTGGCACCACTCCCGACTCCAATGAGGCATTGAAAAGGTCAATCAGTGGAGATGCTAGAACGTCCCCAAGTTCCCTCAGTATTCTAGGGTGTATCCCATCCTGTCCCATCGCTTTGTCTACTTTAAGTTGAGCTAGTTTCTCACGAACACAGTCTTCTGAAAATTGTTCAAGATGTCCCTTGCTTCTGTTCCTGTTTGTGGGTGTTTTCTGAGGTCCTGCTCCTGGTTCTTCATCTGTGAACACAGAACAGAAATATTTGTTAAGCAATTCCGCTTTATCCTTCTCAGCTTCTACATATTCCTCCCCTGCACCCTTGAGTCTGACAATACCACTTTTGCCCTTCCTCTTCTCACTAACATATCTGAAAAATGTCTTAGCCAATGCAATAAAATGGGGGGATATTTCCTCCTCCTTTTGAATCTTTGCCTTCCTGACTACTTTGCTAGCTTCTCTAAGATTTTCCAAATACAGATGCCTGTCTTCCTCTCTGTGGTCTCTTGTATTTCATGAAGGCCTCCCTCTTTTTCTTCACTTTTTCAGCTACTTCTTTCAAAAGCCTTAGTGGTCTCCTTTTCCTTTTACCTTTATTTACCATTTTAACAAAAAGTTTGGTTGCCCTTAAAATATCCCCTTTCAGTTTTGCCCACTGTTTTTCTACATCCCCCAGCTGTTCCCATCCCACTAACGACTCCCTGAGGTATTGGTCCATCTTGGCAAAGTTAGTCTTCCTAAAGTCTAAGATCCTCACCTTTGAATGGATTCTAACAGCCCTAGTCCTAATACTAAACCACATCATCTGGTGATCACTGGATGCAAAATGATCTCCCACTACATCAGAAACACTTTCACCATTGGTAAGCACAAAGTCCAGTATAGCCCCTTCACGTATGGGGTCTTTTACCAATTGCCTGAATATTTCTCCCTGTAGAAAATCCAGGATCTCCTTACTTCTAGATGATACTGCAGCAGGAATGTGCCAATCTGGCATATTGAAATCTCCTATCAGTAGCACTTCCCCTTTCCTTGCAATGCTGCGTATGTCTTCAATTAACTCTGTCCACCTCTTCCTCTTGTGAGGGAGGTCTGTATATCAAACCAATGCAAATAGATTTCTCTTTCCCTCTTTCTAGTTTAACCCACAGTGCCCCCTCTCTCCCTTTTAAGCTCAGTAATTCCAAAGCTTAATAGTAGTTTTTACATATAGTGCCACTCCTCCTCCCCTTCTTCTTACCCTGTCCTTTCTGAATAAAGTATAGCCAGGTATAGTTACATCCCAATCATGGTTTTCTGTGAACCATGTTTCTGGAACTGCCACTAAACCCAAGTCAGCCACTCCCATCAAAGCTTCAACATCAGGGATCTTATTTCCCATGCTATGGGCATTTATACACACTGCTTTCCATATGTTACCCCTGTTACATTAAATACCTTTATGGAAATGTGTATCAGTGGAGGAGTAGCCTAGTGGTTAGAACACTGGCTTGGTAACCAAGCAACCAGGGTTCAATTCCCACTAGCACTCCTTGTGGCCTTGGGCAAGTCACTTAACCCTCCACTGCCTCGGAAGAAAGGCCTGGCAATCTACTTCCGGTGACACTGCCAAGAAAACCCAGGAGCTTCTGGGTCTCCAGGAGTCAGGACTGACTCGAAGGCACACATTGCATTTGCATTTAATGTATCACCTACGTGGGGGCTTTCACCTACCTGGGGGCTTTCTTCACCATTCCCCAACAAATCTAGTTTAAAGCCCTCTTCAGTAGATTAGCCAGTCTACTACCAAAGACGCGTTGTCCTTTCTTGGACAGATGGATGCCATCTTTGCTCTGCAATCCTTGGAACAGCATCCCATGGTCTAGGAAACCAAAATGCTCTCGATGACACCATCCACGCAGCCATGCATTTATCTCCAAGATGCGAGCCTCTCTGCCTTGGCCTTTACCTAAACTCCACAGGGAGGATTGAAGAGAACACCACCTGTGCCCCTAACTGCTTCACCCTCTGTCCCAGAGTCATGAAGTCACTTTTGATACGTTCCGAGGTATAACTGGCAGTATCATTTGTTCCAACATGGATTAGCAACATTGGGTAATAGTCAGTGGGCTTGATGAGTTTCGGCAAACTCTCCGTAGCGTCTTGGATTTTGGCACAAGGCAGACAGCATATCTCTCTGGACATCAAGTCTGGTCGGCAGATGGACGCCTCAGTACCCCTCAGAAGAGAGTCTCCAACCACCACTACCCTTCGTTTCCTTGTGATCACTGATTCTGCAACTTTGGGGTACTTGAGCTCTGGTTCTTCCCTTTCCAGGGATGCTTTCACCTCCTCCACTTCCAGGGCTGCATAATGGTTCTTCAATTCAAGGGCTGGAGAAGTTGGATTGGTGATTTTGCAGGCCCTGGTGACTTGTCCAACCATCGACATTCTGTTCGCACCCATCTTCTCCTCTGCTGGAGAGCTTGGTTGCTGCAAGAAGCATCTCATCAATATACTTCTCACTGTCTTGAATGTTCCTCAGCCTCGCCACCTCCTCTCTGAGTTCCTCCACTTGTTTCCTCAGAGCTTCAGCATGCAGGCACCCTGCACATGGAACCAGTCCTTCAACTGGCATTAGGACCTCTGTCTGGACCGAGGCAGAAGCTGTAATGGGGGCAACAGCTTTAGCGATACGATTTTTCCCAGCCATTGTTCTGTTCGTGCAGGTTAGGTATCTGTTAAAGCAAAAGGGAGAGATCTACCAAGTACCAGCCGGTTTCACAGCTGACAAGCTACAGGCCAGTAAGCCTTACCTCGGTGGCGGGAAAAGTAATGGAGTCACTCCTGAAAGAGCGAATAGTGGACTTTCTCGAAACCAACAGGTTGCATGATCCGTGGCAACATGGTTTTACCAAAAGACAATCTTACCAAACAAATCTGATTTGAGTTCTTTGATTGGGTGACCAGAGAACTAGATCAAGGGCATGCGATGGATGTGATTTACCTAGATTTCAGCAAAGCCTTTGATACTGTTCCTCATAGGAGGCTTATCAATAAATTCAACAGTGTGGATATGCGTCCCAAGGTGGTGAACTGGATAAGAAATTGGTTGACTGACAGACGACAGAAGGTTATGGTAAACGGAGCTCACTCGGATGAAAGGAAAGTGATTAGCTGTGTGTCACAGGGTTCAGTCAATACTGTTCAATGTATTTGTGAGGACTGAATGGAAAAGTCTGTCTTTTTGCAGATGACATGAACATTTGCGACAGAGTGGACTCCCCTGAGGGAGTGGATAACATGAGGAAAGATCTACAAAAGCTGGAAGAATTGTCCAATGGTTGGCAGTTAAGATTTAATGTGAAGAAGTACAATGTCATGCCCTTGGGAAGCAGAAATCCAAGGGAATTGTATGCAATAGGGGGCGAGAGGTTTGCAGGCATGGACCAGGAGAATGACCTTGAAGTGATTGTTTCTTAGGATCTCAAAGTGGCAAAACAGTGTGACAAGGCAGTGGCAAAAGCCAGAAGGATGCTGGGTTGCATACAGAGTGGAATTACCAGCAGAAAGGAAGAGGTATTAATGCCACTGTATAAGTAGCTGGTGAGGCCTCACTTGGAATATTGTTTTCAGTTTTGGAGACCATATCCAAAGGATATAAAAAGACTGGAAACAGTTCAGAGGAAAGCGATCAAAATGATTTGGAGCCTGAGTCAGAAGACTTATGAGACTTGAAGACCTAAATATGTACACTCTGGAGGAGAGGAGGGATAGGGGAGATATGTTTCAGACCTTTAAATACTTAAAGATTATTAATGAACAAACAAACCTCTTCCAAAGATGGGGGAACTGTAAAACTAGAGGGCATAACACTAAGTTGCAAGGGGGTAAACTGAAAGACAATGTCAGGAAATACTTTTTCACTGAAAGTGTGGTAGATGCTTGGAATGTCTTCCTGGTGGAAGTGGTGGGGGCAAGCACAGTGACAGAATTCAAAATGGCATGGGACAGACACAGTGGATCCCTTTATAGCAACAGGATAAAATCAAAATAAGCATAACTATTTCTTATATCTGAACAAACAGGGGTGACCTACATGGAGCGGTGGCTACACCCCTAAACAAAGGCATGAGGAGGGGTGACCTGCACAGAATGGTAGGTGCAGCTACTCTTGCCACCTTGCTGGGCAGACTAGATGGACCATACTGGTCTTTATCTGCCGTCATATACTATTGGCCCAATATTCGAAGGCTTAGGCCATAGGTTCCCAACGTCGGTCCTCGGGGAATCCCAGGCCAGTCAGGTTTTCAGAGTATCCACAATGAATATGCATGAGATAGAAGATGCAGGGTACTCTGAAAACCTGACTGGCCTGGAGTTCCCCGAGGACCGACGTTGGGAACCTCTGGCTTAGGCGCATTCTACACTGGTAAGTGCCGACCTTACCCATGGAAAATGCCGTAACTGTGTAAACCACATATTCAACAAGGCAACTTGAATTGTTGAGGCCCAACTAACCACACAGCACCAGGTGCTGAAGCCCAGTGGCGGAACAGGAGTGTGTCGCGGTGAAACCCACGTAATGCGTATTTACGAAATCCATGTACAGCTACATTGGATGTCACGAACTGCGTAGCCTTAAGCGATGGAACCTGGTGCATATGACTTCTGATAGTAGGCCACGAGCTAGTATAGTGGCGGAACAGGGCACAGTAGAGCGAGGGGTGTATGAGCAGACCTGTATCCAAATTGGGCAGACAAAAAAGCACCGCCAGACAGGCAGAGACACCATGTGGGCCATGCACATGGTGATCTAGAGGTAGAGATGTGCATGCCATGCCTGGGCACAGTGGAGGATCTGACAGGCAGTGCATACCCAGCAGCAGGCAGTGGACCAGTACCCGAGACACAGGTACTGTTCCCCACGTGTACACAGGCCCAGGGTGAGTAACCTGCAACTGACAGCGGAGTAGGTCTACCAGAGATACAGATTGGATGTGGCAACAATAACCAACTTGTGCAGCATAATCAGCGTGGTCCTGGAACCCTCTACCCTCACAGATGAAGAACGAGGAGCAGGACCTCAGAAAACACCCACAAATAGGAACAGAAGCAAAGGACATCTTGAACAATTTTCAAAAGACTGTGTTCGTGAGAAACTATCTCAACTTAAAGTAGACAAAGCGATGGGACCGGATGGGATACACCCGAGAATACTGAGGGAACTTGGGGACTTCTAGCAGCTCCACTGACTGACCTTTTCAATGCCTCGTTGGAGTCGGGAGTGGTGCCAAAGGACTGGAGAGAGGCTCATGTGGTGCCTTTACACAAAAGTGGAAGTAAGGATGTGGTTGAAAACTACAGGACGGTTAGTTTAACTTCGGTGGTGAGTAAATTATTGGAAACGCAGCTGAAAGAGAAAATAGTGAGGTTTCTGGAGTCCAGCAGATTACAGGATCTGAGGCAGCATGGATTCACCAGAGGCAGGTCTTGTCAGACAAATTTGATTGATTTCTTTGACTGGGTGACCAGGGAGATGGACCGAGGGAGAGCCCTAGATGTGGTGTATTTAGATTTCAGTAAAGCCTTTGACACTGTTCCTCACAGGCGACTTATAAACAAACTGAGCACCCTAGGGATGGACCCTAAAGTTACTGCTTGGGTTAGAAATTGGTTGTGTGGGAGGCGACAAAGAGTACAAGTAAATGGAGCTCACTCTGAGGAGAAGGATGTTATCAGTGGTGTGCCCCTGGGATCTGTCCTTGGTCCGATTCTTTTTAACATCTTTGTTAGTGATATAGCGGAAGGGCTTTCAGGTAAGGTTTGCTTCTTTGCGGATGATACCAAAATCTGCAATAGAGTAGACACCCAGGAAGAGGTAGATAACATGAGGAGGGATCTAGCTAAGCTTGAAGAATGGTCTAGAATTTGGCAGCTGGGATTTAATGTTAGAAAATGTAAGGTCATGCATTTGGGCTGCAACAATCCAAGGGAGCAATATAGTATAGGGGGTGAAGTACTTTTGTCCACTAAAGAAGTGCGGGACCTAGGCGTGGTTGTGTCTGATGATCTTAAAGTAGCTAAACAGGTAGAAAAGGCGACGGAAAAAGCTAGAAGGATGCTTGGTGCATACGGAGAGGAATGGCTAGCAGAAAGAAGGAGGTGATAATGCCTCTGTATAAGTCTTTGATGCGACCTCATTTGGAGTATAGTGTGCAATTCTGGAGACCGCACCTTCAAAAGGATGTCAACAGGATGGAGTCGGTGCAGAGGGTGGCTACTAAAATGATTAGTGGTCTTCATTATAAAGCATATGAGGACAGACTGAAGGATCTTAATATGTACACCTTAGAGGAAAGGCGGAATAGAGGTGATATGATTGAGATGTTTAAATACCTCCGTGGCATAAATGTTCAGGGAGAGAGCCTCTTTCAATTGAAAGCAAGTTCTGCTATGAGGGGACATGGGATGAGGGTGAAGGGAGATAGATTCAGGAGTGATATGCGGAAATATTTCTTTACGGAAAGAGTAGTGGATCCGTGGAATAGTCTCCCAGTGGAGGTGGTAGAGATGAGGACGGTGACTGAATTCAAAAAAGCATGGGACAAACACAGAGGATCTCTAAAGGTAAAAAGGGGACTGTTGTAGTTGTTATGGAAGGACAGACTAGATAGGCCATGTGGTCTTTTTCTGTCGTCATATTTCTATGTTACATTCAGAAGCAAGCCCTGCTGGTGATAATGATGGTGACCACTGCCCTGGAAATTCATGCAACCTGCAGCGTCCAGAATGTGATAGGGGCGACTGTTGGAATCACGCAGCCCACTGCCAGCCACTGCATTGGAACATTCATCAGGGCCCTGCTGCGGAGGATATGCCACCTCATAGCTCTCCCCTGGACCCAACAGGAGAGCATGCAGGCTTTCTGCAGTGTTGCTGGTTTCCCATCGGTGCTTGGATCTATAGACTGCACCCACATTGCACTGCGTGCACTACAGCTGGAGCAGAGAGCATACTGGAACAGGCATGGGTACACATTGATGAACATGCAGTTCGTTGTGGAAGCCAACATGGCCTTCATAGATGTGTGTGCCTGCTACCCAAGGTCCTGTCATGATGCATTTGTCCTCGCACAGTCCAGCCTGGGATAGGCAGCAGCTAGGGATCGGCTTGGAGATGCGTCACAGCTAGGTGAGTGTGCACATGTGTGAGCCCCAGGACAGGCACAGAATGGATGCCTGCTTCAGTTCGATGCTATGGGTACTGCAAATAGGCGATGATAGATATGTACTGTATGTATTGTCCACAACAGCCTATAGACTATACCTAATGCATGTCCCGATGCATATGCTCACAGGTGACATTGCCCCCACAGGTGACCGTGGGTACCCCTTGAGAACCTGGTTTCTGACCCTAGTACATCACCCCAGATGTCGGCAGGAGGAGCAGTACAATAGTGCCCATCAGCAGACACGGGCAGTTGTGGAGTGTGCAATTGGGGTGCTGAAGAGCCACTTCTGGTACCTCAACTGGAGCGGTGGTCAACTCCTCTACAGTCCGGAGCAGGTATGCCAGATATTTGCTGCATGCTGCATACTCCACAACCTAGCATGGATGCCTTGAGTGCCAGACCCAAAGCCAGCAGATGTGGAGAAGTGGGAGGTTGTAGAGGCAGCAGATGGTGATGGTGCAGAGTCTGGGAGGCAGTAGCAGTCCGGGGCACTGGCCCACCGGTTGCGGGTGATACGAGAAAGGTTCTGAGGTTACTGCCCTGCACCAGCACCAGGGTTGGACACACACAATCACAAATTATGTGCCCAGTACCATGTAATGGGCACTTTATGGTATCCTTCAGTGCACATTACCACCTATTGTGTTACAATGTTCCTGATTTTCCCCCATGTGATCTCCCTCCCTCAGGGCTCCCTGCTGGCCATGGGCGCTTGCTAAGATGTGCACTGTGATGCAGTGGAGTGTTGTTAGAGGACGTGCTAGCGATGTCACCACCCTCCCCAGCAGTGTGGTCTGACAGACAGGGCTAGCAGGTTGGTGTGCTGGTGGCCCCAGCACCCATCCCTTGTGTGCCCGCATGAGGCCCAACAAAATACGCAGGGAGCCAGCTATAGTTTCTTGGTATGCTGCCATCTCCCGCATCGCCTGTTTGCAGGGAGGAGTGGCCCAGTGGTTGGGACAGGTTACCTCAGGCCGAAAGGCTGGGGGTTCATTTCCCGCATGTGGACAAGCAACTTCAGGCCGGAGGGACTGGGGTCTCTAGTCCCATGGCCACTCCTTGTGGCCTTGGGCAAGCCACTTAACCCTCCATTGCCTCAGGTGCACTTAGATTGTGAGCCCTTCAGGGACAAGGGAATAAAAAGTACCTGTTAGTATACATGTAAACCGCACTGATTCTAAATAGCACGGTATAAAAATAAATAAATAAATCAGCCGCAGGTGCCCCTCCATGTGGTGCTCCACGTGCAGTCTGTGGTCCTGCCACTCTTTGTGCTAAGCCTCCCTGGCCTGTTCTGCAGCCTGCAGCTCTTGTCAGATACCCTGAAGTTTGCACAGTATGCCTTCACTGCCTGCCACTGTCCTAACTCCTGGTCCAGGTCATTGCTCCCTGCAAGCACTGGCTCCTCCAGGATAGTGAACTGTAGCTTGGCAAGTGGTGCGTCATCTGCAGCTGGCCCCATACTGGCCTGCCCCTCCGCCCTGAGTGGTGAACACAACAAATCCTCTGCACTGGCTGTTGCAGTGGGCTGCTTCGCTTAGCTGACTGGCGTACCGGCATCAAAGGCCATGATGCACCCATGGTGGGCTGTGAGGCTAACCCCGGTGTATTGGTCCCAGGCTGGGAAGGTAGTGTCCCTGGCGGGTCTGTGGGAGAGCAAAGGTGGCAGAGGATTATGACATGGCATGCTGGCATGGCCTGAGTGGTGGCACCAGGTGCACCACAATACCAGCAGCTGGGCCACGGCCCACACTGCCCACCCACGGAACACACATGTTCTGACAGATGGACAGGCATGGGCTGGGTAGATGGAGGTACAGTGGGAACACAGACATGGCCATTGCAGCCACCCCCTATGTGCCTGTGGCAGAGCTGTCGAAGCCCAGAATCCCTGTGATGGCAACTTCCTCCACATACTGCTGCACCTGCTCCTCAAATGGGGTGATGCTGCACAGGTGGCAACCTGCTGTTGCTGGCCCTCTTCTCCTTCGCCATCTGACGGACCATGTGCCACTTTTTCTTGAGGTTCTCCATGTCTCGATTGTGGTGATGTACCACATTGACCCTGTTTGCAATGTCCCGCCATGCTGCCTGCTGTGCGCTGGCAACCTCAGTCACGAACAGGGTGGTGTGCTGCTGCAGGATGAGCCCCAGGGCCATGGCTGTCTCAGATGGAGTGAATTTTGCCTTCCTCGTGTACTTTGCCACTGCCAGTGTTTGTCAGCCATCATGAAGCAGCAACGCGATAAGGCAGTGTTCGCTTACCCGCATAGGTCCTCTTATGCATACGAGGGTAGAGCGTGCAGCGGGGCAACGTCCCATCCAAAGGAATTTCTGGTATGCGCATAGGCTCCTGGGCGCCAACACCACCAATATCTGCGTGACAGCTTGCTGCCATAGGATGTCATACCCGCACAGTGCTGAATGATGCATGATAGGTGTGCCGAGATGCCCAGACTGCGATACTTTGGTAGGATGCATAACACAATAGGTGGACATGTCAACCATGGCGTGCGCCACCCTGACAATGTGCCTTTGCAGGCCAGGGGGCATCCTGCGTGTGCTGCACTGCTGTGTTGCACGGGCATAGCAGGGGCACTATCTGTGCAGATGGTTGGAGCCCAGTGAGGCGCTACTCATGCAGGGTGCTGCCCGTGACCATCTTCCCAGGTAGGGGCCCTCTGCCATACCCGTGCAGGATGGACATTCCCATGCCCCTGGGCCCCCTCCCCTTGTCCCCCTCCCCTGATCCCCCACACCACCCACGCAGACACGCCGCCCTGCCCCCACAAACTGGATGACACAGCGCTTAAAAACAATAAAACATTTATTGGACAACTGTGTCAACATATGTACATCCTGCCAACAGTGGCAGACATTATTGCACCTTGCAGTCTTTGCGATTCGCCCTAGCCCAGGGCATATCTGACAGGGTGTTGTCCTATGGTACAGGGGGGCTCTGCCTGTGCCCTGACACAGCTGCTGTGAGGGCCTCTAGGTGCAGGCCGATGGTCTATGCTGTTACGCACCTCCTCCCTGAGGAGATGCACCTCCACCACCAGGGTGGCCAGGGCCCAGTCACTCCATGGATGAGGGGGTGGTGGCACTGGGAGTCCAGGTGTGGCATGGCCAGGGTGTACCCCTGGGTGTCGGAGTGGCTGTGGAGGACCCCATCTGTGGGAGGGGGACCACGGCACCGCTCCAAGTTTCCCCTGGCCTGTGCTCTGCCATGCGGCGGACACATGGCCCCTTGATTGGTCAGCGGGTAGGTGGGGCTGTGAGGTTCTGCTGGGGGGTGAATTTCTGCCTCTGGGCTCCCCACCGGTTGCCTGCCGATGGTGCCCTGTGCTACATTGTCACACCTGGGTGTTTCCTGCGTCCCCCTGCCACCCCCTCTGCTCCCACCTCTGCTAGCACCTCAACCTCCCTACCCTGCCCCTGGTCCACCCAGCCCTCCTCCTCCTATGATCCCTCATCCCCACCCTGCCCCTAGAACTCCCAGCTCTCCCCTCCTCCTCTGATCCCTCCTCCCCACCCTGCTCCTGGATCTCCCAGCCCACCTCCTCCCCCTCCCTGACCCTGATCCTCTGATCCCTCTTCCTCCTCTGAGCCCCCATCCCCTACCCTACCCCTGGTCCTCCAGTCCCTCATCCTCTTCTGACACCCCCTCCTCTCACTGTGTCATGGACCCCTCGCTTACCCCCTTCTCCAATGCGGTGTCCTCTGGTGCGGTGTCACTGGTTGCTGATGTTGACATCTCCTCTTCGTCATCATCACCACTGGTGGTGCTGCTGCTGCTGCTACGCTCACTTGGTGCAGCCCCACTGCTCCTGGGTGGCTGGTGTGGTGGTCCAGGAGGCCCCCCGGGCACCTCTGGAGCCAGCTGTGGGGAAAGGGGAGGAGGGAGGGTTACTGGTATGCATTGGCATGGCCCTGGGGTGGGACTGGCACACCCCTGGGGGAGCCGGCACATGCATCGCTCACCCACCTTCGGCCCACAGGGGCCTACCTCCCACACAGTGCACACTGCATGCCCCCCCCCCCCTTATCCACCTCTAGCATGCTCTGTTCTCTCCCTCACATGCTGTGTTGTGCCCTGCCGGCCTCCCCAGTCACTGGGTGCACACGGGTGGCAGCATGAGCAGGTGCACTATGTGCCCCTGTGGCTTCCGCTGGAGGAGTGTGCCCCTGTCCTGCCCTTATGTGCCATGCCCCAGCCAGGTTTTCACACACCTGCATGTCGTGTGTGCCGGCTGGTGCACAAATGTAGTGGTGGTACTGGGGGATGGCATAGATGCCCCCAACACAGCCCCATCATTGCATACAGGGAGTGTCCACCACCAGGTGGTCTGCCTGCACCAGTCTTGCAGCCATGGTTGCCGCCCCTGCATCTACTGGGCACCAATGTGTACCCCACTGACCTTCCTCAGCCACTGGTTGGGTCACCCCAGCGCATCTTCCTGAAGTGGCATTTCAGGGCCTCCAGTGTCCAGCATACTCCATATTCCCTGTGGGAGAGAAGGGGGACATGTGCTCAATTATCCACTACCATTTTGCCTGTTGTGCATACCTGTATCCTGCAACAGTCTGGTGATGCGCCCATCCTAGGGGCAGGGACTTTCCCATGGTTGCCAGGCTGTGGTGGCAGAGCTGCTTGCAGGGACAGACAGGTGCCATATGTGTGGTTTCTGCCACCAGTCCCCCCACATCCCCATACCTGGGCCCAGGGGCTAGGGGGTGGAGCAGGTGTTCCGGGCATCTAAACTGACTGCCTGTGTCCCCTGCAATGCCCAGCCCTGCCATGGCTCCCCCTGCACCGGGCTTTTCCATTGCTGTGCGTGCTCTGTGGCATTGCTACCAACCACCACCAAGGGGTGCAGCACTTTTATTTATTTATTTATTTACATTCTCTTATATACCGCGCTATTCTGCATCAGTGCGGTTTACATTGAACAAACTGAAATTACATTGAACAGGGCATTATAACTTGGAGATAACTATTTTACAGGGAACATGGGCTATGGAGGGTTAAGTGGCTTGCCCAAGACCACAAGGAGCACCTGTGGGACTAGAAACCCCAGTCCTTCCGGCCTAAGGTTGCTGTCCTCTAGTGGGATTTGAACCCCCGACCTTCCGGCCTGAAGTACCTTGCCCCAACCACTAGGCCACTCCTCCACCTGCTATGTGTGGGTATGCCCCCTGCTGCAGGCATTAGGGGCTGGCACCTGTACCAATGCATGGGCCGTCCCCTCCACCTCCTGATAGGCACACAGTGGGGCAGCTACATGCTGGTGGTTTGGCATCATGCCCTGTCTCCCTGTGCAGACACACAGCTGTGCCTTTCAGGGTGTATCTGCCTAGCATGGTGCTCAGCCCCCACCACCTGTTGTAGCCTCCTTACCTGCGCAGCCAGTTGGATTCTCCTCCATAGGCTTTTTGCCAGCCTCGGGTTTGAGCGACGGCCCCCCCCCCCAGAGTAGAGGACCCCCCCCCCCTCATGCTGCAGCACAGAGCGACGAGGCATTCTCTCATCCGTGGAAACGTTCACACGTCTCCTTGCCGCCATGTTGCTGGGGTCTGTCCGACCAGCCACAGGGATATCCTGCACAGGCAGCCTGCGGGGCCTGTGTGATGGTGTTGTCTACGCATAGGTACGCCAGATGGGTAATACCCTGGTATGCCGGTCGGGCGATACATGGGTTGCTGACCATGGCTGTTGTGTGTCTTTAGACACTGTTGTGGCCATACAAGGGTGTCGCTCCTGCCTTGGGCACAGTACCCGGGTTATGTGCCTTGCACTTATCCGTCATTACCGTGGTTGGTGCCTGCCGCGGTGCTCGATTTGTGCTGCGTTTTCATTGCTTGCCCATTTTTTCAGTGCCTGACTCGCGATTCAAGCACTTTTCCTGAACAGGTAACTTTCTGCAGGTATGGCCGGCCTTGGCGCCTTGTTGAATATCGGGCCCTATGTTACTGTGTTAAAAAGAGGGTTTTTTATCATTTCTTTTTAATAATTTTATTAATAATTTAATAATTTGTATCTATGATCTATTATAATACAATGTCATCAGATAAAATGGATGATACAATTTCTATAACAAATCATGTTTTCTATACATTGTAATCATAGAGGCCAATTCTAACAGGGGCACGTTCAGGCCGTCCGGATGTCCAAAAAATGGATGGGCCCAAACTGTACCCGATTCTGCAACTGTGGGAGCTAGATGTTCTCCAGGACCAAGCAGGAAGGCAGTCCTCACATATGGGTGTCATCGGTGCCGATGAAGCCCCAGCGGAGCATTTCCCCAGCTTTCTATGAAAGCCTTTGGGAATGCTGGCACGCATGCGCGGTTCCCTTCCCGCCTAAAGGTGCCATCTTACCTCAGTCTCTTTTTTTTTTTCCGTGAAGCCCACCGGACGTGTGTCCTGTTTTCCCGGATAAAAGTGATTTTTTTTCTTCGGCGATTTTCACTATTTTTCTCCGGTTCGACGCTGGTTCCTCTCCCGCCGGGTTCAGTACACCGGTATCGAGCCCGTTCTTCTTCATCTTTCGGTTTTTGCCCTCTGTGGCTGGTGTTCGTGCCCTTTTTTCCTTTTTCCCTGGAAGGCCGGTCTTTTGACCTTGCAGGGGCTATTTTTTCCCCGATGGCTTCCAGTGGTTTCAAGAAGTGTGATCGGTGTAAGAAGTTAATGTCTCTCACCGACACACACGACTGCTGCCTTCGGTGCCTCGGCCCTGACCACGACCCCAAGTCGTGTGTGCCATGCGGGAAGATGTCTTCCAAGGCACTTCGAAGTCGTCAGCATCAAAAAGAAAGGTTTTTCTCTGAATCTGCCTCCGGCTGGGCCCGGACCTCGTCTGAGGCTTCGACATCTCGGGATTCCGATCCCGAGCGCCGTCAGAGCTCCTCGGACAGGGGGTCCCCCGACCGGGATCATAAGAGGAAGAATCGGCTCGCGAGGGCAGCGTCGGAAGAAGTCACTGGTCCCTCGAGGGCCAGGTCTAAGACCCCTGACCGCCGTCCCGGGCCTGTGGACCAAGAGAAGCCTGCCAAAGTACCTCGCGTGGAGCCGGAGTCTGCTGGACACGTAAGCCCCGTAGTCCTCGTGGACTCTCCTCCCAGAGAGCCGACGTTGGGCCCCGCGCCGCCAGGGCCCGAGTCGGTGGCTGCTGTGTCTCCTGAGCTGAGTCTCAGGATGACAGCCTTAGAGAGCAGATTGTCTGCCTTCATGGAGCAGCAGCGGGCACTGATGGCCAGCCTGCCTGGCGCATCTGCCCCGACCACCGGGACGTCGACTTCGCAGTCAACCCCGGAGACCGGGCCGATACTCGAGACCCTCGTGGCTCGACGTCGTCCTCGGTCGAGGTCTCCCTCGACCTCTCGTTCGGGACCGAGGGTGTCGACGCCAGTGCCCCCGGCGTCGGGGCGGGTGCCTCAGGGCCCCGCGGGGTCTGACCCCGACTCCTCTTCCGATGAGTCAGCCTGGGAGACGGAGGACGAGGAGTTTTCCGATACCTTCAAGACTCGGTGCGTCCCATCGGACTCACCGCAGTCTGAACCCCGGAGTAGATCCCTTCCGGAGTACACTAGGTTCTCGGAGTTCGTCCGGGATATGGCCGCTGCCTTGGCTATCCCTGCCGACCCCGAGGAAGAGCCTCGAACCGAGGAGCTCGATGCTCTACAGTATGACTCTCCTGCAAAGGAGCCAAAAGGAGCACCACACCACATTGCTCAAGAGACACCCAGTCAATAACACGTAGTTTAAAATTTGGATAATAATTCAACAACCTGAGAGCCCGACACAGGCCGTGTTTCGTTTTTACTTCCTCAGGGGATTCAGGTATGCTGCAAATAAATGACCATAAACAATATCATACATTCAAATAAAACACATGTAAAAACATATATCATAAATATATGAATATAAAAATATGTAGAAACCAATAAGAACATAATCATAAAATCCTCTGCATCTTAGTTCCTGGAGAAAGAAAATTTCAAGATGCTTACTCTTGGAACACTTCTGTCCTACCTCCAGCAGGGAGATTGGCTATGCTCCTTAGATCTAAAGGATGCGTACACTCACATCCTCATTCAACCAGACCACAGAAAGTACCTAAGGTTCATTGTGGGAGGAAACCATTATCAGTACAGAGTACTACCTTTTGGCCTGACCTCCGCTCCCAGGGTCTTTACCAAGTGCCTGGCAGTGGTGGCGGCCTACCTGCGAAATCAAGGCATCTTTGTCTTTCCCTATCTGGACGACTGGCTCATCAGGGGTCAGACATGCCAGGAGGCCAGACAAGCCACCCTCAGAACCATTGCTGTACTTCAGAACGTGGGCTTTGTCATAAACTTCGCAAAGTCCACTTTGCTCCCCTCCCAGAACTTGGAGTTCATAGGGGCAAGGTTAGATTCTCAACTGGCAAAGGCATTCTTGCCAGAGGACAGGGCTCAAAGGCTAATGGACGTGGCCAAGTAGTTCTTAAACAAGTCCCTGGTCTCCGCCAGACTCTGTCTCAGGCTTCTGGGCCACATGGCTTCGACAGTACATGTGACTCCCAATGCCAGGCTCCATATGAGGCTTGCACAGTGGTGCCTTCGGACTCCGTGGTCACAGGCCTCCGGCCGCCTCAGAGATGGGATCAGGGTGTCCAAACCATTTTTGGCCTCCCTCAGCTGGTGGCTCCATCCCCCCAACCTGCTGAAGGGAATCCCCTTCCAGATGCCAGAGTACTCTGTGGTCTTAACCACCGATGCCTCTCTGCGGGGCTGGGGTGCTCATTGTCTGGACAAGTGCACCCAAGGCCTCTGGTCTCCTTGGGAGGCTGCTCAACAGATCAATCTCCTGGAACTCCGGGCTATCCGCTTAGCTCTCAAAGCTTTCACTCCTGCCCTGGCTCATCAGTCTGTCTTGATTCAAACAGACAACCAGGTAGCCATGTTTTATGTGAACAAACAGGGAGGGACAGGGTCCAGGCTCCTCTGTCGGGAGACTCAAGACCTTTGTTCCTTTGCCCTGAAACACAACATGCTTCTCAGGGCAGTGTACCTACCAGGCCAGGAGAACTGCCAGGTTGAGCAGAATTCTTCAGCCCCACGAGTGGCAGCTGCATCCCTTGGTTGTTCAACAGATCTTCCTGAAATGGGGTCTTCCTTGGATAGATCTGTTTGCCAGTCCACTGAACAAGCAACTGCCCAAGTTCTGCTTCAGACAACCGCATCCTTTGAGGATAGCACCGGATGCTTTTCTGATATCCTGGTTTCAGGGCCTCCTGTATGCGTTTCCTCCCACAACCTTGGTGGCCCGAACTCTTTTCAAGATTCTTCAGGACAAGGCCTCGGTCCTGCTGGTGGCTCCCAGGTGGCCGAGGCAGCCTTGGTTTCCACTTCTACTTCAGCTGGCGGTGGATCCTCCACTGCCTTTGGGGTTGCAACCCGACCTTCTCTCTCAGGATCAGGGTTCCCTTCTGCACCCCAATCTCAAATCTCTCAATTTGATGGCCTGGAAGCTGCAAGGGTAGTTTTGGCTCCCTGGGGCCTACCTCAGGAAATTGAGGAGGTTGTCTTAGCCTCTAGGAAACAGTCCACTAGGAAAACCTATGCTCTGAAGTGGAAAAGGTTTTCTGTGTGGTGTCAGCTGCGTACAGAAGATCCTTTCTCCTGTACTGTACCTGTGGTGCTTCAGTATTTACTGCACTTTATTTATTTATTTAAATTGCTTATATACCGCGGTCTTCGACATCAGCGCGGTTCACAAAGAACAAGAGGTATTGTACGGTGTGGGTTAACACCGTATTACATATAACAGGTGAAAGCATTGGTGTTTGTACAGGGTACTTTATACTATTAGACTGACTAAACCTGAGAAAGAGTTAATTCTGTTCAGAACCTTGCTTAGAAATTAAACTTCATATATTTGCTTACTAAGTAGGTGAAGAGGTACATGTTCTGTAAACAAGAAAGGGCAGCTTGTACTCTAGCCTCTCTGTCTCAGGGTTATTAGCTAAAATACTCTCAGGGTTAGCAGATATCAAGCAGTACTCAGGGTTATTAGATACCAAGCTGTCAACAGTAAACAATTATTTCAATTATGTCCTGGAATCCTGTATGTCTCCTCATAATGACCTATGTAGCAGTAAACAGTTATGTCTTGGACCCCATGTATGTCTCCACATACTGACCCACACTGATTAAAGTTGACCTATGATGTGATAGAGACGTAATAATTGACGTGTCATAATAAAGTGAAATTATGCTGTATTAACTAAAAGAGCCTTATAAATAAAGTGAACCATGGCTAGTAAGTTAGAGTAAACAGGGAGAACGTGTTTCTCTCAGTTTCTCTCCACTAAAGCTTTGGTGTATTTCTATATAGATGTGTGTATTTTATTGCTGTCTTTTGATTAACCTTCCCATTGTTTTGAATGTAGTTTTCTGTAGCTTCAAGAGCCCAGTAGGTTGCTGGTGAGGAGAGGGTTAAGTAAACTCTTCAGTTGGTGCCGGGACCGTTCTGCAGATTTCGACATTCCTGGCAAGGAGGGAAGGTGTTTGTGAGTATGGTGCCAGCAATGAGCAATCTGTTAGGTGAACAGGAGTTGTCTCAATTGTGTGAATGGCATGTTAAGGCTATGAGTTTAGCTCTTCAGAAAGGTAGCCCTTCTTATTGTATGCATGAAAAGTATGGAGATATGGCTACTAATTATGTTGTGCACTGGTATGCAGTGACTAATAATAATGTGCTTTTACAGTTTCCTTTGGAGGGAACATTTTCTGTAGATAAGCTTCGTTATCTGAAATGTGCTTTGCAGGCTAAACACAGAGTATGTGATGCCCGTGAAGGGCTAGTGTTTGGTTGGTGGCAGCGAATGGCACATAATTTGAAGAATGAATTGTTTGGATTAGTGAATGCTGGTAAATCGGGTGAACCACAGGAGAAAGAGATTGATAATGTCTGGGCAGGGAAGATCCCAGTCATTTTTTCTCCAGAGTATGATGCAGAGGTGGCTGCAATTGAAGCTGGAAGTGTTCCAGGTGTATTCTTGACGTCTCCCCTTGTTTGTTCTGAGAATTATGTAATTTCTGAGAGGGAGATAGTCACCCGTGCAGCGAAATTAAAAGTAGAGATAAGGAATAAGCAAAGAATATTAGGGAATGCACAAATCGAGAATTTTGGTACTTGCAATGTGTCTCGGCTCAGAGAAATGAATGTCCTTCTTCGTTGTGAAATAGAATGTACTGTACATATAATAGATTCCTTAAAGGAAACAGTAAGAAATGATATTTCTGCTACAAAGGAATTGGGAATTTCTAGTAAACTTGTTAATTTGCTTAGAAAAGGGTCTGAATAAGCATTTTATGACCTATAGAGAGAAATGTATTCAACTACATAGTGCTATAAGTTTTCTTCAAACTGTGTTACGTCAGTATAATAGTTCATGTCCTACTTGGGCTGCTTTAGATAATTTGCTTAGAACTGCGTTTTATAACCCAGCTGATTTTCATAGGGTCCCTCATCCAGTTTGTGACATACCCTGTGATAGATTTCCAAGAGAAAACTCAAAGAGATAATTTTTGTTTTAGTGGTTAAAAAAATTGATTTTCTGTTAAAAACATTTACAGTAGTAATAGTACACTTACAGCAAATCTGTGAAAGGATTGGTTGAGAAACATCTTTAAGGCAGGATTCACTAATTGTTTTTGTAAATGGTTTAAATCCCGTGAGTAAAAGGTGTTTTTTTAAAGCTTCAATGACGGATTGGCCGGCTAGAACAGCTGATGTAAGTCTGAAAAGTGCTTGTGTAAGTCTGAAAAGTGCCTGGTGCAGTGAGCTGACATTTGATGTGAAATGACTGAGTCGCTCAATCTGACGATTGCTCAACTTCTCCCAGGAGCAGGGGGAGGGATAGATCAGAGAGAAGGTCATAGGAATCCTCACTGAGACAGTTCAGATAAGCTTGTTTATTGAGCATTTGCAGCGAGACTGTTTCCGGATTTAGAGCAGGAGGATGGTCAGAGAGTTGATTTCCCTCCTAGCCGTTCAGCTGTATTCTCTCTGTAGTGCGGATGTTACAGCTATTCACCCTGATTTCGAAAGACTTTCATCCGCTCTGTGGGCTGTCCCAGGATCAAATGTTGGACATTGTCAGTTGTATTTTTTTCCTCTGAAGTGCCCTTTCCTGCAGATGCAAGTATCATTCATCCTGGAAAGCTTTCTTCTACAGTGCCGGGATCAGATATCGGATGCCTTTCGTCCCGCCTGTAAGGATCGCCGTGAGACCTGGAGTTCAGTTTCTTAGACTGTCAGCTGTGTCCACTGCCAGCAGTCGCTGGTGAAGAAAGTTGTTCTGTGCTTGCAGATTTCCAGACACGTGTATCCTGCAACTTCATTATGTAAGACTTCAATTTTTCCTATGCTAAAGGTGAGACTATCTGCGGAAGGCTGACGGTAAGATTTGTGCAGAACCTGTGCGCAGTAAATAATGTGATTTTGCCAATTTCTCCCTGGACTTTTGTTGTGGATTGCGATTTGCTTATTTTCAGTATGACTTGGCAAAGAAAAATGCAGTTTTGTTTTTTATCTGCTCTTTTTGAAGGTTAGTCTTGCATATTTGCATCGGCCCTAGGAACTGCATTATCTGATGTGAGACTCAACCATTCCTCTTTAATTTATTATGTGAATGATTTGTTTTTAATGTAGACTAAATTAAGTATGTTATTGGTCAGATTTCCTGTTTTTAATAGCTTATATTGTTCAGTTAGGTTTGAGGGTTAAATCTGTCTAAACTGCAGTTTGTATTTTAAAATGTTACTTTCTGGGGAGTTGTCCTAACACTCTCTGGTCTGCTAGATTGAGACCTATTTTGAAAGCACCGGTGTTACTGTGCAAGTTTCCAGATTTATTAATTTCCGTTAAATGCTTGCTAGCAAATTTCTGTTGCTCAGAAGGATCGGAAAGCCTCCCTGTCTCCACGTTATCACAGAGGGAGGTTTGTTTTTGAATGTCGCAATGTACTGGGAAATGCGCCATGTTTTAAATGTAGCAACGTACTGGGAAAGATGCCATATTATTGTCTATGAATAATCCTTACTCATTCAAGTTGTTTGTGGCTACTTTTGTTTTCTCTGTTATCTGTGTATGTTTTGTAAACTTTCCCAACTGAATGTAAGCCAGTGGGTTCTTATTCAGAGTGAATTAATGAAATGACTCCCGCTATGTCTATGTAGTAATGATTTTTTTCAATTGAATCTTATTGATTTTCTGGTGTGTTTTTTGCCAGCACACATCGCAGTTTTGAAATCCAAAGGACATCATTTTGTGAACTGAAAAGTCTCTCTTCTGATATCAGTGTACTTGCAGTATTTAGCACTGGTTAAGATGACTTTATTTTCTCTTTTATCTCCTTTTGAAGATACTTCTTTTTAAACCCAGTTTTGGACTTCGTGATGTTCCGGGCTGCTGGAAAGCGAATCATCTGTTTATTTACCCTTATCGTCCTTTGTTTCTACTTGCCTTGTTTCTGCAGCAGTAGTTTACCGCCATGGTTATGCATTTTGTCTTTTTGTTATTGTTTTCTTTGGTACAATCTGTTTAAACTGTTTCAGGATTGGCATTGTAGGGTTAGTTTAGGGACAGTATACATATGCCTGCCTGCTGAATTCATTTTATTTTGATTTTGCAACCTGTTTTGATATCTGCTCTGTATCAGAGGAGGGAGGTGATATTCCAAATAGGTCACTCTGATACAGCTTCCGATTGAATAAATGCTTTTCCCTTTAGCCCTTATGGCAGTGTGTGTTTCCCCGGACACCATTTGAAATAGTTAATGGATGCCTTGGCAGTTATCCCAGACCCCCAGGTGTTGCGCAGCAATATTTTAACTTATTGTGCACGGTTGTACTCAGCCCTGTTTGTTTTCCTTTCATTGCAAGTGACTCCTTAACGAGATGACAAGTTCTTTATATCCGGGATCAGCAGAATTATTTTATCAGAAGTGAAGTCACCAGATTGGGTCCTGATTAAGACTGCATCCAAAGACACTCCCAGCTCCGGAGTTCCTGGTCCATGTCGTGTGTTCCTGGTGGGATATTCAGCTTGTAAAGTGAGAAGACATTCTCAACGAATGCATCTTATACAGTGGCCCCCTCACAAGTCCAGAAGGTGGCTTCCTGTGTCGGTGAATTAAGAATTTGCAACGCAGAGACTTATTGGACAATAGTGATTGAAGAAAAGGACTTTTATGATTCAAAGTATTTTCTGAAAGAACAACAGTGACATTACAAAGAGATTATTGCATTAAGTAAATTCTAAGTGGACTATTCATGTAAAATGCTTTTATATAGCATTTAAAATGTTTTTATGTATTTATAGTAAGACCTAGAGGGATGAGGTTAGTTTAGATTAGTATTTTCCTGATATATATGTAATGACCTTTAGGTACTGAACCTCTACTTAATAAAGTAATTGAGAATTAGAGGGCCAGTATAGCAATAGTATATCTCTTCATCATCTTAAGAAGAGCAGGTATATCCTTAGTTTGTCTTAGAATATTTTTGTTGCTATGCATATTGGCTATGCATATTTCCTAATCTGGTCCTAGATGTGCTGTGGCAAATTATTAATGAAGCAGTATTGTATTCAGAATCATGAGGATGTTAGAAGGAATATCCAAATATTTTTGAGGTACATTTACACTTGATGAAAAAAAAAAACATTTTAAGTTATCAAAGTTTGCTGTTTGTCTTCCAACAGTGACAGCTACTCAGCATGGCTTTTTATCAAGAGTTAGGCCTGAGACCTTTGAAGAGTTTTGTGACATATAGTCATATACAAACACAAATACAAACACAGAACCTAGAATAATTAAATATATAGGTATGAAGATCCTATGTACAGGTTCCTATATTTCAGTAATTTACAAGTAATGTCTGTTAATGGGAACCAAGTGTGTAGTTCTAGCTACCCTTTTGGATGCCTCTAGGTTAGACCTAGGCATACCTAACCGGCGTTAAAGTGAAATAATTTAATGGTCATGCCTCAGAGGGTTTTGATAATTGTATACAGAATATATCTTGTCCTCAGTGAGTTTCTGAATCTCACATCTTAGCGGTTCAGCATTTTTGCTGCAGCTCATTGTATTTGCTTTGCAAGCCAGACATTGCTGTTATCTGCCTCTCTTCAATATTGTCTGCTTGGTAATTTAGTTTCTGTGATTTGGCAAAAGTAGGAGCACCTTTTGCATGCCTGTTCAGCTCCTTTAATCTTCTGTTCTCCTGTTGTAGTTCTTGTATGCTCGCCCCACACCAGTCATGTTTCTTTTTCCATTGCAAAAGGGCTGCAGACGTTTCTTCAAGTTGTCCAGGTTGTTTTTGCATTGTTAATTTTGGACTGTGCATTTCGGGTTTTTCATGTGCAAAATGATCACAAGTACTTCGAGGTTCTTGCACGTTTTCCCAAAACTGTGAAATTTGTCTCTCTGCACTTCTGATTCTCTTCTTAACCTCTTCAAACATGGTTTACTGTTTGGTATATTGTGAAACATAGTCTTCTGGTATTTTATTTTTGTTGTGCTGTTTTTGTAATTTCCGATTTGTGAATTGATGTTTCAGTTAGTATTTTTATAGTGCAGAGTTTCCCAGAGGTTGGTCAGGTGCTTGCTATATAGCCCTGGTGGATACCCCATAAGTGAATTGAACTTTCTCCAGGACCAAGCAGGAAGTCAGTCCTCACATATGGGTGACGTCGGCGCCGACGGAGCCCTCGCGGAGCAATTTTCCCCAGCTTTCAAAGAAAGCCTTTGGGAATTGCAGCGCGCATGCGCGGTCGCCTTCCCGCCCAAGGGTGCCATCTTAGCGAGTCTTCTTTTTTTCCGCGGAGCCCTACAGACGTACCCGTCGTGTCCCCGCGAAAAAGTTGATATTTACTCATAATTTACTCTTTTTTCCTTCGGTTCGACGCCGGTCGTTTTCCCGCCCGGACTCGCGACGCCGGTCACGAGTCCTCTTCTTCTTTTTCGGTTTTTCTGACTTAGTCAGTTTCGTTTTCGGTTTTTCCCTGGCAGCCCGGTCCTTTGACCTCGCCGGGGCCCTTTTTCCCCCGATGGCTGCCAGTGGTTTCAAGCGGTGTGGTCAGTGTGACCGAAATATGTCACTAACTGACACACACGACAATTGCCTCCGCTGCCTGGGCCCGGATCATGAAGAAATGATCTGTGGGCCCTGCGGCAAAATGTCCTCCAAAGCGTTGAGAAGTCGGCGGCATCAGCGGGATAGGATCTTCGCTGACCCCAGCCGTACCCGGACCTCGTCGGAGGCCTCCGCGTCCAGGGGTTCCAGCTCGGACCGTCGCCGGAGTTCCTCCGATAGGGGTTCTCCCTCCGGGGACCATCGTCGGAAGGTGAAACCCGCGAGGGCGGCGTCGGTGGACGCTCCTGGCTCCGCGAGGGCCAGGTCGCATAGCCCCGATAGCCGTCCCGGGTCCTTGGAGAAGGAGCACCTCTCGAAGCGACCTCGCCTGGAGTCGGAGCTGCCTGCTCGGGTAAGTCCTGTGGTCCTCCTGGACTCGCCGACGTCGGGCCCGACGCCGTCGGGGCCCGAGTCGGGGACTGCTGGGTCACCTGAGCTCGGACTCAGGTTGACGGCCTTGGAGAGCAGACTGTCTGCCTTCATGGACCAGCAGCGGGCACTGCTCGCCGGCCTCGCTGGCGCCGCTGCCCCGACCGCCGGGACGTCGACGTCTAAGTCGACCCCGGAGACCGAGCCGATCCTCGAGTCCATGCGAACTCGAGTCGATCCTCAGTCGAGGTCACCCTCGGCCTCCCGTTCGGGACCGAGGTCGCCGACGCCGATTCCCTCGGCGTCGGGACGGCAGGCGCCGCGCCCTGCTCGGGCCGACCCCACCGAGTCCTCGTCGGAGTCGGTCTGGGAGTCTGAAGAGGAAGAGTCGCCTGATTCTTTTCGGACTCGGTGTGTCCCCTCGGACTCACCTGAGTCCGAACCTCGGAAGCAGTCCCCCCCGGAGGATGCCCGGTTCTCGGACTTCGTCAGGGATATGGCCAAGGCTTTGGCCTTCCCTGCGGATCCCGAGGAGGAGCCTCGAGCCGAAGAGCTCGACGCCCTCCAGTATGACTCTCCCGCCAGGGAACACTTTACTGTACCGGTTCCTCCCATGCTGGAACGACTACTCTTCCGCATGTGGGAGAGTCCGGCCTCCTCGCCGGTCCTGAGCAAGCGGGTCGATTCTATCTATCGAGTCCGCAAGAGCCCTGGCTTCCAAAAAGCACAGCTACCACACCATTCCATGGTAGTGGAATCGGCCATGCATCGTCTTAAGAGCCAGAAGATGCACTCCTCGGTGCCTCCTGGCAGGGAGGCCCGTAACCTGGATGGCCTTGGTAAGAAGTGTTTCCAGGGCTCTATGCTTGCGTGTCGTGTCCAGACCTACCAGCTATACATGGGCATGTATCTCCGAGACCTGGCTAAAGAGCTAGCCGGATTCTCCGCTGGTTTGTCCGAGGAACCCTTGCGGAGGTTCCTGGCCTTGTCCTCTGGCATTCGGGAATGCTCAAAATTCATATCCTGAGCAGCCTATGATGGCTTTGAAGCATCGGCTCGAGTGGCCGCAGCCGGCATCGGTGCCCGCCGACAGGCTTGGCTTCAGTCGTCTGACCTTGAGCCCTGGGTGCAGGACAAGTTGGTCGATGTCCCCTGCCGAGGCGAGAACCTCTTTGGCAAGCCCATGGCTGAAAAGGCTGCACAGATCGAGACGGAGACTCTCACCAGGACTAGGCTTTCTAGGAAGACCTCCGCCCCTTCCCAGAAAAAGAAGGGCCCGTGAAAGAAGTCCTTTTACCCGAGAAAGGCGGCTGCCTACAAACAATACCCCCATTATCAGGCCCCTGCAGCTCCCCAACAGGGCCAGCAGGCCAAGGGACGGGGTAACGTGTCCCGTAGGCAGCAAGCCCCCAAGCCTGCACCACCAGCCCCTGCTCAGCAGGGTGGGGGTTTTTGACTCCTTAAGCATACCCTCTCCCCCTCCGCTGGTTCCTCCCAGCACCGGAGGCCGGCTGGTTCACTTCGCCCACAGGTGGTCCAGCGTCACCTCAGATGCCTGGGTGCTTCAAGTCGTGAGAGAAGGCTATCTTCTCCACTTCCAACAGGTCCCTCCCTCCTATTTTCCGGGAGAACCTCCACGACTCCCTCTGCACAGGGAATTACTCCTTCAGGAGTTAGCAGGTCTTCTACAGGAACGGGCGGTGGAACCGGTGCCCCACCACCTGAGAGGTCAAGGCTTTTATTCCAGGTATTTCCTAGTACCAAAAAGGACAGGAGGCCTCAGACCCATCCTGGACCTGCGCAACCTCAACAGATTCCTCGTGCGGGGAAAAGTTCAAGATGCTTACCCTTGGAATCCTTCTGCCCTACCTCCAGCAGGGAGATTGGCTATGCTCCTTGGATCTAAAGGATGCCTACACGCACATCCTCATCCACCCAAGCCACCGCCAATACCTAAGGTTTGTGGTGGCAGGAAATCATTACCAGCACAGAGTACTGCCCTTTGGCCTGTCCTCCGCACCGCGGGTCTTCACGAAATGTCTCGCGGTGGTGGCGGCCCATCTCCGGCTTCACGGCCTCTATGTCTTTCCGTACCTCGACGACTGGCTCATCAGAGCAGCGTCCGCTTCGGAGGTCACCAACGCCACGCGCCGCACGGTGACTCTTCTGCAGTACTTGGGCTTTGTTATAAACTTCGCAAAGTCCACTTTGCTCCCCTCACAGGATCTCGAGTTCATCGGCGCAAGGCTGCACACTCCTCAGGCACGAGCGTTCCTACCGCTCGACAGGGCTCAACGGCTCATGGACCTAGCCGACCGTTTTCGCAGCCAGCCCCTGGTCTCCGCCAGGCGCTTCCTGAGACTACTCGGCCATATGGCTTCCACCGTCCATGTGACCCCCAATGCCCGCCTGAATATGCGGCCTGCTCAATGGTGTCTCCGCAAGCAGTGGCAACAAGCCACAGGCGGCCTAGCAGACCTAGTGCGCGTCTCCGAGCCGCTGATCTCGTCTCTCTCCGGTGGTGGCTTCATCGGCCGAACCTGGTACTCGGCATGCCTTTTCAGTCACCTCAGCCGGCCCAGGTGCTGACGACAGATGCATCCCTCCTGGGCTGGGGAGCACATTGCCAAGGGGCACGTACTCAGGGCCTCTGGACCACGTGGGAGTCTGCTCAGCAGATCAACTTCCTGGAGCTCAGAGCGATCCGCCTGGCTCTCAAGGCCTTCTCCCACCTGACCTCTCACCAGTCCGTCCTTGTCCAGACGGACAATCAAGTTGCCATGTTCTACGTGAACAAGCAGGGGGGCACGGGCTCCTTCCTTCTCTGTCGGGAAGCACAGAAGCTCTGCTCTTGGGCCGTCAGTCACGGCGTTCTTCTCAAGGCAGTTTATCTCCCAGGCCAAGAAAATTGCCTGGCGGACAAACTCAGCAGGATCCTCCAGCCGCACGAGTGGCGCCTGGATCCCTTGGTAGTTCAGAAGCTCTTTCTAAAGTGGGGCCTCCCCACGATGGATCTCTTTGCCAGCCCTCTCAACCGGCAACTTCCTCGCTTCTGCTCTCATCAGCCACATCCCTTTCGAGTTGCGGCAGACGCTTTTCTACTCTCATGGTCGGAGAGCCTTCTGTACGCTTTCCCTCCCATCCCGCTAGTCTCTCGGACTCTTTTCAAGGTTCTCCGAGACAAAGCATTCATGATCCTGGTGGCCCCTCGCTGGCCCAGACAGCCGTGGTTTCCACTCCTGCTGCAATTAGCGATAGCGGATCCATTCCCTCTGCGGTTACAACCGGATCTCCTCACTCAGGATCAGGGGTCTCTGCTACACCCCAACCTCAGATCTCTCAATCTAATGGCCTGGCTGCTGAGAGGGTAGTCCTTGCTCCCCTTCTTCTGCCGGCAGAAGTGGAAGAGGTCGTCCTAGCTTCTCGGCGACCTTCTACCCGCAAATGCTACGCCCTTAAATGGCGTCGCTTTTTCCGTTTGGTGTACCCAACAGTCTCAGGATCCCTTCTCCTGCCCGGTGTCGGTGATCCTGCAGTACTTACTATACCTCTCTAATCTGGGACTTAAGTCCAACTCCGTCAAAGTTCACCTCAGTGCTCTTTCAGCACATCATGTGCCAGTGGACGGCAGACCTCTTTCCAGCGACCCTCTTGTAGCGAGGTTTCTCCGAGGTCTCCTTCTGCTTAAACCACCTCTGCGCCCGCCAGCGCCTGACTGGGATCTGAATGTGGTTTTACAGCGGATCACCTGTCCGCCTTTTGAACCTATGGCTACCTGTTCTCTCCGTTTTCTTTCTTGGAAAACATTGTTCTTGATAGCCCTCACTTCCGCTAGACGCGTAAGTGAATTGCAGGCCCTCGTGTCTGATCCCCTTACACTCGGTTCTACAAAAATAGGGTAGTCCTACGGACTCACCCAAAATTTCTTCCAAAAGTGGTCTCCCCTTTTCACATCAATCAGGAGGTGGTACTTCCGACCTTCTTTCCCAGACCACACTCCAGCCGAGCTGAAATGGTCCTACATACCCTGGACTGTAGAAGAGCATTGAACTTCTACCTTGACCGTACGCGGGAGCACCGCAAAGCTGCTCAGCTTTTTGTGTCTTTTGACCCCAATAAATTGGGGCTCCCGGTCTCCAAGCGTACTCTGTCCATCTGGGTTGCGGACTGTATCACTTGGGCTTATGGGGCAGCCGGACTCTCCTTGGAAGGTCGAGTCACGGCTCATTGCGTTCGGGCAAAGGCTACGTCAGTGGCTTACCTCCGCTCTGTTCCGCTGGCAGACATCTGCCGGGCCGCTACTTGGTCTTCGAGCCAGACTTTTGCGGTCCATTACTGTCTCGAGAGGGAGTCCCGCAGGGACAGTGCTTTCGGACAGGCAGTCCTCCGTAATCTCTTTGAGGTCTGAGCAACTCCTACCCTCCATCCCAGATGTGGGCTACCGGTGGGTGATAATTCAGCGAAGATTCCTTCCTTCTGTGCTGCTGAGCTAGAGGGAGCTCATTTTTGTGCTTAGGGTCTCCGGTAGCCTTAAGCTTGGGAGTCCCATATGTGAGGACTGACTTCCTGCTTGGTCCTGGAGAAAGCGTAGTTACTCACCTGTAACAGGTGTTCTCCAGGAGCAGCAGGAATCAGTCCTCACAACCCTCCCTCCTCCCCTTGGAGTTGCAATCATCTGCTTTAGTTTTTTTGCAAATTTTTATGCTGTCTTTTTTAGCTATGTCATCTGACTGGCTAAGATGGCACCCTTGGGCGGGAAGGCGATCGCGCATGCGCGCTGCAATTCCCAAAGGCTTTCTTTGAAAGCTGGGGAAAATTGCTCCGCGAGGGCTCCGTCGGCGCCGACGTCACCCATATGTGAGGACTGATTCCTGCTGCTCCTGGAGAACACCTGTTACAGGTGAGTAACTACGCTTTACTATATTAATTTGTTATCCATCCTGAACAAAACTTTAAGAAGAAAGAGAGATGTGTCCCCTCAGGATGAAGTCATAGTGGCTGCTCTGCTTTTTACTGAGGCAATTAGTGTGTATTGCAAGGTCCAGTAAACATAGTGTCAGCTTATGCAGTCCAGAACTGAATGGTTTTCTCCTAGCAAAGGAAAATGGTGTGTGTGGAATAATAGTTGATTTTGTTGTAGTATGCTTGATACTAATGGGAAAATAGTGAAAGGCCTATTAGATAAAGTTAGCAACCGTACTTTAGTTTCAAGTGAGAGTTATGTAAATTCCTTTTCAGCTCTCACTGATTCTTGTTCCTTCATTTTTGGAATTCAGTATTCAGGCTTTTGCAAGGCATGTTAGCATCTTTGCTTGGTATTTTGGGAATCCTCATTCTAGAAGTATTACTCCTCTATGTACTGACAGCTGTTTCTCTATGTCAGCATTGGTTTCTATCCACCTCTTCACCTTTCACAGCTCTCTGTAAGAAATCAGTAGAATCACTGACCCCTACATTGATGTTACCGGTTGACACCGAATCCAGTTTTCTTTCCACCTCAATGGAAATATATGAGTTTCCTTACTTTAGGAATCAGAGGAGGGACTGAAAGCATTGGTGTTTGTACAGGGTACTGTACACTATTAGACTGACTAAACCTGAGAAAGAGTTAATTCTGTTCAGAACCTTGCTTAGAAATTAAACTTCATATATTTGCTTACTAAGTAGGTGAAGAGGTACATGTTCTGTAAACAAGAAAGGGCAACTTGTACTCTAGCCTCTCTGTCTCAGGGTTATTAGCTAAAATACTCTCAGGGTTAGCAGATATCAAGCAGTACTCAGGGTTATTAGATACCAAGCTGTCAACAGTAAACAATTATGTCAATTATGTCCTGGAATCCTGTATGTCTCCTCATAATGACCTATGTAGCAGTAAACAGTTATGTCTTGGACCCCATGTATGTCTCCACATACTGACCCACACTGATTAAAGTTGACTTATGATGTGATAGAGACGTAATAATTGACGTGTCATAATAAAGTGAAATTATGCTGTATTATCTAAAAGAGCCTTATAAATAAAGTGAACCATGGCTAGTAAGTTAGAGTAAACAGGGAGAACGTGTTTCTCTCAGTTTCTCTCCACTAAAGCTTTGGTGTATTTCTATATAGATGTGTGTATTTTATTGCTGTCTTTTGATTAACCTTCCCATTGTTTTGAATGTAGTTTTCTGTAGCTTCAAGAGCCCAGTAGGTTGCTGGTGAGGAGAGAGTTAAGTAAGCTCTTCAACAGGTAGCTCAACTTGGATAACAGTAATAACTATTTACATATGTAAGAACAGTATCAATATTTACATTCGTAATAACAATGATATTCACACTTATATACAAATACGTGAGAAGGGGATGTGTGCAGTCGGGCTATGTTACGGGAGGTGGGGTTGGTAGATGTTCCTCTGGGTAGCATTTGAGGAAGAGATAGTGTTTCAATTCTCTCCTGAATTTAGTTAGGTCCGGGATTGCGCGGATATCGGGTGGAAGGGCGTTCCAGCATCTGGGAGCGCAGAGACTGAAGGCCCTGTTTATGGTTGTCTGAGCACTGTGGGTCATTGCTTTGGGGATTACCAAAGCGTTTATAGCAGTAGATCGTCTGGCTCTATTTAGGGGTGTAATGTGAGTGAGGTCCGCGAGAGAGGCTGGGGCGAGTCCATTGATGGTCTTCAATGTTAGTAGTAGGGTCTTGAAGGTGATTCTGCTGTGGATTGGGAGCCAGTGGAGACTTTTGAGGATGGGTGTTATATGGTCTCTCCTGGAGGCGCCATGTAGAACTCTGGCTGCAGCGTTCATGGTGAGCTGGAGTGGGCTCAGGGTGGCTTGTGGGAGTCCTTGCAGGATAGCGTTGGCATAGTCGAGGTGTGGGATGGTTAGTGCCTGGAAGATTGTTCTGAAATCATCTGGTTGCAGGAGGGGGCGAAGATGTTTGAGTGTCTTGATCTTATGGTATGTTGATTTTACCATGTTGCTCACGTGTGTCTTCATATCCAGTCTGTGATCCAATGTGACACCCAGGTAGCGGATTGAAGGTTTGGTTTGCAGTTCGACTTCTTCAATTTTTAGGCAGGCAGGAGGGGAAAAGTTGGGGTTTCTGGAGATGAACAGTACTTCAGTCTTTTTGTGTTGTATTCGAAGATTCTGGTTTAGAAGCCATTTTTCCACTGAGCTAAAACAGTTAGTTAGAGGAGTGAGGTCAGTTTGGTCAGTCTGGAATGGCATGTACATGAGAACGTCATCGGCATAAATCATGCATTCGACGTTGAATGATCTTATGAGGTCACAAATTGGTTGCATATAGATGTTGAACATCAAGGCTGAGAGGGAGGAGCCTTGTGGAACACCTTGTTTCTGGTGGAACGGTTTGGAGGTGGAGGACCCTGTTTGCACGTGTTGCCATCTATCAGACAGGTACGACTTACACCAGATCAATGCTAGGTCACAGATGCCCTTCTCTTTGAGCCGGCTCAGGAGGGTTTCGTGGCATACTGAGTCGAACACTGCAGCTATATCCAGGAATATCAGGACAACTCCATGATGGATGTTATCAATTGCATAAAGTATGTTGTTGAAGAGGGTGGTAAGTAGCGTCTCCACACCATGGGATTCTCTGAATCCGTGTTGGCAGTGGTCTAGCGGAGAGGTATCGTTGATGTGTTGTTGAATCTGGTGAAGGACTTCTTTTTCGATTATCTTTGCTAGTAGTGGAATGTTGGCAATTGGTCTATACGATTCTACTTTCTGAGGGTCCAGTTTGTTGTTCTTTAGCAGGGGTCTAATGGATGTGTGCTTGAGATTCAGTGGGAAATAGCCTGATGTGAAAGATGCATCAAGAAGTCTAGCTATGAATGGACTAAATTCTGTCTGTAGTTCCCTTATCCAGAAGGCAGGACAAGGGTCAGTCTGGGCGGTAGTGGTGTTGATTGTAGAGATTGTGTCGATGATTCGCTCGTTGGATGGGATGACGAACATTGGTAATGACGCTGCTTTTGGTGGATCCACGGTGCAAGGGGGTGGGCCAGTTTTGTCTGTCTGGCATAGTTTTGATTGCAGGAAGTCAGCATAGTCTTGGGCGTGAATCTCGGGTGTTTGTTCAGAGCCTGGTTCCTTCGTTAGGTTCTTGATGAGGTTAAATAGGTCTTGTGGTTTTCTTAGTGAGCGCATGAAGGTGTCAGTGTGTGCTTGTCTCATTTTCTCAGTTATCGCATTGCGGTGTATGGATAGCTGGAGGTTATAGGCTACCTGGTTCTCTGTAGATCGTGAGCGTCTCCATCGCCTTTCGAGTTTTCTAAGTTTGATGAGAGAGGTCCGTAGATCATCGGAGTACCATGGGGCAGGAGCTTTTTTCTTTGGGGCTTTCTTGTGGGCTGTACGTAATGCGATGGAACTCAGGCTGTCATTCCAGCTGGAGACTAGTGTATCTGGGCTGGTTGTCGTTATGCTGAAGAGGGGCTGTGTGTTGTGTAAGATGGACTCTTTATTAAAAGGATGGAAACTTCGTGGGGGTATACTTATGGGTTTTGACATGTTTCCTGGGCAGGGAATCTAAGGGGATTTGAAATAAGATTAGCTTATGGTCGGACCAAGGTACTGCGGTGTAGGTAGGTGGGGGGGGGGGGGTGGAGCTGTGGGCAGGTAGGGGGGCGAAGATCAGGTCTAGCATGTTACCCTTTGTGTGAGTAGGTTCATTGATTAGTTGCAAATAGCCCAGGTCTTTGAGTGCATCTTGGAAAGCTGATGCTTGGGAGACATGTAGTGTTGGTAGATTGAAGTCTCCTAGAATCCAATTCTGGGTGCGTAGGTTTGGGGGGTTACAGGCTAGCTCGATAATCACAGCTAGGTCGTCAGGGGATGATGATGGGGCTCTGTATACTAGATTGAAGGAGCATTGGTCGTTTGCTATGACTACTATGTCGAGGTTGGTTGTGTTGGTGCTGTTGGAAAGGTGAAATTTGAGGTCGGTTTTTGTGAGTATGAGGACTCCTCCGCCCCTTTTGTTGATTCTATGGCAGCTGTGCATTGTGAAATTGGGAGGTAGAAGGAGGTTGATGAGGACCATGTCATCGTTTGATAGCCATGTCTCTGTAATGAAGAGTATATCTAGGTTGTGAAGGGTTAGTAGGTCAGTGATGACGGGCCATTTATTGCGGACTGAGCGCATGTTTATGAGAGCGGCTTTTAAGTCTTGTGGGGGTAAGTTATCTTTTTTTACCCTTGTGGTGTGTTGGATTGCAATGTGTAGTAGGTGATGGTAGGATGGTTGCGAGCCCTCTACTGGCTTGTGGGTGGGGTCTCTTGGCCACCTCCTCCCGGAACCGTGTAGAATAGGTATGTGTTTGTGGGTGTTGGTGAGAGCTAAGGAGCTGGTGATCAGTTCCAAGAGAATGTAGCTACAAATTATTGTTGGAGTTGTGTGAGCCATTCTAAGAGTGATCTGTCTACGTTTGCGGTGGGGTGTGCGCAGGGGGTATTGGGATGGGCTATGGGTAATAGCAGGGCTGTTAGGATAACACTGTTGTAGCAGGCTACTGGCCACAGTAAAATGGAACAAGTATATTGGGCTATTGATGACGGTGAGAAGGGTCAAATGTTTCAGGCTATTGGTAACAGTGAGAGTGGAACAGCTATATCAGGCTACCGGCAACAGTAAAGAGGCACAGATGTAACAGGCTATAGGCCACGGTGAGAATGGAATAGCTATCTCAGGCTACTGGCAACAGTAAAATGGCACAGATGTATCAGGCTACCGGCACTAGTAAAGTGGCACAAATATATCAGGCTACTGGCAACAGTAAAATGGGACAGATGTATCAGGCTATAGGCAACAGTGAAAATGGAACAGCTATCTCAGGCTACTGGCAACAGTAAAATGGTAATGTCACAGTGAAAATGGAACAGCTATCTCAGGCTACTGGCAACAGTAAAATGGCAATGATGTCACAGTGAAAGTGGAACAGCTATCTCAGGCTACTGGCAACAGTAAAATGGCACAAATATATCAGGCTACTGACAGGGATATATAAGGTTATTGGCAATGGTAATGATGTCACAGTTATATCAGCTACTGACAACAGTAGAGAGTAATCAGAGGAGCAGTAGATACGTTGGTGTGTTAAGATAAATGTAGAGGACGTAGAGCCAATTCTAATACGATACTGTTAATGGAAGTGATAGCGTAAAGGTCTTATGTTATGTCTGTATAGGGGGTTGTTACTTGCGTTGGTTGAGAAGTTGGGTGAGTTGATAGTGAGAGCGAGCTCGACCCAAGGGGGAGCTCAAGCTGTCGGGAGCTTTGTAGAGTGTAGAAGTTCTAATGGAGGTCGCTCTGTTGTCTTGGTGTAGGGCCGTGCCAAAGGGCCCTCTGGCGAGGCCCTCAGGCGCGGGCCCGCCTGTGGCGCTCCTTTAAGTAGTCGGTGCTCAGCCCCGATTGGGCAGCACGAGGTCGGGTCAGCGTTGCTGCGGGGTGTGCTGTGTTGTTCACCTCCCTCCTGGGAGGGCCGCACGAAGAGGCTTCGGTCCGGGTAAGCGCTCCTTTAAGTAGTCGGTGCTCAGCCCCGATTGGGCAGCACGAGGCCGGGTCAGTGTTGCTGCGGGGTGTGCTGTGTTGTTCACCTCCCTCCTGGGAGGGCTGCACTTATCCAATCAGGGACTTAAGTCCAACTCTGTTTGGGTCCACCTCTCAGCTCTAGCAGCTCACCACTCACTAGTGGAAGGACATTCTCTATCTGGGCACCCCTTGGTATCCAGGTTTCTCAAAGGCTTGCTCTTGCTCAAGCCTCCCATTCGTCCTCCTGCTCCTGAGTGGGAGCTGAATGTGATCTTGCAGCAACTGACTCGCCCCCCTTTTGAGCCGATGGCTACGTGCCCTCTGCGCTTCCTTTCCTGGAAGACTCTCTTCCTGATAGCCCTTACTTCGGCTCGGCGAGTGAGTGAGCTTCAGGCCCTGGTCTGTGATAAGCCTTACACCAAGATTTATAGGAACAGGGTAGTCCTCAGGACTCATCCAAAGTTCCTCCCAAAGGTTGTCTCCTCTTTTCACCTCAATCAGGAGGTGGTTCTTCCTACATTCTTCCCTAGGCCTCATGCAAGCCAGGCTGAAGCAGTCCTGCATACCTTGGACTGTAGGAGGGCCTTATCCTTCTACCTTGACCGTACGCAGGGGCATAGAAGGGCTACTCAGCTCTTCGTATCCTTTGACCCCAATAAGTTGGGGTTGGCTGTGTCCAAGTGTACCTTGTCCATCTGGGTGGCTGACTGTATCACCTGGGCTTACAAGGCGGCTGACCTTCCTTTGCAGGGTCGGGTCACGGCCCACTGTGTTAGGGCAATGGCTGCCTCAGTGGCTCATCTCCGCTCTGTGCCCTTGGTAGACATCTGCAAGGCTGCAACTTGGTCTTCAAGCCAGACATTTGCAACCCATTACTGTCTGGAGAAGGAGTCCCGTAGGGACAGTGCTTTTGGCCAAGCAGTACTCCGGAATCTCTTTGAGGTTTAGGCAACTCCTGCCCTCTGTTGGGCTACCGGTGGAGGTTGTGTCCTTGAAAAGCCTTTCTTTGCTGCTGAGACTAGAGGGAGTTCTCTTGTTCAGCCTGGGTTCCTCGGTAGCCCAGATCTTGGGAGTCACCCATATGTGAGGACTGACTTCCTGCTTGGTCCTGGAGAAAGAGTAGTTACTCACCTGTAACAGGTGTTCTCCATGAGCAGCAGGAATCAGTCCTCACAACCCTCCCTCCTCCCCTTGGAGTTGCAGTTGTACATAGTTTATTTTTACAATTTTTTGTGTGCTGTTCTTAGGTATGTCATTTGACTGAGGTAAGATGGCACCTTTAGGCGAGAAGGGAACCGCGCATGCATGCCAGCATTCCCAAAAGCTTTCATAGAAAGCTGTGGAAATGCTCCGCTGGGGCTTCATCGGCGCCGATGACACCCATATGTGAGGACTGATTCCTGCTGCTCCTGGAGAACACCTGTTACAGGTGAGTAACTACTCTTTCTCACGGTTGCAGGATTGGGCACTTAGATGGCCCAATGTGCCCCTGCTGTTGCGGGAGACATCTTCCATTCTGTCTGACCAGCCTGTCCTATGCTCCTGCTGGTGCCATGGCGTCCCATCGCCATGGCACTGGGACGCCCAGCTGAAGTGCTGAAAGCCCGACAGTGTTTAAATTGTCTTTTCTCCGCCACCCGACCCTCAGCAGTGTCGGTCAGTGCTGGGCCTGGCAGCCTGGGCTCACTTGCCATGGCACGGTTGTCCATGGGATGCAGAATGGTCTGATCGTAAATGTGCCCGGCGCTTATTCCACCTTCAAGGTAGTATAAGCTGGGCATCCAAAGTGCGGTTGCCAGACATACAGGACCCTAATCGAAATAGGCCCTGTACATCCAGATGCTTCAGCCCACCCCTGCTCTGCCCACTCACTGCATCCAGCACTCCCCTTCCGGCAGTCCCCCTCTGGCACTCCTCCTCCCGCCACCACCCCTGTCCAGTAGTCCCCACACTAACCCCTCTGTATGTGTGGGGAGGGCTGGACTCAGAATAGTGTGCCAGACCAAAACGGGAGTTGGATGTCCAACCAGGACGTTCAACCCCGGTATTCGCATCTCTGCATCAGGCCCATATTGTCTTTATATTTGATTAGCTTCATATTGATGTCTATTGTATTGATTATGAATTGTATACAGGATGGTCAGCCAGTTATTCATTAATGTCAGTTATTGCAGAAATCTTTACATTTCTCTGATGAAGGCCTATTTACCGAAACATGTTCATGTAGGGTTTTGCCGTTTTATGTCCATGTAATAGTGATTTTATTAAAGAAGAGTTTTACTTTCCTTGTGATTGTGTACCCATGCTTTTTTGCTCCACAGTTTATAGGTATGCAATGTTGGAGTGCAGAAAATGTATCACTTGACATGCTACCACCTAGCATGCATTGGAGACTGTGCTCAATTTAAATGATATCCTGAATTCATCCTCCAAATTTTGTGATCACACTAGCCTTTAATTAAGATGACTACATTATATGGCCTAGCCTAGGTCCATCTCACATAGCTGGGTAGCCCAGAATTACCTGAATGTGGTAAGTTGTCTAAGGGGTATATAGACATGTCTGTTGGATACAGTCATACACTGCTGCTTGTCAACGTTTCCTTAAAATTGCCTAAAGGCAGGGATAACAAACCAGTGGCCACGCAGCATGTGTGACATGAGATGGCACTGGATAAAGTTCCTTTTTCTTGAAGGACTTAATCTACAGCAGATAGGTTATGATATGATATGCTAAATGTTTCTTCATTCAAGCACTCTGAATATATAAGCACCAGAGGAGAGATTCACTAGGAGAGCATACATGCAGTAATTGTCAGTGTGGTTACCTATGGCTATCATATATTGATGTAGTGCTATTGTTTCCTTATCTGCAGCTTAGGCCATGGTTTTGGATCCAGAAGAGTGTGGCTGTGGCCAGCATAGGATGAAGATGGAGAGCCATCCGATGACACCCACAGGATGGCAGCAAAAGAAGCAGTGGAGGAACCACCAGATGAGGGCCACCTTGAAGAACCACATGAGGAGCACCAGTAGGAGAAGTATGCTGTCCCAGTTACCAGGCTAACTAAGAAGAAGGATGAAGAAGAGGATAGTGAGTTTCGGATTCCACCCACATTGCCTTTAGGTGACCACACTGATGCAGATAATGTTGACAATAAAGTTGAACAATACCTCGCAATGAAGCATCTTGATGAAGTCACCAAATGATTCACTGTGGTAAGCACTGCAAGGTATTGTGGGTAATGTAGTTCTTTCACTCCCAAACACAGCTGAAGACAATAATTGAGTTGTGATACCAGTGGTAAGGACAATAAAATACTTCTTTTATTGATGGGGTTTAATTCACCCAGCACAAATATGCTTGGTAGCAATATAAATGAGGTTACTTGCTTGCAGTGTTTAAATGGATAACATAAAGTCACAAAGCAAATCAGAAAACAACCTTCAGCTTGTCAGGCAATTAGCTAATGTTTTCTTAGCAAATAATTACCAAATAAAAAGGCACAAAGAAATAAATGAACTTTGTTTCTTAGGTTAACTTCTGCTTATTTTCCACGCAGATCCCAGCAGTGATTCTCCCTTGCTCACACACACAATCAGGTGCAGCTTTAATTACTATCAATTGACCAGCTGAAAGCCTTTAGCTGGCTGGCTGCTACTGTGTGAACCCAAATCCTGCTTTAAGAGCTGTTTGCAGTGGAAATAAGAAACAAAGTTAGGTTTCTTTGTGATGGCTGATGTGTTTGCTCACAGAAAGCTAGCAATAGCATTTAGATAGAGAACAGTCCATGTAAATAGTTTCATCTGCTGTATCTCCCCCTTCATCAATCAGCATAGGGTCACTATCATACATTGGCACAGACGAGTCTTTCATTAAGGCACTATCATGAGAATGCTTATTCCCTTGCTGCCATTCTCTATTATAGATAGGGTCTGGATCAGTGTTCATACCTGAGCCTCTCCTGCTATCATAATTCCTCTCTGTATAGCCTGGCCAGTATGTAATCCAATTCTGATGTCCAGCCTTCCAATCTTGATCCCTGAACACTGGATCTTTCCTCACATACCTTCTGGCATAGGTCTGAAAGTCCTTTCCACGTGCAGTCTTCTCTCTTCCAGGTAGCCACTGGTGATTCCTATCTCTGCCATTCCATTCCTCTGGCTGACTCCAGTCCAATGGACTCTGCTGGCACTTGGAATACCTCCCAGTATGGGTACTGCCTTGGACTCTCCCAGACCATCCAATGGGCTTTCTTCTCTTCCTTCCAGAGAGTTTCCTTCTTTCTCTATCCGCTTGGCTTGGCTTGGCTTCTGTTTCTCCAGGTGATACTGGTGCTTGAGCTTGTAGCCGTTGCTGTATCTGTGTCTGAAGCTGTCTCTTTTCCTGAAGCTGTTATCTAAAGAATAAGCTCTATTCTTATTCTGTTCTAATGTGTGCTCCTCCCTAACACAGCGCAGCTGTGTTGAATCAGGTCCTGCCCTTTGAGATGAGTGCTTAGGGATTACCTCATAGCTCTCTTGATTGCACACACGTTTTCTCACTTCAGCCCCTCTCATGGCTGCTGGAAACCTGGTGCATTCTGGGACTGGTAGTCTTTTATGTGAAAACTCTGTTTTCTTACTTCTACCAGAACTGACAGGTTGCTTGTTCAGAGTCACATCATCTTTTCTATAGCTCCTACCTGAGCTATGATAAGCTTCCTTATCACAGCACTTACTGTAGCAACTGCTCACCCAGTTGGAAAGAATTCTGGAGCTCCATCAGAAGATGGTGGCATGCACTGAATGTCAGGTGTGCCTGAGAGACAGCTGGAAGTAAACAATAGACAGATGGACATCAGTGAAGAAGTGGTGAGAGAGATGCAGTCGCTTTCACATGACGTGGTAGGCCTATGCAGGGACCTAATCCAACAGCATACACCCCAATTCCACCACTCAGTCAGCTAGTGACCACTAGCGACTAAAGAAAGCTAGGGACCACTAGCACTACAACCTGGGAGAAAATGAGTCTGCCTGGCACCTACAAGGCCTCATTGCCCCCTGGGTCTCCTGCCAACTGTGACACCTCTTCACCATCACAGTGTCCCCTTGAGTTCCTGGATTTCCATGGACTGTACAATGTAAAGGGCTGCCGAATGATGTGTCAGAGAGCTCTTCTTAGAGCAGTGGCATATCAGCATGCCTGTATTGCACAGCAACCAGTGTTTGCAGCAGGAGAAGTGTGGAAAAGGGCAGAAGGGAAGGAGAAAGGCAAAAGATAGCCATTGATATTAAATATGGGGAGAGGGAAAGGGAAAAGAGGAAAATAATGTGCACTTGTTTCGCTAAAGGGGACAGGGGAGGAAGAAGGGTAAGGGAATGTTGCCATTGGACTCGCAATTTCTTTAAGTACAATCATAGTTTCCTGGACCATGGGATGATGTTCCAAGGGCTGCAGAGCAGAGATGGTGTCTACCTGTCCAAGAAGGGTCAACATGTCTTCAGTAACATACTGGCTAACCTACTGAAGAGAGCTTTAAACTAGATTTGTTGGGGGCTGGTGAAGAAAGCCCCCAGGTAAGTGAAACATTAAATTTATTTATTTATTAAATGTTTTTTTATACTGCCTTTTCAGGTAATCAAAGCAGTTTACAGAATAACAACATTACTTTATAAGATAGGAACTAATTACAGTAAACATTGTAACAGCAGTTGTTCCATCAAACATTTTAACATTAACATTCTCGGGAGCAAGCAGGAAGTCAGTCCTCACATATGGGTGATATTGGCACTGACGGAGCCCGCGCGGAGCAAATTCCAAGCTTTCAAAGAAAGTCTTTGAGATTGTTACCATGCATGCATGTCCCCTTCCCGCCCAAGGGTGCCATCTTGCTCTGTCTTCTTTTTTCCCCAGAGCCCACCAGACGTCTGTTTTTCCCCTGGGAAAAGTTGATTTTTGTCGAGTTTCTTGCTCGTCTCCGGTTTTGCACCAGTATCTTTTTACGCCCACTGACCTCAAGGCCCGAGGAACAGCACCTCCTCGAGTCTTCTTCAGTGTTCCGACTGGGAGACCGAGGACGAGGAGTCCCAGGACACCCGTCGGCACCGAGATGTCCACTCAGATTCTCCGGTCTCTGAACATCGGAGAAGGTCCCCACCGGAGAACATGGACTTCTTGGACTTCATCAAAGGCTTTGGCGTTCTCCACAGAGTCCGAGGAGAATCCTTGGGCTGACGAGCTCGAGATCCTCCAATACGAGGCTCTCCCTCAGGAATCGCTCACGGTTCCCATTCCCCCCATCCTGGAATGGCTCATGTTCCGCATGTGAGAAATACTGGCATCGGTGCTGGTGGTCAGCAAGTGGCTCAACTCGATGTATCAAGTCTGCCGTAGCCCTGGCTTTCAAACTTCACAGATGCCACACAACTCCATGGTGGTGGAGTCAGCCATGCGTCGGCTGAAGAGTCAGAAGACGCAATGAGTCTGCCTCTGAAAGCGATCTGTTGATACCACCACCTTCGCCGGACCTTCGCAGTGTACTGGTCACCAGCGTCCTGAACCTGGAGCCGCTAGACATTGACCTGTTCAGAGCCTGTCAACCCGGCTCCTGCCTTCCGGTTCCTGCTCCCCGCTTGGTCCCGCCTCCCGTAGTGACGTGGCCGCATCCCCGCGGCCGCGCGTGCAGAGAGCCTGTCAACCCGGCTCCTGCCTTCCGGTTCCTGCTCCCCGCTTGGTCCCGCCTCCCGTAGTGACGTGGCCGCGCGTGCAGAGGTATCCTGCTCTCCCTGCATAAATTTACGGCGCCTGCAGTAGCACAGTCTCCTTTTGTCTCCTAATGCTTTTGCTTTGCTTGCTGCTATTACCTGCCTGTCTGTGTTCTCTCCGTAGAGCCTGTCAACCCGGCTCCTGCCTTCCGGTTCCTGCTCCCCGCTTGGTCCCGCCTCCCGTAGTGATGTGGCCGCGCGTGCAGAGGTATCCTGCTCTCCCTGCATAAATTTACGGCGCCTGCAGCGCCCGTCGCCGCGGCGCGCGACAGGGGCGCGCACCGAAGGAGCGCACCTAAGGAGCACGCCGTGCTCCTTAGGTGCGCTCCTTGGGGCCGCTCCGGAGGCGGAGGAAAATCTCTCAACTTTACTCTGCACGTTTGTTTCCTCTCAGCCCTCTTCTTCACAACCATAAGTGGATTTGGATCTACCGTTTCCCCACCAATTGTTTCTGTCGTCACTGCCTGCCACTACCTACAGGTACCCAGCTTCTCCTCTTCACTATCTTCCTTTGCCTTTTCCACCTCCCCCTCCGCCCCCCCTTTCATGACTCACATACCGGTTCATTGGGGTCGCCGCCCCTCCAGAGCTCCTCGCCACCGTCCATGCGGCTATTTCAATCTCCTCCCCTGCGCTCTCCTTGCCCCCACCCCCCTGCATACTTCTACCACTCCTGCACCCTCTCTCATGCCGCTCAATCTTGGTCTTCTTAATTGCCATTCAATACGATCCAAATCTCTCCTTATTCAGGATCTCATTTTGCAGAAATCCTTTGACCTTACCCTCCTCACAGAAACATGGCTAAGGGAAGGGGAGGACGCCCTCCTTGCCCGATGCCTCCCTCCTGGTTTCTCGGCAGTCTCCGTTCCCCGCATCGCCCGCTCCGGTGGTGGTGTGGCAGCTATCCTTGCCCCCTCTCTCCCTTTCACCCAGCTCTCTCCCCCTTCCCTCTCCTATCCTGAGGCCCTCCTTCTTCATCTCCACACCTCCCCTCCGACCCATGTGCTCCTAATCTACGCACCTCCTGCCCTCCGCCCTGATCTTTGGGACTCTCTTCTTCACTCTCTTTCTGACCTCTCCCTACTGTTTCCTCACCTTCTCATCGCTGGAGACTTCAATCTCCACCTCGACTCTCCTTCATCGCCCAGAGACCATGCCTTCCTCACTCTCATTCACGACTTGTCTCTTCACCAGCACGTTTCATTCCCCACTCACTCTGCCGGTCACACCCTTGACCTTTTCTTAACGCTCTCTTCCTCCACTCTTTCACTCCACAATCTGTCCTCCCATCCTCTCCCTTGGACCGACCACCTCTGCCTAGCGGTCTCTTGCTCCCACCCTCAACCCTTAACTTCAACCTCCCCCCCAGAGTCTCCACCTGTTCCACGCCGCTCACGATTTATCACTCCTTCCACAGCACAGCATTTTCCCCCAGCAGCTGAACTCCTCCCTGCTGATTTTTCTTCTTTATCCCCCAGCGCTCAGGCGTCCACTTGGTTCTCCTCCCTCTCATCTGCCCTTGACCACGTCGCCCCACTTCGCTCACGTCCCACGTCTCACCGCATATCACACCCCTGGTATCATCCCGGTCTCCTTCTGCTCCGATCTCAACTTCGAAGAGCTGAAAGACGCTGGCGTAAATCCCCTTCCTCCTCAACTTTATCTTTCTTTAAAGCACAGCACTCTTACTATCGGTCCCAAGTCCACCTCGCCAAATCCACCTACTTCTCCTCTGCCATTGCTAACGCCCCTAACCAGACCCGTCACCTTTACTCCACTTTGCGTTTTCTCACTTCCCTACAGCCTTCCTCCACCTCTCACCCTGTCCCTGCGCCCTCACTTTTAGCCTCAGCTTTCAGTAACAAAATTACCACCCTGAGAGCCTCCCTGCCCTCCCATCCCCCACCTATTCTTTCACCACCCCCAGTTCCTTCCCCTCCTCCTATCTCCCAGCTCACTCACACCTGGTCTTCCTTCTCTCTGACCACTACCAGTGAACTCCACCACCTCATTTCCTCTTCTAACAAGACCTACTGTTCTCTCGACCCTATCCCCTCTGCCTGGCTACTCATTCCCTCTCTAGCCCTCCTTCCTCATCTTCAAACAATGCTGAACTCCAGTCTTTCCACAGGCACTTTTCCTTCTCCCTGGAAACACGCCCTCATTCGTCCAATTCTTGAAAAAATCGTCTTTGCCCAACTCTCTCACCACCTGGACTCTATCAACCTCCTCCACCCCCGTCAATCAGGTTTTCAGACAGGGCACAGCGTCGAAACCGTTCTTCTCGCTTTCACTAACTCCTTGCATGTGGCTCACGATCGTGGTGACATTTCGGTGGCGGTAGCTCTTGATCTCTCTGCCGCCTTCGACTTGGTTGATCACTCCCTCCTCCTTTCTCAACTTCGCGCCGCCGGTCTCTGTAGCACTGTATTTCGATGGTTTCACTCCTTTCTCTCCTCTCGTTCTGGCACTGTCCTCTCATCATCTCCATCTGTTCCCTCCTCTGATCCCTTTCCTCTCACCTGTGGGGTCCCCCAGGGTTCAGTTCTTGCCCCTCTACTCTTTAATCTTTTCCTGACCCCTCTCACACTGCTAATTCAGCAATTTGGGATTTCGGCATTTTATTACGCAGATGATATTCTCCTCTTATACCACACCTCCCCTCTATATCCCGATCTTGTCCCACTTGATTCCTGTCTTGCAGCAATTTCCAAATGGATGACTCAGAACTGCTTACAACGTAATCTCTCAAAAACTACTGCAATTTGGTTCCCTCACGGCCATCCTTCCCCAACCCTGGCACCCTCTTTCTCAGGAACCCCTATTTCCCTTGTCTCTACCTTTCGCTATCTTGGGGTTCTTTTTGATTCGGATCTCTCCTTCTCTGCCCACATCTCCCATGTCTCAAAGACTTCATTCTACTATCTCCGCCAGATCCGCGCCATTCGTCCCTTCCTTTCTCCCTCCGCTCTTGCTACCCTCTTACTATCACTCGTCATTTCTCGGATTGATTTCTTCAACCCGGTTCTCTCAGGTATCACCAAATCCCAACTTACCCGACTGCAAAGAATTCAAAACACCGCTGCCCGACTTGTATCCCACTCTTCCCCCAGAGACCACGTCACCCCCCTACTGTTCCGACTTCACTGGCTTCCCATTTCCTACCGTATTCAGTTCAAACTCCTTACCCTTGTCCACAAGGTTCTTCACACCTCCACCCCTCAATATCTTACCGACCTCATACACTTTCATACTCCCCGTCACACCCCTCGATCTTTTCATTTGAACCGCCTTACATTACCTCCCCCCTCACAGGCTCACCTTCACTCCACCCGCTCATCAGCTTTCTTTTTTGTAGGTCCCGCATTATGGAACTCTCTCCCCACCACCCTCCGCCTCGAACCACACCACCCCACGTTCAAACATGCCTTAAAAACCTACCTATTTACCCTTGCCTTTGACCTTCCCTCCTCTTACCCCTAACCTCTTCCCCCAGTCCATTGTTCTCTCTCTACACACCTCTTCCTGTCCTATCACCAAATTGTAACTTCTTTTCCTTTTCTGGCCCGTGGGCCCTGCTGTAATAAATGCTTTCTATTGTACACCGCTCTGTTTATCCTGAAGGGCGGTTAATCAAATAATAAACTTTAAACTTCAAACTCCTCGGTGCCCCCCAGCAGGGAGGCCCCTACCTTGTATGCCCTCAGCAGAAAGCACTACCAGGGCTCGATGCTGAATTGCCGGATCCAGGCCTACCAGCTGTACATGAGTTATGTACCTGAGGGACCTGGCGAAGGAACTCACCGGGTACTCAGCTGGCCTCTCCGAGGAGCCTTTGCAGCACTTCAAGAGCCTGTCCAAAGCCGTCCATGAGTGCTCCAAATTTATGTCTTGGGCGGCCTATAATGGTTTCAAGTCGGTGGCCCGGGTAGCCTCAGCGGGCATCAGTGCACACTGCCAGGCTTGGCTCCAGTCGTCCGACCTCGAGCAATGAGTACAGGACAAGTTGGTCGATGTCCCTTGCCAGGGGGAGAACCTCTTCGGCAAACCCATGACTGACAAAGCCGCAGAGCTGAAGACCAAGTTCATGATGAGGACTAAGCTCTCCAAGAAGACCACTGCCCCTCCCCGACGGAGGGGCTCAGTTAAAAAGCCCTTTTACCCGAGGAAATCATCTGTTTATCGAAACTACCCACCTTACTAGGTCTCCCTGGCTCCCCAGCAAGGGCAGCAGGCCAAGGGACAAGGGCACGTTCTGTGTAAGTAGAAGGCTCCCAAGCCCCAGGCTCCGGCTCTGACCCCAGCCCAGCCAGGAGGGAGCTTTTGACTCCTACAGCATAGTCCCTCCCACTCATGGGGATCAGCAGCCTACAGGGGGTCGCCTCACCCTTTATGTCCACAGGTGAACATAAGATATGCCATACTGGGTCAGACCAAGGTCCATCAAGCCCAGCATTCTGTTTCCAACAGTGGCCAATCTAGGTCATACGTACCTAGCAGTTTCCCCAAGGGACACAGGTTCCACAATGCTTGTACTGGTTCAAGCATTGATATCCTGGGTACCTTCTTAATAATGGTTTATGGACCTTTCCTCCAGGAACTTGTCCAAACCTTTTTTAAACCCAGCTACACTAACAGCCTTTACTACATCCTCCGGCAACAAATTCCAGAGTTTGATTACACGTTGAGTGAAAAAATATTTTCTTTTATTGGTCTTAAATAGTTTACCCTGTAGCTTCATTGCATGTCCCCTAGTCTTTCCATATTCTGATAAGGTAAACAATCGATCTACGTTTACCCGTTCCACTCCGTTCATTAATTTATAGACTTCTATCATATCTCCCCTCAGCCGTCTCTTCTCCAGGCTAAAGAGCCCCAACCTTTTTAGCCTTTCTTCATAGGAGTAGCCTTCCATCCCCTTTACCATTTTGGTGGCTCTTCTCTGAACCTTTTCAAAAATCGCTATATCCTTTTTTAAGATACGGCGACCAGAATTGCACACAATATTCAAGGTGCGGTCTCACCATGGAACGATATAGAGGCATTATAATATCTTTTGTTTTATTTTCCATTCCTTTCCTTATCATACCTAGCATTCTATTTGCTCTCTTGGCCGCCGCTGCACACTGGGCCGAGGGTTTTAACAAGGTATCCACAATGACGCCTAAATCTTTTTCCTGGGTGGTGGTTCCTAATGTGGGAAGCTATAACCACGGACTCCTGGGCACTAAGGGTGGTCAGGGAGGGTTACCTCCTCCATCTGAGCCAAACACCTCCCCCCCTTCTTCCCAGGAGAGTCCCTCAGGTCTCCCCTCCATCGGGACCTTCTTCTGAAGGAGTTGGCAGGGCTTCCTGAGGACAGAACAGTGGAACCGGTACCCCACCACCTCAAGGGCAAAAGGTTCTACTCCAAGTACTTCCTTGTGCCACAGAGGACAGGGGACCTAAGGCCCACCCTCGACCTGTGAAACCTCAACAAATTCCTGGTGAGGGAGAAGTTCAAGATGCTCTCCCTTGGAACATTGCTACCCTACCTCCGGCAGGGAGACTGGCTATGCTGTTTAGACCTAAAGGATGCCTATACACACATCCTAATCCAACCAAACCACAGACAATACCTACGCTTTGTGGTAGGAGGCAATCATTTCCAATGCAGAGGGCTGCCCTTTGACCTAGCCTCGGCCCTCAGGGTATTCACAAAGTGTCTGGCAGTTGTCGCTGCCTTTCTCAGGCTCCAGGGGTTCTTTTTCTTCCCCTACCTCGACGACTGGCTCATCAGGGGCTCCACAGCCCCTGAGGTGCAGCAAGCAACAGCACGCACCACCCAAATTCTGCAATAGTTGGGTTTTGTTATAAATGACCCCAAGTCAAACCTTCATCTGACACAGGGGCTCAAGTTCATCAGGGTAAGACTCGACACCCTTCGGTCAAAAGCCTTTTTGCCCGCGGACTGGGCAGCCTGACTCATGTCTCTGGCCCGGGACATGCAGCACCGTACCTTGGTGTCTGCCAGGCATCTGCTGCGCCTTCTCGGGCACATGGCCTCCATGGTCCATGTCACTGCAGATGCCCATCTCCACCTGCGGACAGCACAGTGGTGCCTCCGGGACCAGTGGTCCCGGGCCATTGGCCATCTCCAGGACAGAGTCCAAGTGAACCGCCAGCTGGCAAAGTCTCTGGTCTGGTGGCAGTCACCCCGACACCTGGAGGCAGGCATGCCCTTCCAGACCCCCAACCACTCGAGGGTCCTCACCACAGATGCCTCCCTGCTGGGCTTGGGAGCCCATTGCGAGGACTTCCGCACCCAGGGCACTTGGTCCCTGGACAAGAGTGCTCAGCAGATCAACCTCCTGGAACTGCGAGCCATTAACCTTGCCCTGAAGGCCTTTCTTCATCATCTAGGCCACCAGTCCGTCTTTCTCCAGACGGACAATCAGGTGGCCATGTTCTGTGTGAATAAACGGGGAGGCAAGGGATCCCGTGCCCTCTGTCAGGAGGCGCTGGACCTGTGCTCTTTTGCGATCCAACAGGGCATCCTCCTTAGGGCGGTGTACCTGCTGGGCCAAGAAAACTTGCTAGCCGACAGACTCAGCAGGATTCTCCAGTCGCATGAGTGGCAGCTGGACCCAGGAGTAGCCAGCAGGCTTTTCCAAACCTGGGGGGAACTAGTGATGTACCTGTTTGCAAGCTCGAACAATCACCAGTTACCCCGCTTCTGTTCCCAGCAGCCTCACCCCGCCAGGGTGGCCGCCGATGCCTTCCTGGTCTCATGGTCAGAGGGACTTTTGTACACCTTCCCTCCGATGCCACTGATAGCCAGGACTTTGTTCAAGACCCTCCACGACAGGGCCTCGGTCATCTTGGTAGTTCCACAGTGGCCCAGGCAGCCGTGGTTTCCGCTGCTTCTGCAGTTGGCGGTGGAGGACCCCATACCCCTGGGGTACGCTCGCCGACTCCTTTCCCTGGAGGGGGGCTCTCTCCTGCATCCCAACCTGGGATCTCTTTCACTGACAGCTTGGCTGCTGAGAGGGAAAATTTAGCCCCACTCCACCTCCCCAGAGAGGTGGAGGATGTTTTGCTGTCCTCGCGCAAGACGTCTACCAGACGGGCCTACGTCTTTAAGTGGCACCGATTCTCACTTTGGTGCACTGAATGGGGGGCTGACCCCTTCTTTTGCACGGTGGTCACGGTACTGCATCTTTCTCATTTGGTTCTCCAGTCTAATTTTGTTAGGGCACACCTTAGTGCCATAGCAGTGAACCACTTCCAGGTAGACAGGAAGCCCCTCTCGGCCCATCCAGTGGTGTCCCACTTCCTACGGGGCCTCCTCCTGTCTAAGCCCCCGGTTTGTCCTCCAGCGACCGAATGGGATCTCAGTGTGGTGTTGAGGCAGCTTACTCACCCACCATTCGAGCCATTGGCTAATTGTCACCTTCGCTACCTCTCCTGGAAGATGATCTTCCTGGTCGTGGTCACTTCTGCACGAAGGGTAAGCGAGCTCTAGGCCCTAGTAGCGGAAGCACCCTACACCAGGTTTTACAGGAATAGGATGGTGCTTCGGACGCACCTTAAATTCCTTCCGAAGGTGGTATCCTCCTTCCACCTCAACCAGGAGGTGGTCCTCCCTACCTTCTTTCCCAGATCGCACGCCAGTCGGGCAGAGCCGGTCCTCCATACCTTGGACTGTAAGAGGGCCTTGTCCTTCTATATACAATGCACTCAGGGCCACTGAAAAGTCTCTCAGTTTTTCGTTTCTTATGATCCCAGTAAACTGGGGGAGGCGGTGACCAAGCGTATGCTGTCCATATGCATGGTGGACTGTATTGTCCTTGCCTATGAGGAGGCGAGGCTTTTGTTGGAAGGCCGGGTTACAGCACACCGTGTCGGGGCTATGGCGACTTCAGTAGCTAACCTGCGTTCGGTCCCACTAGCAAACGTCTGTCGGGCCGCCATCTGGTCTTCAGTCCATACCTTCGCAGCTCATTACTACCTGGACAAAGAGTCACGACGAGACAGTGCCTTCGGCCAGGCCGTGCTCAGTAACCTTTTTCGGGGTCTAGGCAACTCCTACCCTCTGATCCTTCTGTCTTCAGGCTACCGGAGTGCTGGTTTCATCAGACATAAGGGTCCGGTTGGTCTGTCTATACGGATGCAATTGCTGCTGCTTGTGGCTCTCCATGAGGGAGCCCTATTTTTGCTTTGGGTTTTGGTAGCCTGTAGCTAGGGAGTCCCTTATGTGAGGACTGACTAACTGCTTGTTCCCGGAGAAAGCGTAGTTACTCACCTGTAACAGGTGTTCTCCGGGGACAACAGGAATCGGTCCTCGCAACCCTCCCTCCTCCCCTTGGTTGCAGCTGTACCATCTTTAATTTGTTTTTTGCCGTCTTTTAGCTATGTCATCTGACTGAGCAAGATGGTAGCATGCGTGTACTTAACATGCATGGTAGCAATCCCAAAGGCTTTCTTTGAAAGCTGAGGATTTGCTCCGTGCAGGCTCTGTCGATGCTGACATCACCCATAAGTGAGGATTGATTCCTGCTGTCTCTGGAGAATACCTGTTACAGGTGAGTAACTACGCTTTATCTTAACGAAGGGAAGGTATGCACTTATATACATTACCTTATGTGTCTACATACATATCTACATATATATATGCAGATGCATAGGTGGGCCTATACATACCTAGCGAGGTATTTATTTATATACATGGGTATCTATATGCAATATCAACTTATGTACAATGTGAGGGTGAGTGGTAAGTCATTTGGTGAATTACAATACTAAATTGTTTTGTAATGTTGATAGTGTTTGTTATTATTTATTTGTATTGGGGTGCTAGGTTGGGTATAGAGTTTCATGGTTTTTCAGGGTGCCAAAATGTTCTCGAAAGAGGTGAGTTCTTAGGTCCTTTTGGAGTGTTGATAAATTTGCGATGGATCTTAGTTTGTCAGGTAGCATGTTCCACATAGAGGAGGCAGTGCAAGAAAAGGCTCTGTTACTGGTGGCATGGTTTGCTTTGCGATACTCTGAGGGTATAATTAGGGTGTTGTGTGTAGTCTCTTCTTTGTCTGTTATCTGGAGTTACTTTAATTAGCTTTGTGAGATAAGTTGGTGTATCAGTTTGAAGGTAGTTATCAATAATTTATATTTAATCCTACTGAATATTGGGAGCCAGTGAAGTTTGTATAGGATTGGAGTAATGTGTTCAGATTTGCTTGATTTGTTAGTTATACAAGCGGCCATATGCTGGGCAACTTGAAGACTGTAAATTAATTGTTTTTCCAGGAACAAGCAGGAAATCAGTCCTCACTTATGGGTGACATTGGCACCGACGGAGCCCGCGCGGAGCAATTCCCCAGCTTTCAAAGAAAGCCTTTGGGATTGCTGCCATGTATGCGTGGTCCTTTTCCCGCCCAAAGGTGCCATCTTGCTCAGTCTCCCTTTTTTCATGGAGCCCTTCTGATGCATGTCCTCGCCCCTCGGAAAAAGTGTTTTGTTTTTTGGCCTATGGCCTACTATTTTTACGGTTGCACCAGTCTTCTACACGTCCTCCTCCTGCTCCCATTCCTTTTGAGCAATAGGGGACATTTTTCCTAACATTTTTTCTGTTAGTGGGCTTCGCATCCTTTTTTCTCCCAACCTCTGGCCGCGTGGGTCTTCGACCTCGCAGGGGCCCTTTTTGCCCCGATGGCGACCGGTTTCAAAAAATGCGATAGATGCTCCAAGAACATGTCACTTACGGATACCCATGACTGCTGTCTGCGGTGTCTCGGGGCCATCCATGATCCAGAGCTCTGTTCGCTTTGTAAGAAAATGTCCTCCAAAGCCCTGCTCAGTTGTAAGCAGACGTCCGAGGACATTTTCCGTAAGGCTGCCTCGGAATCCCCGGTGGCGTCCTCGGTCGTCTCTCCGCCAGCAGGATCTCCCACCTCAGCTCTGCGCTCAAGACAGCACTCCAACCAGGGGTCCCCTGAAGTGGAGCGGCATAAGAAGAAGGCCTCAAAATAGCTGTTGGGGGCTCCTGACAAATGCGAGCGCTCCTGCGTTCGGTCACTTAGCCCCCCTCAACGTTCCCGAGAGTCGGACAAGGAGCAACCTTGTAAGGTACCCTGTACAGACTCGGAGGCCCCCGACGATGGCGCCAGGTCTCCTGAGGGCTGTCCTGGCCAGGACCCCCTCTCCTCAACATCTAACCCGGTGACCCTGGTGTTGGCGTCGCAGGGCCCCACGCCCACATGGGAGTCCCGTATGCTGGCATTAGACCGCAGCATTTTTGCGTTCATAGCTTCCTAGCAGGTGCTCATGTCCAACTTCGCTGGCCTGTGCCTAGAGACCGAGGTTCCCTCGAGAGAGACACTAAAATCCACTCTGGAAACCCCTGAGAGCCATGGGCCTCATGAGGGTCCTTGGCATCGGTCCTGCTCGCCTTCCTGTTCCTCGGGGGCGAGATCCTCCAAGACCTCTGGCTCCAAACGGACCTCAGCTTCCGGGCGGGGTGACCAGCCCGAATCTGATTCCTCCTCCGATTTTTTTTTTTTTTGGGCTGGGAGTCCAACAGGGATACCTCCCCGGAGACCTATGCCCATCGGGATCTCCCGTTGGACCCTTCCCCGCCCACCTTTCAGAGGCGTTCGCCACCCGAAGACACTCCTTCTTGGTGTTTGTGTGGGACATGGCATGGGCTCTCAACCTGGCTACCCAGGCTGAGGAGGAGCCTCGAGCTGAAGAGCTCGATATCTTGCAGTATGAGTCCCCACCTCTGGAATCTCTTACTGTCCCAGTTCCTCTCATTCTGTCCAGGCTGCTACTCCACATGTGAGAGACCCCTGCTTCGGTCCCCATCGTGAGTAAGTGCCTCGACTTGATGTACAGGGTCCAGTGTGGCCCCGAGTTCAGGAAAACCCAACTCCCCCACACCTCCATGGTGGTGGAATTGGCTATGAGAAAACAAGAGCCCGAAGTCACACTCTTCAGTTCCGCAGGGCAGGGAGTCGAGAGCCTTCGACGCCTTAGGCCGCAAGGCCTATCAAGGGTCCATGCTCTCATGCCGTATTCAGGCAAACCAATTGTACATGGGCATGTTTTTGTGCAACCTATCCAAGGAACTCGGGGGGGTTCTCCATGGGCCTTGCGGGCAAGCCCATCAGTAGTTTCTGGACCATGCTGAAGTCCGTCATGGAGTGTTCAAAATATCTCTCCCGTGCCGCCTATGACGGATTCGAGTGGCGGCCGCTGGCATAGGGGCCCGATGCCAAGCATGACTCCAGTCCTCGGACTTGGAGCAGTGGGTCCAGGAAAAGCTCCTAGACGTACCCTGCCTTAGTGAGCAGCTCTTCGGTAAACTGATGGAGGATAAGGCTGCCAAGATAGAAACGGAGTTGGTCACCCGAACCCGCCTCTCTCGCGCAAGACCTCCTCCCTCCCTCGTAAGAAACAGCAAACTAAGAAGCCTTTCTTCCCATGAAAGGGTCTACCCTACCGAGGCTACCCACCCACTCCTTCACCGACCACCGCAATGCAGGAAAAGTCTGGGCCCCACGGTCACCACAAACAGGAACAAAAGCACAGGGCATCTCAAAGAATTTTCTGAACTTGGATTTCAGTAAACCCTTTGACACTATTCCACACAGGCGACTTCTAAACAAACTGAGCACCCTAGGAATGGACCCTAAAGGTACTGCTTGGGTTAGGAATTGGTTGAGTGGGAGGCGACAAAGGGTACAGGTAAATGGAGCTCACTCTGAGGAGAAGGTTACCAGTGGTGTGCTCCAGGGATCGGTCTGATTTCTTTTTAACATTTTTGTTAGTGATATTGTGGAAGGGCTGTCGGATAAGGTTTGCCTCTTTGCGGATGATACCAAAATCTGCAACAGAGTAGACACCCAGGACGGTGTAGATAACATGAGAAGGGATCTAGCTAAGCTTGAAGAATGGTCTAGAATTTGGCAGCTGAGATTTAATGCTAAAAAAATGTAAGATCAAGCATTTATGGGGGTCATTCCGAGCCACGAATAGCAGGGATGGACGTCCCGAGGGATGAGAATTGCGTCTGCCCTTGTGTGTCCGATTCCGATCGGGAGCACAGGGGCATGGACGTCCCAGATGGAATGCCACTATTAGGCTGCAACAATTCAAGCGAGTAGTACAGTATAGGAGATGACGTATTTCTGTCCACGAAAGAAGAATGGGACCTAGACATGTTTGTGTCTAATGAACTCAATGTAGCTAGACAAGTAGAAAAGGTGACAGTGAAAGCTATAAGGATGCTTGGGTGCATAGGGAGAGGAATGGCCAGCAAAAGAAAGGAGGTGATAGTGCTTCTATATAAGTCTTTGGTGTGGCCTCATTTGGAGTATTATGTGCAATTCTGGAGACCGCACCTTCAAAAGGATATAAACAGGTTGGAGTCGGTGTAGAGGGTGGCTACTAAAATGGTTAGTGATCTTCATTATAAAGCATATGAAGACAGACTTAAGGACCTTAATATCTATACTTTAGAGGAAAGGCAGGATAAAGGTAATATGATTGAGATGTTTAAATACCTCCATGGCATAAATGCACAGGAGCCTCTTTCGATTGAAAGCAAGCTCTGCTATGAGGGGACATAAGATGAGGGTGAAAGGGGACTCAGGAGTAATATGCAGAAGTATTTCATTACAGAAAGAATGGTAGATACGTGGAATAGTCTCCCAGTGGAGGTAGTAGAGATGAGGACAGTATCTAAATTTTTAAAAAGCATGGGACAAATATAGAGGCTCTCTAACGGGAAAAAAAAGAGTCTCTTGTAGTGATTGATATGGAAGGGCAGACTAGATAGGTCATGTGGTCTTTTTTTGCTGTCATGTTTCTATGTTTCTATTTACCTTCACTGAAAATACATGGTGGATAAGTTGATTTCTTGTAGTGAGACCTAGATGGTAGAGATGGGCTGACTCTTCCTGTGTAGGTAGTTATGCATTCTCCTCTCTTTCAAGTTCTGCACCACCACTTCTTCAGGAAGAGGTAGTCTGTGCCTTTGTTCCAAGTTATGGAGCATACAGCATGCCATGGATATTTGACAGATCTTAGCTGGGCTGTACAGGAGTTCACATTCAATCCAGGCACCAGAACCAACTTTTCAGCAGGCCAAACATTCTCTTTATGATGGCTCTGATTTGATGGTGGGTCTTACTGTACCGCTGTTCTGCATCTGTCTGGGGTTCTTTTATGGAGGTCAGGAGCCACTGCTTTAGAAGGTAGTCTGCTTTAATATCCCCCACACGGATAAAAAAAAGACAATAGACATAAAGTGAGAACCAGACCATTATGGTTTATGGTTATGGATTATTACTTCTTGATATACTGCACTTGCCACCGCATACAGTGCAGTTTGCAATGATAAAAAGTTAACAAATAAAATAAAACACAAATTAAAACACTAAATAAACGTGGATATTGAACTCCATTAAAAACAGGAAAGTGGTAGGAAAAGTAAAATAATAACGAAACAAAGGCAAACAAAGAAGATTATATTATCTTGCAGGTACCAACAGTTTTGCAGCTCAAGATGGGGGAGTGATCCCGAAGGTCTGGGTGAACACTTAAAAAGCACAAAGGAAGACTCAAGTCTTAAATGTGTAGGAAGGCAGTTCCACAAGGCTGGAGCTAGGTAAAAAAAAAAAAGCAGTATGGCCTGTAGATTCAAATTTTACTCTGTTTGGAGAAAGTAGGACAAGTCGATTATCTTGGATCTAAGAACACATCTAGGAGTATATTGGACAATAACAGAAGACTGGTAAAGAAGGGCAGAAAATGAAGGGCCTTATGTGTAAGCGAGAGAACCTTTAATTGAATGTGCTGATTAACAGGAAGCCAGTGGTGTTCGATCAAAAGTAGGATAATATGATCATAGTACTTTGCTTGAGAGAGAATACGGACAGCAGTACTTTGAATTGATTGGAGCCATTTTAACTTGAGTCTGAGGGAGCCCAGCAAAACAGTGCTCAGAAGGAGGGTAGTTAGAGCTGGTTGATCCAGGATGGGACGAAGTGCTCTACATCTGCGGAGCATTACAAAGGTAGAACGGGAAAGATGAGAGATATGTGATGAGAAGAAGAGGTCCTTATCAATGATGACTCTAAGGTATTTAAATGAGGGTTGAATAGAGATTGGATGGGAGCCTAAGACTGGAGCCAGAGAGGGTGTGATGGAAGAACCTGTGAACCATGTGGCCATGGTTTTATTCGGATTAAGCTTGAGGGCGTGTTTGTGCAACCAGGGCACAGTAGATTCTAGGACTGAATTCAGGGGAGACGTTATCAATACGGGCCAAAATTAGAATATCATCCACGTGGGGGTGGAGATTGCCCATGGACCAAGATGGCTGCCTAAGTGTGATCCTCCACTGATACACTTCTTTACCTCTGACAAGCCTCCCCCAGGATCCACCACTTTGTAACATCTAACGCAGCCAATGGCCACACTCAAGCCAGCATGGTTGGACTACGCATCCATTGCCGCACAGTCTGTATAAAGAGCTAAATCAGATCCCCCTTCACCAGCTAAAATGGTGCTAACTGCAGAATCGGATGTAGGCCTTAAAGATCTGCTTGTCGGGTGCCCTGTTCCAACAAGAGGACATATGACATAGCGGTGATAGCAGCAATGCGAGCATGCAGGCACGCGTATAGGACTTTAATTAAATCAATAAACTTTGCAGGTAGGCCAAGTAATGGGCCTGAAGTTTCCTACATCTTGCGGGTCTCTGCCTGGTTTCTCTAGGACCACAATTGTGGCATCAGAAAAGGAGCCTACTGCCTTTGAATCGAGAGAGAGCTGTTGGAAATATACAGTAAGATGACAGACTAGATCATCTTTGAAGCAATGATAAAAATCTTATCAGGAGCCCATCTGGGCCTGCTGCCTTTCCATTGCCAGTTGCTGAATAGAATGCTACACCTCCTGCTCCTGTATATTTTGCTCTAAGGCTTCCGGCCAGGGGAGATCAAGTGTGGGTCTCGATAGTGAGCTCACCAGAGTTTGGAAACCAATGCTATCTTCTTGAACCTCGGAGATGTAAAGATCAGTATAATATTGTTGAAATCTCTCCAGAATGTGTATCCTAAGTTACCAAGTTATCCTGGGCGTCTTTCAAAGCAGCAATTTGTGCGGCTTCTTTCCAAGCTTTTAATGTATTAGCAAGAAGGCATCCAGCCCTATTACTTTCTGTAAAGTACCTGCTGTTTTGAATGGTGAAATCTGGCTAACTTCAACACTTAGAAGGGAATTGTACAGATAACACATTTTTTGGAGTCTCAATAAGGCTGTGGGATCTGTACCCGTGATCAGGAGGCGCTCAGCCTCTCTGATTTGCTCATCTAGGTCCTGAAGATCCAGAGTGCATTTCTTGGTTATACCTATTTTGTAAGTAGTAATATCAGCCCTGATAAAGACCTTAAAGGCCTCCTAGCAGGCCCAACCTGCTGTGTCCACCACCTTATTATGGTCAAAATAAAATTTTTATGCATTTTTTCATTTAATAACAAATTGGTTATCAGTAAAAAGTTGGGAGTCGAAGGGCCAAAAGCTGGCTGGGTGTGATATTGGGGTCTGGTGTAACATAAGAGAAATTGTGGCATGATCTGAGACGGTTGTGCTGTGAATATCTGCAGAGACAGTCTGTTCCAGCAGGGATTTTTAGATTAGGTAGAAATCGATCCTCGAATGAGACCTATGCGGAAGGGAGTAAAAAATAAAATCTTTTTGGGTAGGATGTAGTAACCTCCAAAGGTCCAATAGACCCGCTGACTCAACTAGGGCTTTCAGTACTGCTAAAGCTTTCTTGGGATGTGTGAATCGATAAGGCTGGTGGTAGAGGAGTGGGTCAAGAACTAGATTGAAGTATCCTCCCACTAAGTAGGGTACATCTGAAAATTCCAAAATCGCCAACAACAGTCCTAAAGAACTCTGGAATATTTATTTATTTTATTTATTTAACTGTATTTATATCCCGCTTTTCACCGGGTCAAAGCGGTGTAACACAAGGAGGGGGGATAATCAGATATAGGGGTAGGGCCATCACCAGGTGGACAAACATTGATGATTTCGACAACAGATAGACATAGACATGGACAAAGTAACACAGTTTTTGATCATGTGTTCATGATGGATGGGGTAGGGGGATGTGGTGGAGTCAGTGGTGGGAGTCTGTTTCTGTTTTGAGATATTCTTGGAATAGGATGGTTTTTAGTTGTTTTTTAAATGACAAGAGATCATTGTTGTTCCTGATGTGATTAGGCACTGAATTCCAGAGGGACGGAGCATAAAGTTCAAAGGCTCTGTTGCAGGTCCGTTGCGTGCATTTGGTTCTTTTGTGGGGGATGGTGAGGGAGTTGCTGGAGATTTGTCTAGTTGATTTGCTGTGGGCTGGACGGGGCAGCAGAGTGCTGACCTGGGAGGTCTGTGTTTGGTGGATGGCTTTGTGAGTGAGTAGAATGGATTTGTATTTAATTCTTGCTTCAAGGGGAAGTATGTGTAGGTCTCTCAGAATTGGGGTGATGTGGTCTCGGAATATCATCATTGAAGGCGTATATCGTAAAAAGGGCTATAGTGCTGAATTGTACCTGTACAACTGCTTTCGCCCACCAGCTCTCACCATCCGTTCTAGCGGAACAGATCTGTGGTCTAATAGCCTTCTTCATTAGTATACATACCCCACCCTTCTTATGATTCGCTGAGGAGCTAGCAACAAGTTTATAGGAGCCTAAACCAAGTTTAATGGTTTCTGACAAGGATAGGTAATTCTCTTGGAGATAAATCACATCAGCATTTTCTTTAGAACAGTAGAGTGGGATTTTTTGCCTTTTAAATTGGATTATTTAAGCCCTTCACATTCAGAGAAAGAAATTTTATTGGGATAGACATGCTGAAATAATGAAAAAACAAACCTCTTCCAAAGACAGGAAAGCTGTAAAACTAGAGGGCATAACATGAAGCTGCAAGGGGGTAAATTGAAAGGCAATGTCAGGAAATACTTTTTCACTGAAAGGGTGGTGGATGCTTGGAATGCCCTACCGATGGAATTGTTGGGGGCAAATACAGTGACAGAATTCAAAATGACATGGGGCAGACACAGTGGATCCCTTTACAGCAACAGGATAAAATAAAAATAAACTTAACTAATTTCTCAACATACAGGGGTGTCCTACACGGAGCGGTGGGTTCACCCCTAAAACAAAGACATGGGGAGGGGTGGCGTGCACAAAGCGGCAGGTGCACCTTCTCTTGCCATCTTACTGGGCAGACTAGATGGACCATACTGGTCTTTTTCTGCCGTCATTTACTATGTTACTATGTTACTTAAAAGATGAATTAGACCACTGGAAGGGGTACTTTTGAAGATCTATCTGCATTACCTTGCTGTTAATAGGAATAATTATAGACTTAGAAAGGTTCAATTTATAACCAGAGAAACACAAATACTGGGCAATTACGTCAAGTGCTGGTGCAATTGCCTGAGATTCAAGAAACAAGAGTAAATCATTGGCATATGACAACAATTTTATGTGCACCTCCCCTAAGCGGAAGCCAACTATATCTGTGGATTGTCTACTTAACAGAGGAAGAGTTTCTAATGGCAAATTAAATAAATGACAAGACTTAATCTTGTCAGACATGCTCAGGATGTTTCCAAGTTTGTAAACCGTGCAGCCTTTGACTGCTTTGAATGCATCAGCAGAACCTCTGCTGCCATTGGTGCACGTCGGATTGCCTGGCTTCAGGCATCCGACTTGGAACTTTGGATACAAGATAAATTGGGAAATATTCCTTGCACAGGAGAAAATCTGTTTGGCAAGAATTGGCAGGAAAAGGCTAATGAAATAGATACTGACAATATCACCCTGGACAGATTGTCAAAATCTACAGCCAACCCAGCCAAAAAGAAATCCTCTAATAAAACCTTTTTCAGCAAAAAAAGGAAGTTTTATCCTTCTTATGTCCAGCAGGGGCACGGTCTAATTCAGGCTGCCCAAAAGGGACAACAGCAACAAACTAGACAACAAAAGAAGCCAAAAGGGCCAAGAGTTCAGCCAGCTCCACAGGCTCAGCCTCCTCAGGGGCTTTGACTCCCACCTAGAGAACTTAGCCTTTCTGCCCCTGAACGGTCCAGAACCCTTAGCCATCCCTGGCAGGTTGTATTATTTTGCCAACAGATGGCACCAAATAACAGCAGAAAACTGTCCATTGTACGAGAGGGGTACAAGCTTCATTTTCACAGCATGCCCCCTCCTACAATTGTAAGACAGTTCAATTCTCAGACCCCTGTCAACAATCTCTTAGGTCAAGAGGTCACAACACTCCTTGCTCAAGGAGCAATAGAAGAAGTACCCATTCTACAACAGGGTACAGGGTTCTACTCCCCCTGTTTTCTTATCCCAGAGAAAACAGGAGGACACAGACCCATTTTAGACCTCAGAGAATTGAACAAATATCTGTTCAGAGAAAAATTCAAAATGATCTCTCTAGGAACTCTTCTGCCATACCTTCAAAGTCAGGATTGGCTTTATTCTGTAGATCTAAGAGATGCATATACTCATATTCTCATCCATCCAGATCACAGAAAATTCCTGTGGTTACTTTTCCAGGGAAAACACTTCCAATACAAAGTTCTTCCCTTTGGTCCAGCTTCGGCACCAAGAGTATTCACGAAATGCATTGCGGTAGTAGCTGCATTCCTGCGAACTCTAGGGATATTTGTCTTCCCTTACTTAAGACGACTGGCTCATTCGAGCCCCCACAGTTTCCAGAAGCCAGCTCTGCTCTATCTCGCACAATGTGAATTCTTCAATATTTGGGATTGCTCATAAACCTCCTAAAATCCCATCTTGCTCCTACTCAGTCCCTAGAAATCATAGGAGCTCGTCTAGATACCAGACAGTCAAGGGCTTTCCTTCCACAACCCCGCTGTCTGCGCATAGTGCAGCTAGCTTCCCAAGCAGCAGTGAAGACTTACCTGACTGCTCGAGAAATGCTCCAACTACTGGGACATATGGCATCCACTGTACATGTGGTTTCCTATGCTCGCCTCCACATGCGAGCAGCCCAGTGGACCCTGTCCACTCAGTGGACACAGGCCACAGGTCGCCTTTTGGACAAAATAACAAACTCACAACGTCTTGTTTCGTCCCTCCAATGGTGGCAATCACTGGAGAACCTTCTGGTGGGGTCTCCTTTCCAGCAACCCCTATTCCAGGCCACTCTAACAACAGATGCATCACAGGTGGGATGGGGGGCCCACCTGCATGATCTCTCTACCCAGGATACCTGGACTCCACAGGAGACTTGTCTTCACATAAACCTCCTGTAACGCAGAGCAATCTTCCTTGCTCTTCGAGTATTCCAAGCCCAGCTTAGCTACAAGACAGTCCTAGTCCAGACGGACAATCAAGTAGCAATGTTCTATGTGAACAAGCAGGGGGGAACCGGCTCTCTGTCGTTATGCAACAAAGCTTTACGACTATGGGCCCCCATGGTATATCTTCCAGGCATTCAAAACCTTTGGGCAGACAAGCTTAGCCAAGTACTGCTGTCACACGAATGGTCTCTCCACTCAGACCAGGTTGCCCAAATATTTCATATCTGGGGAATCCCAGACATAGACCTCTTTGCAAGCCCACTGAATGCCAAACTTCCCCGGTTCTGTTCCAGAATTCTGGCTCAAAATTGTCAGGCAAGGGACGCCTTCCTCCTTCACTGGGGTCAAGACTTCCTCTATGCCTTCCCACCCATTCCCCTCATCCCCAAAACACTATTCAAGCTTCAGAGAGACAGAGGTCATATGATTCTCATAGTTCCACGTTGGCCATGGCAAACGTGGTATCTTCTGCTTCTACATCTCTCTCAAGCTGCACCTCGAGAGTTAGGATGTGCTCCAGATCTTCTCTCCCAAGAGAATGAGACGCTATGGCACCCGAATCCTCAGTCCCTGCATCTCAGGGCCTGGTTGCTGAAAGCCTAAACCTTCAGGATCTCAAGCTTTCTTAACAGGTAAAAGATATCCTACAGGCTTCTAGAAAACCTTCCACAAGACAATCATACATCTTTAAGTGGAAACGCTTTACCATATGGTATTCTCAAAAGGGACTTAACCCCCTTGCCATACCTCTGGAATCAGTACTGGAGTACCTCCATTTATCAAATGCTGGTCTTAAGACCAATTCAGTAAGTGTCCATCTTAGTGCTATTGCAACTTCCTACAAGCCTTTAAATGGACAACCTATTTCCTCTCATCCACTTATAACAAGATTTATGAGAGATCTTCTATTAACAAAATCTCCCATTAGACCACCACCGGTGGCATGGGATTTGAATCTTGTTCTCGGGCAGCTCATGAAACCTCCCTTTGAACCTTTAGCCACTACATCTCTGAAATTCCTTTCCTGGAAAGTCATCTTCCTAATTGCAATCACATCCGCACACCGCATTAATGAGTTGCAAGCTCTAGTGGCTGATCCTCCTTATACGAGATTTCACCATGATAAGGTCGTTCTTAGGACTCATCCACAATTTATGCCAAAGGTGGTTTCCCCTTTCCATTTAAACCAAGCAGTTGAGAGTCACGTGATGCGGCAAACACAAGCAGTCGTGACTTGCTCGTGCTCCGGTCGCCCTCGGCCCAAACTGGGACCTTAGTGCCGTTGCAAGTGGTTGTACCGCCTTAAAACTGAAACCTAAAGCTACCGGAGGAATTGCTACAGCTGTTTCTCTCGGCTGAGAGGGTGCAGATGTATGGTGGCGGCAGCGAAAGCGGGGCGCAGAGAGAGAGACCGCACCGGCATCCCCAGCAAAATGGCAGATGGAGCAGCTGTGCCGAACTCGCCAACGTCATCTGCATTTTTGGAGGAAGTTTCGGCGGCAGTAGCAGGGGCACTGTCTCCACAATTTGCAGCCCTTCAAGAGAAGATAGATATCTTGCACACTTCAATAGGAGCCCTGGGAAATCGAATGCAGGAAGCAGAGGATCGCATCAGACGGGCAGAGGATAGCCTGGAGGCCCTAACCCAGGAAATGGAGGGTTTGAGATCCAAGCTGCAATCCCACGAGGCTAAACTCGACGATTTGGAAAACCGGTCGCGCCGCAACAACCTGAGAGTTATGGGAATCCCGGACGCTATTGCTGACAAAGACTTGAAGCAGTACCTGGAAACCTTGCTCCCACAACTGTTCCCAGGCTGTGACGAGGGAGGTAAGCTGATTGAGCGAGCTCACTGCGTGGGGAACAAACAGACCTGGGGCCAATGGCCAAGAGTGGTGCTTGCTAATTTCCTTCAATTCCCACAAAAAGAGGTGGTATTGAGAGCAGCAAGGCAGAAGGGGGTGATTATGCATGAGAATCTAAGGCTACCTGTTGCCCAGGATTACTTGGCAGCTTTGAAACAATTGAGAAGAGCATATGCGCCCCTTTGCCAAAAACTTATAGAAACAAGAGTCAGGTTTTCAATGCAGTATCCAGCCCAGTTACATGTAATTCATGAGGGGACACACCGGACGTTTGAAACTGCTGCAGAGGCAAGCCCCTATATTGAAAACCTCATGTGTGGGGATCTAGGTGCTGCAGTAACACCAAAATAACGGTTTTAGTGGACTTGTGGCTTGCACTGGATTACATCTGGGAGAACACGCATGCAGAGGGACAGCAGATAGAGTGGTGGCTGTCTGACTGCTGCCTTGACACTTGAGATACTATCAAATCCACAAACAACCCCCAACCGGTGATTTGTTATGATTGGTGATTTGTTATGATGGGCGGTTTTTGGATAGCCAATCTGGAATTAGTATCCTCGTTTTCATCGGCCAACATTTCGGCGTTTTTTGCCAGTTACAAGGTGGCTTGGAGTTTTGTGCAAGCGGAGCTGAGAGCGCTTGATACAGGGGTTTTTCCCCCGAAACGTGCACATCGCGCGTGTTTTTCAGATAAGTGCAGTTTTTCAACAAACTTTGAATCTTTGTTTTTTGAGATGTTTTTAAATGACCTGTTGGTTTGAATAAAAGGGATATGTATTGTGATTGGGGAATGGTTTGCAATGCCTACCCTGCACGATCTATGTCCGACAAAAAAATTTAAAATTTACTGAGGGGATATACGGTGTCTTATTTTCTACTACTTGACACTTGAGATAGCAGCGGATGTGCAGCGGAGGACCGGATCTTCTGGGGCCTTTGCCTTGTACGGCCTGGAGGACTGCATGAACTGGAGGGTCTTTATATATACTTGCCTACCTCTATAGGCTACACAAATGTTTAATTAACAGCTTAAAACTGTGTGGAGGTTTCTCTTGTTATGTGTGTTTGGATTCTAAGTACAACTGTGCATGGTTCATGGCATGTGGTCACTTAGTGGTCTGCAGCACGAAGAGAGGGGGGTGAGCATGAATATTGAGCACAGCGGGACGGTTCAGAGGGGGGGGCGACCCTACGCATTAAGCGGGTCTCAAGTAATTAGGTTGGTAGGTGTTAGTGATAAGAGAGAGAGAGGTTGCTGAGAGGAGGGGAAGAAGGGAGGATAGGGGGGGGGTTTGGGGGCTCGAGAAGATAGGGACGATCGTAACCAAGGGCGACGGAACTTGCAGTTAGTTAGATATTCCAGTAAGCTCTGGGAGAGGCTTCAGGCTGAGAGAGTCTTTTCTGGGAAGAGAACACATGCTGGGCTGAGGGGTCCTGACGCTGATACTGCCCCAGTGCTCTGAAGATCGTTTCTTGGAATGTTTGTGGGCTGGGAAACCCCATAAAGAGAGAGAAAATATTGCAGGCGCTAGCTCGGCAGCACTGCGATATTGCGCTACTGCAAGAAACCCACCAGACTGCCGAAGAGCATGCCAAGCTTTGCAGAGATTGGGTGGGATAAGTTTGGGGGCACCTGCTATAGGAAAAAAGGGTGGGGTGGCCATCTTGATTCATAAAAGAGTGTGTTTTGTGGTGGACAGAGAAGTTACAGATCCGACTGGTAGGTTTGTGTTATTACAAGGCACCTTGGAAGGGAAATCAGTGATAGTGGGAGACCTCTACAGCCCTAATGTTTTAGATCAGGATCTCTATATTCGCCTGGCCTCCGAGGTGAAACAATTACCAAGCTCCCACTGATTATAGGGGGGGGGACTTTAATGGAGTTTTTGATGTAGACTTAGATACATCCAGAGGGGAGGGAGTGCAGGAGAGAGCACTGACGGCTCGGGCCCTGAAACATTTTCAAACACGGTGGACCTGTGGTGGACCTGTGGAGGTTGTTGCATCCCCTGGAGAGGGATTTTACACATCAGTCTCAAGCGCATGGTTCTAGTGCGCGAATTGACTATATTCTGATTTCAGAGAGCCTTTTCGCTCATACCGGGGATGCGCAAATTGGTCCCACAGAGATCTCTGATCATGCACTGATCTGGACAGAGATACAGTGGAGGGAGGGGGGGACACCGATACAACGCGTATTTGGCAATTTCCATTAGAGCTCTATAAGGATGCACAATTTTACCACTTTCTCAGACAGAAATGGCAAGAGTTTGAATTTCACCACCGCTGCCACCAGGAGGACCCTGAGTTGGTATGGGAGACTGCTAAGGTGGTGTTAAGAGGTGATATAATTGCGTTCTTAGCTAGGAAGCGTTGATTGATCTTGGAGCAGATCATTCGGCTTGAACAACAAGTTATGAAGGTGAGAAGATTATGTGCGCATGCCCCCAATGCCTTCAATAGGAAGAAATTATGGGAACTCCAGGTAGTCTTAAATGAGATATTACACAGGAGAGCTAGGAAATCCATCTTATATTACCGTTATCATCTACATTGTCATGGGGACAAACCTGGGAAATTGCTGGCGCGATGCCTGAAGGGGCAGAGAGGTACGAAAGCGATAGCGGTGGTCCGAGATGCTCAGGGAGTATTGCTTAAGGACAGCGCAGCTATTGCCTGAGTGTTCCGGGGTTTCTTCCAGAACCTATACACAGTGGAGAATGGCTCCCCTGCAATGATGAAGGAATACTTGGGGGGTTTGGATCTGCCTAGGTTGACTAAAGAGCAAAGTGCTCAGCTTGGGCAGCCGATAACATCACAAGAGGTACAACAGGTCATTTTGAAGGCGAGTTGTTATAAATCTCCTGGGCCTGACGGGTTGGGGGCTGAATTTTATAAATTACTGGTTGATTTTATCACTCCAACACTAGTAGCAGTTCACAATCGAAGAGTTGAATAAGGTGCCTTTGAATGGGGCAGTAACCATGCTCATATCATACTTATACCGAAACCGAGGAAAGACCCACTGCAAGTGGCATCTTATAGGACCATATCGTTATTAAACTTTGACTCAAAGTTGTTGGCAAAAATTTTGGCAGACCGGCTAGCCAGGGTGTTAGACCAGTTGGTGCATGACTCACAAGTTGGCTTTGTGAAAGGGCGGGCTGCGGTACACAATTTACGGAAAATATTGGCATCGCTGGAATGGGTATGGGATCACCAATTGCAGTCATTACTCGTTAGTTTTGACATGGAGAAAGTGTTTGATCGGGTTAGTTTGCACTACTTGAAGTATTTGTTGCCCTGTTATGGGCTTGGGTCTTCCTTTTGCAAAATGGTTGAGAGCCTTTATGCTACACCGACAGCGGGAGTGCTGTGTAATGGGGTGCTATCGGAGGCATTTTCTTTGGGAAGAGGTACAAGACAGGGATGCCCCCTCTCTCCTTTGCTGTTTGTTTTGTCGATAGATCCATTGATTAGGAGAATAGAAGAGTCCCGGATTATACGAGGCGTGCGCATTGGAGGGCAGGGGTTTAAGCTGTCTGCGTTTGCGGATGATCTCCTGGTGCACCTGCTTTCTCCTAGAGAGTCGCTTCCTCGGCTGATGGAGGAATTCTTGAAATTTGGAAATTTTGCAGGCTTCCGTATAAATATGGATAAATCTGAAGCGCTGGATCGGTTTGGACTTATACCCGATTACCGGGGGGTGGGGGGGTGGAGACTGCCTGGGCAGTGTCACCACTCACCTTCCCAGAGGCATGCAGCTTGAGCTAGGTGAGTGGGCAGTTGTGCTTCGTGTGTCTGGGAACCACTAGGTGAGGTTTGGAACGGCCTCTTGGGTAATGTAGTTCTACAGCACTTGAAGAAATTATAGTTGTGCACGAGTGATTTTCAGGTTAAATAGGAATTTATTCCCCTCCCGGGGTTGGATATCGTTGACCATTGAACAAAAGGTTACAGTAACAGAAAAACCAAGCTTCTGGTATAACAAAAATAAGTAAACTCAAACAATGCTTGTCTTCAGCTTTAAGGCACAAAAGAACAGAAAACAGTTTAGCTCCCAAATGCTCTTTTGGACTGTTTTCTTCTTTTCAAATACTCCAACAATGTTAACAAAGAGACTTTACATTATCAGATACCATATATGAGCAGTCCATGTATACCTCAGGCTCAGGGGGTTGGTAGGAATCCCATTGCATGGGGTCACTTTCTCCTTCAGTGTTCCGGGGAGAGAACTCTTCTGCCTGCTGGGAAAACCTCTCAGCTTCAGTCAGTGTATTCCCTTCCCCCAACCAGCTAGAGGAGTCTGGGTGTTTACCATAAGTATTGGATTCTCGAGCACACAGCTCCTGGTAAGTGCAAGGATACAGACTGTCCTCTTCTGCTTGGCTATTATGAGTTACGTGCCTGTCTTCTAAACAGCTTTTTCCCAGGAACCTCTCTTGGCTGCAATCTGGTGTCAGGTAAAACTTTTTCTTTCCTTCAGATAAAACCTTTGTAACAGGAAAATGAGCGTTACCTTCAGGATATCTGTAGTTATAAGACTGTGGCTGTCTTTTCTGGCTTTTAGAGTAAACCTCCTTGCTTTTGGAGTGGCAGAAATCCCCAGTGCTTTTGCCAGCTGTGCACTGCTCTCTGCGACCTGGGACTGTATATCTCTCACAGTTCCCCTCCTCCGAGAAGCTTCCCTGAGTGAGATTGGGACTCCCTTCCCTTCTCTCTTCTCCCAGCCTCAAGCCTTGGCTGAATTCAGGGTATCTGTCTTTCTCTATTTGGCTTCTTCCAGGTCTCTCTCTGTGTCTAGGATTGTACCTAGGACTTCCTTCCTGCCTCTCGTCAGGTCTCTCTTCATGTCTCTTAGTAGCCTCCCTTCTATCCTCCACTAAGGGATTTTTATCTGTGTTTCTTTTTCCGTTGGGCTGGGCTCCACCTCCCACCAGCTGTTTCCCCTTCCCTGATGAAACAGGAATTAGCTTGTGGGACGGGCGTTCCCTAGCACACTGTGACGTTATTTGTTTGGGGTTTCTATGCCAACCCTCCATGCTTGCTTCAGAGCTGTCAACCCTGGTTTCACTTTGCAGTGAATTTTCTGTTTCCATCGGCTCTGAACCTTGTACCTCACGACAGCAGCGGAGCTGGGTCACAAGGTGCCCCCTGGCTCCATTCGGAAAGCGTTACGACAGATCGTGGGCTTGGTGGAGGGGGCACGGTGGAGAGAAATACAATTTAAATGTATAACTCGAGTGTATTTTTCACCTCGGAGAGCCTTACGTAGTCACATAACGGCTGATGGTAGCTGTCCCAGGTGTTCAAAGCCTTTGGCCAACTTGCTACATATGTGGTGGAGCTGTCGATACCTCCACCCCTATTGGGCACGGATCTGTACCTTCATGAGTGGGCTACTCCAGCAGGGGGTCCGATGGATGGGCTTCTTTGTGGCCTTGGATGAGTTCGGGCTCACCTCACCTAGGGGGAAGGGGGAGAGAGTGCGCAAGGCGTGTCTGGTGGGTAAGGGCCCGATACTTCGTAGATGGAGAGAGCGGGCCACTCCAACTTTCTGGGAGTGGCGCAATAGTTTTCACCAGTTAATGCTTACCGAGAGATGGGGAGCGTGGGGCAGTGTCCGTCGGACCTTTTTTTTGTTAATTTGGGAACCCTATATTCAAAGTTTAGGACCCCATAGTCGCAATGAAATACTGCAAGTCGGTAGTTAACTAGTTACGTTGGAGTAAGTGGCACTGGGGAAGGATATAGCTAAGATTGTGAATCCGATAGGAACTTGGGGGATTATGGAGGGGGATGCGATCATAAGGGGGGGAAGGGGTGGGGGGAATGAATATATTGTTATAAGTCACCGGTATTTAACGTTTGCCTCCGAGACGGGGATCAGAGTCAACCCCGATCGGAGATTGATGGAACTGTAGTTGTTGATTTATGTTGGTGATGGATAATTAAAGTTTAAAAAGAAAAAAACAAACGGTTTACCTTCCTGTATTCTTTCCGAGGCCTCATGCTTCCAATGCAGAAAGGAACCTTCATACCTTGGACTGTAAAAGAGCTTTAGCTTTTTAGCTACAAAGAACACAGCAACATCGAAAATCTCAGCTCTTTGTTGCTTTTGATTCTAGTCATTTGGGACTTCCAGTTTCCAAAAGAACTCTGTCTAACTGGATTGCACAATGCATATCTTTTGCCTATGAGAGTAAGGGTCTTCCTCTTGAAGGCCATGTCACAGCTCACAGTGTGAGAGCCATGGCAGCCTCTGTGGCTGATCTTCGCTCTGTATCTATCGACGACATTTGTCGAGCAGCTACTTGGGCTTCGATACATACCTTTACAGCCCACTACTGCTTAGACAAGGACTCCCGCCGGGATGCCTTGTTTGGCCAGGCCGTTCTTCAACATCTCTTTCAGACTTAATTCAGCTCCTACTCACCATCCTTGGTGGGATGCCAGAGATCCATGGGAGGAAGCATGGTCCATCTCACAATGGGTTGCAGCTTTCTGGGGCCATCTTCCTGGCATCTTCAGCTAGGGAGTCCCCATATTTGAAGACTACATTCCTGCTTGTTCCTGGAGATAGTGTAGTTACTCACCTGTAATAGGTGATCTCCAGGAACAGCAGGAATTTAGTCTTCACAACCCACCCACCTCCCCTCGGAGTTGTCTCTCTATCTCTCTCTCTCTCCCTCACTCCTTTGTCTCAGCTACAAACTCAACTGAAGAGGGACAGTGGGAAAGGCGGGAAGGCAGCATGCAGGCATTGTGGGATGCTCCCAAAAGCGTTTCTATTGGGTGCTGGGGAGCGTTCCCGCGCAGGCTCCGTCGGTATCGACGATGCCCATATGTGAAGACTAAATTCCTGCTGTTCCCAGAGATCACCTGTTACAGGTGAGTAACTACGCTTTATCCCACACTGATGTCCAATTCTTTAATTTGTTTCTTAGTATTTCTCTGGGAATCATTGTCTTGCATTGGAGGTACTCATCTACTATAACTTACTAGCATTAGTGGGACTCAGTGTGCCTCTATCATCGATACAAAGTGGCTTATGCTGATACGTGCACTATGCGACGCAAAGACTGGAGCACTTTGGATGCTTATGCATCATCTCTTTAATGATTAGCTCATGCCCTGTACTTACTGCTATATATTGATTTAGAGCAGGGGTGTCAAACTCAAATACACAGTGGGCCAAAATGTAAAACTTGAACAAAGTCGCGGGCCAGCATTGAACAAATGAACCTTTTAATATGGACCCAAACAAGATTTGCTTTAACATTGAATATGAAGCAACACTTATTACTATACAATTTATAACTTAATAGTTCAGATATGCAAAAACCAATTTCAAATAAAAAAAAAATCAATGACATTCATTTATTAAATAAGATTTAAATAATAATAAATAATAATTTTTAAAATAAAATAACAATAATAAAATTAATCAACCATTCAAGCCCATGTCTTGGAGTAGCAAGAAAAAGTGCATAAAGAAAACGTTAATTATTGCTCAGTTTGCTGCACACTGATCTAATCTGATGTGCCCAAGCCAGATACCTGGCATCTCTTCTTGGATGATAGTTCATCAATGTCTGGGCTCAGGCTTTGAGCTGAGGAAATCCTCAGTATCGAGCGAAGGTGTTCATCAGTCAGACGTCTCCTGTGAGATGTTTTGGTCATCTTCATCGAGGAGAAAAGTTGCTCACATAGATAAGTGCTGCCGAACATGGAGAGCATCTGAGCAGCTTGGGTGCGGAGCTGAGGCATTGTGTCAGGGATGAACTGTGGAAACTGGGCGGCGCCCACAGCATCATACTTTGACTTCAGCGTGTCATTACACTGGAGTTCAATTAGCTCCATTTGGAGGTTGGTTGGTGCGTTTTCCACATTAACTGCAAAGGGATTACTGAGCAGTTCAAACCTACATTTCTGGACATCAAAGTCGGCAAATCGCCGGCTAAACTCAGCGCCGAGTACACTGAGTTTTTCAGCAAACTGTGCGCATGGGAACAAGTTGGTAAAGAACTGCGTTTTCATGGTTTGGCAGCAGGGAAAATGGCCAAGGTTTCCTTGCAGCATCTGATTCTCCCACAGGCACAGTTTAGTTTTAAAAGCCCTCACTGCAGCGTACATGTCTGTGATGATGCGCCCCCGCCCCTGAAGCTGCAGGTTCAGCACATCGAGATGGCTCGAGATGTCACACAGAAAGGCCAGCTCACACAGAAACTTTTTCTCCCGAAGCTCTGCTGTGTCCTTCCCTTTGCTTTCCAGAAACTGACATATTTCCTCATGCAGCTCAAAACATCTATTCAGTACTTTTCCTCGGCTTAACCATCTCACCTCTGTGTGATACGGCACGTCTGCGTATTCCGAACCACACTCCTCCAGAAAAGACTTAAAACTGGCGGTGATTCAGACCTTTGGCTCTTATAAAGTTAACTACTTGTGTTACTGTGGTCATAACATGTTCCATCTTTAGGGCTTTGCCACACAATGATTCCTGATGTATGATGCAGTGATAAACAGTTAGTTCACCTGCACAGTTCTCTTCCTGCATCTTCTCCCGGACCCTGCCCACCAGTCCACTTGTTTTACCGCACATCGCTGGCGCACCATCTGTCGTTAATCCCACGAGTTTATCCCACGGCAGCTTTATTTCAGTTACGCATTTGGAAACCTCCTCAAAAATTTCCTTTCCTGTGGTTGTGCCATGCATTGATTTGAATCCCAATAGCTCCTCCGTAACACACATATTTGAGTCCACTCCACGGATGAAGACTGACAGCTGAGCAGTATCAGATGCGTCGCTGCTCTCATCCACAGCAAGGGAGAATGCAACAAAATCTTTTCCCTTTTCCAAAAGCTGGTCATACAGATTGGTGGCAAGATCACATGTGCGATCAGCTACTGTGTTTCTGCTCAGGCTCACGTTTGAAAAGGCTTGCTTTTTCTCTGGGCACACGATGTCACAAACTTTCAACATGCACTTTTTCACAAACTCTCCCTCATTAAAGGGCCGGGCTGATTTTGCGATCTCTGCTGCCACAATATAACTAGCCTTTACAGCAGCCTCACTTTGTGATGTGGCTTTTTTGAACATATTCTGTTGTGAAACCAAACTTCTTTTCATCTCCTCCACTTTCTGGCTCCTTTGAGTCATGTCCAGGTCCTTGTACTTGTCATGGTGTTTTGTTTTATAGTGTCGTTGAATGTTATACTCCTTAGTTATAGCCACGTTGACTCCACAAATCAGACAAACAGGTCTGTCTTTTACATATGTAAACAAATATTCTGTCTCCCACCTGTCCAGAAAGTTCCTGTTGTCTGCCTTTCTTTTTGCCATTTTTGGGAAGGGGTTCCACAGTGACAGTTGTAGCTTGAGATCGCTATGACTTCTGTCACACAGGAGAGGGCGTTTCTGGGACCTGTCCTGATTGACGCGCCAAAACAACAGCAAGGCATTATGGGATTTGTAGTATTAGCGATGAATGAATGCGCTGTATAATACCGGCGGGCTAGCTCTAGTAGTCATTTGGTATAGCCTCGCGGGCCAAATATAATTACACTACGGGCCAAATTTGGCCCGCGGGCCAGAGTTTGACACCTATGATTTAGAGGAACCATTAGTAAATAACTATATATGAGCTGGGAAGGGATTGTTGTTTTCTTTCTGTGTTTCCTGTTACTGTTGTGATATGAATGGAACTCAGGAATTTCAATAAAACTTTGAAAATTAAAAAAAGAATATTGTCCACATAAAAATATACACTCAAGGACTGAATAAGGGTGGCGAGTGCAGTGAGATAAATGTTAAAAAGAAGGGGGGCGAGCTCTGAGCCCTGGGGTACTCAGCATGGAAGGGAAAAAGGGGAGGAAAAATCACCATAATGAGACACTTGATCGGATCGACCACGCCAGGGTAGTCCCCCGTAATCCCACCTCAAAAAGACAGGAGAGCAAAAGGTTGTGTTCAATGAGATTGAATGCTGCTGTAAGATCCAGGGAAACATTGAGAGCATAGTGCCCCTGGTCTAGTTAGGAGTGGATATCATTGAGCAAGGAGGTTAGGACAGTGTCCATACTATGAGAGGGACGGATTGGTGGGGGTAGAGAATGAGGGTTTGTTTGATATGATACAACAATTGGTGAAGTATGAATTTTTCTGCAATTTTGCGAGAAATGAGAAGTTTGAGACGAGATGGTAGTTGGTGAGACCATTAACGTCCATTTTAGTACTGTTCAACAGCGGGCGGATAAGGTCTTTCTTCCATTCCTGAAATATTAAGCCGGAGGGCATAAAAGTATTGAGCATAGAGCACAGTATAGGAATGAAACCTAAGGCAGAATTGGCTACCCATTAAGAGGTAAACGGATCCAGAAGACAAAAGGAAAGCTTAATAGTTGAGAATGTTCGGAGCAGGGAAGTTTCTGTAATGGGTATAAAGGAGTGCAAGGTATGTGAGGCAATGGTTAAAGGTTGTGCCGAGGAGGAGAGACAAGTAAAAGGTTCTGGAAAAGTATAAGCCTACTCTAGCAGAGTCAACCTTGGATCTAAAGGTGTTGGCTAACACATCTGGTGAAGGGCCAATATGACTAGCAGAAGTAATAAGGCCAGGGAGAGAAGTGGAGTGGAGTGGAGGAGTGGCCTAGTGGTTGGGGCAAGGTACTTCAGGCCGGAAGGTTGGGGGTTCAAATCCCACTAGAGGACAGCAACCTTGGGCCGGAAGGACTGGGGTTTCTAGTCCCACAGGTGCTCCTTGTGGTCTTGGGCAAGCCACTTAACCCTCCATAGCTAGGGTTGCCAACTTTTTCACCGAGAAAAACCCGACACCTGTGGCTCGCCATGCTCCACCCATTCTCCGCCTCTAGTCCCACCCCAGCCCCGCCCCCAGCCCCACCCACAAAAATTAACAAGGATACGTGTAGGCTAACTTCCTTGGTCAGATAATAATTAAACTGGGAACCCCAAAATCCAAACATGAAATGTACAACACTGGAGAAATAAAACTATAAAGTAATTTCCTCTTGCACTAAACAAAAACGCAAAGATGTTAGCAATACACACTTCCCAGACCAGACATATTCCAGTTAATAAATTCAAAATAAAAAGTATTTCCTTATCATTTCTCCGGGCCAGTCCAGGGTAAGGTAGGGTTGTCAATCCCCTATAGCAACTGAGGACTGAATGCTTCAAGTTTTCCTGAGAGGTGAAGCCACTCCCCCTTAGGGCTAACCATCAGTCTTTTCAGTCCTCAGCAGCTGAAGGACGTGATCCTGGCTGGCTCCCTCATTCAGATGCTTCAGGCTTAGGATTTTATTTTAAATATTTTATTTTAAATATTTTATTTCTTTTTGTTTTCTTTGGGAACTATCCACACTGGTGCACAGTAAGGGACCCTAGCAGGGTTCCTGCCAGTGGCGGTTGTAGCCAACCAATTTTAAACGGCACTCCGAGGCTCGGAGCTGAAGAGGCAGAGCCTGTCTCACTTTCAGCTCCGTTTACTAAATCAGAGAGCAGTGCGGTACTGGGAGCCCCAGATACTTTCCTGCTGCCTCCGGAGCTCAGCTTACCTCCCCACTGGCAGTGGGTGTCAGGAGCTGAAGGAGAAGGAGCCTTTGTTATTCAGGTTGGTCATAGTTTTGGTTAGTTTTTTGTGTGTGCTGGCGGCCATTTTCTTTGCGTTTACTCGACATTTCTTTTTCCTACGGCAGGTTCTCTGGAGCCGGTTTGAAGGGGTTTTTTTCTTCCTTCGTTTTTAGGGTTGCTGTTTGACGTCAGTTTGCTCCGTTTGGGGTAGGGCCTCTCCAGCATGGCTTCTACCTCAGAGGCAGGCCTTTCCAACGGGTTCCTTTTTTGGTGGGAACGTCTACCCGGGCTATCACTGCTCCTATAGCCTCCTGGCACAGTCAGTTCCATAGTGATCGGTAGGTCACCGATTTACACCGCGCCCAGGGGATAACAGCTTTAATATTCTTGGCTCCTCAGGATGAGTTCGCTGCGATAACTGCTTCCGCAGTATAAACGGCGGGTTTAGAGGAAGGAAGCTCCTTCCACCGTCTTGACTGACATATCGCAGGACTCGGGGGCAAATTTTTTTTTTTCTCTATGGCTTGAATTTTTGGCCCTTCCTCAGGTGGTGCAAGCCACTACATGTTCAAAGACTAATCCTTTGGGCCTGCAGCTGTGCCAGTTCTCTCGGCCTCGGCCTCGGCCTGGCCTGGCCAGACTTCTCCGATGGGAGCCCCTCGGACGATGGCTCCGGAATGGTTTCACTACAGCTCACCTTTAGTCAGCCTATTTACTGACACAGACAGGTGCGAACTGGCGTTGGGGACTGCTGTCGACCTCCGCTTGGTTCGGGTCTGTTGTTAGGTGCTCCTCGAGCCTTTCTTTACCCACCCGTTAGCGATAGCCTGAGGGTGGTGCAAACGACAAAGCAGTGTTTCCTTTAACTGTTTTACGTGTGGCACTAATATCGGGGGTGGACAAACAGGTGGTCCTTTTTCATAGTGTCACAATATTTCTGCCTTCTCGCTAATTTCGCATGGTGACAGAGGCTCAGTGTTAAACAATTTCTGTTTCTGTAATGCACTACGTCACATATTACCTACCTTTCCCTTTTTCAGGCATGCTGGCTTGAGTAATTAAAGGAGTCTGGGAGGTTTGCTGGTCTTGTCCGAGTTCAGAGGACGTACATTAATTTAGCGCTTGCCTTCCTTAGTTTCAGTATTATGGAATGCTTTTGTCAGTAGCTAGGTAAAGGTCATACGATGCTTTCCGTTAATCTCAATTTCTTCCTGCTCTAGTTTGGTCGTAGGCCCTTCTTCGTGCCCTGCGCTTTTATTCAGGCCTGCCTCTTTTATTCTGCAGCTGCCCTCTTTCTTACTATTTTCCCACTCCATTTGGTAGGTGTGATTTAGTTTTTTGCCTGTGTTTCAGTTTCTACTGGAAGTCCTTGCGTATCTTTATAGGCTAGGCTCTTTCAACTTATGTTATTTTTCAGACTTTTTGCATTAGACCTACGGCTAACTCCTGAGTTCGCTCTAAGCTTTGACACCGTACGCAGACCTTAGCCCGTAGGACCCATCTTGGGGATGTGTCTCTGTTTCAACGCCCATTGCTTTCGCAATGTCTGGTATGATCATATTAAAGAGCTCTTACCTGTTTCACCATCTTCCTCTCTGCTACTCTGTGGCCCCATTAGCCTCGGGAAGTGGTGTAGATAACGGTTTCCCCAAGTGGCACTATTATTATATGTGTTGCTCTGCAGGAAGGCTGGAAACTTGCAGTTCTCCCCTTTTTACACAGAAGAACTGCTATGGGCCTCGGTTCAGCCTTAATAACTTAATGTTTGGAAGTGTGTTTGCAAATGATATGTTCTTATAGGATTATTCTGGCTTGGTGGTGTCACTATGATAGTTGGATTCTTGTTTCAAAATCTCAGTATAGGGAGACTTCGAGGGCAGAATCACCTAACGGCTAGCTTAAGGCTCGATGTTCTCCTTGGGTTCCTAAGGCCTTTCTAATTCGGCCGGAGCATCACAGTTGGGCTCCGTTTATGGCTCCTTTTCAGTTTTCATCTTTTTCTGATTGGCCTGACTACAACGTTCCACTCCGTACTACCCACCTATCAGTTCTCTCTGACAGGCTATGGCGCTGCCCGTGACGTCAGTTACCCTCTGCTGGTAGTAGAGGAGGCACTCTTACGGGGACAGGGCAGAGGCATAGGAGAGGAAAAGGCCGAGAGCGATTCTGGCTGGGAAGATTTCAGCAAAAAGGCTGTGTGCATCGCCAGAATAAACTCTGGCGGGGAAAAAAAAAAAAAAAAAAAAACAGACAAGCTGGTTCGGCAGGTTCAAGCGTTTCTGCAGCTAACGACTCCGTCGGCAGGGACGTATTTGCACCTCTTGGGATCCAGGGTGCCGGCGCTGGATCTGGTGCCATGGTCCAAAGCTCACATGCGGCCTTTGCAGCAGGCTTTGCTGTCCCGTTGGTCACCACAGCTTCACCCTCTCTCGCAGCGCCTACCCTATTCAATTCTCGTACGATGCAGTCTCGGGTGGTATTTGGTTTCGGGATCATCTGTCTGCGGGAGTTCCCTTACAGGAACCCTCCTGGATGTTAGTCACCACGGATGCCGGCCTTGTCGGCTGGGGAGTTCACTGTCAAGCACAAGTTGCTCAAGGTGTTTGGTCCCCAGAAGAGAGCGCCTGGTCGATCAACCTCTTGGAGCTACGAGCGGCTCGCCTTGCCCTCCTTCACTTTGCAGCCTTTCTCAAGGGATCGGCGGTCAAGATTTTTTCCGACAATGCTGTGACGGTTGCGTACATCAATCGTCAGGGGGGAACCAAGAGCCCTTCTCTTCTCTCCAAGTGTCAGGCGCTGATGTCCTGGGCGGAGGACAATCTGCTAGCGCTCTCTGCGGCTCATGTTGTGGGAACGGCGAATGTACCGGCGGATTATCTCAGCCGTCATCTTCTCGATCCCGGAGAGTGGGAATTGAATATGGCGGTCTTTCACGGCATCACCTTACGTTGGGGACAACCGGTGATGGATATGATGGCGACGTGCAGCAATGCCGAAGCGAATCGTTTCTTCAGCAGGCGCAGGGAACACATGTCCGAGGGGCTCGATGCTCTCGTTCAGCCCTGGCCTCAGGATTCTCTATTGTACGTGTTTCCTCCGTGGCCGAGGTTGAGTCGTGTTCTTCAGCGCATTGCGCGGCACCGGGGGTTGGTGATTCTCATTGCTCCGGATTGGCCTCGCCGGCCTTGGTGTGCCGCTCTTGTTCGTCTGCTGGTGTATCAGCCGTGGCCTCTTCCGGTCCGCAGCAATCTCTTGCAGCAGGGTCCGATTCTCATGCCACGAGTGGATCGCTTCTTGCTTACGGCTTGGCTCTTGAAAGGACTCGCTTGACACGCAAAGGGTATGCGAGCTCCGTAGTGTCTACTTTGCTACAGTCTAAGAGACCGGTGACTTCTCTGGCCTATGTCCGGATTTGGCGCCTTTTTGAAACTTGGTGTTCTCAGCACAATGTTTTTCCTATGTCCTCGACCTTACCACAGCTTCTCCTTTTTCTTACAGCATGGCTTGGACAAAGGGCTGGCTCTTAGTACTCTTAAGGTGCAGATAGCAGCGCTTGCCTGTTCTCGAGGTCCGGTGCAACGTCATCGCCTTTCCGCGCATCCGGATGTGCATCGTTTTTTGCGAGCCGCAAACATTATTCGTCCTCCTGTTTGTTCTCTTGTGCCTCCTTGGGACTTGAAGGTGGTTTTGGAAGTTTTTTCTCACTCTCCTTTGACGTCCCTCTGCTCGCAACAGCTCCGAGAGTGTTCTTGGAAGACGGCTTTCCTGGTCGCCTTATGTTCGGCGTGTAGGATTTCGGATTTGCAAGCCTTGTCTTGTCGGGAGCCTTATTTGCAGTTTCTTCCCGAACGGGTTTTGCTGCGCACTGTTCCCTCCTTTTTGCCGAAGGTGCTGTCGTCTTTTCACGTTAACCAATCTGTAGCGTTGCCTGTTTTTTCGTTGTTCCTCCACTTCTCCTATGGACAGGGTGCTCAGGCATTTAGATCTTGCTCGGGTTCTCAAAACCTACCTTCGGATGTCGCACGCTATTCGGAAGACGAATAGGTTTTTTGTCCAGTTCAGTGGTCCTCGCAAGGGTCTCGCGGCCTCTGAGTCCACTATTGCCCGGTGGGTCCGCAAAGCCATTGCTGAAGCATCCTCTGTCCGCGGTCTGTCGCTGCCGGCGACGTTAAGAGCTCATTCCACTAGAGCTCAAGCGACTTCCTGGGCGGAGTTCGCTTTTGTTCCGCCGGTTGACATTTGCAGAGCGGCAACGTGGTCTTCCTTGCATGCCTTTGCAAAGCATTAACGCTTGGCAGTTCAAGCCCGGGACGAGGCTGAGGTGGGGGCTGCGGCTCTTATCTCAGGTTTGGCGGGCCCCTCCCAGATTTAGGTACTGCTTTGGTACTGCCCTACCTTACCCTGGACTGGCCCGGAGAAATGATAAGGAAAACGAAATTAGGTCTTACCTGCTAATTGTCTTTCCTTGAACTTTCTCCGGGCCAGTCCAGGGGCCCACCCTGGTGTTCAGCTTTTCGGCAGCGGTATATATATTTATTTCTTTTTGGCATCTTCAAAGCATTTCATCTTCTCGGCGTCTTCACTCCAGATGCACAACTTGGGGCTAGGCGCATGCACTTAATGCCAAACTCGGATGGCTCGGTGGTATCTACTATATTTAAAATATTAAAAAAAAAAAAAAAAAAGTTAATTGATAGCATACCAGGGAAGTGTGTTTCTTGCTTCCTCGTTGTTCAAGAACTATAGATTGTTATCAGTTTTTCAAGGGTTAATCTACTCTTTTCAGTTTCTTTTTCTCTTTAGTTGCTTTGACAGAAGGAGACTGATGGTTAGCCCTAAGGGGGAGTGGCTTCACCTCTCAGGAAAACTTGAAGCATTCAGTCTTCAGTTGCTATAGGGGATTGACAACCCTACCTTACCCTGGACTGGCCCGGAGAAAGTTCAAGGAAAGACAATTAGCAGGTAAGACCTAATTTCGTTTTTTCTACCTTCTGTTTGGGCGTTTTATTTTTCAGTTGCAATTGCTCCAGTCACTTTCTTCTGGTTTCTTCGTGTCTTCTGCGAGCTATCCATTTGTCCTTTCTTCTCTTTTAGATGTTTTCCATTCTCTCTCTATTTCTGCTTTAACATACTGATTGTTTCCCTTTTGCTCTTTCCCCCAATTCTTTCCTTATTCCTTTATCATCCGTTTAAATTTCACCCTTCCATTCTCAAGCCCCTCTTACTCTCCCAATACCGGCCCATCATAGACTTTTCTTCCACACAAAATATTTTTTCCCCTCTCCATTCTCATTCCCCATCCATTCTAGTCCTCCCCCCAAATCAATTCCCTTATAGTTCTAGGCCCACCCAGCATCCACTCCCTTCTAGTCCCATTCTCCCATGTCCCACATCAGCCCATTTCCAGCCCTATTCCAGCTCTTCATCAGCCCATTTCCAGTGCTAGCCCTCAAATCACAGGCCATTTCCAGTCCTAGCTCCCCCCCCCAATCACAGCCCATTTCCAGTCCAAGTCCCCCATCACAGCCTATTTCCAGTCCTAGGCCCCCCCCCCCCACCATCACAGCCCATTTGCAGTCCGAGTCCCCCCGCACCATCACAGCCCATTTGCAGTCCGAGTCCCCCGCACCATCACAGCCCATTTGCAGTCCTAGCCCCCCTAATCACAGCCTATTTCCAGTCCAAGATCCCCCTTCCTCCACCATAGCCCATTTCCAGTCCAGGTCCCCTCCACCCCCATCACAACCCATTTCCAGTCCATGTCCCCCCCCATAACCCTTTTACAGTCCAGGTCCCCCCCCCCCATCCCAGCCTATTTCCAGTCCAACTTTCCCCCCCCCCCCCATTGCCATTTTCTGGTCCAGTTCCCAACCACCCCATCACAACCCATTTCCAGTCCATGTCCCCCCCCATAACACTTTTACAGTCCAGGTCCCCCCCCCATCACAGCCTATTTCCAGTCCAAGTCCCCCCCTTAGCCCTTTTCCAGTCCAAGTCCCCCCCCTTTAGCCCTTTTCCAGTCCAAGTCCCCCCCTTAGCCCTTTTCCAGTCCAAGTCCCCCCCCTTAGCCCTTTTCCAGTCCAAATCCCCCCCCCTTAGCCCTTTTCCAGTCCAAATCCCCCCCCCCTTAGCCCTTTTCCTGTCCATGTCCCCCCCTTTAGCCCTTTTCCAGTCCAAGTCCCCCCCCCTTAGCCCTTTTCCAGTCCAAGTCCCCCCCCCCTTAGCCCTTTTCCAGTCCAGGTCCCCCCCATCACAGCCAATGCAGTCCTTGCCCCCCCCCCCCCGACCAGCATCGCGGCTGTCTGAGGCTTCAGAGGGAGCCGGAGAAGCCCGCGCGAGGCCCCGGCTCCCTATGAACAGCCACCAGCGTGAAGAGCCTTTTCCTTCACGCGGGCGGCTGTACCTGTGAAGCCGCGAATGCTGGGAAAGGTTAAAGGGCAACCTTTAACCTTTCCCAGTATTCGCGGCTTCACAGGAACAGCCGCCAGCGTGAAGGTAAAGGCTCTTCACGCTGGTGGCTGTTCAGAGGGAGCCGGGGCCTCGCGCGGGCTTCCCCGGCTCCCTCTGAAGCGGAGAAAAGCCGTTTTTTTTGCTCTGGCCGCTCCCGATATTGCGGCCAGAGCAAAAAAACCGGCTTTTAAAGGGCTGGCTTTGCCTCTGCGCCGGCAGCCGGCCTGGCCGTGGAAAAACCGGCCAGGCCGGCTGAAAACCGGCCAGTTGGCAACCCTATCCATAGCCCATGTTCCCTGAAAAATAGTTATCTCCAAGTTATAATGCCCTGTTCAATATAAACCACACTGATGCAGAATAGCACAGTATATAAGAGAATGTAAATAAATAAAAAGTCAAAGGAGCTGCAGTAGCAAAAATAGGCTTGGGGTCATGTGCTGATGCAGATGCCAAGGAGGAATAATAAGTTTCTTAGCTGCTAAGTGTCATGAGGCTGGTATCAATAAAGATGCAAAGTTGAAAAGAAACCCTGTTTCTCAGAGAAATCTAGATGTGCAATTACCGCAAGGCACAGCTAGAGGGGGCAGGAGTGATCGTACAGGAGCTAATGAGCCTAAGAGAGCTAACTACTTGCACCTGGGAATGAGCCTGGGAGTTTCAAAGGAAAGATTCCTTTATAAGCAGAAGCTGAAGGCTAGCAGAGGAGGAATAACTCTGAGAGGAACAGCTCCAGAAGAAAGACAGGAAGAAGGAACATCTCTGAGGAGAGGAACAGCTCCAGAAGAAGGACAGAAAGGAGGAACAGCTCTGAGAGAAGGAACAGCTCTGAGGGAAGGAGCAGCTCTAAGAGAAAGAGAAGGACTTGGAGAAGGAATCCTCCTTGAGCAAGCCCAAAAGAACAGAGTTCACAAAGGTGGAGTTCAGAGGGGCCAGGCTACGAAAGCAGCTGTTCAAAGGGAGTCTGCTGGAGAAAGCGGTCAGGCTAGAGAGTGTAGAAATACAAGCTATTTGGTCTATTTCATTGAACGTATTGCTAAACTTGCTACTGGATCGTTCAACATGAAAAATGTGTTGTAAGCTAGAATGTTACTTCAGCACACTTCTAACGGGTCTTCAATCCATTTTCATTCCTATTTTCTTTCAACTTTCATTTCAAATCGTTTACTTTATTGAAAAATCTTCTTCTTTGAAAAAATCTCAGTGTCATCAACCCCAGTGCTTAAAACATCAATATATAAGAATCATAACTTTATTAGAGGACTTCCTTTTAAAATCTTCACCCCTATGTTCAATTTTGTATAACAGATCTCGACGCTCTCATAGGGCACCTTCACGGCGTTTCAAAAATTAGTCTTTCTTCAGGAGATCTTTACTTTCGCAACGGATGCTGCCCACGTCCCAACAATATTCATTCTTAGATGCGCGGCGTCTTTTCTAAGAATGAATATTGTTGGGACGTGGGCAGCATCCGTTGCGAAAGTAAAGATCTCCTGAAGAAAGACTAATTTTTGAAACGCCGTGAAGGCGCCCTATGAGAGCGTCGAGATCTGTTATACAAAATTGAACATAGGGGTGGAGATTTTAAAAGGAAGTCCTCTAATAAAGTTATGATTCTTATATATTGATGTTTTAAGCACTGGGGTTGATGACACTGAGATTTTTTCAAAGAAAAAGATTTTTCAATAAAGTAAACGATTTGAAATGAAAGTTGAAAGAAAATAGGAATGAAAATGGATTGAAGACCCGTTAGAAGTGTGCTGAAGTAACATTCTAGCTTACAACACATTTTTCATGTTGAACGATCCAGTAGCAAGTTTAGGCTAGAGAGTGTGCCACTCCCTGCTCATGCAAAGTTCCTGAGTCAAAAGCAGAGAGATGTAACCAGAGAACCAGAGAGATAGGTTTGGAGGAAAGCCTGCAGTATCTGGGAAAGGCTGGTCAAGTTTTACCAGGTACCAAAGGAAAAGCAGTTTCTGATAAAGCTAAGTTGTTACTGAAGCACAGAGGTGAATCCACACCAGGTTTTACCAAGCTGCCAGAAAGCACAGCCCTGCCTAGAGGCTATCGGCAGAGAACCTGTTACAGGAGAGACGTTCCTGGGAGAGAAAACTCCACGGATTCAATCTACAGAGGCTCCAGGTATGAAAGCTTTATTCATGATACAGAATGCTTAACTCCTAGAGGCACTGCTAAAACAAATACTCAGTTTGTTAGGAAGAAGAAACCAGAGTGGTTTCAGAAGATTCCCAGAGAACTTAAAACACAGTCTTGTTGGAGGCAAGAGCCTAGACACAGTCCACGTAGACCTGTAACAGACAGGGACAGTGATTACTCTGAGGAGGAATGTAGTGGAGCAGAATCCATGGAAATTGAATATATAAATGCTGTTCCCATTCCTCAACCAGAAGAGATGGATTGTGGTTTGTGCTTGGCCACGAGCCTAGAATCTGTAGCCACTGTATAAATGAGAAGAAGTTTGTTTAATTAATTCTTATTGTGTTGGAATGAAGTGAATTCCTCCGGTTAATCCCTGCACTAATTGTGGAGATTAAACAATTAGTCAGCCTGTTAATACTGGTACCTTTTGAAACAAAGGACATTCTTTTACTTTTTCACTGTCTTATTGAACCCTTGCACAGAGGGGAAATAAAGCCTTGTTTTCCCTACACTTGGTTTGATTATTGAGCTTTCATAGGAAGCTGGAAATAAGTAAGACCATTCGCCATTCGTGGACCTTACATTTCATCACGCTCCCTAAAATACTTCTATCGTGGAGCATGCCCATACCCCCAATGGCCACCAGGGGATGCCCTCACGACATAAGACTGCTTTCTTTTGACACTGATGTTGGGCTTTAAAAGCATGGAGAAGAAGTGGATCTTTCCTCTTTCGCCAGGCCAGTTCAGCTGCCCAAAGTTGGCGCTTTGAGAGATGCAAGCCGGGGTAGAACCAGGCCTGAGAGAGGTGATATAGGCCCAGGCATCGGGTGAGGGGACCAAGTGCATCCATGTTGCAGGAGCAAAGAGATCCATAGGCTGGATTGTTTGTCAATAGGAAGGGATGACAAGTCAGCTGGAAGGATCACAGGCTGTTGGATACTGTTCTCTCGCTGCTGTGGTCAGGAAGCCACGGACATTATAGGAAATACATCTAGGAGAAAAGGAATTAGAAACAGGAGAGAAACCCCCTAAAGAAAAGCAAATCAGCATGTGGTCTGAACAAGCAAGAGGGAGCAGAGGGCTATGGGAAATGGTGATACCGGAGTCCGAGTGGGTAAAAATTTGGTCTAAAGCAGGGGTCTCAAACTCAAATTGCTTTGAGGGCCAAATGAGGACTTCTAAAATAACCCGGGGGCCGCATGAGATGTGGGACCTCATTTGCATAAGGGACCTCATTTGCATAAATATTTGCATAATGTTACCATACCCTAACTTTTAGTAAACATGCCTCTTAATGAGTGCATGAATAAAGAAAGACTAAAAGATTTCTACATTACTATAATCCAGTGCCAACCGCCAGGCACATTAGGAACTACTACTGCTGTCCCGATCGCTCTCACCCTGCCGCCGCGGCACCTGAACCCTGCACCCAGAAGAGTCTGCTGGCCCCTTTAAGACTGGCTCCCCCTCCAGAATTCACTAGACCTAGCCGTGCCTAGCATTGCCTGCATTCTCCTGCTCTGGAGCCCCCAATGCTGCTCCCCTATCCTGCCACCATCTACTACTGTAAGTCCTGATGCCGTCAGCCAGTCCCATGAGCAACAGCAGATCCAGATGTGTGGTGACCATAATTGTACACAGTACTCAAGGTGCGGTAGCACTATGAAGCAATAGAAGCATTATAATACACTTTAATTTATTCTCCATTTCTTTTCTAATAATTTATAGCATTCTATTTGCATTTTAAGTACCTCTGCACACTATGCTGAGGATTCTGTTTCCTGAATGGTGACTTCTAATGTGGTACCTAGCATTTTATAGCAAATATTTGGATTATTCTTCCCTATATGATTAGTTTTCACTTATCTACATTAAATTTCATCAGCCATCCAGATGCCCGGTCTCATAAGGTCCCACTGCAGTTCCTTACAATCTGCTCGCGATCTAATGGCTCCGAACATTTTTGTGTTACCTGCAGATTTGGTCATCTCATTTGTTTTTTCCAGTTCATTTCTAAATATGCTAACATGCACTGGTCCTAATGCAAATTCTTAGGGCACTCCACTATTTACTACTTTGCGGGCCCCTCTGCCTGCTCTGAGTCCTCTCCTCCCTGCAGCATCAGTTCCAAAAGCGGCGGCTTTTCAGAGCCGCGAAGAGAGAGAGTTTCTCTCGCGCGGTTCTGAAGAGCAGCGAGAGAGTCTTCAGAACCGCGCGAGAGAAACTCTCTCTCTTCGCGGCTCTGAAAGTCGCCGCTTTTGGAGCTGATGCTGCAGGGAGGAGAGGACTCAGAGCAGGCAGAGGGGCCCGCGGGACGCTTAATACTGCGGCGGCAAGTTTGGAATTTTTTTTTTTTTTTTAGACGCCGGTAAGTGTTTCGCGGGCCGCACAAGATGCTCTCGCGGGCCGCATGCGGCCCGCGGGCTGCGTGTTTGAGACCCCTGGTCTAAAGCATGCCCAGCAATATATGTGGGAGCATCTATGAATTGAATGAAATCATGGTCCTTGATAAATTGGCAAAACAGAAAATCACAAGGATGGGAAGGGAAATGAACATGAATATTAAAATCACCAAAAATGAATAAATTTGTCAAAGATACCAAAGCGTCTAAGATGAACTGCTGAACACTATCCCATTGTGCAGCGGATAACGAAGAAGTGCAATAAAGGAGAAGAAAATGAATGGGGTATGAGGTCCCTAATCTAATTAGGAGCCTTTCAGAATCAACCCAGCAGTTATCTTCAAGTTCTGCCACTGGAAGGGAGTGTTTGAACAGGATAGCTATCCTGCTCGCACCTCTAGAGAGTCGTGGGGAGAATAGAGCCATGTAGGAGGCAACAGACCAGGCATGCTTCCTCACTGAGCCTAAGCCAGATATTTGTTAAAAAAGAACAAATCTAGCTTGTTTTTTAACAAGCAGTTGAAAATCAAGTCAGTCTTATTCTTCAGGGACCAACAGTTAAGCAATACAGCCCTGAAGTTGGGTGGAGACCATACAGCTGTACCCGCAGGAACCACAGTGCATGGAACTAACATTCTTACCTCACTTTTTGAGGGAAAGGCTGAGGACGGATGTGCTAGAGAACTAGAATGGAAGATATAGTGGGCTTCAAGGAAATCAGGTAAAACAAGAAGAGCCAAGAATCATGGTTGAAGTATTGGGACCAAACCCAGATAGAGCAACTCCGTATGGCAATGGAGACTGACGAATGTTTAAGCCTAACTGTAAGCAACCGTCAAGGAGAATAAATGCACCCAACATGAAAACCATATAAGCCGTGGAGTTGCGACAAGGAGCTCGCCCAAGGAGCACATCCTTCTCCTTGGATGCGTTCCTTTGGCGCTGGTATCCTTTTAAGAAACAGTGTGGTTGACGTCACCTAGATTCATCGGGGGCATAGCTTAGCTGCAAAAGCAGGGCAATTGGAGCAGGAATAGCAAATTTTGCACTAAAGAACTGCAAAACATAAACCAAATCAAACAAAGGAAACCAAAAATCAAACAAAGAGGTACTAACTACACCGTTATAGCATATATTAAAATAATGCTGGCTCTGCTGGAGTCCTTCTTTTAAGAAACAGTTTGGCTGAGATCACCTGGATTCATCGGGAGGCATAATTTAGCTGCAAAACCAGCGCGATTGGAGGAGCAGGAATAGCTAAATTGTCATTAATGAACTGGATTTGCTGGGGGGCATAGTTTAGCTGCATTACCTGTGGTGAGTAGACACTGCAACCAGGGCTGGCCTAGAAACATAGAAATATGATGACAGGAAAAGACCACATAACCTATCTAGTCTGTCCTTCCGTATCAACAACTACAACAGTCCCCTTTTTTCCTTTAGAGATCCTCTGTGTTTGTCCCATGCTTTTTTAAATTCAGTTACTGTCCTCATCTCTACCACCTCCACTGGGAGACTATTCCACGGATCCACCACTCTTTCCGCAAAGAAATATTTCCGCATATCACTCCTGAATCTATCCCCCTTCACCCTCATCCCATCTCCCCTCGTAGCAGAACTTGCTTTCAATTGAAAGAGGCTCTCCCCTGAACATTTATGCCACGGAGGCATTTAAACATCTCAATCATATCACCTCTATCCTGCCTTTCCTCTGAGGTGTACATATTAAGATCCTTAAGTCTGTCCTCATATGTTTTATAATGAAGACCACTAACCATTTTAGTAGCCATCCTCTGCACCGACTCCATCCTGTTTGTTTATTTTTTTTTCTACCATGCTCTTTAGAATCAGTGCGGTTTACATGTATACTAACAGATACTTTTTATTCCCTCACAATCTAAGTGTACCTGAGGCAATGGAAGGTTAAGTGGCTTGCCCAAGGCCACAAGGAGTTGCCATGGGACTAGAGACCCCAGTCCCTCCGGCCTGAGGTTGCTTGTCCCCATATGGGAATTGAACCCCTGGCCTTCCAGCCTGAGGTAACCTGTCCCAACCCCCTGTTCACATCCTTTTGAAGGTGCGGTCTCCATAATTGCACACTATACTCCAAATGAGGTCGCACCAAAGACTTATACAGAGGCACTATCACCTCCTTTTTTTCTGCTAGCCATTCCTCTCCGTATGCACCCAAGCATCCTTCTAGCTTAGGCTGTCGCCTTTTCTACCTGTTTAGCTACTTTAAGATCATCAGTCACAACCATGCCTAGGTCCCGCTCTTCTTTAGTGGACAAAAGTACGTCACCCCCTATACTATATTGCTCCCTTGGATTGCTGCAGCCCAAATGCATTACCTTACATTTTTTAACATTAAATCCCAGCTGCCAAATTCTAGACCATTCTTCAGGCTTAGCTAGATCCCTCATGTTATCTACACCTTCCTGGGTGTCTACTCTATTGCAGATTTTGGTATCATCCGCAAAGAGGCAAACTTTACCCGACAGCCCTTCCGCTATATCACTAACAAAGATGTTAAAAAGAATCGGACCAAGGACAGATCCCTGGGGCACACCACTGGTAACATTCTTCTCCTCAGAGTGAGCTCCATTTACCTGTACTCTTTGTCGTCTCCCACCCAACCAATTTCTTACCCAAGTAGTAACTTTAGGGTCCATCCCTAGGGTGCTCAGTTTGTTTATAAGTCGCCTGTGAGGAACAGTGTCAAAGGCTTTACTGAAATCTAAATACACCACATCTAGGTCCTATCTACAAGGGAAACTAGTCTGTTGTCTAGGATTCAGTCACAGCCTTCTGCTCCTTCCCTCTCTGACAGGAAGTTGTGTCGTAGGGACAGGAGTGGCCAAATGTGAGTGCGCACATACCTGCATGTTTTAAGGCCCACCACGGCCCTGAAGCAAGAACTTTCTGATGCCACTTTGAAGAAACAAGAAGAACTTGCCATGTCACTCACCTCCACCAGGATATTGAGGGGTAGCAGTGGCACAGCAAGGTGGCAGAAATCCTTGGGCCGGCCATGACTGCAACCATGCTGCAGGAAATATGGCTGGAGCTTTCAGAGGCCCCTAGGACTTCCTAGCATGTGCTTGTCTAGTTGGTAGTACTGGGTTTACCTAGCAACCAACCACCACTGATCTGTTCGCTCTCAAACTTCTCATAGACTCCAGAGTCTGCAAGAAGTACGAGTCATATAGGAGCCTGGGAAATTTGGAAAGGCATTGCAATAGGTCACTTCGTTTTCTTGTGGGGACCTAATGACCACATGTGTGCAGTCAATGACCCCAAACACAACTAGGAATTCAGCCACGTCATAAAACTGGGTCTTACTTTGATGACTCTGCTGAAAAGTCTGAGGGAATTCTACATAGAGGTGTGGGTGAGAGAGGCTTTCAGAAACTGAGAAATACACTTTGAAATGGCAGACTGACTGAGGTCTGCTGTGGTTGCCAACATAGAACAGAAACTGCCAGTGGTGAAAAAGGCCAAGGCCTTGGTGAACTTGACATGGATGGGCTTGGGCTACCCCTCTGTGTCGTGGAGCAGTGGACAGGTTCTAGCTCCTGGCAGAGTTGCTGGATGGCACCCTTGTCAAACTGAAACTTGCTGAGTGACTGGTCATCTGTAAGGTCTAGGAATTGGGTCTTAGGCTGTGATAAGGAAGCTTATCATAGTTCAGGAAGGAATAATGTAAGAGGTGAATTGGCTCTGAATAACCAACCTGTGCTGGCTGGTAGAGGCACTAAAACAGAGTGTTTGCATGGAAGACTACCAGACCCAGAATGCACTAGGTTACAGAAAGCCTCTAGGAGAGCTGAAGTGGGGAAACGTGTGCCTAATCAAGGAAGCTATGAGGTAATCCCTAATCACCCATCTCCTAGGGCAGGGCTTGATTCAGCACACCTGGACTGTGCTAGGGTGGAGGGTCCATCTAGGCACTTTAAAAGTAAAAGACATTGTTCACACAGAGAGAAAGGAAAGAAAGGAGAGCCACAGCAAGGCTGGCAATGGCAAGAGAGAGGACGGCAACAGCAGAGAGAACACAGCAGGAGGAACAGCAAGACGTCCAGGAGGTCTAAGGAAGGAGCCCAAAGCAGTACATATGTTGGGAGAGATTCCAGGGGCAAGCATTCTTCATTGGACTGGAAGAAACCAGAGGCTTGGAGATATAGAGCCAGGAACCCCCAGAGAGCACCTGTAAAGGAGACGGCTGCATCTACAGAAAGAAGGAGCTCTAATTCCTATTTAAGGAGGTATGGGAAAAGAGACCTAAAGTCCAGAGATTCTGACTGGAGAGCTGGGCACAGAAGCTGGGCTACCTTCTGGCAACCATACCCAGAGAGGAAACATAATAGCAATGGGATCTCAGGTATGAACTCTGATCTGTTCCCTAGCTTTTCACAAGGAAGACAGCAGGGAAACAAATGCTATCCTGAGAGTGATCAGTTAGAGAATTCCTCTGAGCCAATGCATGAAAATGATTCCATGATATTTCAGGAGCAAGGGGAAATATCAAATGAGCAAGTAGAATGCATGGATTGCTCTCTGTCTAAGCTGCTGTTTTAAAGTAATCCTCAATAAAGCAACAATCACCAAAAGGAACTGTACTGTGTTTTTTTAACTACCCAGAAAAGTTTCTTTAAGTGAAAGCTTTAGGGTAAGTTGGAGCCACGTGGAGAGTGGACCAGCAAGGGTTTGCAGCTGGTTAAGTACCTGTGATTAAGCCAGGCACAAGTGCACGTGAGCTCTGGAAAGAAAACTTCTTCACTGTGTGAATGGAAGAAAGTTGTTTTTTTGATAAAGAGCATTTTTCCTTTTGGGTTTGTTTTTCATTTAAGCACTGCTAAGAAAGTTATTAGCAGGCGCTAGCAGAAAGACCTTTTCTGTTCCATCAAGGTCTTTATTGAGTTATTGCCTAAGTATTTCAGTTGCCTTATACAGTTGTTTTGTTTTCCTGATTACAATTCCTGAAGAAAGTATCCTATTGATGTTACCAAGCATATCTGTGCAAGGGAATAACACCCCATAAATAAAATCTGTTTTCTGCTTACACTCGAGCAACTACAATTCATTATTTTTGTGAACGGCTGATTTTGTGTGAATGAACTACAACACCCACAATCCTTTGCAAGTCATATAAAATCCTGTCTTTGCCAAGATTGTGGAACTTTCACAACAAGCACCCCCGTTTACAAGGCCTATATATTTTCTGATAGGGATGCCTCTTGGTGGCTCTCCTGGGTGTCACGTGCCCTTCATGAAGCATGGCCTGCACAAATCATCTCTTCAAATCACTCATTTTTTATTTATTTGTTTAGCATAGCTCCTGCCTCCCTCCATCAGCAACCAGTGAGAACCTCCATCAACACCAAAGCAGTTAACAAGCACATATACTCACAGACACAAATTGTGTGTGTGTATGTGTGCCTAGGAAAGGATATCAAACGCTGGCAATACTACTACTACTTATCATTTCTGTCGCACTACAAGGCGTATGCAGCACTGTACAAACATATGCAAAAGATGGTTCCTGCTCATCAAAGCTTACAGTCTAGTCAAGACAGACAACACAACTGCTGAGGACAAGGATATATCTAGGGGAATGGTAAGGAAACATATAGGAGACTAAAAAGATCAGGATCCAAAAGCAGCCTCGAAGAGGTGAGTTTTCAGCTTGGATTTGTAAAGGGTCCGACGCACAAACTCAGGTAGTTTGTTCCAGGCATAAGGAGCAGCAAGGTGGAAGGATCGAAGTCTGGAGTTGGCAGTAGAAAAGAAAACGAGCAGAGCAACAAGTAAAGGGCATTCATATATTACGCCCTGATATTATGGAACTCACTTCCAAATACATTACGAGTGATGAAAGACCTTTCTAACTTCAGAAAAACATTTAAGACACATCTCTTTGCAGAACATTTTGGAAACAACTCTCCACAAATATGGATCCTACATAAGACACTTCAGCAACTCCGCAACAATAGATGATATCAGGACTCTTAATCTCAATACAATTTACAGTAACACTGCAAGATCTACTATAAATGTCTATACCACATATTTGCAATGTATTAATAGCCCTGTATAGTAAGTAATATTCAGATGCAATATATTTAATATTATTGTATTGTTTCCCCTCCCTGATCTACGAGAAACTTGTTCATTGTAAAATAGTTTATATCTACTTTTCTCCTCCCTAGTTCAATAGAAACTTGTTCCTTGTAAACCAGTTTTGTTAAATGAAAACCCACCTTGATTCCAAGATAAAGCGGTATAAAAATAAATTAATTTAAATAAAAGAGAAGGGTACAGATAGAAGGGATCTGCCAGAAGAGCAAAGTTCCTGAGAAGGAGTGTAGGGAGAGATAAGAGAGGAAAGATGCTGAGGAGCCCAGCTGGGGGAGGAAGTTAAGAGGAATGAGATATAAGGACCTTTGAAAGAGGATGCAAGAAAATAAGTGAGATGGACAGGATAGAGAAAGGAGGAATAAAAAGTAGCCAAAGACACATGTATGTGGACACAGATGACAATCAGGGAAAACAATTGCAAGCAAATAACCAGTCATCAACACTGCAAGCAGTTCTGCAAGACAAGCGAGGCTGGCTTTTGCATGTAATTTATTGCAGGTGTAAATGGCCACATTTAAATGTACTACTCTCCGAGTCAGCCTGCTTTGTAAAATATGTTCTACATATATAAACCCTGGCACCACCCAGGCCACACCTCCAACTTGCCTCTTTTAAAAACATGGATATATCCATGTATCTGGCACATCCAAATGTAAATTGTGGCCATTCTAAAATCGTAGTTTCCCTTGGATGCTGTTTACACATGTATGTGTCAGCATTTACACATGTAAAATAAAACTAAGGGGCTCATTATTCAAAGACATTTACACAGTTTATAGACCTCTAAACCGTGTAAATGCCGCTAAGAAGGATATTCAGCGGCACTAATAGTGCCGCTGAATATCCCTGATTAATGCTGCTACATGCCCCAGTGCTACCCGTGTAGCATCGGGGCATGTTGTGGGTGTTCCTGTGCTGGAACCAGTCGCTAATCGGACAGTGGCGGTATTGCACTGTTGCCCAGTTAGTGACCTGTGGGTAAAGATAGCAGTTTTTGCTGTGCCTATCTTTACTCATGGGAGCTAACTGAGCAGCGGTTCAATATCGTCACTGCCCGGTTAACTTCTACGGGCTTGTGGGAATGCCGGTGGTTGGATATGGTCCTGGCATTCAATATTTGGGTTAACTCTTTGGTGCCAGCGGCTAGCCACTAATCGCGCTAGCAGCTGGCGCTGAATATCGGGCCTAAGCCTTCTAAATCCTTTAGGGCATTGGTTCTCAATGCAGGCCTCAGACTAAGGTTACAGATGTCCCCAATTTTAAGAGCTTGTCCCTGATTTTGAGGTAGCATCCCACCTATTCCCGATTTCAATGGAGTCAGAGGCAAAGGACATTGCTTCTCCTGCATATCCCTCTAATGAAAGAAGATGTAAAATTAACTTATTTTCTGAAAAAAAGAGGAGGAATTTTAGAAATGCATAGGATATTTATATGTATAAAATATAGGCTAAGAGGTCAATTTTTATTGGGGCACATCTGGCCTGTCCAGGCGTCCAAACTCTGGATGTGCCGGATCCACACCTGATTCTGCACCCATGGAAGCTATACATTCCCATGGGATCAGCATTGGGTGCAGGGGCCTGGACAGGCAGGTCATGCCCCGATTCTGGCACGCTGCACATCTGGCCTGTTCCCCATCCAATACCCACAAGGCTCCTGCCATGCAGTAGCTTGCTGCCCTGCATAGCTGCAATTGTACATTACCCTACTGCCTGACCCCCGGATGGGCCTGAAAAAGGCCAGGATCAGGCGGCAGGGAACCTCCTGGCTTGACTCATCTGGGCGGAGGTGTCCTGCACTGCTTACCAACTTTGGGGTGACTTGTTCCACCTCCGAGGTAGAGTAAGTTCCCTGTGCGGCTCTTCCTCCCCAGACATACAGGGCCGTGATCGGAATCGGCCCTGTATGTCTTGGATCAGAGTCCCGCCTGTTCCCTGCCCATACTTCTCCCCATCGCTGTCCCTTCCCTCCCCCATCCAGAACTTCACACATATCTCCTCTGTACATGCGGGGAATCGGGCACATGCGTTTAGTGGGAATGTACGTCCAAACCGGACATACATCCCCACTAAACACTGCTTAGAATGACCCCCTTGGCATATATGTATGTATGCATGCTTATAACTTCAGAAGGGCTGCTACTCTCTTTTTTAAACTTTTGAAATTACTGAATGCAACCTGGCAAGGTCATTTTGAAACATATAGGGAAAAGATACCCGAATAGGGAAGACTGTTGCCCTGCCCAGTTCAGCTCATCTCAGCCCTGACCAGGTGTCCCAGATTTTCTTTCCACAAATCTGGTAACCCTACCTCAGACACACCTAACTAGTCAGGTTTCAGAGTAACCATGCACTGCCTCCACTGTATGCAGATCTCTGTCATGCATATTCATTATGATTATCCTGAAAAACTGACTAGCTAGGTATGTCCTGAAGACTGGGTTGAGAATCCCTGCTGTAGGGTGACAGATTCTACATCCAAGAACTGATTCATATTTGTATTTTGTGCTGTAAACTTTAAAGCTGTAATTTGACCAAAAACAAAGCATTTTATCTTAAAATTATTTAAATCCCCAAAACCAACAAAATGACTGATCTTAATGTTAGTCTTGAATAAGATCATATTTTAAGGCTCCACTACATGAAAAAATTGAGAATGCTCTTTTTCAGAAGGAAGCTGTCAATAATTTTTCCTTTTGAAATGAAAGTTCCTGCCCAGAACTCGTCAATCAGCCATAACTCCATGAATGGGTTAACACAGTGGTTAACGCATCTACTAGTGTATTTTCTATAGTCTCAATGTAAAAGAAATATCAATAATTTTCATTGTAATTAATGACATTTGTACAGTGGTGTTCAAAAGTCTGGAATCGCTTGTAAATTTGACATTTTTTTTTCAACTTCATGACCTTATATCTTAATTTCTTTTTCCTCCCAGTAGCTTTTTCTGTGTATCTCATGATAAGTGATAGATTTGGCTATTTAGGGCCAACTTTTAGTATTGGTTTGGCCCTTACTTTCTGAGTTTGTTCCCCATAGTTGTCCTGTTGATAGATTTTCTTTGAAAATTGCGTAATGTACATCGTTGGCCAACAATATATTTTTGTAAGTATGCTTTAAAATATTATGGACGCACGCCAGGTTTCCTTCAAATTAATGTATGTGGCCTTGAAAAAGGCCGTTTTTATGTGTCAGTGATGGCTCAGTATTTTATGGGCCACCCTTTGTTCTTGATCACCTGACTGCACCTTGTCGGCATTGAATGAACCAGTCTGACAAGGTGATCGTTGGTGACAACGCGGTTCCAAACTGCAATGAGTGACTCAATCAGCTCACACTTTGATGTCGGATGCTTCTTGGATATTTCCAAGGCCACCTTGTGCCACAGGTTCTCGATTGGATTCAGATCTGGAGACTGGGCAGGCCAGTTCATTGATTTGATGTTGTTCCGCTGCTTCCAGCTGATCGCCTCTCTGCAGCGATGGCAGGGTGTATTGTCATCTTGGAAGAGGAACTGGCCAGGAAACAGCTGGTGTGCTGATGGCACCATACACTTTTGCAGTATGGTGATGTACTTGGCCCCATTGACCATTCCATCGACGATGTGAAGATGTCCAACGCCACTGGCAGCCATGCAGCCCAGAACATGACCTTCAAAGGATGCTTCACAGTGAGGTTGAGACACTCAGACTTGAATTCCTCTCCAGGAAATCTCCTCACATAGGTGTGAGCCTGGTTACCAAACAGGCAGAAGGTGCTTTCATTGCTGAATAGCACCTTTTCCCACATTTCAGTCGACCAGGTTGAGTGCTTTCTTGCCCACACGATCCGGTTGCACCTTTCTCTGTCAGTCATCAGTGGCTTATTCCGTGCTTTGCAACCCCAGAGATCAAACTGCAGGCACCGGCGACGAACTGTTGATGAGCTGACACTGACCTCACTCTTGTCTGACCACTCTTGAAGTAGCTGAGGAGAGGTCAACTTGCGATTAGTCGGTGAAATGCGTTGTAGTGCGCGGTCCTGGCGTGATGTTGATGCACGCGGACGACTTGAACAAGGCTTGCCCACCACTGAACCCGTTTCTTTCTTCTTCTGTACAATCTTAACAGTGCTCTAACTGCAGCCAACTTTCCTGGCTATCTGATGGCTTGAAAATCCTTCCTCGCTCATAAAGGACACACGAACACGCTCCTCCAACGTCAGGGTCCGAGTCATCTTCATGGTCGATCCAGAAAGCGTATGAAATTCAAAAATTCTGCGCGTTTTTATAGCTGCACTGTTAGCTAGATATCTGCATTGTGATTGGTTAGTGAAACCAGCCTCCTGATTGGTCAGAAATAACGTGTGCATATTGGATAATCTCGTTCCAGTTTTGACACAGTATCCACAAAAATCACAGTAGCTATCTCCCAGTATCTGTAAAGCATTTAAATTGGAAGCAAGGAATGCAAAAAGGTCAATTCTAATAGCCAAATGTATCCCTTTTAACGTGGTAGAAAGATGAATATGCTGGGCTAATGCAAAATTTAAAAAAAACAAAACATTAGAAAGTACGAAAAACGCAAAATTCACAAGTGATTCCAGGCTTTTGCACACCACTGTATATCACAGATCCGCACCAATTTCAAGATAAAACACTGATAAACAAGATAAAAGAGGGTAATATGTAAAAAACCTAATTTGAGTAAACAAAAATTGTGAAATTATATAAATAAACAGATTTCATATGAAAGGATTAGTATTAGTGCAGAAGAAATCACTAGTGCATAAAAGAAACAAATCAATACAAAAACAGATTTATTTAATATTTTGATCTAAAGATTGTAATAGATTACAATATAACACAGTAGCATAGATATAAAAAGTGCATAAATAGGGGCTTTTTTTTTTTTTACAAAGCCTAATAAGGCTGTGTACTTTACATGTTTGTAATGCACATTAAGTGCAAAGCCTCTGAATTAGCTGTCAGGGGTGTGACCAGCACCCTACCAACAGTTGATGCACAACTGAATACCTTAATGTGCAGCACAGAGATATCATTAGGTGTACTCGTGTTAATTGCCACTGAGCATGCAGCAATTCCACTTTCACTAGTAGCCCACAGTGCCTATTCCTTGCCCTTTTGTGTGATGGCCGATTACCATATGTTTTAGGTTGTGCTCACTGGCATTCCTCACATTAGCTTTCCCATCTGCCAGTTGCTGCACATTAAAATGCACATAAGCCAGTTAAGGGCCCCATATTTCATTAAAATATATATAAATTATGTTGAAAAATTATAGAAGCAGAAATTATGAAAAACAAACAGGCCATCCAAAACAGACTGGATTTGGCACAGTTGAAGATAGAGAAGAAGTAGTTGTATGAGAAAGTTGTCTGTCCTAGACAGAGGAGAAGGCTGGTAACACAAAATATTGTTCTCTCTGAGATGAACCTCTCTAGTAAAATTTTGTCAAATACAGAAATTAGTGTATCGAATAATAATCATTCATTTTTTCCAAAATACAGATACAATTATTTTCAGACAAAGAAAGACATTTTCTGGATGACTAGGGAGTTAGAAATTATGCATGTTTTTTTCCAGTACCGCTATTTGTACTGCTAAAGTGCAGTTAAGCACTTATATTTCCTGTGAATTATTTGAAAAAATAACCTGGGTAAGTGCAAAGCTGGACATGTCCAGCATCTGTCCTATATTTAGCACATAGTGCAGCCACTAACCACATAGGTTTTGTGTTCAATGGCTCAGCATGTAGCGCAGGTTCAGTCATACTACCTGCTGAGCCATGGAACATGAGCTCTGGCCAGAAAAAAAAAAGAAAGTATGTCGCCATGGTGGTGAACACCTATCCTCCACCCCAGCACCTCTTGAGATAGCTCTAGGTACCACCGCTTTATCAGCAATTGTGACAGCTAGCATGAGGTACCATTCCATACACTAGCTCTCACTTGTCACCACGCTCATTCTATGCCCAAACCTGTCCCTATCCCACCAAAACCTGTGCTAAGCATTTAGCATGCTTTTTTTTTTATTGCAACAGTGGTTTTTACCACATGGTAATCATTAGCTAGGGCCTGTTAGCACTTAGTAAAGCCCACGCTAATTGCTTATCACACTTTAGTAAGCATGCACTCTAATTCTCAGAGGGGCTTCATTTTAAGCAAGGTAGTTTTGCCTGAGAATTCTTAAGTAAGGAAGCTATTTTTCCTTATCATCCCTCCAATTCAGTCCCTCACCTCTGGGTTGTGCACCTTTTCCGCAGCTGGAGACTGTGCATGTTAGAACTATGACACCACTGTAGATATCCTGCTGGCACCTCCCACCAGCTCCCAGTGTGTCCAGTCTCCATGCAGCTGGAGGTAGTGAGCCTAGGTGCTGGGCTCACTAGAGGAGCAGATAAGGAGCTTTAGGCAGTTTAGCTAGGGTTTTTAGTTTTTCTTTTCTCCCTATAACATTTTTTCTTTTGATCTGTAGCTTTAAAGCTCATTAAAGCTTGTTAAAAATAAATAAATAAAAGCAAGGGCTAAGAGGGGATCGGAAGGGATTTAGAGGGCTGTCTTTTCTCCCTTCCGTTAATTTCTGTCCCTTTTGCCTGCTCTCCACTCCTTGTGGGCATGGAGAGGAGTTCTTTAGCAGGCTTTTCATCTCCTTACCGACACAGTTTTCTGTGCTGCAGATTTCCAGTCAGAAACTGTCATCGGGCCTTGTTTCTCTGCTGCTGCTGCTGCCGGCTGACAGCCTTTCTCAGCTGTGCTGCTCACAGGAAGCCTGTTATTTTTATCGGGGTGCAGAGAGGATCCTAAGGTCTCGGAGGAAAAGGTGAGTGTTTAAATCTTTGTTGCTAGTGTCCTGTGAGCGTTTTTGAGGCCTGCTGCCAAATGTGAAGCATGTTCAATGGGTTAGCAGAGCTCAGGATCTTGGCGGGCTTTTTTCCTGCCATTTTTCTTCACATTGCTCTTTTTTTTGCTGACAGCTTTCTTTAATTAATTCTTGTAGTTTTCTGGATACTTGGAATTAATTGTGATTACTTTTAATTTTCAAGGTTTTGAGCTCTTAAAGGGCCAGTACAGAAAAGTAAAAAAAAAAGGGGGAAAATGTTCTGCACGTTTATGTTTTGTTGCCCTTTTTGGTGGTCTGCGGGAGCCATTTCCTTTACTATCCAGACTCTTGGATCCTGTAGCGCTAATGCCTACGCGGCACAATGCCTGGTTTGTGGTGCCCGTAAGGGCTCGGTCTCGGATGCGGGGGTTGGTCATGGCTGCACATCTGAGGCGCTTACTATGGAACAAGAAATGCAGGATCGGTATAAAGAAGGCACTGCTCTAGTGGTGCAGGGTGCTTCCGCTTCTGCGGAAGGGGAGTCTCTGCGGGAGTCTCCGTCCCTTCTTCCTACTTCAAGTTTGGCTTTGCCCAGTAATTCTGCCACTCGCATGGTGTCTGGGGCAGCTTTCAAGGATTTCTCCCCAGATTTTGTGCTGCTGCTTCATCAGGCTTACTGTTTGCGGCAGCAGGGGGCAGTCGCGGATGCCTCGCTTATTGGGGCGGCAGGAGACCAAACAGCCACCGAAAGGTTCGGTGATAGTGATGGTAGACCGGTTAAGAGGGCCCGGTCAGTGGAAGATCAGCCTCTTGGTTCGGTCTGGCCAGATGCAGAGGACCGTGAGCTGGAGCCGAAAGCTGGGATGGAGGATTTAGAAGAAGGTGAGATTCAGGAACCTGAAGATCAAGCAAGGATTATCCGGGTCTTCAGAAGGGAGGAGCTGACATCGCTTATTACGGAGTCCCTTTAGACTCTCAACCTTTCGTTGGTGGTACCAGCGGAGGATGAGGGTTTGGAGGATCCTCTCATTCAGGCGGTATGAAAGTCCCAGGCGGTTTTTTCCTGTTCACTGTGTGGTTAAGCAGATGATTCAGGATGAATGGGACGTGCTGGAGGCAGGCTTGCATGGTGTAAGGTCCATGAATCGTCTCTATCCCTTGGCGGATCAAGAAAGGGAAGTGTTCGTTCTCCATGTATAGATGCGGCAGTATCAGCAGTCACGAAGAAGACTGCCATTCCAGTTGAAGGCAATGCGACTTTGAAGGACGTACAGGATTGGAAGGTGGACACCTTTTTGAAGCAAACTTTTGAGGTTAATGCTCTGGCTCTGCAGGCCTCTATTTGTGGAGCTTGGGTTGTGAGAGCATGCCTTCACTGGTCACAGCGTTTGCAGCAGCCAGTTCAGCAAACGCAGAAGCAGCTAGCTGATGTGACAAGACTTGAGTCAGGTTCCGCATATTTGGCCGATGTCCAGTATGATCTTATTAGAGGTTTGGCGAATAGCATGGCTTCCTTGGTAGCCGCACGCCACTATCTTTGGCTCAGGAACTGCGCGGCGGACATTTCCTCCAAATCGCATCTTAGCAAGCTTCCTTTTTTTTTTTTCAAAACTTTATTTTATTCATCGCATAAACACACAGATACAAGAATACACAACACACCCAGTCCGGAAGGGGTGAACTCCTATCCCCATCCGGAGGTACAATTATGCAACGAATGCAATATTTTGAATTTTACCCCCTCCCCTCCCCCCCTCTCCCGCCGCACCCCCGCCCTCCCCAGCCGCCTAGGCCCACGACCACTGTTCCCTCTAAGCTGTGCGCGTGTGCGCGCGCACACACCTCACCGAGCTAGCGCACAAACTTTACAACAGAGCGCACAAACATTTTGGTTCTGATTCTGATAGAAAACAACACAGATGTCTTAAAATTTAAAAGTTGTTGTGTATTTACGGTTGTCACAAGTTCTACAATATTTTCTAGTGCAATCAATGTGGTGTACATACTGTATTCTGACGTGTAGTCAAATTTTAAAAGTATATAACTCCGAGTGTCGTTATGTGGCACACAAAAATGTAACCTTCCTTCAAAAGCTGCACAGCTGATATTTTATGCGCACACAGCCTACAGAAAATTAGAGGGAACATTGCCCACGACCTATTACCCCGTTACCCATACTATCCATCTTCTAATGGCCAATATGCAGTAGCTCATTCCGACACCGAGCTCCCAAGGTGCCAATATAGGTGCCCCATACCTGAAGAAAGGTGGTCCAGCGTTTGACACTGCCCCGGGCCTGCCACCGCTCCATCAGCATGAAACTGGTGGAGAGAATTACGCCACTCCATGAATGTTGGAGATCGCTGCTCACGCCACATACGTAAGATAGGACCCTTCCCCACCAGACAAGCCTTCCGCATAAACAGCCGGTCAGGGTTCCGAGTCGGGCATGGGGGGTCCAGCCTGTCTAAAACCACAAAGGCCCCCGTCCAACTCACCTGGGAGCCCAGCAAACCGCTGACATAGGCCCGTATCCTGGTCCAATAGGGCTGGATATGAGGGCACGTCCACCACATATGCAGCAGATTAGCCAGAGGTGCCGAACATCGGGGACACCGACCGTCCTCCGTCAGAGAGCTGCGAAAGGCGCGACGTGGCAAAAAATAGGCCCTAGTCAGGCACTTAAATTGGATCTCTCGCCATTTCGCCCCCACGGCCAACTTCGCAATCCGGCATAACGCTTCTCTGATAATTCCTGGGGCCACCTCCCTCCCCAATTCCACTCCCCATGCCGCTTCCACTCCACAATAGTCTGCCGGGTTATTGAGGTTGTCCAGGCGGGTCCTCAGGCCCGCAATCGTGAGTGGGGTGTCCTCTCCCAATGCAAAAAACGCTAACAGCTGCTCTGAACGCGTCGATGCTAATGCTTCCCGGGGCAGAGAAGAAATATAATGAGTGGCTTGCAGGAACGTAAAGGTATGCTTGGACGTCAGGGCGTATTCCTGACTGAGGGCCTGAAAAGATTTAGGGCGACCCTGGGCTTCGACCAAATGCCCTATAAGGCGGAGACCCTTCCGCCACCAATCCCGAAACCCCCAGGATCCAGACCCAGGGGCAAAATGGATATTACCCTGTAGGGGAAGCCAGCAAGATACTGTCCAGGGCGTCCCCCAGCGGGTGTTCAGGTATCTCCAAGTCCTCTGTGCCGAGCTAAATAATACACTATGCGCCAGGTGGCGAGGAAGAAACTTAGATTGGGTATGTAGAACCCCCAAAAGCGAAAAGGGCGCGGCCAACGCCTCTTCGAAGGGGGTGGGGTGTAGTATGCCGTCTGTCCAAGCCAATCGCTAATATGGCGAGCCTGACAGGCCAAAGCATAGGTACCCAGGTCCGGGAGGCCCATCCCCCCCTCTCTCCACTTCCCTGCAGCCGGTTTAGGGGGATACGAGCCCTCGCTCCCCGCCACAGAAATGTCCTGATTAACCTCTCCACCAGACGCAGGTCCCGCCGGTAGAGCCATACCGGCAGCACCTGTAGCCAGTATAGAAACCTCGGGAGGATCACCATTTTAACTGCGGCCACCCGTCCCGACAATGATAATGGCAGGGGTCCCCATGCCGCCAGTTGGGATCGTATTCGGTTCACCATCCAGTCCAAATTACTCCTGTAGAGGTCCTTTGGTTGCCTGGTGAGACGAATGCCCAAGTAGGTAAAGAAGGATTTCGCCCATTTTAAGGGAAATCGGCCCGCCCAGCTTTGTTGCAAGGTCCCCGAAACATCCAACGCCTCCGACTTCTCCCCGTTTATCCGCAGGCCCGAAAAACTGCCCGTAGACTTGAAATTCCGTCAGCAGTTGGGCCAGGGACTCCTCCGGTGAAAGGAGATGCACCAGGATATCATCCGCAAACGCCGAGATAGTGAAGGATTGCCCTTCAATACGCACTCCCCGAATTCCCGGTAGGTCCTCCACCGCCCGAATCAGCGGGTCTAAGGATAAAACAAAGAGCAATGGCGAGAGAGGGCATCCCTGCCGCGTACCCCGTTCCAGCGGGAAGTCTTCCGACAACACCCCGTTACAAAGTACTCCTGCTAGCGGATCGGCATATAGACTATCTATCATCGCACAGAACGAGTCTCCAAGACCATACCAGGGTAGTAACATTTTCAGGTACCTCCAATCAACCCTGTCGAAGGCCTTCTCCGCGTCAAAACTTACTAGGAGCGAGGGCACTTGCTGGTTATGTACCCACTCGAGAGATGCTAAAATTTTTCGCATATTTCGTACTATGTAGCGGCCCTTTACGAAGCCAACCTGGGAGTCATGAATTAAGATATCGAGGTAACCCGCCAAACGGTTCGCCAATACCTTGGCAAAAATCTTAGTATCAAAATTCAACAGAGAGATCGGACGGTAGGAAGAGGGGAGCTCCGGGTCTTTGCCCGGCTTAGGAATCAAGGTTATGTGGGCCTTATTAGAGCCCCACCGAAACCCCCCCTGTTCCACACGCTTCGCATAAACCTCCACCAACGCCGGACTGACCTGGCCTTGTAAGAGTTTATAGAACTCGGCTCCTAGGCCGTCGAGTCCAGGCGCTTTGTAACAGTGGGCCTCCGTAATGACCGACCCCACTTCTTCTAGGGAAACAGGCCGGCCTAAGTTCCGGCTCTGTTCCACCGTTAGCGATGGGAGGTTTAACTTTCGGAGATAGTCGGAAATCGCCGAGGGCGATGTGTCCTCTTTCATGTAAAGCTTCTGAAAAAAGTCCCGAAATATCCGGGCTATCTCCTTAGAGCCGCTCTGCAGTCGCCCCTGCTCATCTCGCAGAGCCGCCACCGTATTGGAGCCTCGCCGTCCCCGCAGGCATCCAGCCAGTAGTCGCCCGGGTCGATCCCCATGGCACTGAAGGCGGTGTCGGTAATATAGCATTGATTTCTTGGCCCTCTGGTGAAGCAGTTCGTCCAGACTCACCCGAGCCTCCCACAGTTCCTTTGACAGGCCTGCCGATGGAGACTGCGCAAGACGACGTCGCAAGAGTGAGACCTGCCTCTCCAGCCGGAGAATACGGTCCACCAGCATCCGGCGCCTGCGGGCCGCATACCCGATAATCTCCACCCGCATCACGACCTTGGCCGTCTCCCAGACCAATTCAGGATCCTCCTGGTGCACCCTATGGACCTCGGCGAATTCCTGCCAACGTTGTTCCAAGAACTTATGGAATTGCGCATCTTTATACAACTCCAAGGGGAAGCGCCATAGTCGCGTTCGATCTACCTTTCCTCCCCAACTCAGATCTAGCCACACCGGGGCGTGGTCGGAGATTACATAGGGTCCAATCTGCGTCTCGTCCACCCTCGCAAAGAGACTCTTAGATAACAGTACATAGTCAATACGAGAGCTAGAGTCATGCGCTTGGGACTGATGAGTAAAGTCCTTTTCCGCAGGGTGAAGAACGCGCCAGGGGTCCACCAGGCCCAACCGGGTTTTGAAACGCTGCAGGACCCGAGTCACCGGTCCTCGTTCACGCGCCGGCCCCCCCCTTAGTGGTGTCCAAATCCACGTCCAAGACACCATTGAAATCACCCCCCATCACCAGGGGAATCTCAGGCATCTGCTCCACCTGAGCGGCCACGGTGGCATAGAAACGGGGATCAAAAGTATTTGGTCCATATATCGTCCCTAGGATGACCGGCTGTCCTTCCAAACGGCCTTGCAGAAGTAAATACCGGCCGCCGCATCGCGAGTGGCTGCGTCCAAGACCCATCGGACCCGTTTATGGACCAGTATGGCCACCCCACCCTTCCTCCCCACTGCCGGTGCCCCCCAAACCTGCCCAACCCAGCCGCGACACAGCTTGTCATGTTCCTCGGCTGTCTGGTGGGTCTCCTGCAGGAATGCGATATCGCAGTCATGTCGGGCTAAGGCCTGCAAAATTTTATATCTCTTAATAGGATGGCCTAAGCCACACACATTCCATGTGATGATTTTCAGGGCAGATGGGCAGTGTCAAACATCACCTGACCGGTTGTGTCTGCTTTCCGGGGTGGAGCTCTCCCAGCCTGGAGCCCCCCCCCCTCCATTCTCTAGGCACTAGGCCCATGCTGCAGCTGGCAGGGCGTGCGGCTTGCCCCTTCCCCCCCCCTTCCCCCCCCTCAACCCCCTGCTTCCCCCCTCCCCCCTCCCCCCTCCCCTTCCCCTCGCCTCCCCCTCTCTTCCCTTCCCTTCCCTACCCTCCCCCATCTCCTCTCCCCCCCTATTCCATATTCTCCTACCCCACGCTCAGTACTCCCTCCTCCCATAGTGCTTGCGGTGATGCGCCCCATCGCCCCCCCTTTTGAATACATCTACCCCCCCAGTCCCCCCCCAAGGCTTGAGCAATCCCACTCCGCTTTGTCCACAGCCCGAGCAGCCCGGAGCGACTCCCCGTCCCCCCCCAAAAACTCGCACAGAGATCCCCAACAGATCTACCCCCACATGGCCAGAGATCCTTGGTGGGCCATATAACTACATTTACAGACAGTGGTGTTTATACATTAATCCCTCCAGCCCGCATATAGATGAAGGGGACCTCCCACCAGAGGCCAGGGGATGGCGCCCAAATTATTGTCTAGGAGTGGGGGAGGGGACCCCCCGGACCCACCCCCCAGCCGCGGCCTGATCCGGCTTCTTACCCGGTGACGTTAGTCATCTCCAGGGCGGCAGCTTCCCAGCCCCGAGAGATCGCCCCCGCGAAAGGAGGCCAGTATCTCTCGGCCCACGGGGGCCCCGCCCACGCTAGGAAGCGCCATTCTCGCCGGCCCACCACGTGTCCCCCCCCCCCCCAGGCCCACCCGCGGCTGTAGGGTCGGAGGGGGGCCGCTAATGGCCACCCCCGTCTCGCGGTCCTATCCCAGTTCCCCCACCCCTCCGCGGGGATAGCGCCCAGCGGACCTTTTAGATAACCCATGTAGGCCACCCCCCCCCCCTAGGCATCTTCGGTGCACAGCTGGGATAGACTTCACTTACTGTAGAATAGTTAACAGACATCTGCAACATGCAATCCCCAATTAGGAACAAAATAACAATGGCAGGTTTTGCCCTAGTAACAATGTAACATTTACACTAAAAAAAAAGGTTATAGTGAGATACAAAGAAACACCTCTAGATTTATCAGTGCTGCCAAGTTCTTGGGCCGGAGGTCCGGGGGTGAGAGCTTGCTATAACGTCCCTTGACAGGGGGATCCCCCCCAAGAGTCTCTCAAACAGCAAGAATAGTCCGTCTGCTCCCTTGTGCCGCACATACATTCCATTCCCTAGGTGGCTAAACTCCAGGTCGCACCCGATACTGCTGCAACGTCGAGGCCTCAGCGCACTTCACCCACCGCGGCCAGGCTCGCTACATAGGACGCTGCTGTCTCAGCAGTCTCAAAGATTTTACGCTGGCCTTCATGAAAAACATGTAGACGCGCCGGGTATTGCACCATAAACTTAATCTGGCGTTCAATAAGTTTTTGACAGATAGGCGCGTAGGCTCTGCGGCGCTGGCTCAGTTGCATCGAGTAGTCTTGTGCTACTCGGATTTTAAGGTTTTCCGCCGCCAACCCTCCTTGTGCTCTGGCCGCTCGCAATATTTTCTCTTTTTGGGGAAAGTGGAGCAGCCGCACCAAGACCACACGGGGACGGGTGTCTCGGGCATTGCGATTCCCCACTCGATGGGCCCGCTCAATAAAGATCTTTTCCACCTCCTCACCACTCTGTAAGAGGGGGGTAAACAGCTACATCAGGTACCGTGGCAGGTCCGCGTCGGCCACCGATTCCGGCAGTCCCATCACCCGCAGGTTATTTCTTCGCGACCGGTTCTCAAGGTCGTCTATTTTGATCTCCTGGGTATGGAGCTGGGACTGTAGTGATGCCACTGTTTGCTGTAGGGCCGCAGTAGTATCTTCAACCTGCCCCACGCGGTCTTCCGCCTCTTGTAGCCTCTGGCCATACGTCCCCAACATTTGCTGCATGGTGTTTAATTGTTCTCGTAAAGCGGTGAATTGGGTCGCCAGTGCCTCTGCTACCGCCGCCGATATGTCTTCCACCCGGACCGGGGATGTCGGGGAGTTCGGCGCAGGCCCGCCTTCCGCCATTTTCGTGGAACCTGGTCCCCGGTCTCGCTCCTTCCTCCCCGTCCGGAGAGCCGAAGCCATCACCTCTCCCCTGTTCAACAACGCTCTAGGACGGGTGGTAGAGCAAGTACCCCTGTACTGACGAGGGGGGGGGGGGTCTGGAGGGTCAAAAAGACGGTTCAAATGGCCGGTTTAGGCTGGGGGCGATCGGAGGGCGAGCAGTACCCGACCACTCGCTCTCACCGCATCACCGGAAGTCCAGCAAGCTTCCTTTTAAGGGGAAGCTGTTTGGAGAAGATCTTGATAAGCTGGTCAAGGATTTGGGGGATTCTAAAGGAGGTCGCTTGCCAGAGGATAAACCGAAGCAGAGCTGAGCCCCGTACCTTCCCGTGAGCAACCTCAGGATTTCAGGCATTTTCGTACCTCCTGTTTGGGAGATTTTCAAAGAGGAGGATTTTCCTCTTGAGGTCAAAGTTTAGAGGATTCTGGGGAGCGGGCAGAGGATTTGCTAGTCCCTCTTCCTCAGGTTTTCGGAAAGCACAATGAAGCGAGGTGGACCCAGGCAGGAATTCAGCCAGTAGGGGGTCGACCGGGAGTTTCTTCCTGCCTTGGTCCAGATAACATCCGATCAGTGGGTGTTGGAGGTCGTTCGCGAAGGTTATTCTCTCGAGTTTGCCCATCCGATGGTTGACTCCTTTGTCATGTCGCCGCGCAGGGGACGAGAAAGGACGATTGCGGTATGGGAGACTCTGGCTCATCTTTTACAGCTGGGAGTTGTGGTTCCGGTTCCGTGAGAGCACTATGGTATCGGTCGATACTCAATTTATTTCGTGGTGCCAAAGAAAGACGGGGCCTTCCGCCTGATTCTGGATCTCAAGGGGGGTATACCGCTGTTTGCGGGTACCTCATTTCCAAATGGAGACCTTACCTTCGGTTATAGTGCTGGTTCATCAAGGGGAGTTCTTGATGTCTCTCAATCTCACCGAAGCATATTTACACATTCCAATCAGGCCAGATCATCAGAGGTTTCTAAGATTTGCGCTACCGTGGGGGCATTTTCAGTTTCAGGCGTTGCCCTTCGGTCTGGCAATGGCTCTGTGCACCTTCACCAAGGTTATGGTGGTGGTTGCAGCGGCTCTTCAGAAGGAGGGAGTATTAGTTCATCCCTATCTCGATGACTGGTTGATTCGGGCAAAGTCCAGGGCCAAGAGTGTGTGAGTGAAAGACAGAGTGGTAGAGCTCCTACAGAGTCTCGGTTGGGTGGTCATTACGGCCAAGAGCCAGTTGGTTCTGATGCAAGTTTTAGAGTATTTGGGAGTTTGCTTTGACACTAGTGTGGGATCGGTTTTCCTCCCAGATCTCCAAGCCCAGGGCCTGCGTCTTCTGGTGTGCGATTTTTTTGAGGACTCCTGCACCATCGGCCTGGCACTATCTCTGCGTGTTAGGGACAATGGCGGCAACTCTGGAAGTTGTGCCGTGGGCCAGAGCTCACATGCGCCCCTTGTAGAGGTCGCTGCACCGTCGGTGGTCTCACCAGAACGACTCTCTGTCCAAGCGCATCCCCTGTCCATTGCGGGTCAGGAAGTCTCTTCAGTGGTGGCTTCCTCCACAGAATCTCGCAGCAGGCATGCTTCTCGAACAACCGCAGTGGATGCTAGTGTTAATGGATGCCAGTCTCGCAGGATGGGGAGCTCATTATGGAGAGCTCTTCGCGCAAGGCTGCTGGACCGAGCAGGAAGCCAAATGGTCCATCAATCGGCTGGAGTTCTGAGCGGTAGCTCTAGCACTTCAAGCCTTCAAATCCACCTTATGGGATCAAGCGGTTCGAGTGCTCTTGGACAATGCCGCAACGGTTGTGTACCTCAATCATCAAGGGGGCACAGGAAGCACGGCTCTGGAAATGGAGATGGAAAGTCTCTTCAGTTGGGTAGAGCCTTGGCTTCAGGCTCTGTTGGCGGTGCACATTGCGGGAACGGACAATGTGATGACGGACTTTCTCAGCCGGGTTCGAGTGGATCCCGGAGAATGGGAGCTTCATCCGGAGGTGTTTGCTCAGATTGCCCTCAAGTGGGGATCTCCGGTTATGGATCTCATGGTGGCCTATCAGTCGGTCAAAGCCAGTCACTTTTACAGCAGACGACAAGAACGAATGTCGGAAGGTCTAGATGCCTTACTCCAACAATGGCCCACTCACGGTCTCCGCTACATTTTTTCCCTTTGGGCGCTCATAGGACGAGTGATGTAGTGCTTTGAGGCTCATTGGGGAAGAGTGCTTTTAGTAGCTCCAGATTGGCCTCGTCATCTGTGGTATGCCGATCTGGTGCATCTGCTCGACGGGGAACCATGGCAGATGCCGCTAAGGGAGGATCTGCTGCTTCAGGGTCCTCTATGAATGCCTCAGTTACCTAGATTCTCGCTTATGGCTTGGCCATTGAAAAGGCTTAGTTAAGGAAGAAAGGTTATTCCAAGGCGGTGATTGACACTTTGCTTCTGGCCAGAAATAGGTCCACTTCCTTAGCATATGTGCGCGTCTGGCGTGTTTTTGAGGACTGGTGTGCTCAACGTCAGTTTCGTCTGGCCTCAGTACCAACAGTGTTGAGTTTCTTGCAAGACGGGTTGTAAACGGGGGCGCTGGGTGAGAATGTCCACAGTCTTGGCAAAGGCAAATACTATTATGACTTGCAAAGGATTGTGGGGAATGTAGTCCATTCATACCAGAATCAGCCGTTCACAAAATAATGAGTTGTGTTGCACGAGTGTAAGCAAAGAAAATATATTTTATTTATGGGGTTATTTCTCCCACACAGATTTACTTGGTAACACAAAAGGATACTTGCTTTCAGTATTAGGAAAAACAAATCATGATATAAACAACTGAGCTTCTTAAGCAATCAATCAAACAATAAAGACCTTGATGGGAAACAGAAAGGTCTTTCTGAGGGCTCCTGCTAATACCTTTTAGCAGTGCTCCTAAAGCAAAAACAAAACCCAAAAAGTAACCAAAAACTGTTCTTTTTCAAGGATAACTTTCTTGTATTTTCATACACAAACAGTAGTTTCCTTTCAGAGCTCACGTGCAATTGTGCATGGCTTAATTGCCAACAATTAGTCAGCTGTAAACCCCTTTGCTGGTTTACTTTCTATACGTGGCTCAAATCCTACCCTAAAGCTTTCTTGTAAACTTTTCTGGGTAGATAAAAGAACAAGTTATATTTCTTTTTGATGGTTGTTGTATTTGTGAAAGTATTTTACCACAGTAGCTTATTCAGAGAGCAATCCATGTATTCATTCTGATCATTTAAAATATCTCCTTCTTCTTCAACTATCATATAATCAATATCATGGTCTGGCTCAGAGGAATTCCTTAATGGAGCACTCTCAGGACAATACTTGTTTCCCTGCTGTCTTCCAAGTGAAGAGCTAGGGCATAGATCAGTGTTCATACCTGAGCTTCCTTTGTTGTTAGGTTTCCTCTCCAGATATCCTGGCCAGTAAGTAATCCAGTTTTTATGTCCAGCCTTCCAATCCAGATCCCTGGACACTGGGTCTCTCTTCACATACCTTCTTGCACTGGTCTTAGGGCCTCTTCCAAATGCAGCCGTCTCCCTCACAGGTGCCGTTTGGGGATTCCTGGCTCTGTAACCCCACTCCTCTGGCGTCCTCCAGTCCAATGGAGTATGCTTGCCTCTGGAATGACTCCCAACACACGTACTGCTATGGGCTCCGTCTTTAGACCTCCAAGATGTTTTTCTCTTCTTTCTTCCACGTTGTGGCTGCTGCTTCTTGCTCTCCCTGTCCTTGAGCTCTGGGTTCCTTATCTCCATCTGATTCTGTGTAGAATCTGTTTTACTTTTAACTTGTTTAGAGGGATACTCCACCCTAGCACAGCTCAGCTGTGCTGAATCAAGCCCTGCCCTTGGAGATGAGTGATTGGGGATTACCTCATAGCTCTCCTGATTGAACACACGTTTCCCCACTTCAGCTCTTCTAGTGGCTGTTTGAAACCTGGTGCATTCTGGGACTGGTAGTCTTTTATGAAAACATTCTGTTTTAGTATTTCTACCAGCAAAGACAGGTTGCTTGTTCAGAGCCAATTCACCTCTATTATAGCTCCTTCCTGAACTATGATAAGCTTCCTTATCACAGGGTTCAATAAGGGATTGGCTGCCAGTTCATTAAGGGTGCATTTGGCAGCTATTTCTTGTTATCGAGGAAAGGTGCAAGGAGTTCCTTTGGAGGTCCATGCCGATGTCTGTTTCTTGAGAGCGGTATCCCATCTATGTCCTTCGCGCAGGGTGGTTTCTCCTCCATGGGATCTCAACCTGGTTTTAGGAGCCTTGACAAGGGAGCTTTTTGAGCCTTTGCATCGGGCTTCCCTAAAGGATTTGACTTTGAAGACATTATTTTTGGTAGCCATTTGCTCTGCATGTCGAATCCCTGAGTTGCAGTCTTTGTACTGTCGGGAACCGTTTCTGACTTTTTCTAGGGAAAAATTGGTGTTGCATCCCATACCGTCTTTCCTACCAAAGGTAGTTTCGCCATTTCATGTGAATCAGTCTCTTTGCCCATTTTGGGTATTTCGGGGGAGACCACGCCAGACCGTAGTTTTCGTTTGTTAGACATTAAGAGGGTACTTCGGCGATACTTGAAAGTCTTGGAGTCCTTCCGCAAGTCTGACCGTTTGTTCATTCTCTTTGGTGGGCTGCATAAAGGTGAAGTGGCGGCCAAAGCTTCACTTTCCAGATGGGTTCATGAAGCAATATTGTCAGCTTCTACAGTGGTGTGCAAAGGTCTGGAATCGCTTGTAAATTTGACGTTTTTTCAACTTTGTGACATTATATCTTAATTTCTTTTTCCTCCCAGTGGCATTTTCTGTGTATCTCATGATAAGTGATAGATTTGGCTATTAGGACCAACTTTTAGTATTGGTTTGGCCCTTATTTTCTGAGTTTGTTCCCCATAGTTGTCCTGTTGATAGATTTTCTGTGAAAATCGCGTAATGTACATCATTGGCCAAAGATATATTGTAAGTATGCTTTAAAATATTAAGGACGCACGCCAGGTTTCCTTCAAATTAATGTATGTGGCCTTGAAAAAGGCTATTTTTATGTGTCAGTGATGGCTCAGTATTTGATGGAAAAAACAACCAAGGGAGCAAGCAGAGTGTGGGTCACTTGCGCTTTATTGAAAACCAAAACCCCAACGCGTTTCGGCGACAGCCTTCATCAGGGGGCTAGAGGAACAATGTGTAAAACCAATACAGTAGATGAAGCGCATAGAAATGTATAGCCAGTAATGTGGTTAATAATGCTTCAGCACAATCAGTGAACGCAAAATAAATATTTATTTTTCAATAAAGCGCAAGTGACCCACGCTCTGCTTGCTCCCTTGGTTGTTTTTTGGACTCTCTGCGAGCCAGTGCTCTTCCTTGTGTCCCTCAGTATTTGATGGGCCACCCTTTGTTCTTGATCACCTGACTGCACCTTGTCGGCATTGAATGAACCAGTCTGACAAGGTGATCGTTGATGACAACGCGGTTCCAAGCTGCAATGAGTGACTCAATCAGCTTACGCTTTGATGTCGGATGCCTCTTGGATATTTCCAAGGCCACCTTGTGCCATAGGTTCTCGATTGGATTCAGATCTGGAGACTGGGCAGGCCAGTCCATTGACTTGATGTTGTTCCGCTGCTTCTAGCTGATCACCTGTCTGGAGCGATGGCAGGGTACATTGTCATCTTGGAAGAGAAACTGGCCAGGAAATAGCTGGTGTGCTGATGGCACCATACACTTTTGCAGTATGGTGATGTACTTGGCCCCATTGACCATTCCATCGACGATGTGAGTACATCCAATGCCACTGGCAGCCATGCAGCCCCAGAACATAACCTTCAAAGGTTGCTTCACAGTGAGGTTGAGACACTCGGGCTTGAATTTCTCTCCAGGAAATCTCCTCACATAGGTGTGCGCCTGGTTACCAAACAGGCAGAAGGTGCTTTCATCACTGAATAGCACCTTTTCCCACATTTCAGTCAACCAGGTTGAGTGCTTTCTCGCCCACATGATCCGGTTGCGCCTTTCTATGTCAGTCATCAGTGGCTTATTCCGTGCTTTGCAACCCCAGAGACCAAACTGCAAGCTCCGGTGATGAACTGTTGATGAGCTGACACTGACCTCACTCTTGTCTGACCATTCTCGAAGTAGCTGAGGTCAACTTGCGATTAGTCAGTGAACTGCGTCGTAGTGCGCGATCCTGGCGTGATGTTGATGCACGTGGACGACCTGAATGAGGCTTCTCCACCACTGAACCCGTTTCTTTCTTCTTCTGTACACTCTTAACAACAGCACTCTGACTGCAGCCAACTTTCCTGGCTTTCTGACGGCTTGAAAATCCTTCTGCACTCATAAAGGACACACGAACACGCTCCTTCAACGTCAGGGTCCGAGTCATCTTCATGGTTGATCCAGAAAACGTATGAAATTCAAAAATTCCGCACGTTTTTATAGCTGCACTGTTGGCTAGATATCTGCATTGTGATTGGTTAGTGAAACCAGCCTCCTGATTGGTCAGAAATAACATGTGCATATTGGATAATCTCGATCCAGTTTTGACACAGGATCCACAAAAATCGCAGTAGCTATCTCCCGGTGTCTGTAAAGTATTTAAATTGGAAGCAAGGAATGCAAAAAAGTTAACTCTAATAGCCAAATGTATCCCTTTTAACGTGGTAGAAAGATGAATATGCTGGGCTAATGCAAAATTTAAAAAAAAACGTTAGAAAGTACAAAAACCGCAAAACTCACAAGTGATCCCAGACTTTTGCACACCACTGTATCTTCCTTGCATACTTTTAGTATACATTACCGCCTGGTTGTTCAAGCGGCAGGAGATGCCTGTTTTGGGTTGGCAGTTTTGTGGTCCGGGTGTACAGGTCCTCTCCCATTAGTTTTCTGCTCTGTTACATCCCAGAGGTGAGGGACTGAACTGGAGGGATGATAAGGAAAGAGAAATTAGACTTACCTGCTAATTGTTGTTCCTTGAGGAACTCCAGTTCAGTCCCAATTCCCACCTAGGGTTTTTTTGGTTAGCTTCTGCAAAGCCTGTTTTGTGATGCGCGGTGACTACAATCCACTAGGTGAAGTTCAGCAAATGTGGTCTGTATTCAGGCAAAGTATACCTTGTATTCTTTCTTCTCTTTCCTTTCTGTCCTATTTCCGCAAATGGGAGGAGAGAATCCTCTCATTTACGGGGTTTTAGTTCATTGTTGGAGTTAAATTGTATTTAATATTATAGCTACTTATTTGTTGCTCCTTTGAGTCTGCTTTGTCATTAGATCACTGGGAGCTGGTGAGAGGTGCTAGCAGGATATCTACAGTGGTGTCACAGTTCTGACATGCCCAGTCTCCATGCTGGAGGAAGAGGTGCACAACCCAGAGGTGAGGGACTGAACTGGAGTTCCTCAAGGAACAACAATTAGCAGGTAAGTCTAATTTCTTTTTGTTATCTAATATTTTTTGATACTTAAGTTACTGGTTTATTATTTTCTTTTTTTAGCTATTTGCAGAAGGGATTTTTTTCTGTTTTAGGCAAGGCTTTCTTTTCTTTCTTTATTTTTTTTTTTTGCTGCTATTTTTTTCTTTTCTCTAATCTTCTTCCAATGTGAGGGAAGGCAGCAAGTACCTTTTGAAGCCACTGCACTACTGAAGTGTTAGAGTCCTCCCTTCCCAGCCCAATGATGAATCTTGCTATATAGACTATATAACTCAATTAGATAGTTCATTTTTAGGTAGGCAAATTAAGGAATTAAAGAATTAGAACAGTTGCAGGTTCTCAGTGAAAATAAAGCAATATAATATATTTCAGGGGTCTTATCACAAAGGGAATGCACTTTCTACACACCTCAGATAAACATATTTTGTAGTCTGAAGAGATACGATATATTACTGCAGATCCCATTAATAGGTGAGCCAACAAGTAGGACAATACACAGGGAATATGAACAAAGATATAAATTTTCACATAAAAAAGGCTAGCTTTTTATTTTATTTTATTTTTACTGACAGGCAACTGAGAACCTGGTAGGGTCTTTTTCTCATTTTTTTCAAACAGGTACCTGAAAAAAAAACTCTGCTCCACCCCTCACCAGCAACAGAACCTGAAAGATCCGTGGATGACACCAACTGACTGGGTCTCTTAGCCTGTAGCCTACTTTTGACCAAATAGCAAACTCAACCTCGATCCTTGGAATTCAGTTCTCTAAATTCAACTGCAAATAAAGAAAGCACGCAGACACAGAGAGGCATTGATGGTCTTTACAATTCAACCACTGTGAAAGCTGTGTTGTACATGTAGTGCAGCATATATGCGGGGCCCAAGGCTTGTCTTGGTCACCAATCTTGCTTCCGAAGTAAAGATGATATGCCTTCTTCAGTTGAGAAGTGATACTTTTCTTCTGGTTGGCAAATGTCACTTCCCCACAAATGTAGCAGAAATTGTCAACAGCATTAACGCACTTTCGCGGCATTACTATTCTGTATTGTACCTAAATGGCTAAAATTATATGATTAATAAAAGTTACATGTAACAGTAGCTTAAACTGTCTCGCACACAGTCTGAAATATTTTTAAATGCTCAACCTTTCTGACTGCGTATAGTACACTGCTGATGTCAGATGGCTTCAGCAGCTGTCTGGCAGTAGTATTGCATTACATCAGAAAATGATGCAATCAACTCTGGATAATGTGTGCATGCTGGTATTATGCAATGTGATGCAATATTACATCATTCAAAGCTTATTTGGGATGTTGTTGATGTCCTACTGGATAAATTTACACGGTGAAACGTCAAAAATGAACTACATGCAATATCTTCAAAACGAGAGCCAATAATTTTTTTTTAATGTTATATTTGTGTTCAGCTCACCAAGATACTACAGATTAGGGCCTTTTAAAGTCAGTAACGATTTCAATGTTGACCAGTGTTTTCTTTGGGGGACTGTTTGAGGCTGAGTAAGGACAGGGCTGAGGGTTCCTGTGTCATTTTCTGGGGAGAGAACCTTGTCATTTCTTGGAAAATTTTTGTTTGGTCTCCCTTTGCTTTGCTTTGCTTTGTTTTAGCAACGTATTTAAAACAAAAAAAAGATTAAGTAAATTAAAGCTATATAATTCAAACTCATTTTTTGGGTGTCTGACCTATGGCGTCACGCCCTCAGTGTGTGGTATGCGGCACTTGTAGAGGTACAGTCGCGGACTCCGGGATCTGCAGGGGCTGCGCTTCAGTGTCTACTAGCGTGGAGCAGCAGATGGAAGTCGAAGTACCTCAAGAGCCCAAGGATGTTTCAGCGGGGGCTGAGGGAGACATTGAGGACCGCGGTGCAGGGGTCCAGCCGCGAGGTTGTAGTGGGCCCATCAGGGGCGCTGGCAGTGTTGGGGTCGGAGTCTCGGCTTGGAGACTTCTGCCATACTTTGTGTTGATTATGCATCAGGCATTTTGTATGCGGCATCAGGGGAAAATACCGGAGTCTGTACCTCCTACCTAGCTAGGGGCAGCTACCCGGGGTAGGGGGTCACTGGTGGTAGTTTCCCGAAAGCCGCTAAGCGGCCTAGGCCACGTGACCTTTCACCTGATGATTATGAGTGGCAAGAGACAGAGGATGCCGAGACAGGACCCGAAGCAGCGGACGAGTTGGAAGAAGGCGAAATACCAGAGCTGGAGGATTAGTCTAAAATCATCCAGATATTCCGGAAGCAGGAACTGACGGCTCTTATAACGGAATTCCTTCAGACGCTGAATCTCGCTACCGCACAAACAGTGGAAGAAGAAGAGGTGGAAGACCCTATCATTCAAGTGGTGAGACAAGCGCAGATAGTTTTTCCCGTGCACCGAGTGGTGGACCGGATGATCCAGGATGAGTGAGATTAGCCGGAAGCAGGACTGAGAGGAATTAGGACCATGAACAAGCTATGGAGTGGAGTGGAGTGGAGGAGTGGCCTAGTGGTTGGGGCAAGGTACTTCAGGCCGGAAGGTCGGGGGTTCAAATCCCACTAGAGGACAGCAACCTTGGGCCGGAAGGACTGGGGTTTCTAGTCCCACAGGTGCTCCTTGTGGTCTTGGGCAAGCCACTTAACCCTCCATAGCCCATGTTCCCTGTAAAATAGTTATCTCCAAGTTATAATGCCCTGTTCAATGTAATTTCAGTTTGTTCGATGTAAACCGCACTGATGCAGAATAGCGTGGTATATAAGAGAATGTAATAAATAATAAATAAATAAATATCCTTTGGCGGATAAGGACAAAGAGAGGTTCCGCTCGCCTCGAATTGATGCAGCAGTGTCAGTGGTTACAAAGAAGACCACCATACCGGTGGAAGATAGTGCGGCTTTAAAGGATGCACAAGACAGGAAAGTCGATGGTTTATTGAAACAATCCTTTGAGGCTAACGCTCTGTCCTTACAGGCTTCCATTTGTGGAGCCTGGGTGGTGAGAGCATGCCTCTGATGGTCTCAGCGCTTACGGCTGTCTACTCGCCTGGAGCAGGAAGAGGTCAGAGAGTTGGATCGACTAGAGTCTGGGTCGGCATATTTAGCAAATGTGCATTATGATTTAATTTGTGCACTGGCTAATAGTATGACTTCCTTGGTGGCCGCCCGGAGATCTCTGTGGTTGAGGAATTGGGCGGCCAATGGTTCGTCCAAGGCATGTCTCAAGTAAGCTCCCGTTTAAAGGAATGTTGTTTGGGGAGGATCTAGATCAGTTGGTTAAGAATCTTGGTGAGACCAAAGGGGGGAGACTTCCAGAGGATAAGCCCAAGCAAGGGAAGTCCTTACCGGCGTTTCGAAGCAAGTTCAAAGATTTCAGGAGATTCCCTACTTCTCGTTTGGGAGGTTTCCAAAGAGGACGATTTGCTTCGAGGGCCCAGGGGTTTCGTGGGTTTTGGGGAGCAAGCAGAGGTTTCACAGTGGCCTCCACAGTGAGATCTCTGAAAACAATGAAAGCAGGTGGGTCCCGGTGGAGATGGCAACCGATAGGCGGGCGACTTCGGGAATTTCTTCCTGCCTGGGCCCAAATAATGTCCGACCAGTGGGTATTAGAAGTAATTTGCGATGGTTATGCGCTGGAGTTCGCAAAACCCGTACGGGATTCGTTCATGATGTCTCCCTGCAAAGGCCTGGCAGTTCGCTGTACGTTAGATCGGGTCTTACAAATGGAAGCGGTCGCGCCGGTGCCACTTGCTGATTACGGCAGGGGTCGATACTCAATTTATTTCATAGTACCAAAGAAGACGGAGCAGTTCGGCCTATATTGGACCTCAAAGGGGTGAACTGGTGTCTTCGAGTACCGCATTTCAGGATGGAAACGTTGAGGTTGGTCATTGTGGCGGTGCGACAAGGGGAGTACTTGACTTCCCTTGATCTTACGGAAGCATATTTGCACATTCCAATCAGAGCGGCTCATCAGAAGTTTCTGTGGTTCGCTCTTCCTTGAGGGCATTATCAATTTCAAGCGTTGCCCTTTGGTCTGGCGACAGCGCCGAGGACGTTCACCAAGATCTTGGTAGTGGTAGCAGCAGCATTATGGAAGGAAGGGATTCTGGTTCATCCTTATCTCAACGTTTGGTTGATTCGAGCAAAATCTGAGACCGAGAGCATTCAAAGTTGTGAAGTTTTTACAGAGTCTCGGTTGGGTGGTCAACCCGACCAAAAGCCGCTTAATACCTTCTCGGGATCTTGAGTATCTAGGGGTACGGTTCGACACTCAGACAGGAGTGGTGTTTCTGCCGAATCGTCGAGTGCAAGCCCTTCGGCAACTAGTGCGCAAGTTCAGAGCTTCTCCGGCTCCCTCAGCGTAGATTTATCTTCGCGTGCTGGGAACAATGGCGGCGACCCTGGAAGTGGTGCCGTGGGCCAGATTTCATATGCAGCCGTTACAGAGAGCGCTGCTTTGCCACTGGTTGCATCAGTCCGATTCCTTGAACAAACAGCTCCCCTGTCCGCTCAAGGTCAGGCAGTCTCTTCGGTGGTGGCTGCTTCCGGAATCCTTAAAAGCGGGAATGCCTCTGGAACAGCCAGAGTGGCTTCCATTGCTGACGGACGTGAGTCTCGCAGGATGGAGAGCGCATTGCGAAGGTCAGTTCGCACAAGGCACTTGGTCCGTTCTAGAGAGCAGGTGGTCAATCAACCGGCTAGAGATGAGAGTGGTCTATCTGGCACTTCAAAAGTTCGAGGCTACGGTGACAGGTCGAGCGGTGTGCTTGCTGTCGGTCAACTCAACGACGGTGGCCTACATCAATCGGCAGGGCGGTACAGGAAGTACGGCCATGGAAGAGGAGGCAGAGGCACTGTTTTCATGGGTAGAGCAGAGATTACCAGCGATATTGGCAGCGCACATTGTGGGAAAGGACAATGTGATGGCGGATTTTCTCAGTAGGGTTTGGGTGGATGCCGGGGAGTGGGAGCTGCATCCGGACGTGTATGCCCAAATAGTTCGCAGATGGGGACCGCCAGTCATGGACCTCATGGCGACGTTTCGGTCATCAAAGATCAGCTGTTTTTTCAACATGTGGCGAGAAAGAATGTCAGAAGAGATCGACACCCTGATGCAACGTTGGCCGTCAGCAGGTCTCCTTTATGTCTTTCCCCCATGGGCACTCATAGGGCGAGTAGTTCAGCGTATCGAGGCTCATCAGGGAAGGGTGCTATTAATAGCGCCAGACTGGCCAAGACGCCCGTGGTATGCTAATCTCATTCGCCTGCTCAATGGGCATCCCTGGAGGTTACCGGTAGCGGAAGATCTGTTGCTGCAAGGTCCGCTGTGAATGCCTCAAGTGGATCAGTTCTCGCTTATGGTTTGGCCATTGAAAGGGCAAGGCTGAAGAAGAAGGGCTATTCTGCAGCAGTCATCGCCACTTTATTGAGAGCAAGAAAACAGTCAATGTCTCTTGCATATGTCCGTATTTGGCACATTTTTGAGGACTAGTGTTCACAGCGGCAAGTTCGGGCATCAACAGTGTCCGTACCCTTGGTCTTAGGCTTTCTGCAAGATGGGTTTGATAAAGGGCTAGTGGCCAGTTCCTTGAAAGTCCAGCTGGCAGCTATTTCATGCTATCGAGGCAAGGTGCAGGGAATTGCTCTAGGTGCTCATTCCAATGTTTTGCGTTTCCTTAAAGCGGTAACCAGACTGCGGCCCTCGAGGAGAGTTTTATAGTGCCGCCGTGGGATCTCAATTTGGTCTTAGAGGTGTTAACTAAAGAGCCTTTTGAACCTTTACGCCAGGCGTCAGGTAAGGATTTGACTTTAAAGACCGTGTTTTTGATAACCATCTGTTCGGCGAGGCGAGTTTCGGAGTTACAGGCATTGTCATGTAGAAAGCCGTTTTTGTCCTTTTCTAGAGAGAAGGTGGTCTTGCGACTGGTCCTATCGTTCTTGCCAAAGGTGGTATCTGATTTTCATCTGAACCAAATGGTTTTGCTTCCAGTTCTTGGTTCCCTGGAAGGGGATGCTTCTGATCATAACTTACGCCATTTGGACATAAAACGCTTGTTGCGGCACTACTTGAAAGTTTTTTAGAAACCTTCCGCAAGTCGGCCCGTCTTTTTGTGTTGTTTGGAGGTCCCCGCCAAGGGGAAGCGGCGGCAAAGGCGTCCATTTCACGCTGGATTAAAGAAGCAATTGCATCAGCATACCTGTTGCAAGGTCGTGCAGTTTCAATGGGCTTACGAGCTCACTCTACCAGAGCGCAAGCAACTTCCTGAGCGGAACACAGTTTGGTTCCACCAGGGGAGATCTGTAGGGTGGCCACCTGGTCCTCTCTTCATACTTTCAGTAAGCACTACAGCCTAGATGTTCTGGCAGCGAAAGATGCCTGTTTCGGGTCGGCGGTGTTGTGAGCCGGTTGGAAAGGTCCCTCCCAATGATTACTGCTCTCTTACATCCCAGAGGTGGAGGACTAAACTGGAGGAACGATAAGGAAATGATAAATCTCCAGGAACAAGCAGGAATGTAGCCTTCACATATGGGTATCGTTGGTACCGACGGAGCCTGCGCGGGAACGCTCCCCAGTGTCCAATAGGAAAGCTTTCAGGAGCATCCCACAGCGCCTGCGTGCTGCCTTCCCGCCTTTCTCAACTGTCCCTCTCCAGTTCTTCATTTTCCGCAGACCCGACAGATCGCACATCCTGGCACCACAGAAAATAATTCCCTTCTATTCTTTTTTGTGGTCGCGTCTGCTTTCCTTCGACGCTACACCGGTACTGCCGGTTCTTTTTTCTTTTTTTCCAAAAAAACCCCCTTAACCCTTTCTTCTGGAGTCTTTTCCAGTTATTTTCTCCTCAGGTGCCACACGCCATTTTGGGCACTAGGCCCAACTTTTCCTTTAAAATGGAAAAGCCCTCTTCGGGTTTTAAAAAGTGTTCCAAGTGTGGTGGTACTATCTCTGTCACCGACACCCATGAGTGGTGCCTCAAATATTTAGGTCCTGACCACTCTGTTTCGGAGTGTGTTGCCTGTGGGATGATGTCGAAAAGGGGCCGGCAAAACCGAGCTGCTAAACGTAGCACCCTTTTTCCCTCCGATGCAGCCTCTGTGGCATCGACGTCTTCCAGGGCTTTGTCTTCCTCCCATGGATCTCAGGTAACTAAACATAAATCTAGCCGCTCCTCAAAGTGTAGATCTCCCTCTAAGCATCGAGATGCCTCTGGCGTTGCCCTTGAGGGACTTTCACCGGCAAAATTGCCCCGGTGGGAGGCTTCGGCTTCCAAAGCACTAACGGGGCTCCAGGATGTTCTCGAGGCCTCAACCTCGGCAGAACTACTGGTGCCATGCTCTGGGGTACCGGCTGCTTCATCCGGTACCGATACCCAAGCATCGGCAGCGTCGATAGACCAGAGATTCTTGGCTATTGAACGCAGTCTGGCGGCTCCTCTCATGGCCTTGATGCCCCTGAAACCGCTTCAGACAATTCAACCGGTACTGGCACCGACTGCATCAGCATCGGCAGGTATTTTACCGGGACCGAGTCATGCTTATCCATCCGGTATCGACAAGTTGGTACCGGCCCCCTCCGATGCCGACTTCGATCGGTACCGGTACCGTGCCTTGCACGATCACCCGGATCGGAGATACTTTGAATCCTCGGATGAGTCTGAAGACTCTGAAAGCTCTGCCGATACCAGAGTACTTCTTCCTGAGGATTCTTCTTCTCCTTAGCATAGGATGTCTCCACCAGAAGATATATCCTTTCAGGATTTTATCCGAGATGTGGCTCAAGGTCTTTCCATCACAGTGGCTCCTGAAAAAGAGCCTAGGGCAATGGAATTAGAAATCCTAAAATACTCTAAAGCTCACAAGGAGGCAGCTACCTTACCTATTAATGAGATCTTGCATGATCTCATGTTAAGGATGTGGGAAACACCTCTAACCACATCTCCTCACTCTCGAAGACTCAACACCAAGTATCGAGTTCCTCCTTGTCCTGGGTTTCAGAAGACTCAGCTACCACACCATTCCATGGTGGTGGAATGAGCTATGAGAAGGATCAAGAGTGCAAAAAGGCATGCATCTAATCCTCCTGGACGTGAGTGTAGGACTCTTGATGCCTTTGGATGTCGAACCTTCCAGGCTTCCATGCTTTCTGCTAGGATCAGTTCCTATATATTATAAATGGGAATGTTCCTTAAGGAGGTCACGGGTGATTTAGAGCTTATGAGCCCTCTCCTTCCTGATGATAAGATGCAGGATTACCTCGCCCTTGTCAAACATGCTCAGGATGTTTCCAAGTTTGTGAATTGTGCAGCCTTTGACTGCTTTGAGTGCATAAGCAGAACCTCTGCTATTGCCATAGGTGCACGTAGGATTGCCTGGCTCCAGGCATCTGACTTGGAACTTTGGGTACAGGATAAACTAGGGAATACTCCTTGCACAGGAGAGAATCTCTTTGGCTAGAATTGGTAGGAAAAAGCTAATGAGATAGATGCTGACAATATCACTTTGGATGGATTGTCTAAATCTACAGCTGATCCTGCAAGGAAAAAAATCCTACAAGAAACCATTCTTCAGTAAGAAGTTTTATCCCTCCTATACCAAGCAGGGGCATCGTTTAGGTCAGTCTGCCCAAAAGGGACAGCAGCAACAACCTAGGCAAAGAAAAACAAAAGCTGCTAAACCTCAACCGGCTCAGCCTCCACAGGGTCTTTGACTCCTATCTAGAGAACTTTGCCTTCCTGGCCATGAACAGCCCAGAACCTTCCACCATTCCAGGAAGGTTATGTCATTTTGCCCCAGATGGTATCAGATAACAGCAGAAAATTGGACTCTGTCTATTGTAAGAGAGGGGTACAAGCTTCATTTCCTCAGCATGCCCCCTCCTACAATGGTAAGACAGTTCAATTCTCAGACCTCTCTCAATGACCAGTTAGGTCAAGAGTTCACTATGCTTCTTGCCCAAGGGGCAATAGAAGAGGTACCCATTCTCCAACAGGGTACAGGGTTCTACTCCCCCTATTTCCTTATGCCAAAGAAAACAGGAGGACACAGACCCATTTTAGACCTCAGAGAATTGAACAAATTCCTGTTCAAAGAGAAGTTCAAAATGATTTCTCTAGGAACTCTGCTGCCATATCTTCAGAGTCAGGATTGACTTTGTTCTCTAGATCTCAAGGATGCATACACTCATGTTCTCATCCATCCAACTCATCGAAAGTTCCTTTGCTTTCTATTTCAAGGGAAGCACTACCAATACAGGGTTCGTCCCTTTGGCCTGGCCTCGGCACCAAGGGTGTTCACAAAATGCATGGCTGTGGTGGCAGCATTTCTTCGCACCCTAGGAATATTTGTCTTCTCTTATTTAGACGACTGGCTCATTCAAGCCCCTTCAGAGCCAGAGGCCAGGGTTGCTCTCTCTCGCACAATGCGCATCCTTCAGTATTTGGGACTTGTCATAAACTTCCCAAAATCCAACCTTGCTCCCACTCTGTCCCTAGAGTTTATAGGAGCTATGCTGCATACCAGACAGACAAGGGCCTATCTTCCACTGCCCCACTGCCTTCGCATTGTGCAGTTAGCTTCCCAAGCAGTGCTAAAACCTCACTTCACTGCTCGGGAAATGTTACAATTGCTAGGCCACATGGCATCCACCGTGCATGTCGTTCCTTACGCTCGCCTCCATATGAGGGCAGCCCAGTGGACTTTATCCACTCAATGGACTCAGGTGTCACGTTGCCTGTCAGACAAAATAGCAAACTCAGATCGCCTTATTTTGTCCCTCCAATGGTGGCAATCACCCCAAAATCTTTTGGTGGGGTCCCCTTTTCAGCAACCTCCACCCCAAGCCACTCTAACAACAGATGCCTCACAGGTGGGTTGGGGAGCCCACCTGCAAGGCCTCCCTATCCAGGGTACCTGGATTCCACAGGAGACCTATCTACATATCAATCTCCTGGAGCTCAGAGCAATCTTCCTTGCTCTTCGAGTATTCCACACCCAGCTCAGCTACAAGACAGTCCTAGTTCAAATGGACAATCAAGTAGCCATGTTCTATGTGAACAAGCAGGACGGCACAGGCACTCTGTTGCTATGCAATGAAGCTTTGCGACTTTGGGCCCTCGCCATAGAGCATCAGATTCATCTCCTTGTGGCGTATATTCCAGGCATTCAAAACTCTTGGGCAGACAGACTCAGTCGAGTTCTGCTTCCACACGAATAGTCTCTCCATGCAGACCAGGTGGCCAAAATTTTCCAAATTTGGGGAACCCTGGACATAGACCTCTTCGCAAGTTCGCTGAATGACAAACTTCCCCAGTTCTGTTCCAGAATTCCGGCTCAGGGTTGTCAGGCCAGGGATGCTTTCCTCCTCCATTGGGGCCAGGACCTCCTGTATGCCTTTCCACCCATTCCCCTAATTCCCAAAACCCTGTTCAAGCTTCAGAGAGACAGAGGTCATATGATTCTCATAGCTCCATATTGGCCACGGCAAATGTGGTACCCTATGCTCCTACATCTCTCTCAAGCTCCGCCTCTGGAGTTAGGATCTGCTCCAAATCTCCTTTCTCAGGAGGACGGGATGCTGTGGCATCCCAGTCCCCAGTTGCTGCATCTCAGGGCCTGGTTGCTGAAAGCCTAGAACTTCACGGCTTAACCTTTCTCAGCAGGTAAAGGATATCCTTTATACTTCCAGGAAGCCTTCCACAAGACGCTCTTATGCTTTCAAGTGGAAAAGATTTACCATATGGTGCTCGCAGAAGGGTCTTAACCCTCTTGCATTACTTCTGGAATCATTACTGGAGTATCTCCTTCATTTATCAAATGCAGGGCTTAAGACCAATTCAGTGAGAGTTCATTTGAGTGCTATTGCAGCTTCTTTCAGGCCTCTAAATTGGCAACCTATTTCCTCTCATCCTCTCATAGCGAGATTTATGAGAGGCCTTCTTTTAACTAAGCCTCCCATTAAGCCACCACCGGTGGAATGGGACTTAAATTTGGTTCTTGGGCAGCTTATGAAACCGCTTTTTGAACTATTAACCACTACCTCCTTGAAATTCCTTTCCTGGAAGGTCATCTTTCTTATTGCAATCACATCAGCACGTCGCACCAGTGAATTGCAAGCATTGGTGGCTGATCCTCCTTATACAAGGTTCCATCATGATAAGGTAGTCCTTAGGACTCATCCACACTTTATGCCAAAGGTGGTGTCACCTTTTCATTTAAACCAAGCGGTTTACCTTCCTGTATTCTTCCCAAGGCCTCATGCCTCAAATGCAGAAAGGAATCTTCATACTTTGGATTGTAAAAGGGCTCTGGCCTTTTACTTACAAAGGAAACAGCAATATAGGAAGTCCTCTCAACTTCTTGTTGCTTTTGATCCTAGTCATTTTGGACTTCCAGTCTCCAAAAGAATACTGTCTAACTGGATTGCACAGTGTATATCTTTTGCCTATGAGAGTAAAAACCTTCCGCTGGAAGGCCATGTCACAGCTCACAATGTGAGAGCTATGGCCGCCCCTATGGCTCATCTTCACTCTGTGTCTATTGATGACATCTGCCGAGAAGCTACTTGGGCTTCGGTTCATACCTTCACAGCCCATTACTGCTTAGACAAGGACTCCCGCTGGGATGCCTTGTTTGGTCAGGCTGTTCTTCAACACCTGTTCCATACTTAATCAACTCCTACCCAGCATCCCTGATAGGATGCCAGAGATCCATGGGGGGAAGTGGAGCCCTTTCACAAGGGCACACAACTTCGGGGGTTTCTTCCTGGCATCTAGATCTAGGGAGTCCCCATATGTGAAGACTACATTCCTGCTTGTTCCTGGAGGTAGCATAGTTACCTGTAACAGGTGATCTCCGGGAACAGCAGGAATTTAGTCTTCACAACCCACCCACCTCCCCTAGGAGTTGTATCTCTCTGTCTCTCTCTTTTTCTCTCCCTCTCTCTTTTGTCTCAGCTTTACACTCAACTGGAGAGGGACAGTTGGGAAAGGCGGGAAGGCAGCACGCAGGTGCTCTGGGATGCTCCCAAAAGCTTTCCTATTGGACGCTGGGGAGCATTCCCACGCAGGCTCCGTCGGTACCGACGATACCCATATGTGAAGACTAAATTCCTGCTGTTCCCGGAGATCACCTGCTACAGGTAAGTAACTATGCTTTACACTTACCTGGTAATTGTAGTTCCTGGAGGAACTCCAGTTTAGTCCTCGTTCCTGCCTGGGTTTGTATCGTTGGCAGTAATGGTTCAGTTGGGAGAAGTGTGCACTACCGGTAAGGTTTCATTATTAACTGATTCTTTTTCTCATAGCTCTGGTTTTATCTGTCTGTTTTTATCTCTTCTTACTCTTTGTGCTGTCTTATTCTATAGAGGGCAGACGGGAAGGGTGCATGGCAGTTTTCTCCTTGCTGGGGGGGAAATTTAGGTTGCACAGTTACTAGTTCTAAGTTCATTTCGCTATAGAGTTTACATTTTTTTTTAATATGATAGCTACTTATTTGTTGCTCCTTTGAGTGTGCTTTGTAAATAGTTCACTGGGGCTGATGGGAGAGGCCGTCGTAGTACATCCAGTGATGTCACGATTTTGACATGCCCAGTCTCCAAGCTGCAGGAGGAGGTACACAACCCAGAGGTGGAGGACTAAACTGGAGTTCCTGGAGTGTAATTATCATATTCTGTCTTGTTCTCACAATGTCATCTCAAAATGAAACCTTGGTTTTTATAACATCTCTTTCTCCAGACTGCTGGCCTTGTCAGCAACATTCCAAACCATTCTTCATATTAACCCTTTTCAGAGGGTCCTGGGACCCTACTTCAAGTTACTTCCAACAGTACCAAAGCTCCAACAGCAGAAATATGGCTGATAAACATGGTGCCAAAGCTGTCACACCCATTACCACTTCTACTTCCGTCCAGACAGTCAGATCCAAGGCATGGAACATTTTCAATATGCAAGATACCTGAAGATTTAATCCCTCAGGAAACAAGGGGGAGAACTGAAAGAGCAGATGGTGAGGCTAAGAGTTATCTGTGACAATGAGAGGTACAATGATGAAATGTTTCTAGAGGTATCTAAGATCTCCAGCAGAAGGGGCGATAACACTGTATGAAAAGATGACAGCTGGACAAAGATAACCAGAGCCTGCAGTCTCAACACCATGACTCCATCTTCTCTAGAACTGAGGAACCAGTATGCAGCCCTGGAAGAAGGAAGAGGCACAACATCCCAGGACCAGTATCAGAGCTTAAAACCCCCAAAATTGTAGGATAAGCAGTCACTAGGAAATGAAGGTAGTAGTGGTTGGTGACTCCTTTCTAAGGTGTACAGAGGGATCCATCTGCTGTCCATACATTATGTCCCGGGAGGTGTGTTGTCTGCCTGGTGCCAAAAACTGAGATGGTAAGGAAAGTTTGCTGAGATTCCACCAGCTTACTCACTATTTTCAAATGCTATTCATTCATTCTGGGACTAATGATACTGCTACATTCCTACCTGAGCATATCAGAAGTGACATTGTGGCTCTTGGAGAGGAAGTGAAGCAATTAGGTGTGCATGTGATGTTCCCCTCAATCCTCTCTGTCAATGATCAGGGCTGAAGCTGAGAGACTTGCATCCTTGAGATGAATGCCTGATTGTGTGGATGGTTTCTTCAAGAGCATTTTGGCTTCCTAGAGCATGGGATAATTTTCCAAGGGCTGCTGAATGAAGATGGCATCTATCTATTGGAAAAGGGGGAAAGTGTCTTCCACCATAGATTGACTAATCTACTGAGGGGGCTTTAAATTAGGAACATCGGAGACGGGTGAACAAAGCCCTAAGTAAGTAAAATCCCTCAGGTAAGTAGAACAGTAAGGACCTGATATTCTAAAGACATTTACATGGTTTACAGACCTGTAAACTGTATAAGTGCTGCTGAACAGGATATTCAATGGCATTAACACAGTGCTGCTGAATATCCCCAACTAACGCCGCTATACATCCTGATGCTAACCGCTTAGCATCGGGGCATGTCATGGGCATTCCGGAGTGTGTTGTGTGCGGTGACAGTCGCAAACCAAGTAGCAGCGATATTGAACCGCTGACCGGTTAGTGACCTGCAGATAAAACTAGGTGAAGCAAAAGCTGACCTAGTTTTACCCACAGGAGTTAACCGGGTAGCGTTATATCATCGCCACTACCCGGTTAGATTCTATGACATTGGAGGCTATTCAATGCCCAGGCTACATATGATCCCGATATTGAATATCCAGGGTTAGAGGTTGGCGGTGATAGCTATGCGCCGTAGCAGCACATAGCCATCCCAGATGAATATCGGGCCCTAAAAAAATAGTATAGAAAAGGAAAAAAGGAGCAACATCTGGAGAGCTGCATATGCTAATGTTCCTAATATGCAATTTAAAGTCCTAGATTTAGAAGTTGTAATGGAAGAGGCTGAATATTATATTATATTATATTATATTATATTATATTATATTATATTATATAGCAGGATTTACAGAGACATAGTACACAGAAAACAATTACTGGTTCATAGTTATCTCAGGCAATAATCTATTCAGAAAAGACAGGGTCAGAAATAAAGGAGGATGAGTGGCACTATGGGGATTATTTTATAAAGGATACACACTGGTTATGCATGGGAATGAGTCAGGCACTAAGCACAATTTTATAACCTGGAGAAGTGTACATGGGTGATTGGCAGTGCCCATAATTACATGCCTGGAAAAAGGATGTTGGGAGGGTGGAAAATGGGTATGCAGTTGGGGCGGGAATTTACACACAGATGACATATTCCATAAGCGTCATGCATGTGTGTGTCAGCAAAGCCATATGCCCACATTTATGCTTGCCATATATACCAACCAGACCATGAGAAAGACATCAGGAATGTGTTTTCTGGCATTTGCTGCTGCTGTTTGATGTTCTGCTGAGTGGTTAGTCCTAGATCCATCTGCATCCACTGTTCTGAGACATCCCCCTATGCAAGCTGTATTTCCTAACTCCCACTGCCCTTTCTCCCCACCTTGCCTGAAAAGGATCACCCCCACCAACTCCTCTGCCTGCCAGACCCCCACCCCTGCTGTTCTGCACCTATTGTTCTGTTGTGACTGGATCTATGTATCAGTGTGTGTCCTGGCATGTGTATATGTATGTGTAAGTGTTGATGCCATTGTGTGTGAGCATCTGTGTCCATCTGAGTTAATGTTTGTTTGAGTGTCAGAGTGGCTGGTGGTGGTAAGTGTGGGTGTTGGTGGTAGTTCTGGGTACTGGTGGTAGGTGTGGGTGCTAATGGTGGAGTATGCAGCTGCAGAGACAAAAGACAACCATGAGTGTGGCTCAGTAGTGGAGACATTGTGTAGTTATGGGCAGAAGAGAGAGGCAACAGATAAGGATTTACCCACTGCAGAGGGTGTACAAGCCCAGGACCCAGTTCCTGGACCTCAAAGAGGAGGAACGCATACTGAGGTTCTAATTTGACAAGAAGACCATCATGCACTTGTGCAGCCAATCGGAGGCTTAACTGGAGCCCCCAGCATGGAGGGGCAGTGTCTTGCTAGTGCATCTGAAAATGATGAAAACCCTGGCTTTCCCAGCCACAAGAACTTTAAAAATACCCCTTGAGGTCACAGCAGGCATCAGTCAGGCAGCCACCTCTTACTGCATATCTCGGTTCCTAGAAATGTTAAGGAGAGACACACAGTACATTGTCTTCCCTGAGGCTGAGGCTGAGCTGCAGCAACATCAAACGTTGACAGAATTCTACAAATTGACACATTTCTCCTCTTTGCTCAGAGCAATTAACTACACACATATTGCCATCAGACCTCCTGCAGGAAGGGAGACAATTTACTGCAACCACATAACCTACTCCCTAAACATTCAGCTTTTAATCATGCAAGTGTTGAATATAATGTAAGAAACTTCATTAGATGTGTGTGTGTCTTCTACCCTGGCTCGTGTGATGATACAGACATTCTGTCACAGTCTGGTGTAAATAAATGCTTCCAGAGTAGTCAGATTGCTGGCTTCTAGGTGAGCACACAGGACCGATGGCACACATATACACACAGAGCACAGATGGGAGACAGAAGGACTACCAAAAGGGACTGCTACAACTGGTAATAGGTCTACACTTGTTAGTATAATCTTCTGGAATAAACTCTAAATCTTGGGGTAAAAGGAGCTTCTTGGGGTTAAATCTGATAAATCTGTGTATTTTAGAATTCAGTGTTTTTGCTAAGTCAGTCAGGTCTTAGTAGCACCAGTGAGCTTTGTATTTAAGTCAAAGCAGAATATAGCTTAGCATAGAACATAAAATAAGAGTAAATAGACTCTGAAATTTGTTTCTAGAGAGCTTTACATTTCAATCAAATCAGAGTATAGCTTAACCCTTTCATGGCTGTTGTTGCCATATGGCAACCTTCAAATTTTCCCCCGGATTCTATATTTCCAAAATATCCGCACACTGTGTATGAAATGTGATGTGTATCTGTGCTTGACATCTGAAAAAAACTGTTATTTAAACTATCACACCCAGCAGTAAATGAAACTGATGCCAAGACTATTTTTTAATTTTCAGCCATTCAGGACCGTAGTTGCCATATGGCAACAGTAAATATTGTTTCTTAGAAATAACATTTTTTTCAAAAAATATTCTGCATAATTTAGCTCAAATCTTAATAAAAAAAAAACAGAAAAATAATTTCAGTTACAAAACAATTATGTGGACGCGGAAGGGTTAAACATAGAAAATAAAATACAGTAAATAGTTACTGAAATAAATTTGTTTCTAGAGAGCTTTTTTGCTTAAATCAGAATATGTTTCTAGTGACCTTTACAAATAACCCAATTAGGAGGCAAAAGATCTGTGAAGTTGCTTTAAATAGGTGTTAAAGGCAAGTGACAGATCAAAGGGGCAATTTAAAAGGCTTCTTCTGTCAAACCAAGGGCTGTGTGAATCACCCAGGAAATTGGTAAGCTACCTTAGAAGCACAGGACAGGGCACTGTATAGCAGCCAACTTTTAATAATATTCACATGCTCTACACAACAAAACTCCGATCTTACTGCACTGAAACCCTATATATAAGGAGCCAACCAAGGATGCCTCCTTATATTCCTTGACCTGTCTTCAGCCTTTGACTCCCTCCCCCACCATAAACTCCTATCCAGACTCCATGAAATAGGACTAAGAGATACAACCCTAAAGTGGTTCCACTCTTACCTGGACAACCAAACCCAACAGGTCCACATAGGGAATGACACATCCCTACCATTTACCCTACAACAAGGTGTTCCCCAGGGATCAAGTCTCTCGGCACTCTTATTCAATATCTTCCTTCAACCAGTTTGCAAGATTTTCCAAAGCCATGGAATCTCATACAAAATCTATGCAGATGACATTATGTGCTACACCCCTTTCAACCTAGCAACCCCTGACTTTACAAAGTTAAGTGATTGCCTTTCAAACCTAAAAACATGGCTCCTATAGCACAACCTCCTAATCAACCAATCTAAAACAGAAGCCCTACAAGTGTTTACCAATACCTCATATACCCCACCAACAACCCTTACTCTCAGCGACCTCACCCTTACCTTAAAAAACCAAGTAAAATACCTAGGAATCATACTCGACCAAAACTTCACTTTCACTGAACAAATAAAAAAGACAGCTAATACAATATATGCAAAACTATGTACCCTCCGAAACCTTCAACCTCTCCTGAATCCCGACTCCTTCCATACTGTCTGCCAGGCACTCACACTCCCATCCCTTGATTACTGCAATCCTATCTACCAGGGCCTCCCCAAGACTAGCTTGCACCCTATCCAAATGACCCAGAACACTATAACGCGTCTCATCACAAACAACCCTAGACGATCACACATCACACCACTCCTCTATGATCTCCACTGGCTCCCCATACAACTCTGAGTTAAATTCAAAGTTATCACCCTCACTCACAAAATCATATCCAACAAGTCAGCACCATGCCTCTCCTCACTCCTATCTAACTCCAATAACAACAGAACATGCCGCACCTCCACCAAAAATCTCCTTACCATCCCAACCTCCAAAAGACATAGCAAGCAATCCACCTGTAACAGAACTTTCTCCCTCTATGCCCCTTCTCTATGGAACGCCCTTCCATATGAACTAAGGAACTGCTCAGACCACATAGAGTTCCAGAAGAAATTAAAAACACATCTCTTCCAAGAACATTTTTCCCTACCACCATAGCCTACACCTGACAACCCCTCTCGTATCCAACCCCCCTACCCCATCCTACACTCCTCACCTTCTAGCAACCCCCCAATAACTGGTACAAACCGTTGTAAATAGTTGATATTGCGAAAGTGCAAATCCATGTAAATACTTGATCATTGTAAAAAGTTCTGTTATATATACACATGTTCAATGTGAGCAGACGAAACACACTGCATTGTTATGTTTGCTGTAAACCATCTTGATTTTCAGAAAGACGGTATATAAAAACTGTTAAATAAATAAATAATGTCTGCTTTGGCTCCCTCCCTGACTCCTACCCACCCCAGGATAATCGTAACTTTATAAGTGCTTAAATCTCTTAAAGGGAAGGAAGAGCCCATATTTCACTCTCAGGTGTGGCTCTTTATCTTCATCAGGCATACATTAAGGAGTTGAGATTAATTAATGTTGAGGTGAACAAAGACCATTAAAAGCATTAGGTATAGTTTTATTAGTATAAGTATCCCCAGCAAAACCTACGTGTAAGTAAACAACTTAAATACCTAAATACAACCTTAAAACTAAGATGCAGACAGCAGTCCAGCAGCGAGATGGGAGCTTTCCAGTCTTTTGCATTGAGTGTCACATGTATGATTTTCTCCCAGATGGTGAGGGGTCTTACATGTACACTAGGTACAAAGAGCTCTTTGCTCTCGGGGAATGAGTCCGATCTCATGAGGCTAGAGTAGTAGAATTGGAGGACATAAGGAAGATAGAGAGGTACATAGACGAGACCTACAGGGCTGTAGAACTGAAGTCTCGCCTCCAGTCTGGCAGCATCTCTGTTGCCATGGAGGAGAGAGGTCACGTGACAGGAGAGCATCACCCTGGTGTGGCAGGAAGTGATCCTGTAGTTAGGACCTGTCCTCCAGGTGATGTAAAACCCTCTCGCATCAAGGAGGTTTCTCCAGAGCCATGTGCCCACAAGGGAAGAGTTACAACAGCCATTATAGTTGGTGATTCAATTTTTAGGCATGTAGATAGCCAGGTGGCTGGTGGATGTGAGAATCACCTGGTAACATGCCTGCTTGGGTCTTAGATAGTGCTGGGGAGGAGTCTGCTGTCTTGGAACATGTTGGTATTAATGACATAGGAAAGTGTGGTAGGGAGGTTCTGGAGGCCAAATTTAAGCTTTTAGGTAGGAAGTTGAAATCCAGAACTTCCAGGGTAGCATTCTCCGAAATGCTTCCTGTACCACACGCAGGACCCCAAAGGCAGGCAGAGCTCTGGAGTCTCAATGCATGGATGAGACGATGGTGCAAGGAAGAGGGCTTTGGATTTGTTAGGAACTGGGCAACATTCTGGGGAAAGGAAGGGTTTTTCCAAAGGGATGGGCTCCATCTTAACTGGGATGGAACCAGGCTGCTGGCATTAATATTTAAAAAGGAGATAGAGCAGCGTTTAAACTAGATAATAGGGGAATGTCAACAGTCGCCCAAGAGTGTATGGCTCGAAACTATATATCCTTGAAGGATACTAGCAAAAAACTAGTTAGGGCATATCGACAGAGAGGTTCCAATAAAGACAAAAGTAACCCAAATGTCCTTAAGTACAGAGCAGACAGAGCTTAAAAATTCCAAATTACCCCTGCCTACTGATAACCAGATTGATATGAATAAAATACAGCCTCTAAAATGCTTGCACGCAAATGCTAGACGTCTAAAAAACATAAGTGGGAGAGTTAGAATGTATAGCAGTAAATGAGAGGTAAGATATGATTGGTATCTCAAGAGATATGGTGGAAGGAGGACAACCAGTGGGCACTGTAATACCTGGGTACAAACTATATCATAATGATAGAGCAGATCAAATTAGTGGAGGGGTTGCACTCTATGTTAGAGAGGGCATTGAGTCACAAAGGATTAAAGTGTTGCAGTAAACAAAATACGCTGTAGAATCTCTATGGATTGAAATTCCATGTAAAATGGGGAAGGCAATGGCAGTGGGGGTGTTCTATCGATCGCCTGGCCAGAATGAACAAATGGATGATGAAATGCTCAAAGAAATCAGGGAAGCTAACAATATTTACAGCACAGTAGTAATGGGTGATTTCAATTACCCTGGTATCAACTGGGTCAGTGTCATGGCAGGACATGCTAGAGAGATAAAGTTTCTAAATGAAATAAATGACTGCTTCTTGGAGCATCTGGTTCATGAACTGACAAGAGGGGAAGCCATTCTGGACGTAGTCCTTAGTGGAACAGAAGATCTGGTGCAAGAGATAAGGGTGTTGGAGGCACTTGGCAATAATGATCATAGCATGATCGCATTTGATTTAATAAATGGAGGAAGGATGGCAAGGAAATCCACAATACTATCTTTTAACTTTCAAAAGGTGGCTATGATAAAATGAGGAATATAGTTAAGAAAAAAGCTAAAAAGAGCAGTTGCAAAGGTTAAAGAGTTACATAAAGCATGGGTGGTGTTTAAAAATACTATGTTGGAAGCCCAGACCAGCTGTGTTCCACACTAATTAAAAGTGGAAGGAAGTAAAAAAACAGGTTTAAAGGTGAGGTGAGAGAAGCTGTTGTTGCCAAAAAAGCACCTTTCAGGAAACGGAAAAAGGAGCCAAATGATGAAAATTGGAAACAACATAAGCACACTGGCAAGTTAGATGCAAGGAATTGATAAGGCAGGCAAAGAGAGAATTTGAGAAGAAGCTTGCTGTGGAAGTAAAAACACATAATAAAGACTTTTTCAAGTACATTCATAGCAAAAAAAAACTGTGAAAGAATCAGTTGGACCATTAAATGATAGAGGGGGTAAAAGGGGCACTAAGAGGGGATAAGGCCATAGCAGAGAGACTGAATGAATTCTTTGCTTCGATCTTTACTGAAGAAGATGTAGGGATATTACCCATGACCAAAATGGTATTTAAAGGTGATGTCACAGAAGAATTGAAAGAAATATCAATGCACCGGGAAGATGTATTACGACTATTTGTTAAACTGAAGAGTAGCAAATCACCTGGACCAGGCGGTATATATCAAAGGGTGTTGAAAAAACTAAAATATGAGATTGCAGACCTACTATAGTTCTCTGTGAACTATCATTAAAAACATGGACTCTAAAGTTACTGCTTGGGATAGAAATTGGTTTAGTGGAAGGTGACAAAGGGTACAGGTAAATGGAGCTCACTCTGACGAGAAGGAGGTTACCAGTGATGTGCGGCAGGGATCTGTCCTTGGTCCGATTCTGTTTAACATCTTTGTTAGTGATATTGCAGAAGGACTGTCAGGTAACATTTGCTTGTTTGCAGATGATATGAAAAACTGCAATAGAGTAGACACACAGGAAAGGAGTCAATAACATGAGGAGGGATATAGCTAAGCTTGAACAATGGTTTAGAATTTGGCAACTGAAATTTAATGCTAAAAAATGCAGGGTCATGCATTTAGGCTTCAAAAATTCAGAGTTGTACAGATGGGCGGGACTTGGGTGTAATTGTGTCTGATGATCTTAAAATAGCTAAACAAGTAGAAAAGGCAACTGCAAAAGCCAGAGGGATGTTTGGGTGCATAGGGAGAGGAATGGCCAGCAGAAAAAAGAAGGTGATAATGTCTTTGTATAAGTCTCTGGTGTGACCTCTTTTTGAGTTTTGTGTGCAATTCTGGAGGCCGCACTTTCAAAAGGATTTAAGCAGATTGGAATCAATGCAGAGGGTGGCTACTAAAATGGTTAGAGGTCTTTGTTATGAAGTATGAGGAGAGACTTAAAGATCTTAATATGTATACTTTAGAGGATAGGGGCAAAATGATATAGATCTTTAAATACCTCAATGGCATAAATGCACAGGAGGGTCTCTTTCAATTGAAGGCAAGCTCTGCTACGAGGGGATATAGGATGAGAGTTAAAGGGGATAGACTCAGGAGTAATACGCAGAACTATTTCTTTATGGAAAGCATGGTAGATGTATGGAATAGTCTTCCAGTGGAGGTGGTGGACACGAGGACAGTTCCTGAATTCAAAAAAGCATGGGACAAACACAGAGGAACTAAAGATAAAAAGGGCACTGTTGTAGTTGATATAGAAGGATAGACTAGATAGTCCATGTGGTCTTTTTCTGCTGTCATATTTTTATGTTTCTATGTTTACAAACAGGCCTTCAAGTTAGGAGGCAAAAGATCTGTGAAGTTGTCTCGCGTAGGTCTTAAAGTAAGTGACAGTTCAAAGGGGCATTTTAAAAGGCCCCTGCTATCAAACCAAGGTTGGTGTGAATCATCCAGGAAATTGGTAAGTCTTTACTTTAGAAGCAAACCAACTTTTAATAGGTCTTCTTTCGCTCACTCACTCCCCAAACTCCCACCCACCCCTGGGACAATCGTAGCTCTATAGGCTCTTAAACCTCTTAAAGGGAAGGAGGTGCCCATATTCACTCTCAAGTGCAGCTGTTCATCCTCATCAGGCATACATTAAGGACCTGAGATAAATTAATTAATCTTGAGGGGAACAAAGTGCATTAAATGTTTTGGGCCTGATATTGGACAAGGTGGTGATACAAACCATACCTGGCTAAATATACCCAGTCAGCAAAAGAGCAGAAATCGTCAGGCGGCGCCCACATGGGCAATCTCTGGAAATGCGATACAAAAAAATGCATGGCGGCAGGCACACAGCACACCAAAGACGGCCAAGCATAGGGAGTCAATTTTAGAGTACATGGGTAAGAAACTATGGCACTACCCATGTAAGAGCCCCAGGAACAAGTGGCCCACAGAATCCCTGGGCAGATGAGCAGGGACGGCATGTGGGGACAAAATCATGTAGTGACATTCCAGAGTACCCGTGCAGTAGTGACAACACCGTCAGGTAGGCCCTGCCAGCTGCCTGTGCATCAGCCCCCTGTGGCTGGGCTGCCAGATAGCAGGATCATGGCGTTGAGGAGGATGGAAAACTTTAGCCCAGATGAGGCAGAGGCCCTTGCAATGTCCATACTGAAGTAATGAGGTGGTGCTTTACATAAGGGGGGGGGGGGGGTGGGCCGGAGACCGAACCTGAGGCTGTCAGTGGCCATCTGGAGGGGGATACAGCTCCGCCTGCTGGTAAGGAGACATGAAGGGGCAGGGAGCACAGAGGGGAGAGGCTGAGCACCAGGCCATGGCAGATACACTTGCAAATGCACACGTGTGTCAGCACATGCAGACAGTGATGTGGCGACAAGGCACAGGGCTGAGCCACAACCAATGTGAAATGAACAGGAGCCAGTGAGGTGCCGTACCACACAAAGTAAAATCCTACCAGCCCCAGTGGGCCACAGCAGTAGCCATGCCCAGACACAACACGTGTGGAAGCTGCAGCTCCTCCTGATGGAGGTTGGCAGCAACACCACATGGCAGACACAGCAGAGCCAGGAGCTAGCACATGAAGAGCTGCGTGGGGGGGGGGGGGAGAAGGGGTGCCCAAAGGGTAGGTGCTGGATGAGGAAGCTGGCCCAGGCATGTGGACCCCCCAACATTTGTGACACTGTCACTGGAGGTGGATGGGATCAGTGGCAGCATGTACAGATGTGGCAGTTGTGTGACGCAAATGATAAATAAAGCTACGCTGCCCCCCCCCCAATGGAGCACTGACCCTCACCATATACCATGGTGCCACAGCTGGACAGTGAGCAGCATATAGGAGCAAGGGAAGGGATGTGCAAACTAGGGGCCAGAGAGTGGAAGAGGTGGATGCAGGGTGACAGTACTCTGAGGGTGTTTCTGCTGGCAGCACTAATGTACATTAAAAATAGACAATGCCTCAGACAGCCCTATCAATGAACCCCACTGTGGGTTTTGAACCCATGATCTCTGGCTCCACAGGCAGTGAAGTAACCAGTGGGCTACAGCTACTAACAGACCCCTGGCTGGCTACAGGAGGACTGCATGGCACCACACAAACATTCTGCTGTGGTTACCAGGTTAGGGTCAACCCACCCGTACCCAGGATGCACAGCACATGCAAATCAGCAGTCTACAGATGATCACAAGATGGGGTATGCACCCCACAGCACCTCAGCCTGGTAGGGGGTGCCGACGGTGTGTGTTAGTGGCACAGAGTAGCTACAGACCGTCACAGTGTGCGGGTCCTGTGCTCACCCTGAGGGTGAGGTGGGGTGCCCAGCACCATTTTCGCAGCACCTGGCTTTGCTGAGATAGGCTATGCTGCAGGTCCCCATCAGTGCCAATGTGTGATAGGTAGTCCTTGCAAATACCCCTAGGATATGCCTGTGTCCATCTGTATTTCACATCTAGCCCTTGTGGACTATGATGACCCAGAAAAGTGCATACCCTGTGTGGGTGCCATGGCCACAGATTTAAGTGAAGGGGGGTGTTTGGACCCACAGGCAGATTATGTACCACCACCCAACCCACCCTCTGTGGCTCAGGGTGGGGGACAGGATCTCCCACCAACAGATCCACATTCTACCCCCCTGCAATGGTGACAGTAGAGGGGACCATCAACCCCAGTCCTGCTGGGGAATAGACTCCCTACAGGGCAGTCAATGCAGATCTGTACACATCCATAAATAAGGCAATGGCAGACAGACAGTAGGCCTGGAAATGCACAGCTGCCCCCCACCACCATCTGACATTCTCCAGCAGCAAGCATAGTGAGTCACCAGCCGCTGCACCCTGCAAGGTGTTCCAGCCACACACATATAAACTGCAGACAGTCTGCTAGCTAGACCATAGTGCATGTTCCTGGAAGAGATGTGTGCACCCAAACCTGGGATGTGAGCACACCCACCAAGCAGATAAGTCAGTGATTGGGCCCCAGAAAACAGAACCCATATAAACCACTTAAGAGAAACACTGTATAGCACTATGGGGGAACCCAGCAATGCCGTGGTCACTGCACAGTCAGGGTGAGAGTGACCTCCCAGCAGGACATGCTGTGGCCACCCTGCCCGTGCAGGTGGTGGCCGGCCACTACAATGTCCCAGCCATTGTCCTATGCCCTGTGCAGATGCATCCAGGCCAGGCCACCCTGTCCAGGCTATACCCACAGTACTGTGCTCCTCATTATGCACATTGGCAGGCTAACACTGGTACCAGTGCAAGCAGTGTGGGCTGAGGAAGGTGTTAGCAGCCACCACACACTGGATAGACAAACACACACTCCCACACCTATGCCAGCATTGTGCAACTATAGAGGCTTTTGGCAGCCCTGGCCACCGCACCAGTCCTGGGCACAGTGCAGGCATGGCTATGGTATGCAGTACTGTTGGGGTCACTCCCCAGACCTGACACACACTCCACAGACACCAGAGAGGTTGGTATGATAAAGCTCACTGAGCAGATTGTGCTAACTTAGGAATTGCTATGTGCCAGTAATCATAGCAACCTTTTGATATTTGTGTACCGTATTCCCGGGTTTAGGGCGGCATTGCTAAGGTATGCAAGTGCTAGTATTGGGAGATGCACGCAGGGCCCAGCATCCTACCTGTCCAGGAGGCTGTGGATAATGGGGCCTGTGGGTGCGGGTGTTTTTGCCCCTGTTGGCCGCTGCTCTAGGGCAGGGGTTCCCAACTCCGGTCCTGGTGGGCCACACACTGTTCAGGTTTGTGATGAATATGCATGGAAGATATCTGCATATCATGGGGGCAGCGCATAGAAATGCAGCACAGGCATCTTTATTAGCGACAGCATGGAACCTGAATGGTGTTTGGCCCTCCAGGACTGCATTTGGGAAGCTCTACTCGAGGTATTGCACATGTTTATGGTGTCTGTGCTCTGTAGGGTGAAATGTAGGTGTCCCAGGCATGTTTATTCTATCTGCAATAAAGGTTCCGTCTTTCTTACGATGGTTTATTACTGGGTAAAATATGGGGACAGGGTTGGCAGGAACCACAGCTGGGACTTGAACCTGTGACTTTCTGCGCCTGAGCACACTGGCTGTGTGTACTGCACCACACTGTTGCCACAGGGACAGTTCATTCCCTGGAGATACCATGACTGTTTGTCAGACGGAGTCTGTCTGTTGCAGTGCACGGCACCCACCTAAATGGGGCTAGGCCATGGTCTGCTGCGTCCAGATGCCACTGCCCCCTCCGCCACCAGCACCCCTCCGCCACCATGCTGCCATGCCCTTCTGCTGGTGGTGCTGGTGGTGCGGAGTCTCAGGCCATCCAGTGTGCGGGTAGGTGGCTGCCTATGGTGCAGGTTCTGGGGTAGAGGTGCCTGCATAGACGTCCACGCTTCCCCCCAGCACCGCCTGCCACTGTTCTGTGCCCTTGGGGGTAGCTGCTGGGTACTATCCCCTGTGACACTGTGGGAAACACAGTCGTGCCCATGTTGGGCCTTCATCATTTGCTGTCTGGCTGCTCTGCTGTTTCAGCATTTGTATGGGCCACCTAGGCATCACCCTAGTTCGCACTGTGGCCCAGCTGCACCACAGCATGTGCTGCCTGCGGCCCTCTGTATCTCCTTTTCCAGCATCTGTCCAGTTGCCCGTTCCGACATGCCCACCCTACTGTTGCGGGACATGTGCACACCATAGGACACCTGTCCAATAACAAGGGAAAGCCCTGATCAGTGCTATTTCACTGTGGGATCATTCACCTTGTCGGGGGACAGAGCATAGACCCTTCCACGATTAATATCTTTTTTTTGGGAGCTTTCTCGGTAGTGTTTTTTGATGTTTCCCAATATTATCACTATTGGCCAGCTTGGTTAGTTTTTTTTCCAGTTTGTTGCAGTCATTTTCAATGTTTATGTGCCGTTTTGTTCTGTGCACATGTATCACACATCACTTTTTGTGAGTTTCCCTGCCTATGCTGTACATTGCTGACACTTAAATGGTTTCTCTCCCCTGCAAATGTGCATCTAACGGCAAGTTTTCAATCGCGTTAGGATTCAGCTCTTCAGATCAGCGTGTTAGTGTGAATGGAGCCTCTCCCCGCCCACACTCCGCCCATTGACCCCTTCTCTCCACCCTCTCTCCACCTTCTGCGGTGTTTTACCGCGCCGCAGAACGTCTACGATCGTTAAATAACGATAACGCGCGTTATGAGACATTAACGATCGTTAACGTCTCATAACGCGCGTTAAAGTTACTTAACGATCATTAACGTTACATAACGCGCGTTATGTAACGTTACCGCAGTTTATAAACATACCCCTAGATTAATAGGGGAAAGCAGTCAGTTGCCCAAGAGCACATGGTTCGGAAGAATATATCCTTGAAGGATACTAGAAAAAGAATGAAATTAGGGCATATTGACAGAGAGGTTCCAATAAAGACAAAAGTAACCCAAATGCCATTAAGTACAGAGCAGACAGAGCTTAAAGATTCCAGATTACCACTGCCTACAATAACCAGATTAATATGAATAAAATAAAGCCTCTAAAATGCTTGTACGCAAATGCTAGAAGTCTAAAAAATAAGATGAGAGAGTTAGAATATATAGCACTAAATGAGAAGTTAGATATGATTGGTATCTCAGAGACATGGTGGAAGTAGGATGACAGTGGGACATGATGATACCTGGGTTCAAATTATATTGGAATGTTAGAGTATATCAAATTGGTGGAGGGGTTGCACTCTGTCTTAGAGAGGGCATTGAGTCACACAGGATTAAAGTGTTGCAGGAAACAAAATATGCTGTAGAATCTCTATGGATTGAAATTCCATGTAAAAGGGGAAGGCGATGCCAGTGGGTGTGTACTATCGACTGCCTGGATAGAATGAACAAATGGATGATGAAATGCTCAAAGAAATCAAGGAAGCTAACAATATTTATAGCACAGTAGTAATAATGGGTGATTTCAATTACCCCAGTATCGACTGGGTCAGTGTCACTGCAGGACATGCTAGGGAGATAAAGATTCTAGATGAAATAAATGACTGCTTCTTGGAGCAGCTGATTCATGAACCAACAAGAGGGGAAGCCATTTTGGACCTAGTCGTTAGTGGAAGAGAAGATCTGGTGTGAGAGATAAGGGTGTTGGGGCCACTTGGCATAGCACGATCGCGTTTGATTTCATAAATGGAGGAAGGACGGCAAGGAAATCCACAGTACTGCCTTTTAACTTTCAAAAGGAGGGAGACTATGATAAAATGAAAATAGTTAAGAAAAAATTAAAAAGAGCAGCTGCAAAGGTTAAAGATTTACATCTAGCATGAGTGTTGTTTAAGAATACTATCTTGGAAGCCCAGACCAGCTATATTCCATGCTTTAAAAAATGTAGAAGGAAGTCCAAAAATAGCTAGCATGGTTTAAAGGTGAGATCAGAGAGGTTGTTGTAGCCATAAGAGCATCTTTCAGGAAATGGAAAAAGGAGTCAAATGGCAAAAACTGGAAACAACATTAGCACTGGCAACTTAGATGCAAGGCATTGATAAGGCAGGCAAAGAGAGAATTTGAAAATAAGCCTGCTGTGGAAGCAAAAATGATAATAAAAACTTTTTCATAGCAAAAAACCTGTGAGAGAGTCAGTTGGACCATGGGATGGTAGAGGGGTAAAAGGTGCACTAAGAGGGAACAAAGGCTTAGCGTAGAGACTGAATAAATTCTTTGCTTCGGTCTATCTTCCTCATTTTATCATAGTTTCCATTTTGCATAGTCTCTTGAAGTTCTGATGAACAGACATGGTTTAACGAGTCGCATGAATGGGATATAGCTATAGCTAGCTATAATCTATTTAGAAGAGATAGATTTAAAAGGTTTAAAAGGAGGAGGAGTAGCCCTATATGTCAAAAGCAATATTAAAGCTGCTGAAATTCAGGGGATGTGGGGAAAAGAAGAAGCGCTATGGATTGTGTTGGAAATAGGAGATGGTACTGTCGTCCATACTGGTGTGGTCTACAGGCCTCCAACTCAAACCGAAGAAATGGATAGCGAATTGATTGTTGATATAGCAAAGATAGTCATAAAGGGGGATTATACTGGCTGACTTTAATCTACCCAATGTGGATTGCAGTGTTCCTTCTGCAAATCTGGAAAGAAGTAAAAAAATTGTGGATGCCTTCCAAGATGCATTACTTAAACAAGTGGTGATGGAACCAACCAGGGAGAGCTCTGTGCTGGATTTAGTGCTTGCCAACAATGATAGCATGTTGAATATCCAAGTTGGTGCCCATGTGAGCAGCAGCGATCATCACATGGTGTGGTTTGAGATAAAAGCCAAGGTAGAATCCAGTCACAGCAAGCTCAAAGTCCCTGACCTCAAAAACATTGAGTTCAGTAAAATGGCCAAGTACCTGAAGGAGGAGTTGGTAGGGTGGGAGGGGATTAGGGAAGTGGAATTGCAATGGGCTAAACTAAAAGAAGCAATAAAAGACAAAAACAAGAGGAAAAGGAAATCTATTTAGTTCTCCAAAGAAGTGGCTGCACAAATAAAGGCAAAAAGCATGGCTTTCACAAAATTCAGAAGCTCGCAAACAGAGGAACACAGAAATGAATACAAGATCAAACTAAAAGAGACAAAAGGAGAAATAAGGATACCAAAATCAAAGACAGAAGAAAAGATGGTTAAAGATATGAAGTGTGGCGACAAAACCTTTTTCAGGTATATTCGGGAGAGGAGGAAAATCGGAGGTAGAATTGCAGGACTCAAAAGTTCTGGGAACAGATTCGTGGAAAATGACTTTGAAAAAGCGAAAATGCTAAACAAAAACTTCTGTTCTGTTTTTACTAAAGAAAATCCTGGAGAAGGACCACCTGTGATTGACAAATATACAAATGGGTATGTAGTAGATTCCACACCATTCACAAAAGATGATGTGTTAGAACAGCTTGCAAAACTGAACGTGGACAAGGCTATGGGACCAGATGGGATACACCCCAGGATACTGAAAGAACTCAGAGAGGTTCTTGCAGGGCCATTAAATGATGTTTTTAATAGATCCTTTGTGATAGGAGAAGTTCCACAGGACTGGAGAAGGGCTGATGTGGAACCTCTTCACATTTGGTTCAGTCCCTGACTGCAGTTTTGAGAAAGCCTCCCCCCCCCCAATGGCTCTGGGGATGGGGTGCCATCTCATCCCTCGCCTCAGGCAGCAGGTTGTCTTGATCCTCCCCTCACCGGTACTGTTCAATATATTTTTAAGTGATATTGCTGAAGGACTGAATGGAAAAATATGTCTTTTTGGAGATGACTCGAAAATTTGCAACAGAGTGGACTCCCCTGAGGGAGTGGAGAACATTAGGAAAGACTTACAAAAGCTGGAAGAATGGTCTAATGCTTGGCAGTTAAGATTTAATGTGAAGAAGTGCAGTGTTATGCACTTGGAAAGCAGAAATCCAAGGGAAATGTATGCGATAGGGGGTGAGAGTTTAGTGTGCACGGACCAGGAGAAGGACTTCGGTGTGATTGTTTCTGAGAATCTCAAGGTGGCGAAACAGTGTGACAAGGAGGAATTACCAACAGAAAGTAAGAGGTACTAATGACAATGTACAAGTCGCTGGTGAGGCCTCACTTGGAATATTGTGTTCAGTTTTGGTGACCATATATCACAAAGAATATAAAAAGGCTGGAAGCAGTTCAGAGGAAGGCAACCAAAATGATTTGGAGCCTGCGTCAGAAGACTTATGAGAAGAGACTTGAAGACCTAAATATGTATACTCTGGAGGAGAGGAGGGACAGAGGAGATATGATTCAAATCTTTAAATACTTAAAAGAGTATTAATAAACAAAACTCTTCCAAAGACAAGGAAGCTATAAAACTAGAGGGCATATTATGAAACTGTAAGGAGGTAAACTGAAAGGCAATGTCAGGAAATACCATTTCACTGAAAGGATGGTAGATGCTTGGAATATCCTCCCAATGGAAGTGGTGGGGGCAAATACAGTGACAGAATTAAAAATGGCATGGGACAGACACAGTGGATCCCTTTATAGCAACAGGATAAAATCAAAACAAAATTAACTATCTCTTATATCTGAACAAATAGAGGTGACCTACACGGATAGGTGGGTACACCCCTAAACAAAAGCATGAGGAGGGGTGACCTGCACGGAAAGACAGGTGCACCTATTCTTGCCGCCTTGCTCGGCAGACTAGATGGACCATACTGGTCTTTATCTGCTGTTATATACTATATTATTATGTTACTGTGTCTTTACTGAAGAAGATGACTGGCATGGTATTTAAAGCTGATGCAGCAGAAGAATTGAAAGAAATATCGATAAACCGGGAAGATGTATTACAACTATTTGATAGACTGAAGAGTAGCAAAACACCTGGATTGGATGGTATAAATCCAAGATTGCAGACCTACTATACTAATCTGTGAACTATCATTAAAATCATCAGTAATACCTGAAGATTGGAGGACGGCCAATGTAACATCAATATTTATAAAGGGTTCCAGGGGTAATCCTGAAAACTACAGACCGGTGACCCTGATGTCAGTACCAGGAAAAATGGTAAAAACCATTATTAAGAACAAAATTTCTGAACATGTAGATAGTCATGGTTTAATGGGAGACAGCCACCATGGCTTTAGCTAGGTAAGGTCTTGTCTTACTAATCTGTTATATTTCTTTGAAGGTGTGAATAAACAGGTAGACAAAGGTGGGTCAGTCGATGTAGTGTATCTGGATTTTCAGAAAGCCTTTGACAAGGTCCCATCCAGTCTTCCAATTCATCAAGGTCTTCTTGCAATTTTTCACAGTCCTCTTGGGTTTTAAAAACTTTGAATAATTTTGTGTCATCTGCAAATGTGATTACCTCACTCCTTATTCCTATTTCCAGATAATTTACAAATATTCGAGCTGACCAAAGCAGCACAAATTGTCACCCTAATTATTAAGGCATATGTAAATAGTTACCCTCGTTCTTAATCCAAGTTGTACCACCTGTTTATTGTAAACGCGAATCATCCTTATGAAATGCGTATGTTAAATATTCTATGTGAACCGCACTGATGTGGAATAGCGCGGTATATAAGAAACTGTAAATAAATAAATAAATAAATAAATATCTTAAAAAGCAGCGGACCCAACACAGATCTCTGGGGTACCCCCTATTGATCTTTCTCCATTGGGAAAATTGGGGAAATCTAATGTGGAACTGCAAAGTTTTGCACCTAGGAAAGACCAACCCAAACTATGGCTATGCGATTCAGGGTTCCACATTAGGAACCACCACCCAGGAAAAAGATTTAGGCATCATAATGGATAGCACATTGAAACCTTCTGCCCAGTGGGTGGTGGTAGCTGAAAAAGCAAATAGAATGCTAGGAATCATAAGGAAAGGAATGGAGAATAAAACAAAGGATATTATAATGCTTCTGTATCATTCCATTCTGCGACTTCACCTTGAATATTGTGTGCAGTTCTGGTCACTTATCTTAAAAAGGATATAGCGAATTAGAAAAGGTACAGAGAAGAGCCACCAAAATGGTAAAGGGGATGGAAGGATATCCCTATGATAAGAGGCTATAAAGGTTAGGGCTCTTCAACCTGGAAAAGAGAGAGCTGAAGAGAGATATGACAGAGTTCTATAAATTAATGAATGGAGTGGAACTGGTAAACATAGATTGATTATTTACACCATCAATATGTAGAAAGACTAGGGGGCATGTTTACTAAAGCGTCTTAACGTAACAGCAGCGGTATTATCGTGCGATAAGTGACGTTATCGCGCGATAACACGCCTGCGGCGTTAAGGCACCCTAACGCCGTGAAATCCGGCTCTAAAGGGCGGAGGAAGGCTTCCCAGAGGGAGGAGAGAGGGGGTCAATGGGTGGAGAGTGGGAGGGGAGAGGCTCCATGCACACTAACGCTGTGGAATCTGGGTCTGAAAACTAACGCCAGTGAAACTCTCGCGTTAAGGCACATTTGCAGGAAAGAGAAACAATTTCCGTCAGCAATGTACAGCAAAGCCAGGGAAACCTAGAAAAAGTGATAGTTGTGATACATGTGCACGGAACAAAAAGGCACAAAAACACAGAAAATGACCTGAACAAAATTTAAAATCCCCATAACCAAGCTGGCCAATAGTGATATTAATGAGAAACATTAAAAAACACTACTGAAAAAGCTAAAAAAAAAAGATATCATGTCTGGAAGGGTCTATGCTCTGTCCCCCTACAAGGTGAATGATCCCACATTGAAATAGCGCTGATCAGGGTTTTCCCTTTATATTGGGCAGGTTTCTTATGGCGTGCACATGTGCCGCAACAGCAGGGTGGGCATGTAGGAAAGGGCAACTGTACAGATGCTGGAAATGGGATACAGAGGGCTGCAGGCGGCACATGCTGTGGTCCAGCTGGGGCACAGTGCGGACTAGGCAGATGCCTAGGAGGCACATAGGAATGCTGAAACTGTAGAGCAGCCAGACAGCAACTGATGAGGACCCAACATGGGCACGAGTGTGTTTCTCACAGTGTCACAGGGGATAGTACCCAGCAGGTACCCCCAAGGGCACAGAACATTGGCAGGTGGTGGTGGGGGGAAAGCACGGACGTCTATGCAGGCACCCCTACCCCAGATCCCACACCATAGGCAGCTGCCTACTGGCACACTGGATGGCCTGAGACTGCGCACCACCAGCACCACCGGCATAAGGGCATGTCAGCATGGTGGCGGAGGGGTGCTGGTGGCGGAGGGGGCAGTGGCATCTGCCCACAGCAGACCATGGCCTAGCCCCATTTAGGTGTGTGCCGTGCACTGCAACAGACCGGGTCTGTCTGACGAACAGTCATGGTATCCCCAGGGAATGAACTATCCCTGTGGCAACAGTGTGATACAGTACACACAGCCAGTGTGTTCAGGCGCAGAAGGTCACAAGTTCAAGTCCCAGCTGTAGCTCCTGCCAACCCAGTCCCCATATTTTACCCAGTACTAAACCATGATAATAACGATGGAACCTTTATTGCAGATAACATAAACATGCCTGAAACACCTATATTTTACCCTACAGAGCACCATAAATATGTGCAATATCTAGAGCGGAGTTTCCCAACTCCAGTCCCGGAGGGTCAAACACCATTCAGGTGTCATGCTTTCTCTAATAAATTTGCCTGTGCTGCATTTGCATGCGCCACCCCCATGGTATGCAAATGTATCTCATGCATATTCATTAGGGACAGCATGAAAACCTGAACAGTGTTTGGCCCACCAGGACCGGAGTTGGGAACCCCTGCCCTAGAGCAGAGGCCAACAGGGGTACAAACACCCACACCCACAGGCTCCACTATCCAACAGCTCATGGAGAGGCAGGCTGTTGGGCCCTGCGTGCAGTAGCATCTCCCAGTACTAGCACGTGCATACGTTTGCAATGCCACCCTAAACCTGGGAATACATTACACAAATATGTGGAGTGGAGTGGAGGAGTAGCCTAGTGGTTGGGGCAAGGTACTTCAGGCTGGAAGGTCGGGGGTTCAAATCCCACTAGAGGACAGCAACCTTGGGCCGGAAGGACTGGGGTTTCTAGTCCCACAGGTGCTCCTTGTGGTCTTGGGCAAGCCACTTAACCCTCCATAGCCCATGTTCCCTGTAAAATAGTTCTCTGTGTGCTGTGCTTTCCTGTCTAATCAATGTGTTTATACCTCAAAAATTTCCTGTCATGATTTGACAATTTCCAATTTGTAATCAAAAAACGCTGCTGATCGCTGGAAGTAGCGGTATACAAAATGTATACTAAATAAATAAATAAATAAAATATCAAAAGGTTGCTATGATTAATGGCAGATAGCAATTCCTAAGTTAAGCACAATTTGCTGATTGAACTGCATCATAGCAACCTTTCTGATATCTATGTAGTGTGTTTCAGTTATGGTTTCTGACAGTGTTTACCACCCCGGGGAGTGACCCCAACAGTATTGCATACCATAGCCATGCCTGCACTGTGCCCAGGACTGGTGTGGTGGCCAGGGCTGCCAAAAGCCTCTATATTTGCACAATACTGGCATAGGTGTGGGAGTGTGTGTCTATCTATCCAGCGTGGGGTGGCTGCCAACACCTTACTCAGCCCACACTGCTTGCACTGTTTCCAGTGTTAGCCTGCCAATGTGCATAATGAGGAGCAAGGTACTGTGGGTATTGCCTGGACAGGGCGGCCTGGGCAGGATGCATTTGCACAGGGCATAGGGCAATGGCTGGGACATTGTAGTGCCCGGCCACAACCTGCATGGACAGGGTGGCCACAGCATGTCCTGCTGGGAGGTCACTCTCAACCTGACTGAGCAGTGACCACGGCATGGCTAGGTTCCCCCATAGTGCTATATAGTATTTTTCTCAAGTGATATTTATGGGTTGTCTTTTCTGGGGCCCAATCACTGATTTATCTGCTTGGTAGGTGTGCTCACTTCCCAGTTTTGGGTGCACACATCTCCTCCAGGAACATGCACTATGGTCTAGCTAGCAGACTGTCTGACTGGAACATCTTGCAGGGTGCAGTGGCTGGAGATCACTGTGCTTGCTGCAGAAGAATGTCAGATAGTGGTGGGGGGCAGCTGAGCATTTCCAGGCCTACTGTCTGTCTGCCATTGCCTTATGGATGTGTACAGATCTACATGGACTGCCCTATAGGGTGTCTGTTCCCCAGCAGGATTGGGGTTGATGGTCCTTTCTACTACCACCATTGCAGAAATGTACAATGTTGATCTGTTGGTGGGAGATCCTTTTCCCCACCCTGAGCCACAGAGGGTGGGTTGGTTGGTGGTACATAATCTGCCTATGGGTCCAAACACCCCCCTTCACTTAAATCATGTGACCATGGCACCCACACAGGATATGCACTATTCTGGGTGCATCATAGTCCATAAGGGCTAGACATAACTGAGAAGTACAGATGGACACAGGTGTATCTTAGGTGTGTCTACAGGAACTACCTATCACACACTGGCACTGATGGGGACCTGCAGCATGGCCTATCTCAACCATGCCAAGTGCTGTGGACCTGGTGCTGGTCGTCCCATCTCACCCTCAGAGTGAGTACAGTACCCCCACAATGTGACGGTCTGTAGCTACTCTGTGCCAGTGACACACACGGTCAGTTCCCCCTAGCAGGCCTAGGTGCTGTGGGGGTGCATACCCCATCTTGTGATCATCTGTAGACTGCTGATTTGCATGTGCAGTGCATTATGGGTACGGGTGGGTTAACCCTATCCTGGTAACCACAGCAGACAGTTTGTGTGGTGACCTGCAGTCCTTCTGTAGCCAGCCAGGGGTTTGTTAGCAGCTATAGAGATGTAGCCCACTGGTTACTTCACTACCTGTGGAGCCAGTGATCATAGGTTTGATCCCACAGAGGTGTAATTTGATAGGGCTGTCTGAGGCATTTTATTTTTTAATTTAAATTAGTGCTACCATCAAAAACACACTCACAGTGCTATAACTTTAAGGTGCCTCATAAGGCGCCCCATAAAGCACCCTATAGGCAACATTATAGGGTGCCTTGGCAGACAGTGCACTTTATAGTGTGTCCTCTGGAGTGCCTTATAGGGCACCTTATGCGGCACCTTAGGTTACAGCACTGTGAGGGTGTGTTTGCTGGCAGCACTAATTTAAATTAAAAAAGAAAATGCCTCAGACAGCCCTGATTTAAAGTAAAGGGTAATGTCTCAGACAGCCTTATTCATTAAGCCTACTGGGGGATCAAACTCATGACCCCTGTACCATCAGTCAGCATATTAACCATTGTGCTACACCTCTGCTTCTGTGTTTACAGGTCAGCGCATCTACTTAAGACTAACGTGGGTCAACGTGGCACGGCTCCCTCTATCGCGTGATAATGTGCGTGGTGCACTTTATTGCACAATTGCTACGTTTAGACCGGAAAACCCACTCTTTTTATGGCATCCTACACATTATCCATGGGCGCACATTAAGACGGTTTAGTAAACATACCACCTTGTGTAACTGTTTAGCTAGCCTTTACTGTGTGAAAAAGCATAGTACAGTGGTTAATACAATGCTCTCAGAGCCAGTGGTGATGGGTTTGAGACCCCAGTGTGCCAACACTGAGATAAATGAATTGTGTTAAGAAAGGTCAGACACATTACTGCAATGTGTGTCTGCAGCATAGATGTTTATATATATATTAATTGTGCCACCATTTCCTGTGTACCAGCTGTGACATGGGCATGTTGCTAGTGTGTCTTAATGATGCATGCGTTGAGGCACGTGTGTGTGTGTGTGTGCGTAAGCAAGGCATTGCTGAAAATGGCTACTTGCTCAAGAAAGCCAGCGTTCACTCATAGGGAGCTATGCCACCTTGCAGGGCTGATCTGCACTAGACAGAGTAAACTGTTTCCAGGGTCATCGAAGCGGCAGGACCTGGGGCATGTCCGGAAGGCCTGGGACCGCGTCACAAGGCGATATAATTGTCTTGCGGACTACCCACGTGAGGTAAGTGTATGGGGACAGGTCAGTATATCCATATACATGTCCAGTGTTGATTGTAGCTGTGCATGCTGCTGTGTGTAGGCATTCTATCTCATTTATGTTTATTAGTTTAACCCACGTGATATACCACCTATGTATCACATCAAAGTGGTTTGCCCTATCCCCAGGAGGCTAAGGACCTGATCACAGAGTTCCAGATGTCATCCTGGTGTTATGGCAGCTGCTGCTGTTGATGTGTTAAAATACACCGTAACACAAGGAGCCCCTAGATCTGCCTAAAGAGGTTTGGTAAACATCATGCTGATACGGTAGGTTCTGCAGTTGCAGGGTCACACATCTGCCCTACCCCTAGGGGTCCTGAGACCTGCTCCAAATGGTCTGTCAGTCACCCTGGTGATATGGTTGTGTGTGCATTTTCAGGTTAAAACATCTGCCCTACCCCCAGGAGGCCTGACACCCCATCAAAGTGGGCTGTCAGTCACCCTGATGATATGGTTTATGCTGCTGTTGCTGTGTTATAATCCACCCTACCCCCAGGAGTCCTGAGACCTGCCCAAAGTGGGCTGTCTGTCACTCTGGTGATATGGTTGTGTGTGCATTTGCAGGTTAAAACATCTGCCCTACCCCCAGGAGGCCTGACACCCCATCAAAGTGGGCTGTCAGACACCCTGGTGATATGGTTCATGCTGCTGTTGCTGTGTTATAATCCACCCTACCCCCAGGAGTCCTGAGACCTACCCAAAGTGGGCTGTCAGTCACCCTGGTGATATGGTTGTGTGTGCATTTGCAGTATAAAACATCTGCCCTACCCCCAGGAGGCCTGACACCCCATCAAAGTGGGCTGTCAGTCACCCTGGTGATATGGTTTATGCTGCTGTTGCTGTGTTATAATCCACCCTACCCCCAGGAGGCCTGGCACCCCATCAAAGTGGGCTGTCAGTCACCCTGGTGATATGGTTTATGCTGCTGTTGCTGTGTTATAATTCACCCTACCGCCAGGAGTCCTGAGACCTGCCCAAAGTGGGCTGTCAGTCACCCTGGTGGTATGGTTTATGCTGCTGTTGATTTGTTATAATTCACCCTACCCCCAGGAGTCCTGAGACCTGCTGAAAGTGTTCTTTCAGTCACCCTGGTGATATGGTGTATGTTGCTGATGACATGTGCTAAGACACCCTACACCTAGGAGGCCTGAGACCTGATTGCAAAAGTGGGTATGGCATCTAGATATTGTGGTAGGGTATGCCGGGTTCGGACACACATTTGCCCTATTCCCCGGAGGCCCAGACCTCATTACACATGTCTGTTATGGATTCTGATGTTATGGTAGGTGCAGCTGTGAATGTGCTGTAAACCATCCCACCCCCAGGAGCCCTGAAACCTGATTATGAAGGTCTGAAATAAATCCATATATCATTGAAGTGTACCCAGTTCCTGGTCACACATCTGCCCACTCCCTAGGAGCCCCGTACCTGATTGCAGAGAAATATTATAGATGCTGGTGTAAGGGTACATGCACCTGTTGCACAGCTCTGCCACAACCCCAGACAGAAACACAGATGTTAATAGGCCAGCTAGGTGTGTAGGGCCATGGTCCTGTTGTAGTCAGCCATAACTGCCCTAATCACAGGAGGCCCTAGTCATGACCATAGAGGTATAGTATAAAGCCAAGTGTCATGGTATTGGCATCTGGCAAGGTGCACAGGGCCACCCACCTTCCGCTCTATGTTAGAACACATCACCCATGCATGGTAGGATATCATGGTGCCATGGCGGGTGTGTCGGCTGATGTGTGTAGGTCAGGCAAACACACATGTGTTTGCCAGACCACATGGGGTTAGGGAGGACCTCCCCTAAACACCAGCATGGCCAAACTACACGTGGCATGGTGCTGCCATGTCATGCAAGGAGAGTGTAGGAACAGGGTATGGTGTGTCCAGGGTGTTATGCACAGTACACATATGTGTCACTGCACACATGCCCAGACCCACAGCCACACATGCAGGTGGCACTGGCAACCGTTAGTAGAGGACACACTGACCAGAGGAGCAGGAGCAGCATGATGCTGCGCACAGAGATGTGTGATATGTGTTGGCCACCCACCAGAGATATATGGTCATTAATGCACCCTCCCATTGCTTCCCCCCCCTAGGTAGAGGACCTATGGGAAAAGGGTCAGGAGTTGCAGCTGCACTGCCTGGAGGTCCTTGCCTGCCTACAGAGGCGGGCAATGTCACAACATGGAGGTGAGTGTTGCGGCCTCTGCAGCTCAGTAGAAAATGTCACAGTGGCCCACCAGCCTGTGCGCGGCCAAACTATGCACATGTGATATGTGACTCACATAATAGTGTGCTAATGACTGTCATCCCCCACAGAGGATGCTCCTGCTGCCAAGGGCACAGAGGATGCTCCTGCTGCCGAGGGCACTGATTGGCGTCCCAGGAGAGTATGATGGCCCCTGTGGCGCCGACACATGTGCCCTGTGCTGTTCTGTCTTCCGGGACCCAACATGTGGGCGTTGGTATCCTTCCATCCCCTTTACCAAACTGCTAGGTACATATGACCTAGATTGGCCACTGTTGGAAACAGGATACTGGGCTTGATGGACCTTGGTTTGACCCAGTATGGCATATCTTATGTTTATATGTTCTTATACCCTTTGTAAATAAGTTTTGAATACAGTTTTGTTACTACATCACAATGGTCATGTGTCTCCCTTACAGACAGACTGTGGATGTAAGCATGGGACATGTGTGTAGATCACTATGTGTATGCATGGTAGACATGGGTATCATACATGGACCGTCTCCACACGCAGTTGTGGGGGCTGCCCATGTGCGTATGCGTCTGAGTCCCATGTTGTCCCTGTGATGTGCCAATGTGGAGCGTGTCCCAAAATCTTTGGTCACGTGCATGCTGTGTGCAATGTGTGGGATCTATATCTGATGCACCATGCTTGTGTTGCATTAGGGGAAAAGGCTAGCAGTAGGTATGTGGCATGGAAGGTAAGATGGAGTGCTGTACCCAGGAGCTGCACAGGGTGATAGCTGTTGAGGGCGACATAGGTCAATGCATGTCACAAGGATGAGCGGTGGGGGACTACAAGCGCTAGTGAAGAGTGATCAGCTGACTGAAGCAAGCCACCTTTGTCTGCCTGTGCCGCATGCAAGCCTATGTGGGAAGACAGCCACATAGGTCCTGGTGTGGGCAGGGAGAATGGTCACACATGTGTGTCCAGTGATGGAGAGTATATGGGGTGGGAGAGGGTGACACATCCCTACACCAGACATGTACCACCGTGAACATCTTCCTGGGCAATGGGAGGGGACAGGTATACCCCCACGCATAGGTAGTTGGGTGGCGACCTGCCACAGTCCATGACACATGGTATGCTGATAGGTGGCAGTACAGACACCCCAACCCTGAGGGGCATTGGTAAGGCACATGTGGGCAGGGAGACAACAGGAGGTGCAGGGTATGTAGGGGACCACAGTGCCACACATTGGAAACAAACACATAGGATGTAATAGTTTATGATGGTTTATTCATACTGCTCACATCCTTGTGGCTAGCCACGGCGACCACGGCCCAACCCACCCCTCTGTTGCGGGACTGCTCTGTAGCCTCTGGTGCCGGTGCTGGCTGCTGTATCCGTGCTGCTATGGCCTCCTGGGCATCCGCAATATGGAGGCGCGCCCCTGCTATAATGTCTGCTGTTGTCTGCAGCTATTGGATCCCCTGGTTAGTGGCCAACAGATCATGGTGAATGGCCAACAGAGCCTGACGAGTGCCTGTGGGTGGGACACAAAGTGATATATGAGATACCTCTTTCAAACCCAACTGTCACACATGCACATGTCAGGCATATCCCATAAGATCAGTCTGCAGAACAATCATGCAGGCCACAACTAGCAACGCATGACCATGTTTAGATCTGTGTGACCCATGAGGCATTCTCATGCCTGGAAGGGGTCTTGATGGGGGGTCATGAGAATCACAGATCTCACACATGGCACTGTGTCACAGTTTAATCTGTCAATGCTTGATCTGCACACTGGTCATCTGAGATAGGTCAGATGACATGAGGGGTCATGGCACACACATACATATATCTGGGGGGCCCTCTTCTATACTGTTGGCACACAGTGCAGATTATGTTGACAAACTATGCTGCATAACAATACCCATGGGGAGGTGTCTGTCTAGTAGGGTGTCTGGGTGACCTGGGATTGGTGGTTTCCTCTGTGCGCTTACTTGGGGTATATGGCCGTGCACAGTGTGCATGTGTCTGAGCCCCTCACAGATGCTGACACCTGACAAGCCATGCTACAGGAGGGTGAAACGCACAAGGCACAGAACAACCCCCCCAACATAAGAATCACTCTGCTATGTGGGCAACATGCATTCTCCTTGTGGATGTTCCGACAAACCTCACGGGGATTGTTATGTATGCTGTTACCCACCTTCGGCATCATGCCGTGCTGAGGCACTGTGGGCCTGCAGCTCCGCAAGGATTGTAGCCATGCTTGTGGGAGGGGTGGATGATGTCCCTGGTGCTTGCATGGGGTAGTGGTTCCTCTCAATCTCAGAACCCTCTTGAGCTGGTGTGTGGCTGCCAGTGGCCCCCACTGTGGCGGTGATGTCCGGGGGTGTGTCCTCTGCCTCGGCCAATCCATGGGTTCCTGGTGTGCGTTCACCATTGCTGGTGGTGCCCCCAGACATTGTGGCCTCTGGCTCCTCCACATCCTGAGGCTCTGCCACATCCTCCTCCTCAGGTGCCTCCATGGTCGTGTAGTCACCTGGGTTGTGGAAGAGCATACACAGCACATATAAGTATGCACAGTGCACCTATGTACACCTGTGTAGTAATCTACCCCACAATCAATGTGTTGTACGCCTGCTGTTAGTGTGCCTAAAATAGGGACAGCACAGGTGTCTACAGTGTGCTGTTCCTGGCAGGGGGTTGGGGTGTAGTAGGCTCATTCCCTGGTGTAGCTGTGACACATGGGATGCGGTGTGTGGGGGATGGTGTGTTGAGTGCCATGCCCCCTATCTGCAGTATCAGATATGGACTGTCCACCTGACCTTGTCTGTGGCCTCATCAATACAGGTGGCCGTGGCATGTGTGGGAGTTCTGAGTGGGATTGTGTGCCATCATTGTGTGTGTGAGCGATGTGCTTGCATTGCCCTGAGTGGCATACACGATAGGGGTTGCAGGATGTGTCCATGTCAGCCAGACGTGTGTGGGGGCCCTCCACTTTGGCAGACAGTGTGCGGTGTGGGTGGACAGCTATCACATACTCCAGGGTTGTGGTGGTATATCTGGGGGGATGGGTGGAGCACTGCTGAGTATGGGGTTGCACAGTGTGTGGAGGTATGGGAATGCATGTGTGTCACTGCGGGACGTGTATATGGGCTGATCCCAGGTGTTGTGGGGGTTGTGCTATGTGCATATTGTATGGGTGTGGTGATGTACCATCCAAGGTCTGGTGAGGGAGGGTGGGGTATCCCTACGTAATGTGGGCCCCAACAGAGTGTTAGGTGTGTGACGTGTGTCATGTTTCTGGTGCCGTTTCCTTGCGTCTACGTCATCATCCCCATGTGTTAGACCCTTCCCTGTCAGTGGTCTGGGACATGTCCCTGGATAGGTAGGTGCATACAGACGTCATATGTGTTTTTGTGGGGTGTGTGGGTACCCACAGACCACTGTGTCCTGGGCTAGTTGTATGTCCCTCTTGTATGTCTCCCCCTGTCTCACTGTGTTTGGGGACTGGCTGCAGATGTGTGATGACTGGTTGTGACCTATATGCCAGATACTATATTAGCAGGTAGACCTCAGGGGGACAGACACCGCAGGCAGCTAATAAAGTACACAACCCTAAATGGGGTGGGCACAGACATTAATTAAACGTAAGCCCTCATAATCCATATGTGAGAATTGAACGCTAGACCATTCTGGGTAAGGTTGGTAGAGGCATCTGACCTCATTTAGTCCCCCAACCACCCATCCTTAGGGGGAAGAGTACTTAGAAGGACAGACCAGCCCTGTTATTGCATGAACTCTGCATACATCAGTGGCCATACTTACCTATATGAAATGTCCCAAGGGTCCAGCATCATAGCCAGACTTCACAGCACTAGAGAGCAACAATGTAGAGGTGATACCAGGGGGTTATCTGCATACTGTCAAATGATATACCAATGTGGCTGGTTACTGTTACAGTGCTGCTCAGGTATGCTGTGCGTCTCGAATGATTACAGTCTGATATCATTAGCCACTCCTCAGATAGGTCCTTTAAATCACTGTTACTTTGCTGATCTGTGGTGCTGTAAACTGTTGCTATGCAGCTTGGCCCTCTGGGCTTTGCTTGTCTGTTGCCTGGACCATGGATGTATGCAGTGTAGCACCAGATATGGGTCTGGTCTGCCACACCCCCTGCTTCACTATTGCTTTGGGAACCTCAAATACGCTCAGGACTGTGTCCAACATGCACACAGGTTCACGTACCTATCACACATACCTTGTACCTACCCTGCCATGTGCTGCTGTGTCATCACCCCACAGTTGCCTGTGTTGGGGCACACATGCTCTCAGGACATGCTCCCCCACCATTCCCCTCCATGTACCACATGTGCTTGGGCGTGCCCTGTGCATGTGCTGCATATCTACTACTACTACTCCTACTACACCTACTGAGCATTTTAATGGGCACTACCAAGCGCATGCATCACTGTGAGAGTGAACACACAAACAGACAATCTGTGCTCAGTGGAGCTTACAATCTAATTAGACATAGCAAGGACAGGTGTGGAAAGAGGTTTGGAGCAGGAGCAAAGAGACAGGAACAGGGGAGACAGGACAAAGGATGGCGGCAGGAACACTTGTGAGAGGCTGACCGAAACGTGCAATTTAAAAGGGATGGAATGGCGAACCGCACACTCATGAGCCAAAGGCAGAGGCAAAGATATGAGCTATGAACCCAAGTGTGAGGAGGGACAAAGAAGATGCCTGACACCTAGACAAAGGGAGTTTATTTCACGTGTAAGGAGCAGCAAGGTGTAAGGGGCATACCTACCTGCCTGTGGATGGGCAGTGTTCAGTGCTTCTGGCAGTCCACACAAGTAGATGGGCCCAAGACGGTCTGCAAGCTCCTGCTCAAGGGGTGAGAGTGTTGGGGCAAAGGGGCCACCCCCCACTGGTGCCCATGACATGTTGCCTTTCAGCCACCATGTGTCAATGCATCGATTCAAAGCATCGTTGAATCTTTTTCTCAGACTGTCCAGGTCCCTGGTTGGTCCCCCTGCCTGGGCTATGGCCTCCTGCACTTCCTCCCACACGTGTGTATGTGCTGCCACAGTGGTGCTGTTGCTCAGCCGGCCATAGAGCACCTCATAGTGCTCCAACACACTGGCCAGCAGGATGTGGTTTTCTTGCTGGCTGAATCTCACAGCCCTCCTCCGTTCCGCAGCTGGCACTGGTATGCGCCTTCTCTTGGCACTGGGTGGCCCCTGTGTGGACTGGGACACAACTGATGGGCCTGCAGCCACCACCAAATGCCCAACACTCCCTGCTGTCTCTGGGTCCTGCTGAACAGGTGCCCCCTCCTCCCCTCCTGCCATGTCCTGCTGCTCCCTCTCCCTGCCCTCTGTGCCCTCTCCCTCCCTGTCACACATCCCGGCTCTTATGGTACCCCTCACACCTGCTCCTTGCCCCACCTCCTCTGCCTGCTGCCTGCTCCTCAACTCTGATGCGCTATCTCTAGACTGCTCTTTGCCTCCTCTCCTCTCTCTCTCTTGCCTGCTTTGCCTCCACACCTCCACCAATCCACACCTCCACCGCTCCACACCTCCCCATCTTACACACGCGCTGTGCGTGAGCGCGAGGCATGGTGCATGCACCTAACATCACGCAGCACATGCGCATGTGTAACAGTGTCCTGTGTGCACACCCGCGTATCTGTGGCGCATGCGAGACGCATGCAACACACGCATGCTGTGGCGCATGCGCACCATGCACAGCGCAACACGGTGCATGTACAACACGCGCTACGTAAAATTAACCTATAAATACACCTGCACACCTGGTTCACATTGAGGGGTTTGTGTAGGAGAGAAGGCGTGCATTGTTGGTGAAGCGAGGTCCCTCTGCCTTTCATCGTGTCAATTTAGATACATGTTTGATTCCGCTTATGTTTTTTTCCAAAATTCTATTTTTGATGGTATCATATTTACATATATATTTTTTAGGGTATGATCATCTTCTAGATTTATTATTTTCAATAGTTCATACTTTATTGGAGGCCTCGAACATATTCCTCTTCTGCATCTATTAGATCATTAGTGTTTGTACTATACAAAGCAGGATTTTATTGTTCATAGATTTAACTATAGAATACATATCCATACACATTCTTTGTAAGCATTTTGTTTTTCGGTTGTTTACCTGTTGGTCTGGGTTTTCTTTTCTGTTTTTATATTTACATATGGTATTAATTATCCTTTCTATCCTTTTATTTTTTTCATGATGTTTAGCTCAACTTCCATTACTTTGATTGAGTTCTACAATAGTTTTCTGTGTGCTTCATCATTTATATGGTTTCTAGTAATGTGAGTACATTTTACATATTCTTATGATACAATGTACTTTTTGATACTGTTGTGTCCTTCTTTTATCTTTGTTTTAAAATGTTTCTATATATTATTCTTATGTTTAGTTGTTATATATTATGTTGTTTTATACTATATATTTTATTCACTTTTCATTCATTTGCATATGATTTTAATGTTGTGCTTTTGATGATGTTTTTATCTATTTATTGTTTGTTGTCTGCAGTTCTCAGCCCCCTAATGAAGGCGTTGCCGAAACGCGTTGGGGTAATATATTAAATAAAGCACATGTGACCACCATACCTCTTGCTCTGTGTGTCCTTTGGAAGTTCCTGCAAGTAGGTGCTCTTTCTTTGGTTTTGTTGCTGTGTGATGATGGTAGCATGGACACTAGCATTTGTGTCGTGTTTACAGATTATTTTGCTTTCAATCCGTACACCTACTCCTTGTTTTGTGTGTCATAACTTCACACGCTGATGCATATTTGTGGTGTTCCATCATGTGCTGTCATATGTTTCTGTCAGGGTGTTTTGTGTATTTGGTTTGCACGTACATATTTGTGTCCATTTGGGTGGACATCAGCTCCTGCTTTAACGTTCCACATTTCTTTCTGCAGGTGATGCAGGATATGGGTGTCACCCCTGGTTGCTGACCCCTGTGCATCAACCATGGACACGTGCAGAGAGGAGGTACAATGAGGCCCATGCCTCCATCCGCTCCGTCATAGAGCGCACCTTTGCCTCCATCCGCTCCGTCATAGAGCGCACCTTTGGCTTCAGGTGTCTGGATAGGACAGGCGGGGCCTTACAATACCAACCACAGACTGTGGCAGAGATAATTATAGCCTGTTGCATCCTGCACAACATTGCTCTCATGCACCATATCCCTGTCAAAATTAATGAGGATCTGGAGGATGATCCTACATGCCCTCCTGTATGTGTCCGTGGTGACACACGTGAGGGCACAGTAGTCAGGCGGCAGATGATTGAGGTGCTCTTCTCATGTAAGTACTGCATATGTTACCACATACATTTGTTTAGATATGTGTGTACTACTAGTGAACATTTGTATTCCAATGGTAGTATGCTGCAACACTGCACGGGCATGTAACAGACACTGCCTGGCCATCCCAGCTCACAATCTAGTCATGAGTGAAACACAGTAAATGTGAGCTGAGCACAACAGCGGGTGGTGGTGGATTATGTGTGTTGGGAGTAGTAGGCTTGTGTGAGGTGTTGAGCTGTCATACCTGATATGTGGCTGGTTGGGATAGGGGCTGCTGTACAGACTCAGGTAGTTAGTTTGCGGCTTAGGGTGCAGCAAGGTGAAAGTCGTGTGGCATGGGGTATACAGTAGGAGGGCAGACCATAGATGGGACCAGTTGCCAGGATGTGTGTGTTTCACAGTTTTTAGTTGGAGCTGATTGATTGGTTGTTATGCTCTGATGAACGGGGACTGCATGTTATTTGTTTCTGTATAGCACTACATGTGATACGTAGCACTATATACATGCTGAGTAGTAGTTGGATTACTGGTATTTGAGATCAGTAGACAAAGTTACTGCAACACCACAGTGTGCCTGTATGTATAGGACAGCACGTAGCCTTGACATGGATGTGGGAATGGATAGGGAACCTGTGAGGTGTCCTGACAGGGGGAGTATTATTGCTATTATGTGTGTGGCTGTAGAAAAGCCAAACAGTGCAGTGTTGCATATTTTCATGGAACACAGAGATGATTCAAGGCCAGATCAGCAAGGTGTAGGTTACAGTAGGCAAGCCAGGTGCTGATTAGGGGGGAGGGATTTGGGTTTTGTGTTTTCAGGGAGGACTGGGGAGATCTAGCTGATGACAACAAGACATAAACCACAAGCCTCAACTACAAGCTGCGTATGTGTGTAGAGGAGGAGAGTGCAGTCCACAACAACACCTACATTGCGGACCCTAAAGAGAGGAAGTTTCGGCCACACACACAAAGACGCTCTAATGGGAGGGGAGGGTTTAGGTGCACATATAGGATATCCATGTTTTGCAATTATCAATTTCACACAGTGGAATGACATGCAGCCATCAATGTCACGTAGAAACTGGACACCGGGGTGTGGTTTGGCAGACATAACTCAGGCGTGGAGAGATATATTTGCAGCACATCAGCACACAGCTGTTAATGTAAGTCAAGGTATGAGATATACACACCAGGAAAATGTATATGGACAGAGGATAAGGATGGAGCCCCTGCATATTTCCCTGTGTTATAGGAGCTGACAGCGCTGTAGCAGACGATATTGAGACAGCAGATCACACACTGAAGGGGCATTGGGAGCGATATGGGGGACACAGGATAGTACTGCATGCTTAGAGCCAAGCAGGGCACGTTAGCGAGGAGCTAATTCTCTTCCACAGTTTTTACAGCAACAGAGAGGTGAGGAAGGGGACAGGCAGAGTACGGACCCTTGTTTGCCACACACACGTCAGTGAAAAATTTATCATCAAAAAGATCTGTACAGTGTGATGGGGAACAGTCAGTCTGTTAGAGATCCTGGGGGGGTCTGCGAGTTGAGGACATGAAGGTGCAGTGTGTGTTGCATAGCTCCAACCTGACTTATGTATGTTTCTCAATCCACAGGACATACTTGGTGACACTCCTGGTGCTGTGTTGCTTTGGCAGGTGACTATACATCATCCAACATGCAGTGGTCTCTTGTAGGTGGACCTACAGCTACTTTGTCTGTGACGACAGTCAGGGGGAGCACATGTCTGCAGTGATCTGTCATATTGTACATATGTTGTTGTTCACCTCTTTTCCCTGCACCTCCATACCCCGAATGTTGCTGTTGGCACACATATCCACCTGTGTTCCTGGCCAGTTTGTCTTCTCCAACACTGTCTCTGGGACACGTCCAACAGAGCTGCGTGTGTGTGCAGGTCCTAGGTGTTTGGGAGGTGGAATGCACATACACCCTTCCCTAACATTGTAGCATCAGCCAACAGCAGGGTATCATTGCATTTAACAGGCTTTTATCTCCACTAATCTCCAATTGTGCACATACAGGCCATATGCTACTGCTGCCACGCTCACCTTAGCATACTGTGTGGATGGGTGCTTTTGGGTTGGCTGTGTGATGATACAGTGTGCAGGCATTTTGCATTATCATGTGGTGTGAGGGGTCTGTACACCTGGGGAGTGGTGGTGTCTGTGCTATCTCTATCTTACTGCTATTTACCTTGTGGATATTGTAGACATGTGTTGTGTAATGTGGGCTGACCTATCTCTTGTGTGCTGACAGACTACTGCACAACAGCATTTGTGTATCACAGATATCGCCATAATGTGGACATGCATCAACAGTGGCTGGACATGGGGACATGGTGACTCTACACATTTCAGTGACATCTTCTCCCTTGTTTGTGACATGTTATGGCCTTTGAGAGCCTCAGGGGATACCAAACATACACTTGCTGCAAACACACGGTAGGTTGCACCTTTGGTCTTTTGTGAATGACATCAGCCTTTACATATTAATGATTTACTGGTTGTCTCATAGACATTTCCTGTTGGGTCTGTGTACACGAACGCTGATGCACATGGGATGGAGCTGTGAGACGCCTGTGTAACATGGGCATGGACATGACCATCTCCATGTGACACCCTCGTCTGCGGTTTGTCAGACGGCTGCCTAGGGTGAGAACTTACACAATCTTGATGATGCATATATTCATATGATTCTTGCAAGGTATTGTGGGTATTGTAGTTCATTCACTCCCAAACACAGCTGATGACAATAATTTGAGTTGTGAAACCAAGTGGTAAGATCAATAAAATACTTCTTTTATTGATGGGGTTTAATTCACCCAGCACATGTATGCTTGATAGCACTATAAATGAGGTTACTTGCTTGCAGTGTTTAAAATGGATAACAAAAAGTCACAAAGTAAACAAGAAAGCAACCTTCAGCTTGTCAGGCAATTAGCTAATGTTTTCTTAGCAAATAATTACCAAATACAAAGGCACAAAGTAAAGAATAAACTTTGCTGGTTAGGTTAACTTCTGCTTATTTTCCACGCCGATCTCAGCAGGGATTCTCCCTTGCTCACACCCACAATCAGGTGCAGCCCTAATTACTATCAATGGACCAGCTGAAAGCCTTTAGCTGGCTGGCTGCTACTGTGTGAGCCCAAATCCTGCTTTAAGAGCTGTTTGCAGTGGAAATAAAGAACAAAGTTAGGTTTCTTTGTGATGGCTGATGTGTTTGCTCAGAGAAAACTAGTAATAGCATTTAGATAGAGAACAGTCCATATAAACTGTATTTTCATCTGCTGTATCAATCAGCATATGGTCACTATCATACATTGGCACAGACGAGTCTTTCATTAAGGCACTATCATGAGAATGCTCATTCCCTTGCTGTCACTCTCTATTATAGATAGGGTCTGGATCAGTGTTCATACCTGAGCCTCTCCTGCTATCATTATTCCTCTCTGTATAGCCTGGCCAATATGTAATCCAATTCTGATGTCCAGCCTTCCAATCTTGATCCCTGGACACTGGATCTTCTCTCACATACCTTCTGGCCTTGGTCTGAAAGTCCCTTCCACATGCAGTCTTCTCTCTTCCAGGTAGCCACTGGTGATTCCTATCTCTGCCACTCCATTCCTCTGGCTGAATCCAGTCCAATGGACTCTGCTGGCTTTTGGAATACCTCCCAGTATGAGTACTGCCTTGGAATCTCCCAGACCTTCCAATGGCCTTTCTTCTCTTCCTTCCAGAGAGTTTCCTTCTCTCTCTATCCGCTTGGCTTGGCTTCTGTTTCTCCAGGTGATACTGGTGCTTGAGCTTGTAGCCGTTGCTGTCTCTGTATCTCTTCCTCCCTCTGTAGCTTTTGCTGAAGCTCTCCCTGAAGCTGTTATCTGAAGAATAAGCTCTATTCTTATTCTGTCCTAATGTGTGCTGCTCCCTAACACAGCGCAGCTGTGTTGAATCAGGCCCTGCCCTTTGAGATGAGTGCTTAGGGATTACCTCATAGCTCTCTTGATTGCACACACATTCTCTCACTTCAGCCCCTCTCATGGCTGCTGGAAACCTGGTGCATTCTGGGACTGGTAGTCTTTTATGTGAAAACTCTGTTTTCTCACTTCTACCAGAACTGACAGGTTGCTTGTTCAGAGTCACATCATCTTTTCTATAGCTCCTACCTGAGCTATGATAAGCTTCCTTATCACAGGTTCCAATTCGATATGTCCCCAACATGCAGTGTGTTCTGTGTTGTGATCATGTTATGTTTGCCTTTGTGACGTTTCCTTACGTACATACTGATGTTTCACTCTGTGTAATTTGGGCTGATGTTGCAAGCAGCATACCACTACATTGTTTATCCTCTTCTGACACAGGGCAGTGAACACACAAAGCACATCTACTACGGTGCATCCAGCGTCACCATCAACCACCTGTTGGAGGACACAACAACACCATGGAACTATCCCTGGGAAATGGTGCCATAAGATGTTTGACCTCTGTGAGTGGGACACATGCCTAGGATCGACATTATTATTGTTGGACTGCTACTTTGGGCATGACAGGCCTGTCCAACACACCGTTGCTGCTGTGCTCTGGCTGGGTGTCATGTTCATCACAGGAGACACACATGACCTTTCCAGTACTGTGGCATATTGGGATATCACACTTGACTATGCATGCCCAGGGTTTCAAGGGCAGTCGTAACATGACTTGTTGGATTGCAGACAACCTTTGCACTTTGGATACTGTATACTGGTCCCCACATGTGCAGCATGGGCTAACACTGTCCCCGTATGTTGTACATCCTTCTGACATTGTGTTGTTGTGTTTTGCCCATGTGTGTGACATGGAACGCAAGATACGCTCATCTGTTTGGTATGACACGGGCATACAGCCATGCGTGTGGCAGAGAGGGAACACTGGAGAGGTCCTCTTGTCCATGTCCACCTAGCCTCCACTTGGACATGACACAGTATTTGCCACGACACCACGGGATTGCTGTTTGCAATCACCAAGGGTGTTACAGTGCATGTGTGGCATCACTGTATCATGTTTCAGTGTACATGGTGCATGTGCATGTGACTGACTATGTTGGTGCAACACAGCAGGTTGCAATATGGCTTCTGTGTGGGTTACTGTAACATGTTTGACCTTTCTTTCCATCTTTATACACAGCTTATTGTGTCTGTTTACTGTACAGACGTGACGCTCTGCATTGATTTACAAACCGAGCATTGCATGTCTGTGCAGTCCTATTTATCCCCTGAGGTAACGACACTCACATTGCCCCGTTATATTTGGAGTGCGTCAGTGTGAGTGTCCATTTTCTTCCTTCATTAGTGCATTCCATGTACCATGATATATGTGTAAGGACACTGTATCCACACCAACCAGTGCAGGGGGACCTTCTGCATAGTGTCAATCTCTGCATGTTTCTGCAGATGGTTTCTTTTGAATTCTCTGTATTCATGTGCCTCTGCAACCTGTTAGCATATCCTCATTGTGCATTTGACGATTGTTTAGGGTTACATTGTTGCAGCTTTGATTCCTATATCAGGCATTATGTGACAGCTGTAACATAAATTTCGATATGTATGTTTAAACGTTCACACTTTTGACAACATATGCTTTTTTATTTGTGTGCCTCCAGTGTTGGTAGAAAGATATGTTTTAAGGAATAGATCATGATTGATGTGTGTTGGGCCCTTATCATGCACCGCCTACTGTCTACATGCACACATATGTAACTAACACATTTGGGGCATGCAGCAGCATGTGGGGGGGGTGGGGGTGGGGCCTAATGCATACTGCACACCATGCACCTGATGCACATTATCTCTCCTGCCCATCATTTGTAGACGGGCCAGTGACCTTTCTGTAAGATGTGGGTTGCTGCCCTGCAAAATGTGTTTTCTGTTTTTCACCTGGGATCCACTCATCTTGATATTATGATGGCGGTATCTGCACTATCTGTGATGATTAGCCAAAATAAAAATATGTGTTTGACGTACATTTGTCTCTGCTGCTGCTTGATCACACTGACACTTGTATTTAATGATTTCCTGGTCATGTACATGGCCCACCTGTGCTCACATCCTTGTATGGTGGCAGCTGTCTATCTGCCAGCTGTTTGCCACATCACTGGGTGTTACAGGTTCCCATACACACCTTCCCTTTGAGGTACTATTTTTGCATTGTGCACAGTGTGCTCATTGTGGTTGTTTGGGATAGTGGTTACAGACATGTGTTATGACATCTTAGGTTGTAGGTTTGATCCCCACATGGGGTTTACTTTTTTTTTTCTGTTGTGCTAACATGACCATTAGGTACCTGCAGGTTCATCACCTATGCACACACCCTTCCATCTCTTCACTGTACACCAAAGTGTGCCCTCTGTGCTGCCTATCCATCACATATTAGCTGTTACATATGTCTCTTTCTTTATAGTGTTTACATGGCAGTCTGCTTGGGGGATTGGCATTGCTGCAGTTCAGCTGGTCTGTGGCACACCTGTTTGCAGGTTCAGTTTTCTCCTGTTCTGTTCCAAATTTTGCCCTGCTCCACAGAGCATCCCCTGCCGCCCTTTGGGTTTATGTTCTTTCCTCTTTTGCTTGCTGTATCCACTGCATAACATTTCATTGTGTGTGTGTGCATGTAGTTATATGTGCCTCTGGTCCCAATTACAGACTGTGATCTGATCTGTACACACCAGATTTGCATGTGCATTTCATCATGGTTACTGTTGGGGGTTTGCCTATCCTGGCAGCCAGCAGGCTTCTTGTGTGATGCCCTGCAGTATTCTTGTATGCAGCCTTTGCTAACAATCTCATGTTGGTTGTGTGGCCTACCGGTTTGTGCATTGCCATTTGTGCTAATGGCCATAGGTTTGATTCCTCTCTGTTTTCTTTCATTTGTATGCCTGTCCTGCACAGCTACTTTTCATTCCTGTGACAGGCAGATCTGTGCTGTTTAGCACATTGTACCCTTATCACAGTTGTCACCTATCCTTCTGTCCATCTATGTGTGTCTGCCAGCTGTGTGCCGTCCTACCCTGATGTGCATGCTGCTACTCCACGTCCTGCACTGCTACACATTTCTGCATTGCAGCTCTCCCTGGTTGCCTCTCCTGTGTGTGCTCTGCATAGCACTGCTACTCCGCTGTCATCCTGTCATTACACCTATCCTGCCACTTCTACCTCCTCTGCTGGACACGTCTTCCCATCCTTTGCCACACACTGTCATTATTGCATGGTACATTACCATCACTCTGTGCATCGCTACAGCTGCCCCCGATATGTTTGTCTATTTTTCCAGCTGCCACATGGGCTGGATGCAGATTTGTCTGGTCCATCAGCTCAGATCTACTTCCTTCCATTACTTGTGCATTGTCTTTCCTTGTTGCTCTGTGCAGTGTTAGGGTTACATCTGTGTTTGGCCCATACCTCTCTTGCTTTTCAAATTGGGGGACCTTACTGCCCTTGGCCAACATTTTTGGGTTCAACTATACATCCTTGGGGCATCTTAAGCCACACCTTAGATTCAGCCAGCTTATGACATGCCTACTATGGTGCCTTGGGAGTTGGCAACCTTTCGACATGGCCTCTGGGGCACATTATAACCCGCCTTGGCTGACGTGGTGGTTTAGGATGTGCCTTCTGGTGCGCCCTAAAAGGTGCATTAGTTTATGGCACTGGGGTGCAGGTATTTTTAGCTGTCAGCACAGATTGTTGTACTGTTGCAAGCAGGAAAAGGAATTGCCTTGGCCAACCTTATTCATTAGGCCCACTGGGGGATTGAACTCATGACCCCTGTTTCATCAGTCAATGTATTAACCATTGTGCTACACCTCTGTTGTTGTGTTTACAAGTCAGCATGCCTAATTAAGGTTAATGCACGGTAACGTGCGCGGCTCCCTCTATCGCGCGATAATGTGTGCGGCGCACTTTATCGCGCAATAACGCACGATTGCTACTTTAAGACCGGAACGCCCACTCCTTTTTATTTATTTAACATTTCTTATATACCGCGCTCTTTGACATCAGTGCGGTTTACATTGAACAATATAACACTTGGTCAGATAAAATTGGCCGTCGTTTACATAGAACAGGGATTTAACATGGAGGTCAACTTGGGGAAACTATTTGCATTCTTACATTTTATGGCATCCTGCACATTATCGCTGAGCGCATGTTAAGACGGTTTAGTAAACATACCCCTAGGGGACATACAAAAAAGCTACAGTGTAACCCATATACGACTACATCCTCCGGTTATGAATTCCAGAGTTTGATTATGCGTTGAGTGAAAAAATATTTTCTCTTATTAGTCTTAAATGGGTTACATTGTAACTTTATTGTGTGTCCCTTAGTCTTTCTACTTTTTGATGGCGTAAACAATTGATCTATGTTTACCCATTTACTCCATTCATTAATTTATAGACCTCTATTATGTCTCCCCTCTGCTGTCACTTTTCCAAGTTAAAGAGCCCTAACCTTTTAAGCCTTTCCTCATAGAGGTCTCCTTCCATTCCCTTTAGCATTTTGGTGGTTCTTCCTCTGTATCTTTTCTAATTCTACTATATCCTTTTTAACATATGGTGACCAGAATTGCACACAATATTCAAGGTGCAGTTGCACCATGGAACGATTCAGAGGCATTATAATATCCTTTGTTTTATTCATTCTCCATTCCTTTCCCTATGATTTCTAGCATTCTATTTGCTTTCCTGGCCGCCGCTGCACACTGGGTAGAGAGTTTGAACAAGTCATCCACGATGACGCCTAAATCTTTTTCCTAGGTGGTGTTTCCTAATGTGGAACCTTGCATTGTATAATCATAGTTTGGATTGTTCTTTCCAGGTGCCTAACTTTGCACTTGTCCACATTAAATTTCATCTGCCATTTGAGCATCCAGCCTTCCAATTTATCAAGGTCATCTTGCAATTTTTCACAATCATTTTGGGTTTTAACAACTTTGAATAATTTTGTCACCTCATTCCTCTCTTCCTAGTCTGTCCTTCCTGAATAAATTATAGATTAGTATGATTACACTCCAGTCAAGGTTCTCCATGAACTATGTCTCGATAACTGCCCCTAAATCCAAATCAGCCTCTTCCGTTAAAGCTTCAGTATCCAGAATCTTATTTCCCATACTTCGGGCATTAATACACACTGCTTTCCAGATGTTGCCCTTTTTACTCATGCCTATAGAGTTATTGAATGTTTTACTTACCTGAGAACTTCCACATATATAGGAGCATTCTTCACCCGTCTCCAACAAATCTAGTTTAAAGCCCTCTTTAGTAGGTTAGCCAGTCTGCTGTGGAAGACACTTTGACTCTTCTTGGATAAGTGGATACCATCTCTGCTCCAAAGCCCTTGGAAGATCAACCCATAGTCCAGGAAACCAAAACACTCTCGATGAAACCATCCATACAGCCGGAGCCAGTGCTAGGTTTTCTGGTGCTCCCCTGCAACCTATCGATCGGTGCCCTCTCACTCATTATTATTAATTCTGGCTATACCCCACCCCCTTTCTTCCCTTTTTCTTTACAAATGATGCTAATATTTCTCCTTCAAATCCAATGTTGTGAGAAATTGCAATGACGGGGCAAAGGCATAACCAGGATAAAAATAACTACTGAGTAGTAAATACTTAGGGGTATGTTTACTAAACAGCGATAACGTCGCAGCGGCACGTAATGTTATCATGCAATACATAATGTTATCACGCGATAACATCTGCAGCGGTGTTAAAGTCACAGAGGGTGGAGAGAGGGCGGAGAGAAGGGGTCAGTGGGCGGGGGGTGGGCAGGGAGAGGCCCCTGCTACACTAACGCCGGGATCTTAAGACCAGAACATTACCGTGAGTGAAAACCTGGCGTTAGAGGCACATTTGCAGGAGAGAGAAACCATTTCTGTCAGCAATGTATAGCCTAGGCAGGGAGACCCAGAAAAGTGATAGTAGTGCCACATTGCAGCAACAGCATAGTGCCCAAGTACGAATGGGCACTATGGTGAGGCTGCAAATGGGGTACAGGGGGCTGCAGGCAGGACATGCAGTGGGGCACAGGGCAGACTAGGCAGATGCCTAGGTGGCATATAGGAACGCAGGAACGGAACATCAGCAAGACAGCAACTGACCAAGGGCAAACATGTCCACGAGTGTGTGTCCCTCATGCCACAATGTATGTAAGTAGTCACTTCCTTGAGCTCATATAACACTATAAGAAATAAATAATTTTTAAGCCCAACTATAAACTTGGAGTTCTATATATAATTCCTTAATGCTAAACTAATATTGAAATAATTATTTTTATTTTGTATCTTTTTGTCATTCACACTAGGATGCCACAAGGTCTCAGACTTTTTTTTAAGGCTTGAATCAGCCAGACTTGCTGGGTTGAAAATAGCCTTTTTTTTGCATCAACGACCTTAATTATTCATGCATCCATAGGAATATTTTCTCTTTTTCTTCTTTTTATCTTTTTTTTTGTTATTAATTTCTTTCTAACCGTTTTCCTATAGATAAAATTCTTTCTTTCAAAAAATAGTTTCTTAGTCCATTTCAAATCTTCAACCAACCTCAATAGTAGTGTGAAAAAATCCTTAAATTACTCTCGAATGAAACAACTTTTCAGAAAAACAGGCTTATCTGTGAACATTGGTGGAATCTGCATTTCATGTCATATCGCCATAGAAGAAAGATTTCCCAACGTCTAGCAAAAGCGCTTGCACGTTTCACTTTTAGTTTCTTCAGGGGAACTGCGATACAGATGTCAAACCTCGTTCTTCTACCTGCACGGACTGTGTAAGAGATTGGATTCTTAAACTAGCAATTTTTCTTTCAGAACTCCCCTAGAAATATATTAATATATTAAGAACTAACCCAGTCAAATACCTTGCTTCTTCCAGCTCACGCTTCAATCCTTTTACTGACACCAAAAAACGCCGCGCATGCGGACTAGCCCGTATCCTCGGTTTTTTATAGAGGAAGTTAGTTTAAAGGGCTATTGTTTAAAGGGACCCTTACCAGTAGTTTAGTTACATAGGTGCCATTCTATTTGGGCATTTAAGCCCTTGGGACAGACTGTCAATAAACGGAATATCCAACGTTGTTCTTGATATACAAGTTGTTGTTCTCTTGTGCGACCCCTAAAGCCACTATGGACTTGTTCAATAACAAAACAACGAAGATCGTGAAAAACATGATTTAATTGAAGGCAGTGTTCTACCATGGGGGCTTCTTTTCTCTGACATTTCAATCTACTGCGATGTTCTTGCATCCTTATTTGTAGTGAACGAATAGTTTTACCAACGTATAATAACTGACATGGGCAGAATATTCCATAAACCACGTAGGTCGATTGGCAATTAGTAGAACTATTAATCCTATAATCTGTTCCTCCATAATTAATCGTGTGAACCATGCAAGCGCTTTTGCTATACATTGGGAAATCTTTCTTCTATGGCGATATGACATGAAATGCAGATTCCACCAATGTAGAACTCCAAGTTTATAGTTGGGCTTAAAAATTATTTATTTCTTATAGCCTCATGCCACAATGGACATTACCCAGCAAGTACCCCAAAGGGCACATAACATTGGCAGGCGGTGCCGGGGGGAAGCGTGGATGTCTATGCAGGCACCTCTACCCCATATCACGCACCATAGGCAGCCGCCTACCGGCACACTGGATGGCCTGGGACTGCGCACCACCAGCACCAACGGCATAAGGGCATGGTGGTGGAGGGGTGCTGGTGGTGGAGGGGGCAGTGGTATATGCCCACAGCAGACCAAGGCCAAGCCCTGTTTAGGTGGGTAGCGTGCAGTGCAGCAGACAAGGTCTGTCTGCAGAACAGTCATGGCATCCTCAGGGACTGACCTGCCTCTGTAGCAACAGTTTGGTGCAGTACACACAGCCAGTGTGTTCAGGGGCAGAAGGTCACAGGTTCAAGTCCCAGCTGTGGCTCCTGCAGACCATGTCCCTATATTTTGCCCTACAGAACACATACACCATAAACATGTGCACTCCGTACAGCTGAAGTTCCCAACTGTAGTCCTGGAGGGCCAAACACCAGTCAGGTTTTCAGACTGTCCATAATAAATATGCATGAGATGCATTTGTATGCACTGCCCCCATTGTATGCAAATGTATCCCATGTGCATACATCAGGGACATCCTGAAAACCTGAATGGTGGTTGGCCCCCCAGGACCTGAGTTGGTAACCTCTGCCCTAGAGCATCAGCCAACAGGGGCACAAACACCCACACCCACAGGCTCCACTATCCAAAGCCTCATGGAGAGTCCAGCTGTTCAGCCCTGCGTGGAGCAGCAGCTACCACTACTAGCACCTGCATACCTTAGCAATGCCGTCATAAACATGGAAACATGCTCCTAATATCTAAAAATGTTGCTATGATGAATATCTGATAACAAATCCTAAATTCCATCACTACTGGCAGTCACAATATGGAACTCCCTCCCAACAAGCCTGAGGGCAATACAAGACATTACAGAATTCCGCAAAGACCTTGAAACTCTGCTCTTTACAGAAGCCTATAAGCAGACAAACAACAGTACCCTCCTGAATGGTGTAAATACCCCCGCCAACACAATACCCAACTAGGCCTACAAATTCATTGTATAATGTTTTAAGCACCCTCATGCTAAATATAACCCACCTGTGATGATTAAGTGATGTGAAATACCCTCATGTTAAATGTTGTAAAACTCCCACTTGTTAAATGTAACCCACTATCTGTGATGTAACGTTATGTAACCACTTTGATTGTAGGATAAGGTGGTATACAAATCTGTCTAAATAAATAAATAAAATTTGTTAACAGAGATTCATCATAGCAACCTTTCTGATATATGTGGAGTGTGATTACTGTTTTTGTTGTCTGACAGTGTTTACCACCCTGGAGAGTGACCACAACAGTAATGAGTACCTTAGCAATGCCTGCACTGTGTCCAGGACTGGTGTGGCGGCCAGGGCTGGCAACCACCTCTATCTTTGCACAATGCTGAAATAGGTGTGGGAGTGTGTGTATGTCTAACCAGTGTTTTGTGGCTGCCTACACCTTACACAGCTAACAATGCTTGCACAGTTTCCACTGTTAGCCTGCCAATTTGCATAATGAGGAGCAAAGTAATGTGGGTATGGGCCAGACAGGGCAGTCTGGGCAGGAATGCATCTGCATATGGCCTAGGGCAATGGCTGGGATATTGTAGTGGGCGACCACCACCTGCACGGACAGAGTGGCCACAGCATGTCATGCTGGGAGGTCACTATCACTCTGACTGAGAAGTGACCATGGCATGTCTTGGTTCCCACATGGTGCTATGCAGTGTATCTCTCAAGTGATATGTGAGTTCCCTTTTCTGGGGTCCAATCACTGACACACCTGCTTGGTGTTTGTGCTTACATCCCACTTCTGGGGGCACATAGTTCCTCTAGGAACATGCACTATGTACTGGCTAGCAGACTGTCTGCAGTTAGCATTTGTATGGTTGCAACACCTTGTAGGGTACAGCAGGTGCAGACTGACTGCATCCTCTGTTGGTGAATGTCAGATCATGGTGAGGGCAGCTGATCTGACCAGGCCTAGTGCCAGTAGCCCTGTCACAATACTGTTCTGCATCAACTGCCTGTTTGCCAGCAGGACAGGGGTTGCTGGTCCCACAGGCCCTCATCATGAACCTCTACTGTCCCCATTGCAACCGTTGAGAGTATGGGTGTGTTGGTGGCAGATCATGTCCCCCACCCTAACCCCGAGAGGGTGGTTTGCTATGTACATCATCATTATGTGAATCCAGACACACCCCTGCCCCAAAAACCAATGACTATGGCAAGTACATGTGATATGCACTATTTTGAGTGCAGCATGGTCAACAGGAGCCAGACATGACTGGCAAATACAAATGGACAGACAAAGTTCATAGGCATGTCTGCAAAGAATACCTATCACACACTAGCAGTGATGGAGACCTGCAGCAGTGCCTACCTCAACCATCCTGAGTACTGTAGACCTGGTGCTGGCCACCCCACTTCACCCTCAGGGTGAGCACAGAACACGCAAAATGGCATGGCCTGTAGGTACTCTGTGGCAGTAACATGCATGGTCAGTACCCCCTACCAAGCTGACATGCTGTAGAGGTGCATAGCCCATCTGGGGAGCAGATGTAGACTGCTGTTCTGCATGTGATTTGCATTATGGGTAGTGTTGGTTATATCCTATCCTGGTAACCACAGCAGTTTGTTCATTGACCTGCACTCTTTCTGTACTCAGCCATTTGTCTGCTAAAACCCATATTAATGTAGCACACTGGTTAATACAATGACTTCAGTGCTAGAGGTCATGGCTTCAATCCCAGTGGGTTTCCTTTAGTGAGACTGGTCGAGGCAACTCCCTTTTATGCCTGTAACAGTCAGACATATTTATAAAATCAGTTTTCCCAGCCAAAAACACCCTCACCTCATTTGGCTAACCTAAGGTGCCCTGTAAAGTGCCTTTGCTGTGGTATTACCCTATCCCAGATAGCACAGCAGAATGTTTGTGCTGTAACCTGCAGTTGTGTAGGCAGCCATTGCTACAAGTACAGCCATAGAGGCATAGCATACTGGTTAATGCATTGACTTCCCAGCCAGCAGTCATGGGTTCAATTCCCCAGTGCTACAACATCACAAAGAGTGTCTGAGGCAGGTTTTTTTCATGGCTGTAACAGTCAGACACATCTCTGTAGTCTGTGGTTCATGCAAAATACGCCCTCACCCTAGTCCTGTATCCTAATGTGGCTCGGAGCATGGCCTGGCAGAAGGCAGATCACAAGGCACCATAAGCTAAGGCGCCCTAAGTTGCAGCCGAGGCCCAAATGCCAGAAAGCCTGGGACACTGTAACATAAAGAGCCAGGCATCAATTCAATGAAATCAATGGGTCCACGGCTCCAATACTGGGCAGATGGGCCATGTATCATTGCGCTGCTATGCACGCCGTAGTAGCACGATCTAGCACGCATTAGTGCGTGCCACGGCGCATGCGCGACATGCGTCAGCAAGCCATGCACGTCAGAAAAAATGGACAGGCGTTCCAGGAAGCCAGCATTTACCAGCAGGGAGCTGAAGATGCTTGCCAAACTGATATGTCCAAAGCAGAGGCACCTTTTCCCTGGCTCCTCGAAACAGCAGGACCTTGCCAGGGTGAAGAGGATGGGGCCGCCTCACCAGGTGCTATAATCGAGATGCAGACTACCCACGTGAAGTAAGCGTATTGGGGACAGGTCACACAATGGCAGTTGTGCAGCACAATATTCAGCAATCATCACACATCATACATGCACAACATGGTAGAAATACCAGTCTGTGGGCCAACCTGTGACCAATGTAGGTGCGTATGCTGTTGTGTGCAAGTCTGCCCTATCCACTGGAGCCCTCAGACCTGATTACAGAGGTCTGATATACATCCTGGTGTTATGGTACCTGCTTCTGTTTCAGTTTCACAGATCTACCCTATCTCCAGGAGGCCTTAGACCTGATCACATAGGTATTTCTCATCCTGGTGTTATGGTACCTACTTCTGTTGCAGTTGCACAAATCTGCACTATCCCCAGGAGGCTGTAGACCTGATTAGAGAGGTCTACTATAGATCCTGGTGTTATGGTAGTTGCTGCTGTTGCAGCTTCACAGATCTACCCTATCCCCAGGAGTCCCTTGACCTGATTACAGAGGTCTAATATTCATCCTGGTGTTATGGTAGTGTCCCCTGTTGATGTGTTTAAGTCCACCCTATTCCCAGGAGGCCTTAGACCTGATCAAATAGGTCTATTCCTCATCCTGGTGGTATGGTACCTGCTTCTGTTGCAGCTTCACAGATCTACCCTATCCCCAGGAGTCCCTAGACCTGATTACCAAGGTCTATGACTCCTCCTGGTGTTATGGTAGTTGCTCCTGTTGATTTGTTTAAGTCCACCCTATCCCCAGGAGGCCTTAGACCTGATTACCGGGTCTATTATTCATCCTGGTGTTGTGGTAGTTGCTCCTGTTGCAGTTTCACAGATCTGCCCTATCCCCAGGAGGCCGTAGACCTGATTACAGAGGTCTATTAGTCATCCTGGTGTTATAGTACTTGCTCCTGTTGATTTGTTTAAGTCCACCCTATCCCAGGAGGCCTTAGACCTCATTACAGAGGTCTATCATTCATCCTGGTGTTATGATACCTGTGCCTGTTGCAGTTTCACAGATCTGCCTTATCCCCAGGAGGCTTTAGACCTGATTACAGAGGTCTATTAGTCATCCTGGTGTCATGGTAGTTGCTCCTGTTGCAGTTTCTCAGATCTGCCCTATCCCCAGGAGGCCTTAGTCCTGACTACAGAGGTCTGTTATACATCCTGGTGTTCTGGTACCTGCCTCTGTCGATGTGTTTATGTCCACCCAATCCCTGGGAGCCCTAAGACCTGATTACACAGGTATATTATTTATATCCTTGTGTTATGGTAGGCGTTCCTGCTGATGTGTGTAGGTGTGGGAAACACCCAGGTGTGGGCTGGACCAGACAGAGGTATCAGAATCATATCCCCTGGAGATCAGCATGCCTACCCACACATGGCATGGTGCTGTCATGTCATGCAAGGAGAGGGCAGGAACACAGCATGGGGTGCCTGGGTGGTGAAGAAAACTCCGTGATCTGGCCACAATACCACGGCTCTTTTTGGTCTCTGGTCCTCAAACAGTGAGAAACAGGCAGAGAGTAATACAGAACACAATCACACACACAAGTGCTACTTTCTTTGAGCTCAGAGGGAAGACAATAAACGGACTATGGACATGCATAGTTCTATGCTTATTGAATTCAAATTCTTCCTCCTAAAAAGCTCCTTTTATTAAAGAAAAAGGGGAAGTAATAGTCATTTATTATAACCATGAAATAACACAAGGTGTCGCCAAAGTTCTTTTTACAGAGTAAGATCTGATTACAGTGTATTAGATGAAATTCACTTGATTATGACAAAATTATTTATAATTGTAAAAGTTGCAAAAATTATGTTTTGTCAGCAGTGACTGTACAATGAACTATAGTTGCACAGTTCATAGCCTATGTTTACCCTTTATGCTTGCATTAACAATGTTCCAGACTATTTTAAAAACGGTTACACAGAACTCATGATCATGACATTCTATTCTATTTAAGAGGAAGTAGGTGAAAAGCTAAACTTCTAAACACATTCTGTATTAAGAAATTCATCCATCTTCAATTACTTATTGGGGATTCTGATATCCCTTTATCTGTCCATTTCTACAGTCCTCACTGTGATTCTATAAAGAATCATTACAAAAGAGCAGTAGCTGAAACATGTCCAATTCCAGAATAAATCTTCTACAATAGGCTTCATTTTGCAGATGTTCCTTCAGAGTCCTAGGTACATCTGGTCCATAGGTGAGCTCTATCTTGTTCTTGGAAGAAATCGTTATACAAAATCATATGACATTGTTTACCTTTGCTTAGCCTCAATAAAAAATGTGTACAGAGAGCAAGACTTTACCAATTATTCTTGTAAGCACTACCTCATCCAGCAGTGGCCAACTGCTTCTCATAGATCTAGCAATAATTCAGAGATTAGTCCCTCAGATCATGACACCAGTCATCACTCCAGATTCTTCAGCAGCATCCTTTCTCACCATGGGCTGTGCTATGCACATCTTAGATAGAGCTTTTTTAGTGACCGTCTACCCAGGCTTCACTGCTGCACATACATGAGTAGTTCCGCTGGAATTGATGATCTTTATCAGGAGTCTCCATATTCAGTAGCATTTCATTCAGTCATTTCCCTCTTTGGCCCATTAGATTCAGTGCATACAATATATAATTTGTAAAAATCCAATTCTCCACTACAGCATCTCTCTTGATGCCATACAATTGCAAACAAGCACAATTATTCATCCCTAATGACATTCTTGAATAGTTGAACAGAATTATATTATCTATTGTTAATTACATCTGTAGCTAGCACTAAACGATTACATAGCTAGCCTGTAACATACCTATTATTTTCATCTACATTCCTAAACTTATTCTGTCTACTTGCCAAATCAAATGTTATCATGTGGCCTGATAGACACATTTCTTTTTCCTGTCAGGAACACGATTGTACATATTCATATCACTAATTATATTTGTGATGTATTCTCCAGCTTTAGCAATATACAAGATATAGTCAATCTGGTTATTCAAGGGGTAACAACATTAAAACATAACTAGCAGTTTATGACAAATAATTTAAACTCATTTCAATTGTTTGTCAACAATTATTAGGAAGGCTGTCTTACTGTCTTATCTTAGGTGATGGTTCAACTCACATTACTTTAAACATTATCAGTAATATACCCTTCTCCTTTTTTTATGTTATTTTTTTAATACTACTTTCCCCACTAATCACAGCAGTTCACATTGCAACTAAAACTTGATACAGCACATAAAACAGAAACACTGATAACTTGGAATTTTTCTTTGTAAAGCAATGGGGGCTAAGTGACTTATCCAAGGTCACAAGGAGTGCTAGTACTCTAGTCACTAGACTACTTCTCCATTCCATTCTAATTCACATAGACATCTAAGCTCACAAAGGAAGGAACATTTATATAAGGGTGTGTACATTCATAAACTATAACACCTTTTTTAACACCAAATTTAAACCAACTAGAAAATCAATTACCACTTCTTAAGCTTAACAGTTCTATCTTTGTTACACTATTTTCAGAACAAAACAGCAGTATCAGCACATAGAGCTCCTCATACAAGAAGCCTGAGACAAAATCAGTATTGATCAAGTGAGCAGATAAGAGCTCTAGAAAGAACGAACACTCCAGCTAGTTGAGCATTAGCAAATAACAAGCAGCCGACTCTGCACAGAATCAACTCTTATAATTGCATCAATTTTCCTTACTCATTGTGCAAAGCAGAACCATCAGTACAGAGTGAGGTCAAACAGTAACAAGAAAAGAGCTGGAAGAAAGCTGGTTTTTCCAAGTGTAAAAGAAAACTGAATGAGAGGCATATTATAGTACTAGAAAATCAGTAATTTGGATTGCAAAGACTACTGCTGCCAGAGACTGAAAACATGGAGGCATTCCTGCTACAACAGGGCAACAAAAATCTGAAAAATAGTCCAGTGGCTTAAGTCCAGTGGGAAATTTCTGAGCGAGAACACAAACAGCAGCAAATAGAAGAGATAAGCATATTAAATCTAACTCAGTGATACTAATTTAAAACTAGCAACAAGGCATTCACTTCACACTTGCAATTAACAACATCAATTCTGCAGAGGTCTTTTCATAATAACTAAAACATATACGACATGAGAATTTAAGATCACTCCTCCAGTCGACTCCTGCAGATTAGTTTAAAAGAGACTAGGAGAAATATCAGCATTTTTTCTTCAGACATTTACTCATACACTATCATAGTTGAACTTTCAACTAGTCCACTATCACAAATAATTACCCCGGTTACCCAAGTTTTTGTTCCTGTTCTATGTAAAAACCAGATAATATGTATCTTATCTGATGTTTTATTGTTCTATGTAAACCGCGCTGATTATAAATAGTGCGGTATATAAAAGATGTTAAATAAATAAATAAATAAATAAATAAAAGGAAAATAAAACATTATACATATATTCACCATACTGTTTTAATTACTTAATTCTCTTGTTTGAATGTAATTGTATCATTCACTTTTTCCCTTTAAGTAAACAACTTGCTTGACTTAACACTTAATTTTTCTTAACCTTTATCACATCACAATTTATCAAATATCTAAATACATGAAAGCATGGAAGATCTTCCCGTTCATTCACATCAATTATAAATAGAAATACAAGTTGGAGAATATATCATCAATCATTTTTTCCAAAGTATCCAGAGACATAAGAAACACCAAGGAGTAATGTTTCTAATAATATTTTTCAGCATTTGCATTATTACACATAGAATGGAATCAGTAGATAAATTCTCATAACCCAAAATAAGTTCAGATCCAGACCTAGAAAACAAAACTTATTTACTATACATACACAAGTAAGAGAAATGGTTAATTACATTTGGAGTTTTTTTTAACTTCCCCAATAAGGCTTATGGTTAGTCTAACAAAAGAAAATCTTACCACAGTTGCTCAAGACTTTCTTCCTGCTAATACAGCAGTCATGCCAAGCTGTTATCTTGCCGGAAACCTCTAAATTATTACTGCAGTAAAAAACAAAGCTTATACTGCACAGCACACTTCCCTAACTTTGTTTGATTAATTCTATTTTTTCATAGAGCAAAGACTTAAGTATTTCCCTGTAAGTTTCTTCTATATTTACACTATCCATCCTAAACACTTGATTTTAAATTTTTCAAACACAAAGTCAGTGACTGGTATGAGATTTGCTTCAAAAGCCATTTCATACTGTAACCAACCTCAATTTGTCCTACTGAAATGTTCCACAAAGGAGGAACGGCAAACTGTGGTTACTGGCAGTCATCGAATGTTAACATAAGGGCGCTTCACCAAACTTGCACCTCATTTCATAATTAGGGCTTCCTTTCTCTGCCCTATATCACGAGCCTTCTCGCTCCACTTATCTAACTGAGATCTCTAATTAACCTTACCGGCTTTACATTACAATCACAATATACACACAGATATCTGTCAATTCTTTAGTATACTCACTCACGACAACCACTGCCTGTGTCCTTGAGACTTGTCTGCTGTTTCCAACTGCTGAAGAAACACAGAGATCCGAGTCACGGCAAAAACTGAAGAAAACTCCGTGATCTGGCCACAATACCACGGCTCTTTTTGGTCTCTGGTCCTCAAACAGTGAGAAACAGGCAGAGAGTAATACAGAATACAATCACACACACAAGTGCTACTTTCTTTGAGCTCAGAGGGAAGACAATAAACGGACTATGGACATGCATAGTTCTACGCTTATTGAATTCAAATTCTTCCTCCTAAAAAGCTCCTTTTATTAAAGAAAAAGGGGAAGTAACAGTCATTTATTATAACCATGAAATAACACAAGGTGTCGCCAAAGTTCTTTTTACAGAGTAAGATCTGATTACAGTGTATTAGATGAAATTCACTTGATTATGATAAAATTATTTATAATTGCAAAAGTTGCAAAAATTATGTTTTGTCAGCAGTGACTGTACAATGAACTATAGTTGCACAATTCATAGCCTATGTTTACCCTTTATGCTTGCGTTAACAATGTTCCAGACTATTTTAAAAATGGTTACACAGAACTCATGATCATGACATTCTATTCTATTTAAGAGGAAGTAGGTGAAAAGCTAAACGTCTAAACACATTCTGTATTAAGAAATTCATCCATCTTCAATTACTTATTGGGGATTCTGGTATCCCTTTATCTGTCCATTTCTACAGGTGGTAGCACACACGACACAGTGGCATAGCACACATGCCCAGACTCACACCCACACATGCAGGCAGCGGTGGCAACAGGTAGTGGCGGACCCACTGGCTACAGCAGCAGGAGCACCCTGCTGCTCACTGCGATGTGTGCTATGGTCCCTAATGGCTCCCTAATGGTCCCAAACATTGCATTTCCCCCCGGGTGGAGGACCTACAGAAGAAGGGACAGGAGATGTAGCTACACTGCCCCACTACCTTGCCCGCCTCCAACAGAGGGTGATGGGGCAACGCGATGGTGAGTGCTGCAGCCTCTGCATCTCACAACAGCATGTCCCAGTGGCCCAGCAGCCTGTGGGAGTACATACTGTGTTTCTGTGATGTGGCAAATGCATGACAGGGTCCTAATGTTTGGTTTCCCCCACAGAGGATGCAGATGCTGGCGAGGGCTCATCAAGATCAGGGCTCCCCACACCAAGCCCCACAGCAATGGGCCAGACGGTGGGGGTGGAGGAGGAGGAAGAAGCCCAGGAAGAGTACATGGAGGGGTCGGAGGAAGGGGTGAGGTGGGAGGGTGAGGAGAGCGGCGAGGGGGGTGAGGGTGAGGATGGGAGGGAGGAGGAGGGGGGGAGGAGGAGGGGGAGGAAGGTGGGGAGGAGGGCGAGGGTGAGGGTGGGGGGCATTGGGGGGAGGAGGGTGTGGAGAGCGGGGAGGGCAGGCCTGTGGGTGGGAGGGGCCACAGGACAGCACAGGGCATTGGGGGTCCCCGCTCCATATGTGTGGCGATGGTGCCCATCTGGGTGTAACAAAATCACCCATTGCCACAGACAGGTCCCACGCAGATGGCACTACACAGATGGTGGGCACATGGTGTGGGTGTGGTGGCAAGTGCGTCCGGTACCTGGCTGTGGCAATGGATACCTTGCTGCAATGCCAGCAGGACCAGGACTGCACCATCGGGTGGCTGGCAGACGCCATTGAGTGGATGGCTGTGGAGATGCGCATGTAGCGTGCGCCATGCATGGGCAGCGCATCTCCACAGCCATCCGCCCATGGCCGGCCCTGGAGTGTGTGAGGCCCACAGTGCCACACCACACAGGTGCCCTGTGCTGTCCTGTCACCCGGGACCCAACATGTGGGCACATGTAAATAGGCCACATTGTGTGCAGAGCGTAAATATATTTTTGTTAATACATCACAATGGTCATGTGCCTCCCTTACAGACAGGCTGTTGACGTGAGCATGAGACATGTGCACATGTCCCCGTGTGTATGTGTGGTAGACATAGGTAACATACATGGACCATTTCCACCACCAGGTGTGGGGGATGGATATGTGTTCAGGTATCTGTGTCCCCTGGTGCCCCTGTGATGTACCCATGTGCTGGCTGTCCAGCAGCCATGGTCACATACATGGTGGCGTTGATGTGCAGGCTGCATATCTGATGCAGCGTAATCGGAGGATGATGAAGGGAAAGGCTAGCAGTAGGTATGAGGCAGGAAGGATAGGACAGCCTGCCGTAGCCATGAGCAGGACAGGGTGGTAGCTTGTGAAGCTCAGACAGGTGGATGGCAGTCTGGAGGGGAAGCAGCGGCTCTCAAAAAGTGCTGGAGGAGACTAAACAACTGACTAGCTAGGTACCTTTGGCTGTCCTGTGTGTTCCCTTAGCATCTGCGGCTATTATGCCAAGTAGACCTTGGGGTGGGTCGGAGAGAATGGTCACACATGTAGATAGAATAATGGGGAGGATATGCGGTGTGAGTGAATGGCAAATCCCCACAATGTAAATGAACCACCATACACATATTGCAGGTAGACGGGGGAGGTAGGGTATACCCCCACGCATAGGTATACGTGTGCACACATGGCATGGTGCAGGGCACACAGGACATGGCAGAACCTATGTATGCTTATTGGTGGTAGTGCAGACCCCCCACCCCTCAGGAAAATGGGATGGCACATGTGACCAGGGTGACCACATGGGGGACAGGGTGTTCATGGAAGCACAGTAGCAAACACTGGACACGTGCACATAGGTAGAAACAGGTTTAGCTGTCTTTATTGTCACAGATATGCCCCACCCTCATGACCTGCGTGGCCGCCCATGTCCACAGCGACCACGGCCCCACCCACCCCTTTGTGCCGGTGCTGCCTCTGGCGCTGGTGCTGGCTGCTGGCGATGACCCGCCATGGCCTCCAGGGCATCGGCCACCCAAGATATCCCCACTACTATAGCCTCTGCTGTGCCATGCAGCTGGCTGAGCTCACGAATGGCCAGCAGCGCCTGACGAGTGCCTGTGGGTGAGACACAATGTGACGTGTGAGACATGTATTGCACCTCCCACCGTGAGGCATGCATATGTCCAGCGTATCTCACGAGAACAGTCCTCAGATCAATCATGCAAGCAAAGAATATCAGCACAGTACCATGTTTCAAATCTGACAATCCCACGATCTGTCCTCAGGCCGGGAGATGAGCCTGAGGTAGATTCTCAGATTCGACACATGGTACTGCATCGCTATTCATCGCTTACATGATTGATCTGTGGACTGGTTTCTTGAGATAAGACGGATAACATGGGGAGTCACGCCAAGCAGATATATATCCGGAGGGAGCTGTTTGCCTTAGACCTGATGGACAGTACAAATGAATAGGACTATATAAGCTATGTACTATTATCCAGAAAGAGGGGTCTGCAGAATTAAGATGTGTAATTGATATGGAATAGGGGTTTACTGATGTACATCTCCTTGGGTTTTACGGAGGTGAATATTGAGTGGGTGTATGAGCTCATTACAATGAGTTAAACAGACTACACTTGCTACAAGAGGGAAGATCTCTCATGGCAAATAGTCCAACAAAACATACACAAACTACGTGCTATGGAGTAATTATATTGGGGAGCATATGGGATGTTATTAGGATTGTTATCTATACCCCCAGCAGGTTTGTGGTCTATTCAGTTACCTACCTTCAGCATCCTGTCATGATGAGGCAGTATGGGCCTGCAGCTCCGCCAGTATCACATCCATGCTGGTGGGTGGGGTACCTGATGGCCCCGGTGCCTGCACTGTGTGGTGGTTATCCATGGTCTCTGGGCCCTCCCCAGCCCTTGTGCTGCTGGTGGTGCTCCCCACTGGCATGGCGACATCCACTGCCCCGTCCTTCGCCTCCTGCAGCACCTCAGTCCCTGGGGTCTGAGCACTGTGGCTTCCAGCAACCTCAGCGTCCTCTGGTCCCTCATCAGCCTCTGGCTCTGCCACATCCTCCTCCTCGTCTGCCTCCATGGCCTGAATGTCACCTGGGGGGTGGAACAAGGTACACAGTAAATATGGGTTTGAACAGAACACATATGTACAGCTGTATGTTACGTCCCCACCAACAGCAATGTGTGTCCCGCCTTAACTGCTGTCACTGCGCCTACAATGGGATCAACACATGTGGCGAGGGGGTGGGGCACGCCTTTGCGCTGGTGGCGCTGTGACACATATGATGGTTTGTTTTGGGGGATGGGGTGGCAAGTGCAGGGGCCACTGTGTGCAGCACTAGATATGTACTGTGCGGGTGTCCTGGGATGTGGGCTCAGCGCTACATGTGGCTGTGGTGTGTGCGGGAGCTGTCAATGTGACTGGAGCCTGTCATAGTGTGTGTGAGCGATATGTATGAATTGGGGTGTGTGATATGCATGGTAGGTGTTGCTGCAGGCATGCTGGTTGGCCAGATGTGTGTGGGGACTGCCGTGTTGGTGGCCACTGCAGGGTGTGGGTGGACATCTATCCAGTGCTCTGCAGTATTTGGTGGAATGTTGCGGGGGATGGGGGCAATGCTGTGCATGAGGCTGCACTGTGCGTGGGGGTCATGGGAATGTGTCTGTGGCACTGCAGTGCCTGTATCAGAGCTGACCCCGGGTGGTGTTGGGGTAGGTGCATATCTTGTAGGGGTCACTGGGGCTGGAGATGGGGACCTGACATGGAGTGGTGAGGGGGTATCCACATTGTGCGGGGGCATGTATCTGCACATTGGGCCATGTGTTGTGTGTCCTGGGGTGGTCTGCACTGTGACTGGCTAACTGGGGTCACACGTATGCTGGTGCTGGTGGCACGGGTTGGGAGGTTTGTGTGTGTGTGGGCAGGTGGTGCATTATAACATAACATGGGGACAGACATTGTGACATGAATATCCCGCACTGGTTGATCTACAGTATACGATCTACTCCAAGGTGTCAGACACCTATCAACGAGCATGTCAGCCTCCCACGGCACAACACAGGATCAAGGCAAACCCATTACGCTGTACTGAGCCATATCACGTCGTACAAGGTCACATTGGTAACAGAGCTATGTGTCCCTCAACTATGCAGCCACACATACAGAGAGGCCTAGCACCTCAGCTAACACCACAACAGTGTGTTAACTCACAATATGCTCAGAGTGACATCGGTCCATGAATAACCACCTCAATACTGGGGCATGCATGCTGGCCCACACCACGCCCCCACTATTGGTAGTTGACATGGAGAATGGGTCCTGCACAGGGCAGTAGCAACAGGCAGCAGCAGGCAGTCAGACCAAGCAGCACCAGGCAACAGACGATGATGCAGGACAACAAATGTCACACACATGGACTATGGCTGTCCACAGGGGCACCTACAGCAGGTGTTTTGCCAAACAGCATCTTCACGGAAGTGTACATGCAACACACTGAATATCTGGGACACTGAGACAGATAGGTGCAGGCTGTTTGCAGCTCATGGTGATAGCATGTGTGGGGCAAGGTAACAGCCTTTACCATGGCCAGGACACAGCCTTGAACATATCTACCTCAGGGGCGATGATATGCAGCATGTTGCATGTAGAGCTCCCTATGGATGCTGTTTCCCCAGGCACCTGGTGTTGGGTCCTCTGTGCACAGCCGTTGTGGTGGTGATAGTGCATGCTTTTGTCTGCCTCCTTGTGTGCTGCCTGTTTCTGCCAGGGTATACTGAGTGCTGCTGTGTGTTTCTACAGCCGTCTGACCTAGGTAGGCCCTTTTCACCATGCTAATCTACAACAGTAGCGGCCAGGTGTGTGTTATGTTGCATGTCCTGGTACAGAGGTTGTCAGGGCCATTGATGGCAGCCTGCGCCTATGTTGAGGTAAAGCACCATTGTGTTGTTCTCTGAGGTGCACCTGCTCTCAGAACGTACTTGTGGGGGTTTGCCAGAGGGCTGCTGTCCTCTGTTACCTGTTGTACGTGTAACTACCTGCTTTTGTATGGTGCAGGTTGTCTGAGGTGGGCTGTTCCCCTGTCCCCTTTTGGATGTTCCTCTGTAATTTGATACCCCTTCCTGTGGAAAACGGCCGTCCCTCCAGCACAGTAACCAGTTTATACCAGTATATCTTCCCTGTAGCTGGTTGCTGTCATGGAAGACGCCGATGAGACACTGCCACTGTTGGCTTGTGTGGGAGCCGGAGGGAAAAGTGTTGGCACAAATAACACCGTAAATGTGTTGGCAATGTACTGAATATGTGGTGTGGGGTGGTGTGGGTACTATTTGTCATCATGTGTGAAAACAGGACACGTGTTTACAGGGCACATGATAGCAATGACATTGGTAGCATAGCCTTTGTACATCTAGTATGCAAACTCAGTGTAGCAGAGACCTATTAGGTTATATATGTTCACTGTTTTCTGGAACTAGGGGATGGAAACAGACAAGGTGGGTCGATGTCTGGTGGGAGATGTGGTGACATGACATGGAATAGATCTGGTACGGCCTAGGTACATGTTGATACACAAGGCATGAAATGATCACACATCAGCAGACATAGGGAGTGCAGCTGTGTCAGGACCAGGAAAGGAATGAGAGGGAAATGGCAGATGCATGGCATTGTAAACAAAGGGACTATTTGGATGGTACACTGCATAACAGGACATACCTTGTGATGATCTTGGAATGTACACCCCAGTCTCTGGGGTGGGTGGATTGCATATTCCTAATGTATGTCTGCTAATGAGAGGTTATTTTGTGTCTGATATCTGTGTGAAATGCTTGGTAGCTTCTCTTTGCTTGTAGCTTGCAATCACACTGTCATAGGTCATTCACTTTCACTGTACTGGAATGTGTCTATGGACAGGACATATCTCATGTACGTAATAGCTGTTGCAGGAAGAGGGTGGGGGAATTGTCCATGTCACTCTGTATGTAGTTGTGTCTGGTTGCCATTCGTGTCTGTTTGCCTCTGTGATATAGGTATGCATGACTGGCTTCATTTGTAGGATGTTTCCATGTGACCTATGTGGCAGGTACGAATGTCAGCTGCATGAGGTGGTATAGTTTGGGAGGAGGTGGTTGGCCCTCCCTGTCTGTACAGTCTTGGTTTCCTCTCTTGCACAGTGGAGGAGGGGTGCCAATCTGCCTGCTCAACAGACCGCCCCCCCCTGGTTCTGTACACCTGGTCATTTCTATACTATGGGCATCACTGTGAATGTCTGGCACACACCCACAGGTACCCGTACTAGCCTCCCCAGAAACGCCTTGGCAACTATTGCTGCTTCCGTGGCCTCTTTTGCCTCTGTTGGGCCACACATGATCACAGGACATGGGCCCGCACCACCCCGGCCCAGACCCAGCATGTGTTGTGTTGTTAGCTGTACGTGTGCTGCATATCTCAGACCTACCTGCCTATGGATGGGCGGTGTCCAGCGTTGAGGACAGTCCATGCAGATAAACTGGACCCAGACGGTCGGCGAGCTGCTGCTCCAGGGGTGTCAGGCTAGGAACAAAGGGACCACCACCACCAGTGCCTATGTCATGTCGACTCTCTGCTGTCATGTGTGCACGGACCCCTCGCTTTATGTCATTAAAGCGTTACGTAGGCTGACCAGGTCCCTGAGTGGTCCCCCAGCCTGGGCCACAGCCTCCTGGACCACCTCCCACATCTGTGTCCGTGTGCTCACTGTGGTAGGTGAGCTGAGCCGGCCATACAGCACCTCATAGTTCTCAAGGACACTGGCCAGCAGGTTATTTATTTTATTTATTTATTTATTTAACATTTCTTATATACCGCATTTCATGATATCAAGGCGGTTTACATTGAACAAACTGCTGGTTCTCCTGCTGGCTGAATCTGAGGGCCCTCTTCCTTTCATCGTCCGGGACTGGCTTGCGCCTACGTTTAACACTCTGTGGCCTCTTAGGCTGCTCCTGGGTGGGCTGGGACACACCCGATGGCCCTGCAACCTCAACCTCAGGGTCACCAATCCCTGCCACCTCTGGGGACCGCTGCCCAGGTGTTTCCCCGGCCTCTCCTCCTGTTGTATCATCACGCTGCATATCCCTGCTCCCTGGGTCGTCTCCCTGCCTGTCACTCATCTCTCACCTCCTCTGACCCTCACCTGCTCCTCACCTCACCTACACCACCCTTTGCCTGCTCCTCACCTCGCCTACTCTACCTCTCACCTGCTCCTCACCTCACCTACTCCCCCTCTCACCTACTCCTCACCTCACCTACTCCCCCTCGCCTGCTCCACACCTCACCTACTCCACCTCTTGCTTGCTCCTCACCTCACCTCCTCTACCTCTCGCCCCACCCCCACCTGCTGCACTCCTCACCTACTGTAAACCTCACTTGATCCTCACCTCGCCTGCTCTTCACCTCGCCTACACAAAACCCTCAGCGTATATCATGTGTGCATGCCTATTTATGCATTTTTGGCCGGGGGCATGGCCGTGCATGTGTTGCGCATGCGCAGTGGCACATGCGTGGTGGCTGCATGCGTTGCGCATGTGTAGGCATGTGCGTACATGGCGTGCGCAGGACCCCAGAGTTCTGCACACGCACATGATGTACACGCCATGAAGGCGTGGCGGCTGTGCACGTGATGGCTCTGTGCACCATGTTGTGCGTGGCGCACGGGTCCTACATGTACGGCGCATGTGCAACATTTATTTCTGCAGGTGATACAGGATATGGGTGTCGTCCCTGGTTGCTGACCCCTGTGCGTCTACCACGGACACCTGCAGAGATTAGGTACAATGAGGCCCATGCCTCCAGCTGCTCAGTCATTGAGCGCACCTTTGGCATTTTGAAAAGTCGCTTCAGGTGTCTGGATAGGACCGGTGAAGCCTTACAATATAAACCCATGACTGTGGCTCAGATAATTCTGGCCTGTTGCATCCTGCACAACATTGCTCTCAGGCACGATATCCCAGTCAAAATTAATGAGGATCTGGAAGATGATCCTACGTGCCATCCTGCACGTGCCCGTGGTGACACATGTGAGGGCACGGCAACCAGGCGCCAGCTGATTGAGGAGTTCTTCTCATGTAAGTACTGCATATGTTGTAATAAACATTTGGGAATGTATGTACTACTACTACTTCTTAACATTTGTATAGCGCTACCAGTCATATGCAACCTGACACAGACATATAGGGGACAATTCCTGTCCATCAGAGCTTACAGATGTAGTCAGACACATACACAGGAGGTGTTTGCAGGGGAAAACAGCGGGTGGACGGGGATCAGGTGAGTCCGCATTATTTGGCATAGGTGAGTGGGTTACCATTCACACGGGATTGGCAAATGGTTAGAGGGTGGCTGCCGTACAGACACAGGTAGTTTGTTCCAGCCGTAGGGTGCACCAAAGTAAAAGGAGTGTGGTGTGGGGTTAACAGTAGGATGGCGGGACGTAGATGGGAGCAGTTGCCTAGATGTGTGGATGTCACGATGGGGGTTATGCGCAGATAGATTAAATTACATACACTGATGCACAGGGACTGTGTGTTACATGTTTCTGTACAGCGCTGCGTACGACTGGTCTCACTATATGCTCAGTAGTAGTAGTACTTGAGATACGTGAGGAAAGGTACTGAGGAGATACAGAGTGACTGGAGTTCTAGCTCAGTGGGGGAAACCTGACCTGCATGCGGAAACACATTGGGAGCCAGTGAGGTGAACTGACAGGAAGAGTCATATGGCCATAACGAGGGTGGCAGAAGAGTAGCCATGCAGCAGAGTGCTGCATAGATTGAGGCGGACAGAGATGATTCAAGGGGATACCAGCAAGGAGTAGGTTACAGTAATCCAAACGGGAGGTGATTAAGGGGTGCATTAGTGGTTTAGTTGTGTGCTCAGGGAGGATGGGGAGATTTTGCTGATGTTATCTAGGAAGACACCAAAGCCCTTAGCTACAAGATAGGTATTTATTTAACATTTCTTATATACTGCCTTTCATGATATCAAGGCAGTTTACATTGAACAGGGTATTATAACTTGGAGATAACTATTTTACAGGGAACATGGGCAATGGAGGGTTAAGTGGCTTGCCCAAGACCACAAGGAGCACCTGTGGGACTAGAAACCCCAGTCCTTCCGGCCCAAGGTTGTTGTCCTCTAGTGGGATTTGAACCCCCCGACCTTCCGGCCTGAGGTACCTTGCCCCAACCACTGGGCCACTCCTTCACTCCATGTGGTATGTGTGGAGAAGGTGAGAGTGGAGTGAGAGACTACCCCTACATTGCAGACCAGGGTGAAGGAAGTTGTAGCAACCTATACACAGCCATTGAAAGTGGAGGAAGGGTTTGGGGGCCAAGATAAGATGTTGAGCCTTGCCCATGTCCCATTACAGGCAGCAGGGTGACATGAAGCCAGCATTGTCAGACCGGCAAGAAGAGATCAGGGTCTGGATTGGCAGAGAGTGGTCAGGGGTGGTGAGATATATTTGGCACTCATCAGCATACAGCTGGTATTGAAAGCCAGGGGAAGAGATAGCCGCACCAAGGACATTGGTATAGAGATAGAAAAGAATCAGAGCCATGACATACCTTGTGGTACAGCAACTGCAGCAGGGTCGCAGAGGAGGTGGAGCCACCAAAACACACACTGAAGGTGCGATGGGTGAGATATGAGGAGACACAGGATAGTACAGAGGCCTTAGGGACAAACGAGGATAGGATATTGAGATGAAGGTTGTGGTCAATGGTGTCGAGGGCAGCAGAGAGGTGAAGAGAGGGTGGACAGAGTTCACGCCCTTGTCTTTTACCAGGGACACGTCAGTGGAGACTTTGGCAAGACGCAATTGGGTACAGTATAATGGACAAATGCCAGACTGTAAAGGATCTGGGGGGCATGGGAGGTGAGGATGTGAAGGTGCTGTGTGTGTTGCACAGCTCCAATATGACATATGTATGTTTTTATTGTGTTTCTCAATTCCCAGGATATGCTTTGTGACATTCCTGGTGCTGTGGTGCAGTGGCAGCTGTCTGTACTTCAATCAACGTGCAGGAGACTGGGGACATACAGGTAAATGGTCTGTGGGGATAATCAGGCACAGCACATGTCTACAGTTATCTGTCCATTGCACATTTGTTGTTGTTCACCTCTTTGGCCTGTACTCCCATACCCCATATGTTGATGTTGGCACACATATGCACATGTGTTCCTGCCCAGGTCATCTTCTCCAGCACTGTTTCTGGGACACATCCAACAGAGCTGCGTGTGTCAGCAGGTCCAGGGTGTTCTGGTGGTGGGCCGCACGTAGACCCTTCTGTGACATTGTAGCATCAGCCAACAGCAAGGTATCATTGTATTTGCAAAAACTTTATTTCCACTCATCTCCAATTGTGCACAGACAGGCCGTATGCTAATGGTGACATGCTCACCTTATCATACTGTGTGTGTATGTGTGTTTTTGGCGTGGCTGTGTGATGATACAGTGTGCAAGCAGTTAGCGTTATCATGTGGTGGGTGGGGTCTTTACACCTGTGAGGCGGCGGTGACTGTGCTATCTCTATCTTACTGGTGTTGACCTTGTGAACATTGTGCGCATGTGTTTTGTGTTATGAAATTACCTATATCTTGTGTGCTGACAGATCACTGCACATCAGAATTTCTGTATTACAGATGATGCCATAATTTGGACATGCGGCAACGGTGGCTGGACATGGGGACATGGTGTTTCTACACATTTGGCTGACATCTTCTGTCTTAACTATGATGTGTTGTGGCCTTTGCCTGCCTCAGACAATCCCTAGGGGATTCTTGCTGCAGACACACGGTAGGTTACACCTTGTATCTTTTTGTACTAATATCAGCCTTTATATGTTTATGTTTTGCTGTCTGTTTCATGGACCTTTCCTGTGGGGTCTCTGTGCACCAATGTTGATGGACATGGGGTGGAGCTGTGATACGCCTGTGTACCATGGGCATGGACATGACCATATCTATATGACACCCTCGTCTGTGTTTCCATTTCCAAATATCCCCAACATGCACTGTGTTCTGTGTTGTGATCATGTAATGTTTGCATGTGTGATGTTTTATTATATACATATTGATGTCTGACTCCCTGCAATGTGCCCTGATGTTGTGTGCAGCATACCATGACAGTGTTTCTCCTTCTTCTGACACAGGGAAGAGGACACATAGCACATCTACTAGACTGCATCTGCAGTCACCATCACCCACCTGTTGGAGGACACAGCATGCACCTATCCTTGGAGATGGTGCCATAGGATGTCTGACCTCTGCGAGTGGGACACATGCCTATGATGGACATTATTGTTGTACTGCTACTTTGAGCATAACAGCGCTGTCCAACACACCGTTGCTACCGTGCTCTGGCTGGGTGTTGTGTTCATTGCAGGAGACACACATTACCTTTCGAGTACTGTGGCAGATTGAGATGTCACACTTGACTATGCATGTCCAGGGATTCACAGACAGTCTTAACAGGACATGTTGGGTTGCAGACGCCATTTACACTGTGGACACTGTGTACTGGCCCCTACGTGTGCAGCAGGGACTGACATACTCACTGTATGTTGTACATCCATCTGACATTGTGTTACTGTGTGTTGCCCATGTGTGTGACCTGCACCGCAGGATATCCTCATCTGTTTAGTTCACCAGGAGCATACAGCCATGCGTGCGGCACAGGGGGAACATTGTATAAGTCCTCTTGTATTTGTAGGGCTACCCTGCACTTGGAGATGACATGGTCTTTACCACCACACCACTTTGATGCACGACAACATCTTGGATTGATGTTTGCCCACACCAAGGGTGTTACAGTGCATCTGGGGCATCACTGTGTCATAGTTCAACGTACATGGTGCATGTGCATGTGACTGAATATGTTGGTACACCAGTGCATTGGGCAGTGTGGCTTCTGTGTGGGTTACTGGCCCGTGTTTGACCTTTCTTTCAACCTCTATGTACAGGTTACTGTGTTTATTGACTGTACAGACGTGCCACTCTACATTGATTTACAAACATAGAATTGCATGTCTGCACGCTCCTATTTATCCCCCTGACTTTCCGCCACTCACATTGCACTGGTAACTTTGCAGTGTGGCAGTGTGGGTGTCTGTTTTCTTCCCTCATTTGTGCATTCCATGTACCATGACATATGTGTGCGGATACTGCATCTGTACCAACCATTGCAGGGGACCTTCTGCATAGTAGTATCTCTGCATGTGTGAGGTTGTGCTTTGTTTATTCTCTGGGATCATGTGCCTCTTGTACCTGTTACCATATCCTCATTTTGCATTTGGCCAGTGGTTTTGGTTACATTGGTGTCACTTTGATTGCTATATCACGCATTATCTGACAACTGTAACATATCTATATATCTGTGTGTACACTTGCTGACATTTTGCTACCTATGCTTTCTCAGGTTTGTGCCTCCTGTATTGGCGGGCAGATATGTATTTGGGGACCATTCATGACTGATGTGTGTTGGCCCATCATCATGCACCTCCTACTGTCTAAATGCACACATATGTGACAGAGGCATTTGGAGCATGCGCAGCATGTGGGGGGTGGGGGGCTACTGCATAGTGCACACCATGCAGCTACTGCACATTATCTGTACTGCTCATCATCTGTAGACAGGCCAGTAACATTTGTGCGACATGCGGGTTGCTGCCCTGCTCAATGTGGTTTCAGTTTGTTCACTGTAAACCAACCGGCTTCATATCATGAAAGGGGGTGTATACGATATGTCTACTAATTTGGTAAAATACAATATATGTGTTGGATGCACATTTCTCTCTGATGCTGCTTGACCACACTGACACACGTATTTCGTGATTTACTGGGGATGTACATGGCCCACCTGTGCTCACATCCTTGTATGGTGGCAGCTGTCTATGTGGCAGCCCTCTGCCACATCACAGTGTGCTATGGGTTTCCATACACACATTCTTTTTAACAGAACATATTTGCATTGTGCTTGGCATGTTTGCTTGGGATAGTGGTTACAGCCATGTGTTGTGGCACCATAGGTTGCAGGTTTGATTCCCAAATGGGGTTTTTTTCCTTGTTTTGTGCTAACCTGACCATGATATTGCTGCAGCTTCGTCACCTCTCCACACACCCTTGCATCTCTTCCCTGTAAACCACCGTGTACACTCTATGCAGCCTAATTTTCACATATTAGCTGTTAGATATGGCTCTTTCTTTGTACTGTCCATGTGGGCAGTCGGCTTGGGGGATTGGTATTGTTCTTGTTGAGCTGGTATGGCCCACATTGGTTTGCAGGTTCAATTCTCAGATGCTCCTTTTCCATTCTATTCCCCGTTTTACCATGCTCCACAGAGCATCCCCTGCCACCCTTTTGGTTTAGGTTCTTTGCTCTTTTGCATGCTATCTCCACTGCATAACATGTCATTGCGTGTGTGCATGTGTTTATATGTGGCTCTCTTCCCGATTACAGACTGTGATATGAGCTGTACAGAGCTGTTCTGCATGTGCATTGCATCATGGTTACTGTTGGGGTTGCCCTATCCTGGCAGACAGCAGGCTGTTTGTGTGGTGCCCTGCAGTGTTCTTGTATGCAGCCTTTGCTATAGAGCTCATGTTGGTGGTGTAGCCTAACGGTTTCTGCAGTGACTTATATGCTAGTACTCATCGGTTTGGTACCTCTCTGTTCTACCTTTTTTATGACTGTCCTACACAACTACCTTACATTACTGTGACAGTCATATCTGTACAGATCTGTGCTACCGGCACATTATACCCTCATCACAGTTGCCAACCATCCTTCTGTCCGTCTATCTGTGTCTGCCAGCTGTGTGGCATCCTGTCCTAATGTGCAGGCTACTACCCCATGTCCTGCACTGGTACCTTTTTCTGCATTGCGGTTCTTCATACTTGCCTCTCCTGGGTCTGCTCTGCATGTCACTACTACACCTCTGTCCTCCTGTCATTGCACTTATCCTGCCACCTCTACCTCCTCTGGTGAACACGTATTCCCTTCCTCTGCCACACACTATCATTGTGGCACTTTGCATTAGCATCACCCTGTGCATCGGTCCAGCTGCCTACAATATGTTTGTCCACTTTCCCGGCTGCCACATGGGCTGCACGCAGATTTGCCAGGCCCAGCAGCTCCGACATCTACTTCCTGCCATCACCTGTTCATTGCCTTTCCTTGGTGCTCTGTGGCACATTATATAGCGGCCTATAAGGTGCCTCATAGGGCACATTATACAGTGCCTTGCCTTTTAGGGCGCCTTAGGTTACGGCACTGAGGTCAGGGTGTTTTTGCTGGCAGCACAGATTGTAGAGATGTGTCTGACTGTTACAGGAATTAAAAGGATATGCCTTGGACAGATTTATTAGCTAGCATCACTGCAGGATCGAACTCATGACCTCTGCCTCAGCTACTCCTCTTTAGCTTTTAACACTGCGCTGGCATGTAATTATGGTTACTATGTGTTAACGAGCCAAGGCGCCCTCTATCGCATGATACAGATTCATTGCTACCTTGCTGCCAGAATGCCCACTTCCTTATATGGCATTCGTCACGTTAGCGCTGCTCTTACCACTGGTAACATTAGGATGATTTAGTAAATATACCCCTTAGTATTATATGAACAGCCTGTGATAGTCCAAAATCATGCTAAATTTTAGATATGGATCAAAAGAAAAACACTCAGTGGTACAAACAGCTTGGAAATATTTTATTCATTGGTAAAATATGTAGGAGAAAGATTTTGTACAGAATGTAGGAATGTCACTGAAGATCTACAGAACAAATGTACCATACCATATGGGTACCACCTTCCAAAAAACTCACTCAAAGAGCCTGCCCAGAAAAAAACAGCACTGGAAATATTGTAGCGGGACCTAGAACATCCATACATCTATTTGAAAAGCTGAACATGCCAGATTACTATAGTGTGGATCCCTATGTGCAAACTCTGTCACATATTCAAAACACAGACCCTCACCAAGCACAGAATAAGTGACCACAACCTAAAAATAGAAATATGTAGACAAAATTTAAACTGAAACCCCAAGAAGCCAGACTACATGCAGTGCAACAGCAGAGAAATAGAAAGAGATGCATTTCCCTGTACTGTGTAAAATTTAAAGAGAGCATTAAGTCTGATGAATAAATTAAAAATAAAAATATTTTTTCTACCTTTGTTGTCTGATCATTTTATTCTGTGATCATGCTGGTCCTAATCTTAGGTCTCTGTTTTCCTGCCTTTTCTTAACCTTTTCTACTGTCTCTGTTCCATCTGCCATTTCTTGTCTCTCCATTTGTTTTCTTCACTTCTTTTCATCTTGGATATTGATCTTTTACTTTCAGCTTTCTTCCATTCATTTTCTCTCTTTCTGTCCACTCAGATTTCGCTACTACTTCTTACTATCCAATCCTCAGTCCCCCTCCTTTTTACTCCATCTACCTACCACTTTTCAACCCTCAACCCAGTCCTCCCATTCCCCATCTCTTTTTCCCTGATCCATTATTCCTCAGCCTTTTACTCACTCTCCCCCATCCAGTTCTCTTTCTCTATCTCTCTGTTGTTCTTTCCCTTAATCTAACATTTCTACTCTCTCTCTTTCTATCCTTCCATGTCCCCCTCCCCCTTCCTTCTCCCCCTTTGTCCAGCATCTCCCCATCTCCATAACATCCCTTCCCTATTACTCCCATCATCTCTCCGCTTCTTTCTCACCCTACTTACCCCCATGTCAATCTTCTCCCCTTCTCTCCCTATTACCCTGGTACCCTGCATCTCCTGTTTATTTATTTATTTATTTATTTGCAGTCTCTTTTATACCGCGCTATTCGACATCAGTGCGGTTTACAATGAACATAAGAATTGCACATCTCAATTTCGTGATTTGTGCTTACAGTGAAACAGGTATAATAACTTGGGTATACATTAAACAGGAAAATTAAACTTGGGTATGCATTAAGCAGGTATAACAGGTAAAATAGGGTATAAATAACCAGTCCCTTAACAAGGAGACACGATGAATAAATACAGTCTACTTTATGCAACAATATAATGAGTTATGCGGCACTGCATAAGTTTCTCATGGTGGTTGGAGGGGAAGGTGTGATTGCGAGTGATCAGTCTGGGAATGTGACGTGCATGAGTTTGAGGTGCTGCATTGAGATGTGAGAGTGGGTGAGTGTGGGGAGAAGACTGCATTATCGTAGTGATGAAGAAAGAGGTGCCGTTTCAGTGCCTTCCTAAATTGGGAGAGTTCACTGATGGTTCTGATAGTTGCTGGTAGTGCGTTCCAGCAGGATGGAGCAAAGAAGGAGAAGGCTCTGGATCTAGTGAATTGAGAACACTTCGTGCTTGCCTTAGGTAATATGAGAGTATTTGCGGCATTCGATCTCCTTGCTCGATTGGGAGGTGTGATTGAAATTAGATCAGTAATGGCAGTAGCAGGGTATTTATTGATGGCTTTATGGGTCATAATTAGGATCTTGAATGAGATCCTGGTTTGTATGGGTAGCCAGTGCAATTGTTTTAGTATTGGGGTAATATGAGAACTTCTTGAGGCTCCAGGAAGGATTCTTGCAGCTGAATTCATTGCAAGTTATAAGGGGTTAGTCGTGCACTTAGGTAGACCATACAAGATCGCATTGGCATAGTCAAAGTGAGGCATTATTAGGGCCTGAAAGACAGTTCGGAAGTCATCAGGTTCTAACAGTTGACGCAGATTGCGGAGGGTCCGGATTTTATGGTACACCAACTTTGTTATGTTTTTGATATGAGCCTTCATATTAAGTTGCTGATCAAGCATTACACCTAGGTATCTTACTGTAGTCTTGCATATGATCTCTGCGTCGCGAACCTTGATAGACAGGGGTGGAGTAAAAGCCGGATTCCTGGTTACGAAGAGGGCTTCTGTCTTTTTGAAATTTAACTTAAGTATTTGTGCATTTAGCCAGTCTGTGACAGCGTCAAAGCACCTGATAAGTGGGGATAGTTCAAGATGTTCTGTCGAAATTGGCATGTACATCAAGACGTCGTCAGCATAGACCAGGCAGTTGATATTAAATGATTGGATGAGATCACAAATGGGTTGCATATAGACATTGAATAGCCAGGCGGATAGAGATGAGCCCTGTGGAACACCTTTAGTTTGGGGGAAGGAATCGGAGTTGGAGGGGCCAGAACGGACATGTTGCCAGCGATCAGTGAGGTATGAAGCGCACCATGACAAAGCTGAAGCTTGAACTCCCTTCTCTCTGAGGCGTAGCAGGAGAACTTCGTGGTCTACGGTGTCGAATGTGGCAGCAATGTCCATGAAGATCAGTGCAAAGCCTTGTCTGATGTTATCGAGACCTAAGGTTATGGTGTTGAATAAGGTTGTGAGTAATGTTTCAACACCATGTGCTTCGCGAAATCCATGCTGGCAGGGATGCAGGGGTGCATTAGTATCTATGTGATCTTGTAATTGGCGTTGTTTCCCTCTGTTCCACCCCTCATTTCCAGCATCTTCATATAGTCTCCCTATAAACCACCCCCCATGTCCAGCATCCCTATTGCATCTCAAAAATCTCCACTCCTTGTTTCTCTCTGTGCTCACTTCCCATGTCCAGCATCTCCCCTTGATCTCCCTATCCCCCATGTCTAGCATATCCCCTCTGCCTCCCTATTCTATCCTGAATCCAGTGTCTCCCCTTTGTTTTCTTGTGCCCCTCCACGGCCAGCATCTCTCTTCTATCTGCCAATGCCCCCCATGTCCAGCATCTCCTTTGTTGTCCTGTGACTCCCTCAAGTGTACTTTTACATATACAAAGGATCATGGAGGATTGTGGAAGAAGTTTTTAGCAGTTGGAGATTTACAAGACCTATACGGGCTAACATAAAAACAGAGTTTTTGCCAGATTAACCCGACAAAGGTTATCGAAACACGGCCTGTGTCGGGTTGTCCCTGGTTTTGATAAATAAAGCTCTGTCCTTCCCTATTATCAAGTCTTAGACTGGGTTCTGTGACTCCCTCCTTGCCAGCATCTGCCCTGTTTTCCTTTGTTACCCCCAAGTCCAAAATTTACTCTCCATCTTCATTTCCCCTTCCATCTCTCTATGCTCTTCTGTGTCCAATATCTCTGTCTCCCTAGCTTTCCATCCCCATGCCCAGCATCTTTCTTCCACTCTCCCATGGTCCCCACTCTCTGCATTTTTCACTTCCCCTTTGTAGATTCACCCCTACCCCCCCCCCCCCCAAATCATTTACCTTATCTGGCCGGCAGCTCTTCTGCTTACTGGACTTGCTGCTTCCACAGGCAAGATCTTCCATTCAGGGCCACAATTCTGGCCTTGCTGCTCTCGTAACTGGAAGAATTGTTCAAGGCTGCAATTGTAACTCTAAATGGAAGATCCTGCCTGCAGGACTTGCTGCTCCCATTGGCAGAAGAATTGTGAAGGTCCCGCTGGCAGGATACTCTGTTCAGGCAGCCTTACACAATTCTTCTGCCCACAGGAAAAGCAAGTCCCGCGGGCAGGATCTTCTGTTGGAGGGCCAGGAGAGAGAGAGGAAAGGAGAAAGGGAGAGGAGATGACTAGTACCGGTGCCCCCCGCTGCCAGCTGCCCCCTGCCGTACTTACCTTGCAGAACTACCTCAGCCTTTGCCCTCAACAGGGAGGATTGAGAAGAACACCACCAGTGCACCTGCGTATGGACTATACAGGCCTGTTATTGGTGAGGACTTTAATTTGTAAACCTGGTAGAGAGGTGCATAAGGCCCTCTTGGACAAGGAGATGAACTTTGTAGTGGCAGAGCTAGAGTTAGAGATATTTGGATCCATGGAAACAGGATTTTACATTCTACTCAGATCTCTACAAGATGTACTCTAGAATCGATTATTGGTTAATATCCCAGTCCCTAGTGGGCAAATTGAAAAAAGCCTGGATAGAGTAAAACGTGATCTTGGATCACTCTGCTGTCAAAATAAAGCTGGAACTAATGTAGCGGCAGAGCGCAAACAATCCAATAATACCAGGAGTCTGTTCAGAACGTCCAAATCATTTATTGTGCACAAGACTCAAGCAGAATCACATTCAAAATGGCTGAGCCATGGCTGTTAGTAAAACAACAACTTTTATACTGTTCTTTTCCATTCTAGACATAGGCAAACTTTTCATTGGTCCCGGTAACCCTTCTCGCTCCATCTATTGGTCCCGGTACCGTTACGTAGTTGTCCAATGAGGACCTTCGTCTGGGCTCTGCACCTGTTTCCCCCCCTTACAGTCCTCATTACAATGGTCAGTTCTTAGACTCTTGATACATTTCTCCTCCAAGGTCACTGGCTAACTAAAACATATGGGAAAGCAGGGCACTGTAACTTTTCTTTCAGCAGAGTTAATTAATTCCATAGAAGCTTCTCACATTCTTATCAGTACCAATTAAAGTTGTTTTTCTATCTTTTCTAAGTTTCGATTCTGCCTAGCTATGCTTGGTTATGCTATCTTTTCTAAATTTCGATTCTGCTTAGCTATGCTTGGTTATGCTTAGTTAAGTTTCGATTCTATGGAGACAGCATTCAGGGGGGTTTTCATTCCTCCGGGCCTAACCACAGGCTTCATTTACAGGTCAAGCTGCTTAGGCCTGCCTGCTTAGTTCAAGCAGCATGGATCATAGGCCTTTGCCTACCACATTCCCCCCTTTGATTAATCTCACCCTATGACTAATAAGGTGTGAGATTTAAATCACTTAATTACACTGGGGTCGGATTACGACCAAGCGTTCCAGGATTAGGGTGCCATAAGGCCAAAATCTTAGTGGCAGTCTTTTGTTCTACTGTATTTTCTATAACACTATTAATAGAGCGCATACAACATGGGATTATACAGGGTAACAGCAAAAACAAAGCAACAAATATCAATATTATCATAGCAAAAGTAGTAAGTCCCCCCAAGCCAGAGAAGATAGATTCGAACCAATTAGGTATCTTAAGACCATGCCAGGTCTCTACTGGCACATAAGTTTGCTTGCGCATGTTCTCAGCAATATCTTCAACTACTTGACCTTTGTCATCTATCTTCAAACAACAATTGGTTAAATTCAACTTACCACATACTCCTCTTTCAGCTGCTAATAAGTAATCTAGTGCCAAGCGATTCTGATATATTGCAGTACGCATTTGTGTGCTTTGTCTAGCTAGAAGTGTGAGTGCTTGGCTAGTTTAATTAGTTATTAGTTCAACAACTGCTTGCAAGCGTATAATACGATTTATCATATACACAGGGGTTCGTTATCCCCAGGTGCCATCTTGCTCCCAAGTGGCAGGTCCATAATAGGCAATAATTCTCTCAGGTGGCCAATCATCCCCCTCCCATCTCTCCCATTTGCCTATCTGCAAAGCTGCTCTTTTCTGTCTCTTTGTGTAGACTGGGTAACCTAATTGTTCTCCATGTTCTGTGGGTAACAGAAAGAAAGAAGGTCGGATGGTTCCTAAGACACTTGCCCCTCCCCAGTGAATAGGGAGTCGAGCATATGCTCGGGTTCCACAGATCCAATAAAAACCAGGTGGAGCTTGCCAGGCATGAGGCTGGGCAAGATTAGTCCAAAGATCGGCAAGCTCAGGGAATTTTGCTAATGGATTGGTAGGTTCAGGTTCATTAACTCCTGACCACCAGGACGTCTGTTTTGTGGTGTCGTTATAAAACTTCTGGCTAAGACCGACAAGCTGTCCTACATTCAAATTGAACTGGGGTCCAGTCCGAGCATAACACAGTTGTCCCACTATTGGGTGTGCTAATACCCATTCACTGGTGGTCTTGTGCAGCTCAGTATGATTATAGGCTATTGAGTAATTCAATTCTTGGGCCTCCCAGGGCCACTGATCACCCATTCGAGTTCCTCCACAGAAATAACAATCCGAAATGTGGAGACTGGATACTACTGCTCCAGCTAATTCTAAGAACAGATTCTGAGAAGGGTGTGGGATATCAAACTTATTTACATGCATAGTTTCATAGAAGGTATTGTGTATATAGTATCATGATGAACGATGGGCCTGGGTGTTCAGCCTTATGTATACAATGGTTCCGGGATCTGACCCAGAGCCTGCAATGCATAGTCCAAATTTATACCCTTGTGTCCATGCACTAGGATTTATTATATGTAACTCCAATGGATTGCAAGCACCCTTCTTACATTTTTCTGGATTCTTTACATATGGCTGATGTAAGGCAGCCATTCGATTATCTCTAGTGTTTTCTACCATGCCTGTCTTCCATGTGGCATAAAACACACATTCCCACTTTGGGCAATAGTAATCTTCAACCGGTGCTGTGCTATATTCATTTGCTAAAACTCGTTTACCTGTACAGGCTCCCCACCCGGTGGTTCCTTCTGGACACATATACTTGTGATCATGATAATATGCTTTTTCCCAGTTAGCACAATTAGACCGACTATCTCTATTTATAGCATCACAAGCATCAAAATACAAAACAGCACCCTTTGTAGGGTCAATGAGTGGGGGTGTGGCATTAAGTAAAGCTCCATCTGCATCATTCCATCGTATTTCTAGAGTATAATAGGATCGGTTCTGATGTGGGTTAAAACAAACTTTAGTATTACCCTTGGTGCAAATGTTCAGTTCAGTGGTATTATATATGCATCGGCTTACTGTACCAGTACAGGTATAGTAAGAATGATAAAGCAAAGTCTGAGTTACTTTCATTCCAGTCCGAGTGGAAGTAATGCAGGCAGTGCATGGGGGTAAAGCAAGTATGAGTTCAAATCCCCCCAGGCAGGCAACCAGAACAAAATAGAAACAAAGATGCATGTTGATTGTAGTCCGTCTGATTCTCTGCTGGGAAATCTTGACCTTGACGTCCACTGCCTTTTGGCACAATGCTGACCCGTCTGCTAATAAAGCAATTCAACGGGTGTCAATGTTGATTGAAGAGCGTCAATGTTGACTGAAGATCCTCAAGGTTCCGCTGTATGCCAACTTACCAATCGTAGTTGGCCTGAAGAAAGTCTCTGAGTGCAAAGTTATTCAATGAAGAAACAAGTGTTTTTGCTGTGTTGGAAACAGCAATCCTCTTCGAAAGACTTGTCAACTGTAGAACACTGTAGTTCTTAGGCGGCCCAGAGGAGCTCTAGGCCGCTGGTTGCCGCCTCAGGGTGAGCCGCAAAGGAATATCTGGATGCTGCACTGCTGTCCACTGATCTGGCTCTGGAACTGCTGCTGGCTTGACTCTGCTATGATGGATCCAAGATTCGATTTCTGCGACCTTGACAGCTGTTGGTGTAGACAGGATGATGGTATACGGTCCCTTCCAATGCGGTTCCAGCGGTGTCTTCTTCCAATCTTTGATCCACACCGAGGTACCAGGCTTGTAGGGATGCAAGGATTCCGTCAAGTTGATGGGTAACTGGTCCTGTATCCACGTATGAAGAGTCTGCAGAACAGAACTAAGAGCTAGGAGTTCTTGTCTGGTTATCTCTGAATCAATTTGTGTCAAACTCCCTTTGACCCCCTGCACTATTGGTGGGGGTCTACCATACATGACTTCAAAGGGAGAAAATCCTGATGATTTCACAGGGGCTGAGCGTATTCGAAGTAAAGCTATTGGGAGAACCTGGGGCCACTTCAGGTGGGTCTCCTGACATAGCTTAGACAACTGAGATTTTAGAGTGCGGTTCATTCGTTCAACTTTCCCTGAACTTTGGGGTCTGTATGCAGTGTGTAACTTCCATTGTATCTGTAGGGCACTTGCTAACTGTTGGGTAATCTGAGATACAAATGAGGGCCCATTGTCTGACCCTATTACTGCAGGGATTCCATATCGGGGGATGATTTCCCTCAGCAATACTTTGGTGACTTCTCTGGCTTTTTCAGTCTTGGTGGGGAAAGCTTCCACCCACCCAGAGAAGGTGCAAACTAAAACTAACAAGTAGCGATATCCACTGACTTTTGGCATTTCAGTAAAGTCTATTTGTAGGTTGTGCATAGGGATTACACCACCTGACTGGGCTCGGGGTGATGGTGTAGGACCTTGCTTGGCATTGTTCTTCGCACAAGTTACGCACTGGCGGGCTACTGAGGCTGACAAGGCTCCCAACAGTGCAATGCAAAAATGGGGTCTAAGTGCTTTTTCCATTGCGCTTTTCCCATAATGTGTGGCTTGATGAAAGGCCTTTACGAAGGCTGGTCCCAATGATTCAGGGATCACTATTCGTCCTGGAGGTTGGTTGCCCTCTGCTGGTGGCAGCTCAATCCATCCATCCTTCAGTACCCCCTTTTCTATAGTGCAATAATAGTCCAATTCCTTTGTGGTATATCGTGGTGTCCATAAGATGAGGGGTACCGGAAACAATACTGCTTGTACTGGTGTTGCTTGTGATGAAATTTGGCCTGTCATGGCTGCTTTGCGCGCTGAAGCATCATAAATCTGTTTCCTTGGGCAACTTCTCCTTTTCCTGTTTGGTGTCCTCGGCAGTGCATAACAGCAACTTGTGCTGGGGCCCATACTGCATCTAATAACATCAATATTTCTGGGCCGTACTTAATTGATTTGCCTCCCGAGGTAATGAGTCCTCGTTCTTTATACAGAGCTCCATGAGCATGCAAAGTTGTGAAAGCGTACTTTGAGTCTGTATACACATTCAACTGGAGTCCGGCACCTAATACTAGTGTCCTTGTTAGCGCTATCAATTCTACTTTCTGTGCTGATGTTCCTGAGGCAAGAGCTGATGATTCAATGACTTTCTCCTGGGTGACTACTGCATACCCGGCACAGCGTCGTCCATTGATGATGAGGCTGCTTCCATCCACGAAGTAAGTCTGGTCAGGGTTCTCTATAGGTACATCAGTTAGATCAGGTTGACTTGAAAACACAGTGTCCATGACTTCCATACAGTCATGTTCTGGTGGGTCCTTGCTGATTGGTATCAAGGTGGCTGGGTTGAGAGCATGGCTCACTTCCAATTGTACTCGGGGATTTTCACATAGCATACTCTGGTATTTCAGCATTCGAGAATTGGTAAACCAATGATTTCCTTTTTGTTCCATAAGGGCAAGTACTGCGTGTGGTACTGTAACGCGCAGGTTCTGTCCTAAGGTGAGTTTGTCTGCTTCACTCACTAACAATGCTGTGGCTGCTACAGCTCTCAAACATAGCGGCCATCCTTTGGCTACAGTATCTAACTGTTTTGATAGGTATGCTACTGGTCGCTCCCAATGTCCCAATGTCTGGGTTAACATTCCCAGAACGTTCCCTTGCATTTCATGTACAAACAAATGGAAAGGCTTCTGGACATCTGGTAGTCCAAGTGCTGGTGATGACATTAATGCTTCCTTCAAGGTTTTGAAAGCTTTATCTTGATCAGGTCCCCACTCTAGTGGTGACTTCTCTTCTCCTTTGGTGGCTTCATATAGTGGTTTAGCAATCTGAGCAAAGTTGGGTATCCATATTCGGCAGTATCCTGCTGCTCCCAGAAAGGCTCTGACTTGCCTCCTGGTGGTTGGGGTTTGGATACTACACACGGCTTCTTTTCTTTCTGGTCCCAGTCGTCGGCTTCCTTTGGTCAGCCGGAAACCCAAATACTTTACTTCTGTTTGGCATAGCTGCGCTTTGGCTCTGGAAACTTTATATCCAGCTTCATCTAGTAATTGTAAAAGGTCATTTGTGGCTTGTGCACATTCACTTTCTGAGGTGGTAGCTATCAACAAATCATCCACATACTGAAGAAGCACTCTTTTCCCAGGAGTTACAGGATAACTTGAAAGATCTTGGTTCAGTGCTGCACTGAAAATAGTGGGTGAGTTCTTGAATCCTTGAGGCAATCGTGTCCAGGTGAGTTGGCCCCGTCTTCCTGAGACAGGGTCCTGCCATTCAAAGGCAAACAACAATTGGCTAATCGGGGCTAATCGTATGCAGAAAAATGCATCTTTCAAATCCAGGACAGTAAAGTGGGTAGCTTCAGCAGGTATCAGTCCTAAGAGTGTATAGGGATTTGGCACAAATGGATGTATGGTTTCGACTGCTTCATTCACTCTCCTTAAATCTTGTACTGGGCGGTAATCACCTGTCCCAGGCTTCTTGACTGGCAGAAGAGGTGTATTCCAAGGTGATTGACATACTTTGAGAAGGCCATACTCCAGTAATTTTAATAAATGGCGATGAATGCCCTCAATGGCTGGTCTTGGGAGTGGGTATTGTTTAACATGTACTGGTTCTGCTCCAGGTTTAAGGTTCACAATCACTGGGGCTATGTGCTTGGCTAGACCTGGTGGGTTACCTTCTGCCCATACTCCAGGAGGAGCCGTAATGCTTGCTGGCATACTGAAATTGGTATCAGGAACTGGCTTAGTACTGTAATATCTCCACTCTTCTTCTCGGGGAACAGTAAGCACCATTAATCCTGCAGGCTTTGAATTTACAGTCATTTGCATTTCTCCTTTCTCAGTGAAGGATATTTGGGCCTGCAGTTTGGCTAGCATATCTCGTCCCAGTAGTGGCACTGGGCACTCAGGCATGTAAAGGAATTGGTGCGCTATTTGCTGTCCTCCTAATTCACATACGCGGTTTTTCAGAAAAGACTTGGTGGCTCTGGCACCAGTTGCTCCCATAATAGTGACTGCTCTTGTGGACAAAGGAGCTATTTGCTTATCTACTACAGAATGTTCTGCTCCAGTATCAACCATAAAGTCCATGAATTGGTCCCCTATCTTTAAGCAGACCATAGGCTCCTGGGGACCTAAAGCGAATTCGGAGCCCGGTCTGTCCTAATCTGTTTCATCTAGATCATAGTCCGTTGCGGTTGCAACTCCCTCTATGGCCTCCTCTCTTTCCCGTTGGAAATGTACTCGAGTTGTTCCTCTGCGATTCTGCGATCGGCCTCTCTCCCTGAGGGGCGTTTTCTTCTTCTTCGTGTGAGGCGTCTTCGAGTTGCGGGCATGCATTCCTCCAATGTCCTTCTTCCTTGCAATTAACGCATTGATTCACGCCTAGCATGGGCCGGCTATCTCCTCGGCCCCGCCCTCTACCTCTGCTCCTTCGGTTAGGGAAACCTCCCCGTTTCTGTTCAACTAAAGTGGCAGCCAAAAAATCCGCTTTCTTCTTCATTTTACGCTCACTTTCTCTCTGTCTTTCATTATGACGGTTCACAAACACTTTCTGGGCGACTTCCATTAGCTGTGACGTATTCATGCCTGCAAACCCTTCTAACTTCTGTAATTTGCCTCTAATATCTGGTTGGGACTGGCTGACAAAAGCGGCGTTCACCATGCATAGACTCCCTGGTGCTGTCGGGTCATAAGGCGTGTACATTCTATATGCTTCAGCTAATCTCTCATAGAATACTGCTGGGCTTTCATCTGGGCCTTGGATGACTTCTGCTGTCTTGGAGAGGTTCATGGCTTTCTGACCCCCCTTTTGCAGACCTTGTAGAAGGCCTTGGCGAAACCGAGCTAGGGCTTTGGATCCTACATCGGTGTTTGGATCCCACCGAGGATCTTCATTAGGAAATTCTTTCTTCGCTGCTTCACGGTTATCTATTCCTCCTGCTCCCTCTACTAGGGGATTTTCTGCTAACCAATTGACAGCTGCTTGCATAATTCTTGTCCGCTCCTCAGTAGTAAATAAAGTAGACAGGAGTTGACGGCAGTCTGCCCAAGTAGGCTGATGAGTTTGCATAATTGTATTCATTACCTCTGTTAATTCTTGGGGCTTGTCAGTGTAAGAGGCATAATGCATTTTCCAATTCAATAAATCAGTAGTGGAGAATGGCACATAAACTAAACTTGTGGGTCCCGCTACTATCTAGTTCTCCTAGTCCCTCACGGGCATTCCCGGGACCTGCCGCAGTGGCATTAATTTCATGGTAGGGCCCCTCTTTCTCAATTTAAGCTTAATCTGGGATTTCTTACTTGCAACAGATGAGCTGGTACTAACAGCTGATTTTACACTTTCAGTCTCGCACCGGGAAGACGTTTCTTCTTCTTCTTCTTCCTACTCTGACTCAGAATTCTCCTCAGTCTCAAGCTGATCGGTCTCTTCAGGGGGCGGATCATCTAGCTGCTGAGGGTCAGGGGATGGAATTCGCCGGTCCCGGGAGCCTGCCTCGGGACGCGGTGGTACTTTTACTGGGTGCTGAGCTTGGGGCTGTCTAATAACCACTTCCGGGGACTCGGGATCAACGTAAACAGACTTCTTTTCTTTCCCTGTACTCTGTGTCTGTTCTTTTAGCGCTACCATTATTCTGCACTGTTCTTCATAGCAGCGCTGGGCCCAAGGGGGCGGGCTTTCACAAATACTTAACCAGGAATCTATATCGGGATACTGGTCAGGGTGCGCTACTCGCACCTTCTGATGAACTGACTTAATCCTATGGCAAATGTTCCATCTCGGGGCCACATGGGGTCTAATGCGGGCCACTCCCTAGTACACAAAATCTGTAATCGTGTTGCAGTCATTTTCACCCCATAGTCTCCTGAATATCCTTTATTAAAGTACTTAATCATACATTCTAATGGAATGTGCATAGTAGACCCCGCCCCTCCCATATCGATGTGTGCGCGCAACAACAAACAGAAGGGAAAAGGAGAGCGGACCGTGGGTGAGGGGTCCTCACGGTCCTAGAAACATTTAAGGGAAACAAAAAACAAAACAAGACGACAATCGCTTCCTCCTTTTTACGACCTGGACGCGGTCGCCCGGCCAGGAACTGCGTGACTCAGGAGTCCGCCTTCGCTTGGTCTGTGTCACCAGACCTCTCAACCACACTTCATTCACACAATCATGCTAGCAACGTACTCCCAAAAAGCCCAATCCTGTCTGTTCTGACTAGGCTATACAAAAGTTATTCCAAGTTATGCCGGCTATTCCAAGTTATTCCAAGAAGACGGTGGGTTCACCCCGCGAATACACTATGCAAGGTTAATTGGACCGCCTTTGAGAGGTGATCATGCTCTCTTACCAAAATTTCCAAGTTACAAGTTCCAAGTTACAAGCTGCAGTTCTGACTCATCTGTCTAGACATACCAAAAACTATACTCACCGGATCCGGTCCCGTTCCCGAGCAAGCGCATGAGTTGGACCTCGGACTCCCCTCACGGGTTCGAGGTGTTGGCTCCGTCCGGGTCCGGCACCCGCCGAGGCCTGGCCCAGCCCCCTCCGATGCAACGGGACCGGTGGCGCCTGGGAGCCGAGCCCACGTCGGAAGGGCACGAGCCCGGCAGGACCAAACCTATAGAGGCGGAAAGTCGTGGTATATCAGCTTGTATACCCTCTACGAACCACACCTTCCCGGCCAACGCACCAAGAATATGTAGTGGCAGAGTGCAAACAATCCAATAATACCAGGAGTCTGTTCAGAAGGTCCAAATCATTTATTGTGCACAAGACTCAAGCAGAATCACATTCAAAATGGCTGAGCCATGGCTGTTAGTAAAACAACAACTTTTATACTGTTCTTTTCCATTCTAGACATAGGCAAACTTTTCATTGGTCCCGGTAACCCTTCTCGCTCCATCTATTGGTCCTGGTACCGTTACGTAGTTGTCCAATGAGGACCTTCGTCTGGGCTCTGCAGCTGTTTCCCCCCCTTACAGTCCTCATTACAATGGTCAGTTCTTAGACTCTTGATACATTTCTCCTCCAAGGTCACTGGCTAACTAAAACATATGGGAAAGCAGGGCACTGTAACTTTTCTTTCAGCAGAGTTAATTAATTCCATAGAAGCTTCTCACATTCTTATCAGTACCAATTAAAGTTGTTTTTCTATCTTTTCTAAGTTTCGATTCTGCCTAGCTATGCTTGGTTATGCTATCTTTTCTAAGTTTCGATTCTGCTTAGCTATGCTTAGTTAAGTTTCGATTCTATGGAGACAGCATTCAGGGGGGTTTTCATTCCTCCGGGCCTAACCACAGGCTTCATTTACAGGTCAAGCTGCTTAGGCCTGCCTGCTTAGTTCAAGCAGCATGGATCATAGGCCTTCACCTACCACACTAACAGAGGGGGAGAAGGAATTCATTTGGAAAATAATATCTATGCACTACCATGACGGGTTTTAAAGAATTTGATCCCGATATTCGAAGGGCAGTTACACGGTTTACAGCCCTGTAAATCATGTAACTGTCACTGAGAGGGATATTCAATGGTACTAACACGTTAGTGCCACTGAATATTCCCAATTACAGCTCTTACGCACCCCGATGCTAACCACTTAACACTGGGGCATGTCAGGGGCATTCCAGGGAGGAGCAGAGGTGGAGACGATCGATAACCAGACAGCAGCGATATTGCATGCTGCCTGGTTAGTGACCAGTGCCTAAAAGATATGTAAAAAACCCACATACATATCTTTTAGGCGCAGGAGCTAACTGAGTAGCATGCAATATTGCTGCTACCTGGTTAGCTGCCCCAGCTTCTGGCATGTGCGGCAATCCCCGGATATTCAATGCCGGGGCCATATGCGGCCACGGCATTGAATAGCAGGGGTAAAGAGTTGGTGGGCATAGCTATGTGCCTTAGCAGCGCATAGCCTGTCCAAGTGAATATCAGGCACTTTGCTTTTAAAGCTTGGTTGCATTATGAGAAGGTTAATAAAGGAACTGTTTCATCAGTGATGACATTGGGAGGCAGCCAAATCCATGCTGAGGGGACAAATTATGGCATATGTCTCAGCCCCCCCTCTCCAAAAAAAGCAGGAAGGGAGATTAAAACAGTTCACTGACAAGTTGGGAAGACACCACAGACTACATGTAAATTGCTTGAAGGAAGCAGACAGGAAAAAAGTGGTGGAACTTAAAATGCAAATCAATTAGATATTAACAGATAAGGCTCAAAATAACCTTATGTTCCACAAATATCAGTTGCATAGGTGTGGTGGTAATGCTGGGAAATTACTGGCTCATCTGATGCATAAGCCACAGGGCACACAAGTGATTTCTAGAATTAAGAGCAACGAGCGAAGTGAACGCAGACATGAATAAAATAGCACAGAGATTTGTTGACTTCTGCCAATACATATACAGATCTGCGGAAGGGCAGTTGGATAAGAGAGGAATTTTTCAAAGTTTTAAAGTTGCTGCATCTTAAGGATGAAGAGGTACGGTCCTAAATAGACCAATAAATGGAGGGAAAATTAATGATATTATAAAACACGTAAAACCAGCTAAAAGCCCAGGCCTGGACAGATTTAAAGTGGAATTTTATAAATTAATGCCATATTTGGTAGGGGAAACAGTCAAGGACATGAGTAGTATAAAGGGTACACTACTTGTCAAACTGATTGACAGGTGAGATAAGGATGACAAGAGCCAATCAGCGTTCACTTCCAATGTATGTCCCACCTTAGACCATGCCCCCTCACATAGAAGTGAATGGTGATCTAGCCCCGCCCACTCCTGCCCCCAGGCATGGTCACAGCCCCCACTTTGACATGCCCCACCCCCAAGGATGACATCATCCAATCAGAGCCCACTTCCTGGTTTGTACCACATCCACGCCCCGCCCCCCCCCCAATGTTGGCATTAGTCAATCAGCACCCACTTCCGGGTTTGTGTCACACCCACATCCTCCCACCCTCAACCACGCCCCTGCCTACATCATCAGAAATGACATCACCGGAAACAGGGTGTCATCGGAAATGGACAGTGTCGCTTTTTGCTGACTTCACCGGAAACAGGGTGTCATCGGAAAAGGACAGTGTCGCTTTTTGCTGACATCACCGGAAACAGAGTGACTGACTCTGGAAATGTGTTTTGCTTCTGGTTAATGCTGACATCTGTAAAAGCAGGACCCTGGAAAACAAAAATGCTTTTCTCTACCCACACTGCCCCAGTTCTTTTTTCTCACAAAGCAGTGCAATGCTTTTTTTGCAGGCTATTTAGAACTGATTGTTAACCCTTTGGTAGCAGCAGCAGAGCTTTTCTTACAAATGTTAAAATGCAATTAACACATCTTTGTTAGAGAAACCAGTGCTGTCCATGTGATAGAATTTTGCTTTTAAGACCTCATGGTCTTAAAAGGGTTAGGACAGCCGTTATAGTTGGTGATTCGATCATTAGGCATGTAGATAGCTGGGTGGCTGGTGGACGTGAGGATCGCCTGGTAACATGCCTGCCTGGTGTGAAGGTAGCGGACCTCACACGCCACCTAGATAAGGTCTTAGAAAGTGCTGGGGAGGAGTCTGCTGTCTTGGTACATGTCGGTACCAATGACATAGGAAAATGTGGTAGGGAGGTTCTGGAGGCAAAATTTAGGCTTTTAGGTAGGAAGTTGAAATCCAGAACTTCCAGGGTAGCATTCTCCGAAATGCTTCCTGTTCCACGCGCAGGACCCAAAAGGCAGGCAGAGCTCTGGAGTCTCAATGCGTGGATGAGACAATGGTGCAGAGATGAGGGTTTTGGATTTGTTAGGAACTGGGGAACATTCTGGGGAAAGGAGGGGCTCTTCCGAAGGGATGGGCTTCACCTTAACCGGGATGGAACCAGGCAGCTGGCATTAAACTTTAAAAAGGAGATAGAGCAGCTTTTAAACTAGATATTAGGGGAAAGTCGACAGTTGCCCAAGAGCGGATGGTTCGGAAGAATGTATCTTTGAAGGATACTACCAAAAGAAGAGAGGTTCCACAAAAGAGTAAAGTAGCCCAAATGCCCTCAAGTATGGAGCAGACAGAGCTTAAAGATCCCAATTTACCCATGTCTAACAATAGTCAAATTAACATGAATAAAATACATTCTCTAAAATGCTTGTATGCAAATGCTAGAAGTCTAAAGAATAAGATGGGAGAGTTAGAATATATAGCACTAAATGAAAGGTTAGATATGATTGGAATATCAGAGACATGGTGGAAGGAGGTCAACCAGTGGGACACTGTGATACCTGGGTACAAACTATATCGTAATGATAGAGCTGATCAAATTGGTGGAGGGGTTGCGCTCTATGTTAGAGAGGGCATTGACTCAGAAAGGATTAAAGTTTTGCAGGAAACAAAATCTGCTGTAGAATCTATATGGATTGAAATTGAAAGGGGGAAGGCGATGGCAGTGGGGGTGTACTATCGAGCACCTGGCCAGAATGACCAAATGGATGATGAAATGCTCAAAGAAATCAAGGAAGCTAACAAACGTTACAGCGCAGTAATAATAATGGGTGATTTCAATTACCCCGGTATCGACTGGGTCAGTGTCACGTCAGGACATGCTAGGGAGATAAAGTTCCTAGATGAAATAAATGACTGCTTCTTGGAGCAGCTGGTTCATGAACCGACCAGAGGGGAAGCCATATTAGACCTAGTCCTTAGTGGAACACCAGATCTAGTGCAAGAGATAAGGGTGTTGGGGCCACTTAGCAATAGTGATCATAGCATGATCACCTTTGATTTAATTAGTGGAGGAGGGATAGTAAGGAAATCCACAGTACTACCTTTTAACTTTCGAAAGGGAGACTATGATAAAATGAGGAAAACAGTTAAGAAAAAACTAAAAGGAGCAGTTGCGAAGTTTAAAGACGTACATCAAGATTGGGTGTTGTTGAAAAATACTATCTTGGAAGCCCAGACCAGCTGTATTCCACGCTTTAAGAAAAGTGGAAGGAAGTCCAAAAAACTGCCAGCATGGTTTAAAGGTGAGGTCAGAGAGGCTGTTGTTGCCAAAAAAGCATCTTTCAGGAAATGGAAAAAAGAGCCAAACGACGAAACCTGGAAACAGTACAAGCACTGGCAAGTCAAATGCAAGGCATTGATAAGGCAGGCAAAGAGAGAATTTGAGAAAAAGCTTGCTGCAGAAGCAAAAACGCGAAATAAAGACCTTTTCAAGTACATTCGTAGCAAAAAACCTGTGAGAGAGTCAGTTGGTCCATTAGATGATAAAGGGGTTAAAGGAGCACTAAGAGGCGACAAGGCGATAGCGGAGAGACTGAATGAATTCTTTGCTTCGGTCTTTACTGAAGAAGATGTAGGGATGTTATCCATGACTGAAGTGGTATTTAAAGGTGCGGAAGAATTGAAGGAAATATCGATACATCGGGAAGATGTCTTACAACTATTAGATAAACTGAAGAGTAGCAAATCACCTGGGCCGGATGGTATACATCCAAGGGTGTTGAAAGAACTGAAATATGAGATTGCAGACCTGCTATCAGTAATCTGTGAACTATCATTAAAATCATCTCTAATACCTGAAGATTGGAGGATCGCCAATGTAACACCAATTTTTAAAAAGGGTTCCAGGGGTGATCCGGGAAACTACAGACCGGTGAGCCTGACGTCAGTACCGGAAAAATGGTAGAAACCATCATAAAGAATAAAATTACTCAGCATGTAGATAGTCACAACCTAATGGGAGACAGCCAACATGGCTTTAGACAAGCAAGATCTTGTCTTACTAATCTGTTATGTTTTTTTGAAGGAGTGAATAAACAGGTGGACAAAGGTGAGTCGGTTGGTATTGTGTATCTGGACTTTCAGAAAGCCTTTGACAAGGTCCCTCATCAGAGACATTTGGCAAAACTAAAGAGTCATGGGATAGGAAGCAGTGTACTATTGTGGATCAGGAACTGGTTAAAAGATAGAAAGCAGAGGGTAGGGCTAAATGGCCAATTTTCCCAATGGAGAAAGGTGAATAGTGGTGTACCCCAGGGATCTGTGCTGGGTCCGCTGCTTTTTGACATATTCATAAATGACCTGGAAAGTGGAATAACGAGTGAGGTTATCAAATTTGCAGATGACACAAAACTATTTAAAGTTGTTAAATCCCAAGAGGATTGTGAAACATTGCAAGAGGATCTTGATAAATTGGAAGACTGGGCATCAAAATGGCAGATGAAATTTAATGTGGACAAGTGCAAGGTTATGCACCTAGGGAAGAACAACCCAAACTATGGTTACACGATGCAAGGTTCCACATTAGGAACCACCACCCAGGAAAAAGATTTAGGCGTCATTGTGGATACCATGTTAAAACCCTCGGCCCAGTGTGCAGCGGCGGCCAAGAGAGCAAATAGAATGCTAGGTATGATAAGGAAAGGAATGGAAAATAAAACAAAAGATATTATAATGCCTCTATATCGTTCCATGGTGAGACCGCACCTTGAATATTGTGTGCAATTCTGGTCGCCGTATCTTAAAAAGGATATAGCGATTTTAGAAAAGGTACAGAGAAGAGCCACCAAAATGGTAAAGGGGATGGAAGGATACTCCTATGAAGAAAGGCTAAAAAGGTTAGGGCTCTTTAACCTGGAAAAGAGACGGCTGAGGGGAGATATGATAGAAGTCTATAAATTAATGAACGGAGTGGAACGGGTAAACGTAGATTGATTGTTTACCTTATCGGAATATAGAAAGACTAGGGGACATACAATGAAGCTACAGGGTAAACTATTTAAGACTAATAAAAGAAAATATTTTTTCACTCAACGTGTAATCAAACTCTGGAATTTGTTACCGGAGGATGTAGTAAAGGCTGTTAGTGTAGCTGGGTTTAAAAAAGGTTTGGACAAGTTCCTGGAGGAAAGGTCCATAAACCATTATTAAGAAGTGACCGAAGATATCAATGCTTGACCCAGTACAAGCATTGTGCAACTTGTGTCTCTTGGGGAAACTGCTAGGTACATATGACCTAGATTGGCCACTGTTGGAAACAGAATACTGGGCTTGATGGACCTTGGTCTGACCCAGTATGGCATATCTTATGTTCTTATGTTCTTATGGTTAGAGAGAAGTATTCTGGCAGTCCTGTAGTTCAGACTGAAATACAGAGAGAGACCTGAGTTCAAAATCCCACTACTACAGCTATTTTTTAGTGGCTTTTGAAAAAAAAAACCCAATACAGAGAGACAAGTCTGGACATGCCTCTAGAATATGGTAACACATGTGATTGGTAGAAACAAGAGACTTGTTCTAAGCATGCTTCTAGGATATGGTAAAACGTGATTGGTTGAAACAAGAGACTTGTTCTGAGCATGCTTCTAGGATATGGTAAAACGTGATGCTTCTAGGATATGGTAAAACGTGATTGGTAGAAAGAACAGGCTATACTTTAAAGCACATAGGGTTTGTAGAATAAAACCATTCTGAAGATGTTGGCAAAATAAAAAGAATAGTCAAAGCACGGCAATCATGAAGGAAACCTTATTGAAGAGTATTTACTATGACCCCAAAGCAATAGGGAGCTTTGGGGGCATAAATCCTCTACTTTAAGCTGCTAAAAAGCACGATAAAACAGTCAACAGAAACGATGTAGTTAGATGGGCTACAGGACAAGAGGCTTAGGGGTATGTTTACTAAACTGCGCTCATGTGCGCGGCGCACATTAGCGTGCGCTAAGGTACCTTAGCGCACGCTAATGATGCGTATTTGTGCCCCGCACACGTGCGCGCCGCACTAAAGTGCCCGCTCATGTGCGCGGCGCACTGATGTGCGATAGAGGCGTGGAAAGGCTCCCGGAGGGCGGAGGAAGGCTCCCCAGGGGCGGAGAGAAGGGGTCAATGGGTGGAGAGTGGGAGGGGAGAGGCTCCCCGCACACGAGCAGGGCTGAAATTCAAGCCAAAAAATACCGCGAGTGAAAACCTCGCGGTAGAGCCGATTTAAAGGGAAGAGAAACCATTTCTGTCAGCAATGTACAGCAAAACCGGGGAAACCTACAAAACAGTGATAAGTGTGATACATGTGCACGGTACAAAAGTGCAAATAAACATTGAAAATGACCCCAACAAAATCTAAAAAAATTATAATCAAGCTGGGCAATAGTGATAGTAATTGGAAACATCAAAAAACACTCCCAAGAAAGCCGCAAAAAATAAATATGAATTTTAGAAGGGTCTACGCTCCGTCCCCATACAAGGTGAATGATCCCACAGTGAAATAGCACTGATCAGTGTTTCCCTCTCCATTGGACAGGTTACCTATGGCATGCACATTTCCACAACAGCAGGGCGGGCAGGTCGGAATGGGCAATTGGACAGATGCTGGGATACAGAGGGCTGCAGGCGGCACATACTGTGGTGCAGCTGGGGCACAGTGCGGACTAGGCAGATGCCTAGATGGCACCTAGGAATGCTGAAACTGAACATGACAGCAATTGATGAGGGCCCAACATGGGCACGAGAGCATTTATCACAGTGTCACAGGGGACAGTACCCAGCAGGTACCTCCAAGGGCACAGAACATTGGGAGGCGGTGATTGGGGGACGAGCAGACAAATTTGCAGGCACCCCTACCCCAGAACCCGCACCATAGGCATCCGCCTACCCGCACACAGGATGGCCTGAGACTGCGTACCACCAGCAGCACCAGCAGAAGGGCATGTCAGAAGGGTGGCACAGGGGTACTGGAGGTGGAGGGGGGCAGTGGCAGCTGCCCAGAGCAGACCATGGCCTAGCCCTGTGTAGGTGGGTGCAATGCACTGCAACAGACAGGCCCTGCCGGACAAACAGTCATGGTATCATCAGGGAATGCACTGTCTCTGTGGCAACACGGTGGTGCAGTGCACACAACCACCGTGTTTGGAGACAGAAGGTCACAGGTTCAAGCCCCAGCTGGGGCTCCTGCCAATCCAGTCTCCATATTTTACCCACAACTAACTAGTGATAGTAAAGATGAACCTTTATTGCAGAGAACATAAGCATGGCTCAAACACCTCTATTTTACCCTACAGAGCACAGACACCAGAAACATGCACATTACCTAGAGCAGATTCCCCCAAATGCAGTCCTGGAGGGCCACAAAACCTTCAGGGTTTATGCTGTCTCCAATCTAAGGATGGAGCGGTACTGGTGGTGGAGGTGGCAGCAGCTGGTGGTCACAGCAGACCATGGCCTAGCCCTGTCCAGGTGGGTGCCGTGCACTGCAACAAACAGGCCCTGTCGGATGTACAGTCATGGACTCCCCAGGGAATGCAGCATATCTGTGGAAACACAGTGGTGCAGTGCACACAGACAGTGTGTGCAAGAACAGAAGGTCACAGGTTCAAAGCCCAGCTGGGGCTACTGCCAATCCAGTCCACATATTTTTCCCACTACTAAACCATGATAGTAAGGACAAACCTTTATTGCAGAGAACATACGCATGGTTAATACGCCTGTATTTTATCCTACAGAGCACAGACACCTTAAACAGGCGCATTACCTAGAGCAGAGTCTCCCAAATGCAGTCCTGGAGGGCCAAACACCATTCAGGTTCCATGCTGCCTCTAATAAAGATGCCTGTGCTGCATATCTATGCATCACCCCCATGGTATGCAGATGTATCTCATGCATATTCATGAGGGACAGCATGAAAACCCGAACAGTGTTTGGCACACCAGGACTGGAGTTGGGAACCTCTGCCGTAAAGCAGCAGCCAACAGGGGCAGATGCACCCACACCCACACCCACAGGCCCCATTAGCCAATGCCTCCTGGAGAGGCAGGACATTGGGCCCTGCGTGCATCTCCCAATACTAGCACTTACATACCTTAGCAATGCCACCCTACACCTGGGTATACGGTACACAGCTATCAAACGTTTGCTATGATTACTGGCAGATAGCAATTCCTACGTTAAGCACAGTTTGCTCATTGAGCTCCATCATAACAATCTTTCAGATGTCTGTGGTGTGTGCTGCAGGTCTGGTCTCTGACAGTGTTTACCACCCTGGGGAGTGACCCCCAACAGTATTGCGTACCATATCCATGCCTGTACTGTGCCCAGGACTGGTGTGGTGGCCAGGGCTGCTAAACTCCTCTATAGTAGCACAATGCTGGCATAGGTGTGGGGGTGTCTGTCTGTCTATCCAGTGTGTGGTGGCTGCAAACACCCTCCACAGCCCACACTGCCAGCACTGTTGCCAGTATTGGCCTGCCAATGTGCATAATGAGGAGCAAGGTACCATGGGTATAGCCTGGACAGGGTGGCCTGGCCAGGATGCATCTGCACAGGGCATAGGGCACTGGCTGGGACATTTTGGTGCCTGGCCACCACCTACACAGACAGGGTGGCCTCAGCATGTCCTGCTGGGAGATCACTCTCACCCTGACTGTGCAGTGACCACAGCATGGTTAGGCACCCCCATAGTGCTATATAGTATTTTTTTCATGTGATATTTATGGTTTTCCTTTTGGAGCCCAGTCACTGACTTATCTGCTTGTTGTGTATGCTAACATCCCAGTTCTGGGTGCATGCATTTCCACCAGGAACATGCACTATGGACTAGCTAGCAGACTGTTTGCAGCTGGTATGTGTCTTGATGGAGCGCCTTGCAGGGTGCAGTGGCTGAAGGCTTGCTGCAGGAGAATATCAGATAGTGGTGGGGTGCAGCTTAGCATATCCAGGCCTAATGTTGGTCTGCTATTGCGTTATGGATGTGTACAGAGCTGCATTGACTGCCCTGTAGGGTGTCTGTTCCCCAGCAGGACTGGGGTTGATGGTCCCCTCTACTGCCACAATTGCAGGGAGGTAGAATGTGCATCTGTTGATGGGAGACCATGTTTGCTGCCCTCAGCCCTGGAGGAGGAGGGTGGTGGTGGTGGTGGTGGTGGTGGTGCATGATCCTCCTGGGGGTCCATAGGGACTACACCTGACTGAGACAGACAGATATATCCAAGGTGTTTCTGCAGAAACTACCTATCTCACACATTAGCACTGCTGGGGACCTGCAGCATGGCCTATTTCTGCCATGGAAGGTGCTGTGGACCTGGTGCTGGGCGCCCCACCGCACACTCAGGGTGAGCACAGTACCCGCACAATGTGACGGTGTGTAGCTACTCTGTGCCAGTAACACACACGGTCAGTACCCCCTACCAGGCCGAGGTGCTGTGGGGGTGGACATGGACAGTTCCCTCTACCAGGCCGAGGTGCTGTGGGGGTGCATACCCCATCTTGTGTTCATCTGTGGACAGCTGATTTGCATGTGCAAAGCATCATGGGTACGGGTGGCCTAACCCTATCCTGGTGACCACAGCAGACTGTCTGTGTGGTGACATGCAGTCCCTCTACAGCCAGCCAGGGGCTTGCTAGTAGCTGTAGTCCACTGGTTACTTCACTGCATGTGGAGCCAGAGGTCATGGGTTCAAACCCATAGTGGGGTTATTTGATAGGGCTGCCCAAAGCCTTATCTATTTTTAATGTACATTATTGCTGCCAGCAAAAACACCCTCAGCATACTGTACCCATAAGGTGCCTCAGAGGGCGCTTTATAGGGCGCCCTATAGGGCACCTTATGGTTACCGTCCATATAAGGTGCACTATACGTTTTCCTGTGGAGCGACTTATAGGGTGCCCTATAGGGGACATTTTAGGGTGCCATGGTGGACAGTGCACTTTATAATGTGCCCTATGGAGTGCCTTATAGGGTGCCTTATGCGGCACCTTCAGTTACGGCACATGAGGGCCTGTTTGCTGGCAGCAATTAATAAAATACAAATGAAGTGCTGCAGGAAACAATATTACATTGGAAAGCTGATGCCTCAGCCAGCCTTACGTATTAGGCACACTGGGGAACAAACTCATGACCCCTGTATCAGTAGTCAGTGCCTTAACCATTGTGCTACACTGCTGTTCCTCCTTGTATGTCAGCGCACCTACTTCAGATTTCCATGCGTTTAAATGCACAGTGCTGCCATCAAACACAGTGCTATGACCTTGCTGTGCCTCATAGGGCACCCTATATGGCGCCCTATAGGCCACCCTTTCAGAAACATTGTAGGGTGCCATGGCGGACAGTGCACTTTAGAATGTGCCCTCTGGGGTACCCTATGAGGCGCCTTATGCAGCACCTTATGTTACAATACTTTGAGGGTGTGTTTGCTGGCAGCACTTATTAAAATAAAAATAAAATGCCCCCTACAGCACTATTACCTATAACAGGTAATGCCTCAACCAGCCTTTTTTATTAGGCATAGTGGGGGATTGAACCCATGACTCCTGCATCATTGGTCAATGTCTTAACCATTGTGCTACACTGCTACTCCTCCTTGCATGTCAGCGCACCTACTTATGATTTTCATTCCTTAAACTGCACAGTGCTGCCATCAAAAACAGTGCTGTGACCTTGTGGTACCTCATACAGCACCCTATAAAGCACCCTATAAGCAACATTCTAGGGTGCCTTGGTGGACAGTGCACTTTAAAATGTGCCTTATGGGGCGCCTTATGTTAACACGCTTTGAGAGTGCGTTTGCTAGTAGAAGTAATTAAAATATAAATAAAATGCCTCCTAAAGCAATCTTCCCCATAATTGATAATGCCTCAGCCAGCCTTCTTCATTGGGCACAGTGGGGGATTGAACCCATGATCTCTGAACCATCGGTCAGTGTCTTAACCATTGTACTGTGGCTCTGTTTCTGTGCTTGCACATCAGCGCGCCACTTATGCTTCCCGTGCAAGTTTCTCATGCCCTAATGTGCGAGGCGCACATGAGTGCAGTGCACATTAGCGCATGATTAATCCCGGTTTTGCTTTTTTCTGACTGAAATGCCCACTCCTTATATGGCATCCCACACAATAGCGCGGCGCGCACCTAACGGGGTTTTAGTAAACATACTCCCTATACTTTACACAGTTTTAAAAGGGTCCGTTTTAAAAGAAACAAGACCATCGTGTCAGATGTGGTTGCGCAATGGCAGGCTGATTTAGTTGATATGGCAGCCTTGTCCCATTATAACAATGGCTACAAATACATATTAACAGCGCTAGACATCCTGTCAAAATATGCTTGGGCTGCAAGTTTAAAATCGAAAATCGGCCATGGAGTTGCTGAAGCTTTTGAAAAAATATTTAATCTAGGCTGTATACCTCAAAAAATACAGACAGACAAGGGTAAAGAATTTTTAAATAGGTCTCTGAAGAATTTATTAAAACAAAGAGGGGTTCATCATTTTGTAACCAATAACGATGTTAAAGCAGTGGTGGTAGAAAGGTTTAACAGGACTTTGAAATCCAAAATGTGGCATTATTTCACAGCACACAACATCTTTAGGTAACAAGATGTACTGCAGGCTTTTGTGCACAGCTATAATCACAGTTTTCACAGAAAAATAATGACGAGGCCTGTAGATGTGACATACACAAATTCTCTGCAGATCTGGAAAAGAGTCTACGGTGATAGCATCAAACGTAAGCACACCAAAAACCCCTTAAAGAAAGGAGATCATGTAAGACTTTCAAAAACTAAAGGAAAATTTGAAAAAGGTTACGAGCAAACGTGGACTGATGAGGTATTTATAATAATGGACATTTTAAACAGGGGACAGAAAGCAACATACAAGATACATGATTATGACAGTGAAGCCATACAAGGTTCTTTTTATCCTGAAGAATTGCTAAAAGTCACCCCGCAACAGGACAGAATATACCGTATCGAAAAGGTTCTAAAGGTAAAAGGATGTGACAGGAACAGATTCTACCTTGTGAAATGGAGAGGATGGCCTGTTAAATTTAATGGTTGGGTTAAAGCATCAGAGATTCAAGACATCTGATTTCTTTCTTTCTTTTGAAGCAGCATTAAAATAAAATTTAAAATGAATGATGGTGGCTTTTATATCACAATGCCTAGCAACGCCTCAGCAGATGTGTTTCCCCGAAATACCAGCTCTAATTTTACCATACAACTAGCAAGGCCTTTGGACTTACAAGGACAGTGGGAAGAAGGGCTCGTGGAAATACAATATCCCAACACCTGGGAGAATATTAAGGAAGATCATAAATATGTTGTAACCTCCGCAGCAGGAAATATGCAGAACCACCTTATAGTCAGGAGAGGACATTACGCGACCATGCAGAGTTTAGTGGAATCCATGAATCAGGACGTTAGCAACATCTATAAATCGACGGCACCACTAATCATTTATGAACCCCATGCGCGAAGAATCCGAATAAAATCGGAAGATAGGTCTGTTATTTATGTGTATGGTGATTTGACAACCATTTTGGGAATAGAAGCTTACGTTAATACACAGAGTTCCCATTTTCCAGCGGATATCATGGGCGGTTTTAATACCCTCTATCTGTACACAGATATTGTAGAACGCCAGTTAGTAGGGGACCATTTTGTGCCACTGCTGCGCTGTGTTCAAACTAAGGGGTTTAGGGATGAGTTTATCACATTAACTTATAATAAGCCGCACTATGTCCTGTGAACAAACAGCACATTGATACCATCACATTTGAAATAAAGACGATCAGAACAGACACGTCTCATTTTGTTACGGGAAGGTGATCCTTAAGCTTCATCTGCGACTTCGGAGGGTGTCTGTTTTTTAAAATGGTTGTGGCTAAAGACTACGGAGATCCCAAAGCATACAGGGATTATTATACAACACAAGCCAGCTACGGACTTTCAGGATATCATGGAGTACCAGAGATGTACGGTGCTGGTGTCGGCGGGATTTTTCGCAGCCTCTTTAGAAAAGCTATGCCGTTTTTGAGAAGAGGTTTTGAAATTATTAAACCACACGTGAAAGGCGCCGCAAAAAACATAGCCAAGGATGTCATGAGTCATGTCACAATGGCTGTTCTAAATAAAATGAACCAGTCTACAGAACAGGCAGGATCAGGACTGGCTGTGATTAGAAGAGCTGTTAAAAGAAAGAGAACCAAGTCTCAGGAGTTACCGCAAGGACCACCCAAGCCTTTTAAAAGAAAGAAACCCATGGGTGACAGAAGCTTAACCGCCGGTCTAAGAAGAGAAGCACTGGCTCTAGGCCGCGAGATATATTCTAAAAAGCACCATGGCTTTTGTACACTATGACTCTGAAGAGTGTGTTAAATCGGAACTGGACCTGTTTCAACTAGCACTGACCCAAACAAGTATCAAAAAAAGTATTTATGAAGAAATTCTGCCATTAACGGCTTTGTCGAAAACAGCCCCTTTGGACTTCTATATCGCAGGTCATGGTGAAGACTACATTGATTTAAATAGTACTGTTTTGCACCTGACCTGTAAAATTGTGGCAGAAGATGGCTCGAACATCGATCCGGCAGCCAAAGTAGCGCTGGTGAACTACCCAATCGCATCTCTATTTAGCCAGCTGGATGTTACCCTGGGAGACCAACTCATTAGCCAGAGCAACAACTGCTACCCCTACAGAGCTCTCATAGAGCTGCTTCTCAATTATGGTGAAGGATCCTTCAAATCACAGTTTACAAGCGGGCTGTTTTATAAAGACACAGCTGGGCAGCATGAAGTGAGAGAGATAGGATCTCGCAACATCGGCTTTACTGAAAGGGCCCATTTTACGGCCCGAAGAACAAACCAGTCGGTACTAGGGGAGATCAAACCTAAGCTTTCTTTAGAAGCTCAGATGACAAGACTTTGACTTTCATATGTTGGACACATCATGCGAAGAGAGAGATCATTAGAGAAAGACATCATGCTTGGCAAGATAGAAGGCCAACGCAAAAGAGGAAGACCAGCAATGAGATGGATTGATACAATAACAGCAGCTACGGGTACCAGTCTATCAACAATGAGCTGCCTGACTCAAGACCAAACACAATTTAGGATAGCTATCCAGAGGGTCGCCATGAGTCGACTCCGACTCGACGGCACTTAACAACAGCCACAAGGTAGAGCTATTGGGGCATTTACATAGCGATCTATTTTTTCAAGAAAAGCTAATGATTAATGGGGTGGATCTCAAAATTAAATTGACCCGCAACAAAAATTCTTTCTGTTTAATGAGCGGGGATGCCAAAGAAAGTTATAAACTCCTTATCCTAAACGCTGCGCTCTTTGTAAAGAGAGTTAAAGTTTCCCCCGGAGTGCACTTGGGACACACAGAAGCTCTGCTGAAAGCTAATGTCAAGTATGCTATTGACCGTGTGGGCCTGAAGGTGTTTAGCATACCAGCCAGAGCCTGTGTGACTAACCAGGAAAATCTCTTTTTGGGGCAGTTACTAAAACTCATTGTGCTGGGATTTGTGGATAATGATGCATTCAGCGGTAATTATGTTAAAAAACCCTTCAGTTTTAAACATTATAATATTAATTTTGCCGCTCTGTATGTGGATGGTAAACAAGTACCCGGGAAACCTCTTCAACCTGACTTTCAAAACAGATGTTGTGTAAGAGAATATATGCAACTGGTACAAGCAACGGGTAAACATCTGAAAGACACAGCATTGCTGATTGACCGTCAGGAGTTTTACAAAGGTTGGCGTTTGAGCTTTCACCGGATCAGGAGTGTGCAGACCATTACTCGCTGATTAAAACTGGTAACCTGCAGACTGAAATATGTTTTGCCGGCGCCTTACCCCATACAGTTAACATGATTGTTTATGAGGTTTTTGACAATGTGATAGAAATTAATCATAGAAGGAATGTTCTTTTTGATCATTCGTGAAAATGAACACCCTGCAGATCTTCCGTATTTTAAAGAAGGACCCCTGTGTTGCAGATTTCTTTTTAGATGTGCTATCCAGTGACTGGTTAGCGGATGTACAAATATCAAGGAAGCCCGTGTGTTTGGTGGTAAATACACACCCTCATAACCTACCTGGAGAACACTGGTTAGGCCTCTATATATGTGGAGATGGAACAGGAGAATTTTTTGATTGTTATGGACAACCTCCTGATAGCTTATTCTTTCCTACCAGCATTATGAGTTTTTTCAACAAGCATTGTAAAGCTGTTTTATACCACAACAGACAATTACAGCACCCAATGTCTACGGCTTGTGGCTATCACTGTGTATTTTTCTTGCACTACCACTGTAAAGGGGTGCCTTTTGAAAATATTTTAGAAATGTATTCTGAAGATTTAATGCAAAATGATGAAAAGAAACCACCGTCTAGTCTTTTATATTTGTTTTTAAACATTTTATTGAAAATACATTTTTACACACTCAACCACCGGTGGCTGTGGGATAATTTACGTTTTTTGTGAGGGAGTAGCTCTTTGCTCTTTATCGGCTGCGTATACATTTTAGTAGCCTTCACAGATGGGTTCTCTTTGAGGCGTACCAGTACATCTTTGTTGGCTGCATTACCCATCACCGTAGAGGGCATATTTAATACGACTAGGGTTTGCATGAACTCCTCCCAGCCCTTGGGTATTCTTCGTTGTGAAAGAGCTTGGGGCTGCGTAGCCCCACGAACGAGGTCAAGTAGGTTAGAGCCATTGACAGGGTTTCCCCGGTATACAAATGTTCCATTTCCCTCCCAGGATGCCACATCCTTGTTTTTTAACTGTTTATTAAGCAGTAACTCAGCATTTTTCCTATAGTGCATATTGATGTTGTTTAACACTTCATGTATTACAGGGTCTGGAAGTATAATATTTTCTAGAGATGCTGCCGTAGATGTCTCATCTTGTGTCTGTAGATGCAAGTTTATTTTTTCTTTTTCCATATCCCTTTGTCTGTTAAGCACGAGATAGCGCTGTAACACTTCTGAGTAACATTTAGCCTTTTCATGTTCAGACATACCAACGCTTTGCAGGATGTTTCTCATTTCTTCATCTAACTTATGAATGGTCGTGGTTCTAATATTTTCATCCCGATCTGGCGGGTTTCTCAAGCGCTCGAGTTGTTGACTGGGGACTATGTACATTTTTTCAGTGTACTGCATTAGCGGTTTGTCAGAAGCCCCGTTATCAATGGTAATGCAAAACTTAACAGGGGCCCGATAAATCCACCCGACTGTCTCACCAATTGCTTCTTTTTTTTAATGGGTAGTCTTTTATCACACAGACTCTTTATGGCGTGACGCTTCCCTTTTAAAACCTTTATCTGTTGTTGTGAAAGAGGAATGTTACCTTTTAGGGTGTTGAGAGCGATTTCAACTATAGCTGCTACCAAATCATTAGAAGCTGTATTCAGGATGGCTCTTCTGTGCTGCGGAGAGGCTTGAACCAAACGTTTTAAAAGGGGCAGGTTTCTTTTTACACGGCGAGACATGTTGTCTGAGACACACAAGCATGTATGAAGGGCCGGTTACATATTCATTTCTTTTTATGTGAGATTTGTGGCTTTTTACAATATACCATAGTCCAATCTGGCGGGAAGATATCCGTCCTCAGTCTGTAAGCCTCAGGTGTTGTGTTATTTAAATCCACAACGAGATAACCAAACGGCTTTCTGGTGGCATCCTCGAAGACTTCTAAAAAGAATTTTGATTTTCCAGGGTACATCTGCCTGGCTAGAATGGCAATCTGTAACTTTTCTCTAGGATTCTTAAAGAGCACCATGTATTTGGTATTTAAAGTTATAGTTTGGCTTGCTTTGCCTTGGCAGAAAACATTTTGAACAATATAGATGATGCTCAGGTTTCTGTGATGCACATACTTGGTAAAGGCTTTCTCTATTTCATCACTTTTACAGGCAGAATCCATTAGATCATCAACAATAACCAAGTTTACTTTATTGGTTGGAAACATTCGTTCATCATTAAAAGTATCAGGCAAAGTGTCCATAAATGTAATAAAAGGATATTTATTTAACATTTCTTTACACAGAGGTTGCCAGCAACTGTAACACCACACAATATTGTTAGGCATGACAGTCAATACATGACCAGCGTGTTCTAACAGCTTTTTAACAAAGAAGCTCTTGCCTGAATTGGATGGCCCAGCTATAATACAAGAAAAAGGATGTGACCAGCGCACATCCAACACGCTAGTATCTATAGGGTAATGTGTTAAAGCCATCCTCCAACCTCACCCTTTTGTCATACACAACCTTTTGTGTTTTTTTAATCACACCAGTCTCTATTGTCCAACCCTTTTTGTTTCTTATAATACCAGGTTGCTGTACGCCTATCTTTTTCTGAGATAATTCTGCTGCCCCAGGCTTGTAGTCCAAAACTAGATCTTTCAAACTATTGAAATTGATTTTCTGGCAGTTTTCTACGTTTAACGTAATCCCTTTCACTTTCATACAGGTCTTCCCGCTTGACAGCTTGTAACCATATGTTTTAGGCCCCGCTGATACAAACTCTGTGATATGTTCATCTGAGGGTATCTCACGTGTGAGCTCACCTAAATAATCACCCAAAGATGGGTTCCAATCACCCTCTCGACTTAGAAATATCACAGAATCTGTATCATGGTACAGGCAGCGCTCTTGCAAACTATCTAGAAGATTGTACAACTCCAGGCATGCATAAGCCATTGTAAAACAGGCAATAAAAACGTTGGTGCTACCCGACAATATACAGCGGTCTTTTGAGTGCCTCCAAGACACACAGGCTGTTTCATCATCAATAAAATTGCATGATGAAACCTCGAATTCAGGAGAAAACATATTTAAAGAGATCATCAGGTTCTCTCACAATGCTTGTGGTAGGCAGGATTGTTCTTTGACCAAATTTACCCCACAGGGAATTTAAGAAAAGTTTTGCTATTTGGCGCTTAGCAGGGTTTACATTAATCTGGTCTGCACGTAAACACCCCCTCTCTTTTCTAAAGAAATCAGCTATGTACAATTTTTGTTTTTCAGTATCATTGCACCATCGAGGGTAGCCAGAAGCCTCTTGTTTTTGACGGAGGTGAAAAGAGATTATCAGATTATTGCTCAAAATGCCAGATTTCATAGATTTGAACAACCACATACCCTTTTGCAATGGCTAAATTCATCTCCACCGTACACCATGTCCCCACAAAACCTCTCTCCTCATGCATGTGGGTACACATTTCCTGTTGCCTTGTGTCAGCACACGTATGACACAGTGGAAACATGAGCTTACCGCCCAAACGTATGGGTAACACCGGGAAAAAGAGCTTTCGTGGAGGATATACTTTTGCTTTTATAAAAACCAAAGTATTTTGTAGGGGGGCCAAATTTATCATAAATGATTTGTGGATGGCCTATTGGATATTCCTTTGTTTTATTGACAAAAGGGTATAGGCTGGTAAAATCATAGTAGTGAATTTTTTCCCAGGTCTTGTTTTGTGGTACAGACATATGGCATTTGTTCTACCCCCAAAAAGGGCATCTCGTGGAATCAGGTTGCGGTAATGCGGAGTAAGCCAGGAAATCTGCACAGCCCCCGTCATTTTCTTTCACCATCCGCTCCACTCGTGCTCCCATAGACTTATGACCTTGAACCCCCAGCTTTCCAGGAATGCAGCTTTTAGCTGTGTTTTGTAATAAAGAAAACCATAGGTCATGGCTGCTACAGGATTCTGGTCTTTATCGTTATAACAGCTCGGACAGCCGTGATGAAAACAACCATTAAATTCAAAAGCTGTTTCTACCCCATCGATCACTGCATAGCCATCAAGAAAATAAGACCCCACCTTTTTTTCGCTACCTTTCAGAGCATGTGTGATCTGTATGTTTTCTTTGACCTCTACATACATCAGCCATTGAATAGAGGGGGATGAATATCTCTTTGTCTGCCGGTGATAGTTATCCGGTGGAATGAGTGACACAGTCTTGGGTTCTAAAAACATTAATCTGAACATAGCCATACATACAGATGCAAGGGTTATATATTGTAAAGGGTCTAAACATCTTGTTAGAATTTCTGAGATGTCACCCTGCTCTACAAACACTTCTTTCTCTGTCATTTTCATGATTTCAGCTCAGTAGAGAACACAGGCCTGCTGCAAAATAGATACATCCTGCTGGCAGTAATAAGCCAACTCTTTTTGCAAATTAAAAGTTTTATGCTGGTTGTCCTTGTACCATTGTAAAAATTCCTTTTTTTCTTCAGGCAACATGTTATCCACACCGTAATGTTCAACACCCGGCATGGGGCCTACGTAATTTTGATTTTCCAGAGTATTAAAAAAGTGCGGAAAGTACCCCTTGCTGCCTGTAAAACCCATGGCTTGCGGAAGTTTGCTAAGTTTCATAGGCAGGAAATTTAAAGAGTCTATAAAACGGATAGCTAAAGGTTCAACGGTAATTTGTAAAAGTTTAGCACCTTGAACCAGCAGCCCTGTGCTTATCTTTTCCTTAAGCAGTTGTTTAAGAACAAAATACCCGTCATATACTTTGGAATTATGGGCTATGAAGGTGTAGCCTTTAAATTTTTTGTCACAAAAAATCTGTATAAAGGCAGAAATACATTCGAGACCCTTGAATTCCCAGTTTCTTTCATCATTTAAGTCAGTCGCATATATGTAATTAAGGACATGCCAGCCTGTTTCTTGCATATATTCACAATCATAAAAAATATACTTTTCAGATGTTTCAGTTTTACCAATAGGGGTCATAAAACATAAGTGGACGCCATCCCCGGTTAGGGATTCACGACATAGTTTACAATGCCGGCCCTTGAACTTATGTTTCTTGTCCACGTAAGACTCACATTTCTGGCACAGTATCTTAGATAAACACGCCACTTCTTTTTTCAGAGCCAAATACATGTGTCTATCTAAACACTCTTTAGAACAACAAAAGAGTTTGCAATTAGGACATCTCTGTTGTACACCAACATTATTCACACACGTTAGTGTCAAACAAAGACGGCACCACAATGTGCAATTATGATCGTGACTGTATGGTTTCTGACAGTAACTTCAGAAGTTGCACTCCCCATAGAATTTTTTGACATCGGTTATGCCATAGAAATGGGCATCGTGTAGCAACAAGAACACAGTCTTAGGGAACACAGGTCTGTCTGATGTCTCAAAACAAACCCATGAATTTGTGTAAAGCACAACGCGTATGTTTATCTTTAAATGCTGTTCAAATATTGCTACATCATCGAGCATGACTTTTCTATGTATCAGCCATCCCAATTCATTATGTAGTTTTTTAGCACCTTCTAACATTTCAACATCGGTCATTTTTACCTGTGACATGAGGGCTGTGAGGCTACCTGCAAAACACAGGTTATTATCAGTGTTATTCAAGTCTATCAAATACAGCCTTTTCTTATGAATAATTTGGCTAAACGGTATAGTCTTTAAGACCCTACGAGCTCCTCCACCCTGATTTCTTATGACAAGTACAACAACACGGAATATATCACAAACCTGGATTTCTCTGTGACTCTGAAGGAGTTTAGCGATCTGGTCTAAGAAATCGTCAGCATCTAAAGTTTCTGGGTTTAACTTTCCAGAATACAAGGAATTGTGAAAAAGAGATGAATGTAGATGCACCTGTACATAATCACCAGGTGAAACCCTGCTGCTAACCTCATCCAGAATATGCTGAATACCCTGCTGAATGGCGAATTGAGCCTCAGATAATGATGTTGCCCTGTCTAAATTAATAAACCGAAATTCCTCTGAATAAATTACACCATTAAACTTGCCCAATTTACGATCCCACCTTTTAACAAACTGAACATAGCTAACTCGTTCTGATTCTTCAGCGGGGCCTAATGCAAGATTATTTGTTCTGTCCTCTGAAACACTGTGATCAAAGACACGGCTTTCACCATGCTCTCCGTATTCTGTATCGGCGTGTGTAGATTCGCTGTATGATCTTTTCCTGTTAGACTTCTCTCCCATAGTCGCTGATTTTCTAACATTTTCTCGATCTGAAAAAGAAAACGTATGGTCTAATACTTTTTTTTCTTTTACAGCGGCCTTAAAAATTTAGGAGTTGGATAAAACCTGCATACTTACTATTTTGCTTGTCTTTTGGCTTTCGGTACGGAGCTGATTGCTCTTCTGTATCGACGTGTGTAGATTCACCATCAGAAAAACTCTCGCTGTATGTTCTTTTCCTGTTAGGCTTCTCTCCCATAGTCGCTGATTTTCTAACATTTTCTCGATCTGAAAAATAAAACGTAGTGGCTAATACTTTTTTTCTTTTACAGCGGCCTTAAAATCTAGGCGGAGGGATAAAGCCTGAATATGAAGAGCATAGCTGCTGGAAAATTAAAAAACACATGACATACCTTTTAACTTTCTTTGCTGTCTTCATTTTGTAAGAGAGAGCCTATTTGAAACCCCCGGTTTCTGCTCCTATTTTTAAAGACAATCATAAATTCAGAGACAGAAACATTACACAGCCAATATTTTTAAAAAGTAAGACTCATATCTACTCACCATGTCTGAAGAAGAGGTGCAGATGTTACAAGCTATAGAGACTATGTGATCTTTCCTGGCAGCTGAAATGTACTGCGCCTTTTTAAATGAAATTCTTTGATGGGATTTACAGCCCCCAGACTCTTTAACTGAAACATCTCTGGATCTCTGGCCTATTGTTTTATGTGTCACCGCCGCCCAACAGCTAATTCAAGCCATTTTTTTTTCTTTTTTGCAGACAGTACATTGTAATAGATGCTATATATCAGCGATGGCGAACCTATGGCACGCGTGCCAGCTGTGGCACGCGAAGGCCTTGCAGCTGGCACGCGGGAAGGTCCGCAAAAAAAGAAAAAGCTGGCTCTGACTGCTGCCGCGGACGTGGCAAGGGCAGAATGCAGCGTCCCGCGGGGCCCCCTCCGCCCGCTAAGCCCCTCTGCAAGGGCTTTCAGATTCGCGAGGGAGAGCGTCTCCCTCGCGTCTCTGTTAAGCCCGCAGGGGCTAATGGGAAATTTCCCATCAGCCCCGCGAGGGACTGATGGGAAATTTCCCATTAGCCCCTGTGGGCTTAACAGAGACGCGAGGGAGACGCTCTCCCTCGCGAATCTGAAAGCCCTTGCAGAGGGGCTTAGCGGGCGGAGGGGGCCCCGCGGGACATTGCAATCTGCCGCGGCAGCAGCCAGAGCCTGCTTTTTTAAAAAAAAAATTTGCCAGGGGGGGTTAGGACTGCTAATGGGCAGGGGGGGGGGGTTAGGACTGCTAATGGGCAGGGAGGGAGGGGGGGGTTAGGACTGCTAATGGGCAGGGAGGAGGGGGGGGGTTAGGAATGCTAATGGGCAGGGAGGAGGAGGAGGGGGGGGGTTAGGACTGCTAATGGGCAGGGAGGAGGAGGGGGGGGGTTAGGACTGCTAATGGGCAGGGAGGAGGAGGGGGGCTAGGACTGCTAATGGGCAGGGCAGGGAGGGAGGGAAGGGGGGTTAGGACTGCTAATGGGCAGGGAGGGAGGGAGGGAGGGGGGGGGGTTAGGACTGCTAATGGGCAGGGAGGGAGGGAGGGAGGGAGGGGGGGTTAGGACTGCTAATGGGCAGGGAGGGAGGGAGGGAGGGGGGGGTTAGGACTGCTAATGGGCAGGGAGGGAGGGAGGGGGGGTTAGGACTGCTAATGGGCAGGGAGGGAGGGAGGGAGGGGGGGTTAGGACTGCTAATGGGCAGGGAGGGAGGGAGGGAGGGGGGGTTAGGACTGCTAATGGGGAGGGAGGGAGGGAGGGGGGGTTAGGACTGCTAATGGGCAGGCAGGGAGGCAGGGAGGGAGGGAGGGAGGGGGGGTTAGGACTGCTAATGGGGAGGGAGGGAGGGAGGGGGGGTTAGGACTGCTAATGGGCAGGCAGGGAGGCAGGGAGGGAGGGAGGGAGGGAGGGAGGGAGGGAGGGGGGGTTAGGACTGCTAATGGGCAGGGAGGGGGGGTTAGGACTGCTAATGGGCAGGGAGGGAGGGAGGGAGGGGGTTAGGGACTGCTAATGGGCAGGGAGGGGGGGGGTTAGGACTGCTAATGGGCAGGGAGGGAGAGAGGGGGGGGGGGTTAGGACTGCTAATGGGCAGGGAGGGAGGGAGGGAGGGAGGGGGGGGGTTAGGACTGCTAATGGGCAGGGAGGGAGGGGGGGGTTAGGACTGCTAATGGGCAGGGAGGGAGGGGGGGTAGGACTGCTAATGGGCAGGGGGGTAGGACTGCTAATGGGCAGGGAGGGAGGGGGGTAGGACTGCTAATGGGCTGGGGGGGTTAGGACTGCTAATGGGCGGGCGGGCGGGTGGGCGGGGGTAGGACTGCTAATGGGCTGGGGGGGTAGGACTGCTAATGGGCTGTGGGCTGATGGGGGCTGTCTGGAAATGGGGTGATGGGGGTTAGGACTGGTAATGGGTTATAGGGGGGGCTTAAACTGAAAATGGGGTGATGGGGGTTTAGGACTGAAAGTGGGTTGATGGGGGGGGCTAGGACTGGTATTGGGTTGGGGGGTTGCTAGGACTGGAAATGGGCTGATGGGGGGCTAGGACTGGAAATGGGCTGATGCAGGGACTAGAAGGGAATGGATGCTGGGTGAGGCTGGAACTAGAAGGGAGCTGGTGTTGGGGGAGGATTAGAATGGGATGGGGCTGGGAGAGTAAAATGGAGAGGGGAAAAATATTTGTGTGGGAGGGATAAAAAATCTACAATTGGCCGGGTATTGGGAGAATAAGTGGGGATTGAGGATGGAGGGGTAAATTTTGAGTAGATGAAATAGGAATGAGGAAAGAGCAAAAGGAGAAAGATTAGTATGTTAAAGCAGATGTAGAGAGAGAATGGAAAAAAAAAAACAAGACAGAAGAAAGGACAAATGGACAGCAGATGGAGAGTTAGCAGAAGACACGAAGAAACCAGAAGAAAGTGGCTGGAACAATTGCAACTGAAAAAAAATGCACAAAAGGTAGAAAAAATATCTCTTATTTTGAATTTATTAACTGGAATATGTCAGCTCTGGGAAATGTGCATCATTAATTTTTGCGCTTTGTTTAGTACAAGAGGAAATTAATTTATAGTTTTATTTCTACAGTGTTGTTGTATATTCCAAGTTTGGCTTTTGGGGTTCCCAGTTTAATTATTGTCTTCCTGTTTCTAAATTGTGATTCCTTGTTTGGTGATGGTCTGTTCTGCATGTGTAACTGAGCTGAGGTATTCTGTTTATATAATTCCTATTTGACATTGCCACTTGTTCTTTCCCCAGTAGGTCATGTATTGTTGTTCTCTGAAATGTATTGGTTTAATATTTGCAGTGTTGCCTTTTGATAGTTAGGGTATGGTGCTTTGTGAGTCCTGGTAGTGCTGTTAGGATACGGCGGGTTTGCTATGGGTTCTAAATGGGCAGCGTTTGTAGTAGTTCCTAATGTGCCTGGCGGTTGGTACTGGATTATAGTAATGTAGAAACCTTTTAGTCTTTCTTTATCCATATACTCATTAAGAGGCATGTTTACTAAAAGTTAGTGTATGGTAACATTATGCAAATATTTATGCAAATGAGGCACCTTATGCAAATGAGGCTTTAATTGACGTGCTGGCACTTTGAGGAAATTCTTTGGTTTTGTGCGGCAGTTTGGGCACTCGGGCTCAAAAAGGTTAGCCATCACTGCTATATATTGTGTATGTGGACCTATGTGGATAATACACATTCCCCCATTCCCAGACGTACTCCACATTTTTATCATATGGCCTATTGTGTAGGACACACCTAGATAATTCACACGACCCCATTTTTCCAGACAACCCATTGTAGGTTTAATTAACTAGGCATTCCTAAAACACACCACACAAAGCTGTTGGTTCAAAATGTTTTATTTCAAATAAAATGTTTTCATCTTGTGAAATGATTCATTTGAGCATTACAAGTTTTTAAAAAAATATAAAGGCATACATATCATTTTTGTTCATCTGTATGTTCAGCTAATAGATTCTGGAAATACATACATTTTCATAAAAAGTCAATTTTTACAGAACTTGGTGGGTTTTTTTTAAAGAACGATCTATAATCTCTGTCACAGATTAAACCTTCCACTAGCTCTATATCGCAGTCTGCCACAGATCTAAGCAAAATATTGAGCAGTTGTCCTGGATTTCTACTGGTATTAAAATCTCTGATGAGTTCAAACAAAAAATTCAAATTTTCATAAACTAGGTCAGTTGCTTTCATTTTATGATCAACAATCATGGCAACATTTACAATAGGTCATAGACACAACCTGTTACAGTTTTATGGATTTTCTGTTGTATTTCCTTGTGCCCCCACCTCAGGCAATCATGATGTCTTTGCCCTGGAGCATGTATTACACAAGCTGCACAGTCTCTATGCATAACGTCCTACCAGCATTTCTTGATAATACAGCACACCGTTGCTTGTATAACAGATTTAAATGTGTTTATTTTTTCAGGTTTTGAGTTGTCCTTTTGGCTGTCTATGACATCAAACGCTTCCCTTTGATATGTACAGAGAAAGTACAAGCAGCATAGACTGGTTGCCTGTATGTCCTCTAGCTCTTGTAGGAGCGGAGATTCGTTACTTCACTACAAAAACAAAACAATGTCAGTGTGAAATTGTGAACCACCTCTTCTATAACACTTTTCTAAAAAAAAACAGACTTCTCTTACCTCTGCTGATCCTAGTTCTTCCAATAAACAGGTTGTTTCTGCATCTGCAATGGCGTAATATAATTCTATGTCCTCTGGATCCATTGTGTTGTCATCCGTTAAGTCAATTTTGGTGCCTGAATCGCACAGTTCTTGAGAGTCAAATAATATTTGCCCATCTGGTAAATAACCAACCCCTGATAATTCATGTTCAGACTCTTCCGGTCTCTCCTGTCATTCAAATGGATTTTCAATCGGTGGATACCCCTCTGCTGCGACATCACGATCCTTAAGAAAGTAATTAATATTATTCACCCTGCTGGAAATTCTGCTTGGTGTTCCAAAAAGAGCCATTTTTTTCTTTTTGAATCTCTGTGTTAAAATGTTCCCCTACACAGGACACACAGCCTTACACCAGGAGCATGCTCAGAACACCTGGAGCATGCTCAGAACAAGTCTCTTGTTTCAACCAATCACGTGTTGCCATATCCTAGAAGCATGTTCAGAACAAGTCTCTTGTTTCTACCAATCACATGTGTTACCATATCCTAGAGGCATGTCCAGGCTTGTCTCTCTGTATTTGTTTTTTCAAAACCACTAAAAAAAAGCTGTAGTAGTGGGATTTTGAACTCAGGTCTCTCTCTGTATTTCAGTCTGAGCTACAGGACTGCCAGAATACTTCTCTCTAACCATGAGGTCTTAAAAGCAAAGCAAAATTCTATCACATGGACAGCACTGGTTTCTCTAACAAAGATGTGTTAATTGCATTTTAACATTTGTAAAGAAAAGCTCTGCTGCTGCTACCAAAGGGTTAACAATCAGTTCTAAATAGCCTGCAATAAAAGCATTGCACTGCTTTGTGAGAAAAAAAGAACTGGGGCAGTGTGGGTAGAGAAAAGCATTTTTGTTTTCCAGGGGTCCTGCTTTTACAGATGTCACCATTAACCAGAAGCAAAACACATTTCCGGAGTCAGTCACTCTGTTTCCGGTGATGTCAGCAAAAAGCGACACTGTCCTTTTCCGATGACACCCTGTTTCCGGTGATGTCATTTCCGATGATGTAGGCAGGGGCGTGGTTGAGGGTGGGAGGACGTGGGTGTGACACAAACCCGGAAGTGGGTGTTGATTGGCTAATCCCAACATTGGGGGGTAGGGTGTGGGTGTGGTACAAACTAGGAAGTGGGCTCTGATTGGATGATGTCATCCTTGGGGGTGGGGGTGGGGGCATGTCAAAGTGGGGGTTGTGACCACGCCTGGGGGTGGGAGTGGGCGGGGCTAGATCACCATTCACTTCTATGGGAGGGGGCGTGGTCTAAGGTGGGACATACACCGGAAGTGAACGCTGATTGGCTCCTGTCATCCTTATCTCACCTGTCAATCAGTTTGACAAGTAGTGTACCCATTATACTACTGACATGTATGGGGCAATATTGGATGAAGAGGGGTTACAGTCAAAACAGAATAAGGCATATGTAGTGGTGCTTTCAAAGCCCGGGAAGTATAGATTAGAGGTTGACTCTTAGAGACCCATCTCCCTTCTAATCAGGATATGAAGATATTACCTTCCATACTGGCTAAGAAGATGCAGACGTTTCTTCTGCACCTAGTACACGAGGATCAGGTGGCCTTTGTACAGGGCAGAAGAGCCCTGGTCAGTTCTAAAATAAAAGCCTTAGTGGCGATATGGATCTAAAGAGAAATTTGACAGTCGAGAAACCTTTCGGCAGTGGGTTAAAATACGAAGCGCCAACAGCCCAGATAATAATAAATGAGAGGCACACAAACTTTTTCCCAGTCTTGAGAGGGATTAGATAGGGGGGTCCACTCTCACTCATATTATTAGTTTTATCTTTGGAGCCATTGGCAGCAAAAATATGGGGGGACCCAACTATATACGAGGTATACAAGTAGAGGGGACACAATTAAAACTCTATCTGTTTGCGTATGATATGCTCAGAGCTGGCCCGTCCACTTTGTTGTCAGTGGCAGGCCATGTGCTTCAGCACACATAACCTGCCACTTCTGATCCCCCTCCGAAACAACTTACTATCGGAGGGGGTCAGAAGTGGCAGGACATGTGTGCTGAAGCACATGGGCTGCTGTGGGCAACAAAGTGGGGGCACAAAGCCGCCACTTTTAAAATGCTGCCACCACTGCCCAACTATACCCAGGGCCGGCATAGGGGTTTCTGCCACCGCTGTGGCCCCTGCCAGCTGCCGCCACCTCACTCAGCTGCCGCTGATTCCATCTTGGAAGGGAGAGGCGGGCAGAGGCAGTATTTCTAAAAGCAGAGGCTTTTTGCTGCTGATTTCTTTGGTGGCATTTGAAAGTGGCTGATTCTTTCTGAAAACCAGATCTGCTTTTTGTTCTCTTTGCTGGACCAGGGAAGGAGTGTGCAACCTCCAAAGCTTCTTTGGAGCGCTGGATTTGAGAGGCAGTGGCTTCCATTTATATGTTGGGGAAACAAGACTTTCCCTGAGAGCTCACCCCAATCAAGCATAGGCATTGTCCTGGGTGGAATCAAATTTTGTTGTGCCTTTTGATATGTGTCAAGCGGCGACATGATCTTCCCTATCAATCTTTGTAAAGCAGTACTGCTTGTGCATATCTTGATTTGGGGAAACCTCAATTCCCTTCTCCGTAAGCTATCTAAAATGTTCCTGTAAGAGGATGATTTTATAAGGGTTGCCTAGATTTATGTATGCATTTATGCAGCAAAACTTAAGAACATAAGAATTGTCATACTGGGTGAGACCAAGGTCCATCAAGCGCAGTATCCTGTTTTCAACAGTGGCCAATCTAGGTCACAAGAAAGCACAGTATTTAGTGGTTTCTGTGCATAAATGGCTATTTGTGTGTGTAATGTAGTCATAGCTATTCTCTAGATGTGTGGAGTTTGGATAGAAAATGGGCAAAGCACAAATTTATATGTGTAATTTTAAAATACCATAACTTACACACTTTCTTAAAAAAATATAGGTGCAACCATAGGACACATGTAGGTGCTTGCACCTAGTTGAATGTGCTTTTTTGACCACTTATGCCCTTGTTTTCAGGATATCTACAGTGAACGTACATGAGAAAGATTTGCATATAGCAAAGACAGTGCATGCTATTCAGTCAGGTTTTCAGGATATCCACAGTGAACATGAATGAAAAAGATTTGCATACAGCAAAGACAGTGCATGCTAATTTTTCTCATGCATATTCATTGTGGGTATCCTGAAAACCTGACTGTCTAGAGGGTACACAAGGATAAGATTGAGAACCACTGGTATAAAGTAAAGTACACAGGTGACTTATATGTGCCATCGAGTCAATACTGACTCCTGGTGATCCATCCCTGGGTTTTCTTAATAAGATGTGACCAGAAGTAGATTGCCAGACTTTTCTTCAATGCAATAAATCTACAGCACCTGGCCTTCCAAGGTATTCTCCCATCCAAATGATAGCCAGGCCCAACACTGCTTAACTTCTAAGATCAGGCTCATTCAGGGTGGCATAACCGTTTTATAAAATAGGCTTGAAATATGCATGTGAAAACTCATGTTAATCTAGGCGACTCTTATAAAATTAGTATTTAGCTTACACCTTTCCTGTAGTTGTTCAAGGCGAGTTACAAATATGTGCTGTAATTATGTACTGGCTTACAATCTAACTTTGTATATGAGGCAATGGAGAGTTAAGTGACTTGCCCAAGGCCACAAAGAGTGCAAGTGGGGTTTGAATCTTGGTGCTTCTGGTCCCGGGCTGCTGTCCTAATCACTAGGCTATTCTTCCACTTTAAATGTCCCTGTTTATTACATTACTGAAATAAAACACAATGGAGTGGATATTCAATGGTGTTGGCTAGCGCTTGTAAAGTGCATAGCTGTCGCCACTGAATACTAACCCCGAATATCCGGTCACCAGCATTGAATATCCAGGTCACCGCATAGCCCAGAAGCTAACTGGGCAGCGGCAATATTGAGCCGCTGCCCTGTTAGCTCTCATGGGTAGTTAGACCAGCCCTTGTCACGCCTAACTTTATCCACAGGTCACTAACCAGGCAGAGGCTCAGTATCGCCGCTGCTCGGTTAGCGACAGGTATCGCCTCTGCTCTGCCCTGCCCTGCCCTGGAACGCTCTCAGAATGCCCTGATGCTAACTGCTATCACCAACAGGGGATGCTCTCCAGTATAGTTGTTCATGAAACCTGACTCCAAACAACACTGGCTGGCTGGCCACCATCACCACCAGCCATTCCAGTCTTAAAAGTTCCACAGCAGCTCAATTCAATGATTAGTTCAAAAACAACACTTATCCACTGCAATGCCAATCTTTACTGCATTATACTGGCCATGAAGTGTTCCACACTCTATATACTCCCTGATAACAGTTCCAATGGCACAGTTCATTCATCCACTCTCATGTCTTAACAACAGGAGATACTGTTCCCAGCCCAAATCTCCATTTAGTCCTGGCTGCAAAAGAGGAAGGCCAGCAATGAGATGGATCGATACAATAACAGCAGCTATGGGTGCCAGTCTGTCAACAATGAGCCACCTAACTGAAGATCAAACACAATTTAGGACAACTATCCAGAGGGTCACCATGAGTGGACACCAACTTGATGGCACTTCATAACAGCAATAGTCCTGGCTGGTAATACAATATGGTAACACCACATTTTCCAGGTAGCTTCAGTAAAATCCATCAAAAAATACATTTCTGAGTGTTTGTTTTTTTATTGTTTGATTTATTGTAGATTGCACAGTATTCAGCAAAGACCGTCTTGAATTGCGATTCTTGTATGTCCCTAACGCAGGCTTCTGCTGAAACATGTTGGGCATTTTATACGTTTTCCATGATTATGTTTTTATAATTTTATTGTATTAAACTGCTTCTGTTCATATATCTGTTTGGTATTTTTTTTTAGACTGCCACTGTTATAACCATTTAGCAATTTAAAAAGCATGATATTATCTGTATATTTTTTGAATATACACAGGCCTATAGGGTCTACCAAAGAAAAGCATCCATCATCTCCAACTAGCCCAATGCAATACAATACGTAATACACCCTCCCACCACACAAATAATGAACACACAAACCCAATCATAACAACAAAGATCAGGTGTGCTCTACTAAACGCCATATCTATCAGGAACAAACCAAATACTATCCTTGACCTAATCCACGAAAAGAAGCTTGATATAATATGCATCACCGAAACCTGGCTAGACGACTCATACCAGGTCATATTAAACCAAGTAACCCAACAGGATACTCAGCATTTAACTGCATCAGAGCACAGAAGAGACGAAGAGGAGTACTAATACTTACCAGAAAGGAATACAGATTCAAAACTATCACCACCGATAACACAATCAAATCTAACACACTCAGTATAGCCAATAAGTACCTAACCATCTCCCTCACATACAGACCACCTGGAACCACAACTGAACACCTATCCACAGTAATCAAATTGATATGCGCACATAACAGAAGACACAAACCCCTCATTGCACTAGGAGACTACAACCTAACATCCGCACCCACCAGAGAAACCGCAACGTTCTTAAAAGCCATGGAGTCATTAAAATACTGCCAAACAATTAACGCCCCAATGTACCAATATGGTACAACTCTGGATATGGTCTTCATGCCAAAGCAACTAGTGGAGCAGAACAAGACCACAAAACCAATAATCACGCCAGTCCCTTGGTCAGACCACCATGTAATTGAATTCACCATGACCCTGAATAACCCCGCCCAACGCAAAGAAGATGAAAGAATAACTAGATGGTTCAAAACATTTAACAGAGGCTCATTCATAAACAAAATCACCCCACAACTTCAACAAGAACAAGACACCCTGGACATAGAAGAATGGAACACAATAATATCCAACGCAGCATCTGCCCCAGCCACCAAAGAACCAAAAACACACAAGAGATCCAACACCCCATGGTACTCAGATGAAATCATAGTTGCAAAGCGCACACTCAGAAGACTGGAAAGAAAATGGAGATGGGACAAATCATACAACCTCCTAACTCAATACAGAGACAAACAACTGGAATATAACAATCTAATAAATGAGTGTAGACAGCAGCACCATACCAACTTAATCATGAAATCTATTAACAGACCCTTTAGCATTGTCCAAAAGCTCACCAAGGACGACACACAACAAAGTACCCACCATCTTGACCCACAAAAATATGCAGACTACATGAAGTCAAAAAACACCAACCAAACATACACTACTTCACCACAAACAAACGATCACACGATAAAAAAAGCAACATCAAACATGGGAGAGCTTCAACATACCAACAAAGCAGCAAATAGTAGACATTATATCTGGACTAAACACAACAACTTCACCGTCAGACCCATGCCCAGTGACTTGGATCAAAGCCACAAAAAGCCAGCTCTCTCACCACATTCAAAAAATTGTCGAAGATTCACTCCAACAAGGATACATGCCGCAACCCCTAAAGCACGCGATGATACGACCAATACTTAAAAGTAGCAATCTGAGCCCATCTGAACCAAAATCATACCGTCCCATCTCCAGCTTGCCATTCCTTGCTAAAATTGTGGAAAAAGCAGTGCAAAGGCAACTCCAGGACCATATAGATATCAATGCCCCACTGGACATACACCAGCATGGATTTAAGCCTCAACATGGCGTGGAAACACTACTCACCTCCCTCTTTGACAATCTCCTAAGAGGCACAGACAACATAAAAAACGGCTTCTTGCTAGTGTTCATGGACATCTCGGCGGCCTTCGACACTGTGTCACATACTAAGCTATTGCAACGCTTACAACATATAGGACTATGCAACAATACCCTGAAGTGCTTTACATCATATTTGGAAGGGCTAACGCAACAAGTCAAATACAACCAAAAGAAATCACTACAATTCCCCGGCACGCAAGGAATACCTCAAGGCTCAGCCCTATCATCAATGTTCTTCAACATCTACATACAACCCATATGCAACAAAGCACCACAAACTACATTACCACATTTATGCTGATGACATCATGGTGTATGCTCCAATCAACCTACTAGCACTAAACACTACAACAATAACAAAATGCCTCGAAGACATGAATGACTGGCTCATAGCCAACAACATAACAGTCAACTACGACAAAACTGAGGTAATGTTCGTCACCAGGAACCCCACCTTCATACCTCCACAAACCATCAGCACCCTAGAGAAACACATAGTAGTCAAAGAAGAAGTTAAGTATCTAGGCATCACACTAGACAGAGCTCTGAACCTAAAAGCCCACATTTCCCAAACCATAAACAAGACATATCATTGACTGAAAACAATCAGACAAATCAAACCAATGCTCCGTCAATACCACTTCCGCACAGTGTGCCAAGCACTCATTACACCACTGCTTGACTATGGAAATTCACTATATCAAGGCCTTCCTCAGCAGACACTCCATCCACTACAGATGGTACAAAACACCACAGCACGCATCATTACAGACACTCCAAGGACAGAGCACATCACTTCCGTCCTACAACAACTACACTGGCTCCCAATGGTGGCAAGAGCTAAATACAAAACAATCATGATCATCTTCAAAATCATTCACCATCTCTCAGCAAACGTACTCCAAAACATAATAACAAGGGACATCAACAACAGACCAAGAAGGACCAATAACGACAACATGATCGGAACCCCCACAGGCTATCACAAAACTAAACAAACAACTTCAAAAAGAGCACCATCACTGCTGGCATCCACACTATGGAACTCCCTCCCAACGAGCCTGAGGGCGCTAGATGACCTCACAGACTTCCGTAAAGACCTCAAAACATTCTTATTTATAGAAACCTATGAGCATTTAGGCAACATCCCCTACCCAAACAATAACACCACTACCTCCGCCAACTAAACGCACACCCATCCTACCCTCACACACAAATCTATCATACATTATTATATACCTTCATGTTAAATGTTACCTCAATTGTAATGTCTAAATACTGTTAAGTAACTGTAATGTCTAAATGTTTATACGTACCCTAATGTTAAATGTAACCCTCCAATTGTGATGTGAAGTGTGACCACCTTGATTGAAGGAAAAGGTGGCATACAAATCTGTCTAAATAAATAAATAAATAAAATCTGGCAGCACACATCATATATTCTCCAGGACCAAGCCTGAAGTCAGTCCTCACATATGGGTGACGTCGGCGCCGATGGAGCCCCCAGGCGGAGCATTTCCCCAGCTTTCAAAGAAAGCCTTTGGGAATGCAGCCATGCATGCGCGGTCCCCTTCCCGCCCAAAGGTGCCATCTTGCTCAGTCTTCTTTTTTCCGCGGAGCCCTACGGACGTGTGTCCCTGTTACCCGTGGAAAAAGTGGATTTTCCTGCGTTGAGACGAGTTATTTTCTTTGGTTCGACATCAGTTCCTTTCCCGCCTGGACTTGGTACACCGGTGCGGAGCCCGGATCTCTTTTTTCGGTTTTTGTCCTTAGAGACTTCGTTCGCACCATTTTTTCTTTTCCCTGGCAGCCCGATTTTTTGATCTTGCAGGGGCCCTTTTTCCCCCGATGGCTGCCAGTGGCTTTAAGAAGTGTGATCGGTGCAAGAAGCTGATGTCTCTCACCGACACACATGACTGCTGCCTCCGGGGCCTGGGGCCTGACCATGATCCTAAGGTCTGTAGTCCCTGTGGCAAAATGTCCTCGAAGGCATTGCGGAGCCGTCAGCACCAGCGTGAGAGGATCTTCTCCGACTCCGCGTCTGGACGGGTCCGGACTTCGTCAGAGGCCTCGACGTCTCGGGAGTCTGACCCCGAGCATCGTTGGGGCTCCTCTGAGAGGGAGTCCCCCTCGAGGGAGCACCGAAGGAAGAAGAAACCCGCGAGGGCGGCATCGGTGGACGCTCTTGGCCCCTCGAGGGCCAGGTCGCATAGCCCCGATCGCCGTCCTGGGTCTTCGGAGTCGGAGAGGCCTGCAAAGCATCCTCATGTGGAGTCGGAGGCCCAAGTCACGTGAGTACTGTAGTCCTCGTGGACTCTCCTCCGGGGGAGCCGACGTCGGGCCCAACGCCGTCGGGGCCCGAGTCGGAGGCTGCTGGGTCTCCTGAGCTTGGACTCAGGTTGATGGCCTTAGAGAGCAGATTGTCTGCCTTCATGGAGCAGCAGCGGGTGCTGATTGCCGGCCTCACCGGCGCATCTGCCCCGACCACTGGGACCTCGACGTCCAAGTCGACCCCGGAGGCCAAGCCGATCCTCGAGACCATGCGAACTCGAGTCGATCCTCGGCCGAGGTCACCCTCAGCCTCCCGTTCGGGACCGAGGTCATTGACGCCGGTACCCTCGGTGTCGGGGCGGATGGCGTCGGTGCCCGCCCACTCGGAGCTGCTCGATTCCTCCTCAGAGGAATCGGAGTGGGAGACTGAGAAAGAGGAGTCCCTGGACACCTTCCAGACTCAGTGCGTCTCTTCGGACTCACCGGGATCCGAGCCTCAGACAAGGTCCCCCCCGGAGGATACCCAGTTCTCGAATTTCATACGGGACATGGCCAAAGCCTTGGCTTTCCCGGCGGACCCCGAGGAGAAGCCTCGAGCCGAGAAGCTCGAGGCCCTGCAGTATGACTCTCCTCCCAAGGAGGCCTTTACTGGGCCGGTTCCTCCGATGCTGGAGCGGTTGCTCTTCCGCATGTGGGAGGTGCCGGCCTCAATGCCAGTTTTAAGCAAGCGGGTCGATTCCATCTATCGAGTCCGCAAGAGCCCCAGGTTCCAAAAGGCACAGTTACCGCACCACTCCATGGTTGTGGAATCAGCCATGCATCGCCTGAAGAGTCAGAAGATGCACTTCTCGGTGCCTCCCGGCAGGGAAGCCCAGAACCTGGATGCCCTCGGTAGAAAGTGCTTCCAGGGCTCTATGCTTGCTTGCCGCGTCCAGACCTACCAGCTGTAAATGGGCATGTACCTTCGAGACCTAGCAAAGGAGATTGCCGGGTTCTCTGCTGGTCTGTCCGAGGAACCTTTGCAGAGGTTCAAGGCCTTGTCGTCTGGTATTCGAGAGTGCTCGAAGTTTATCTCTCGAGCAGCCTATGATGGATTTGAGGCTTCGGCCTGAGTAGCAGGGTCCGGCATCGGTGCACGCCGCCAGGCCTGGCTACAATCCTCGGACCTCGAGCCATGGATGCAGGACGAGTTGGTCGATGTCCCTTGTCGGGGTGAAAACCTCTTTGGCAAGCCCATGGCTGAAAAGGCTGCAGAACTCGAGATCGAGACTCTTACCCGGACGAGGCTGTCCAGGAAAACCTCTGCCCCTTCTCAGAAGAAGAAGGGCTCGGGGAAAAAGGCCTTTTACCCGAGGAGGACCACTGCCTACAAAACCTACCCTCACTACCAGGCCTCTGTAGCTCCCCAACAGGGCCAGCAGGTCAAGGGGCAGGGTCATGGGCCCCGTAGGCAGAAGGCTCCCAAGCCTCCTACTCTGGCTTCTGCTCAGCAGGGAGGGAGTTTTTTGACTATGCCAGCATAGCCTCTCCTCCTCTCCAGGGCACAGGAGGGTCGGCTGACCCTGTATGCAGACAGGTGGCCAGCCATCACAGGGGATACTTGGGTGTTAAGCATCATCGAGAGGGGCTATCTGCTCCACTTCACCCAGTTACCCCCCTCCTACTTTCCAGGGGAGCCTCCAAGACCCCCTCTGCACAGAAACGTACTCCTTCAGGAGTTGAAAGGCCTGCTACAGGACCAGGCGGTGGAACCGGTGCCTCACCACATGGAAGGGCAAGGCTTCTACTCGATGTACTTCCTGGTACCAAAGAGAACAGGAGGCCTCAGGCCCATTCTAGACCTGAGAAATCTGAACAAGTTTCTGGAGAGAGAAAAGTTCAAGATGCTTACCGTTGGAATCTTACTGCCCTACCTCCAGCAGGGAGATTGGCTATGCTCCTTAGACCTAAAGGATGCTTATACTCACATCCTCATCCATCCAAATCACAGGCAATACCTCCGATTTGTGGTGGGAGGGAACCACTTCCAGTACAGAGTGCTTCCCTTTGGCCTCACCTCCGCCCCCAGGGTTTTTACAAAGTGCCTGGCGGTGGTTGCGGCCTACCTCAGGAACCAGGGGATCTTTGTGTTCCCTTACCTGGACGACTGGCTTATCAGGGGCCAGTCTCCACAAGAGGCCAGGCAGGCCACCTTCAGAACCATATCCCTGCTTCAGCACCTGGGGTTCATTATAAACTTCCCAAAGTCCACTTTAGTCCCCTCACAAGACCTGGAGTTCATAGGGGCGAGGTTGGATACCATCCATGCAAAGGCCTATTTGCCTGTGGATAGAGCTTGCAGGCTGATGAGGTTGGCCGGCCAGTTTCAGGCGAACTCTCTGGTCTCTGCCAGACACTTCCTCCGGTTCTTAGGTCACATGGTTTCCACAGTGCATGTCACCCCAAATGCCCGTCTGCACATGAGGCCGGCTCAGTGGTGCCTCATGGCACAGTGGATACAGGCCACAGGGAAGTTGTCAGACAGGATAAAGGTGTCCAAACCCTTGGTGGACTCCCTACGCTGGTGGAGGCATCTCCCAAACCTGGTCGGGGGAGTTCGTTTTCAAGCCTCCCCACACACTCAGGTACTGACAACCGATGCTTCCCTGCAAGGCTGGGGGGCACATTGCCAGGGGACCTGCACCCAAGGCCTGTGGTCTCCATGGGAGGCCACCCAGCAGATCAGCCTGTTGGAATTGCGAGCCATTCGACTAGCCTTACAGACTTTCGGGTCCTCTCTCATCAGTCTGTCCTAGTTCAGACGGACAACCAGGTGGCTATGTTCTACGTAAACAAGCAGGGAGGCACAGGATCCCGACTCCTGTGCCTGGAAGCACAAGCTCTCTGCTCCTGGGCTATCAATCAGGGCATGACCCTCAGGGCGGTCTACCTCCCAGGCCAGGAAAACTACCTGGCGGACAGGCTAAGCAGACTACAACAGCCTCAAGAGTGGCAGTTGGATCCTCGGGTAGTCCAACAGATCTTTCTGAAGTGGGGACTTCCAACCATGGATCTTTTTGCCAGTCCGCTGAAAAGGCAACTATCCAAGTTCTGTTCCAGACAACCACATCCTCTGAGGGCAGCGGCAGATGCATTCCTGATCTCCTGGCCCGAAGGCCTGCTGTATGCGTTTCTTCTCACACCTCTAGTGGCCTGGACTCTATTCAAAACCCAGCAGGACCGAGCCACGGTGATCCTGATAGCCCCCAGGTGGCCCAGGCAGCCGTGGTTCCCTCTTCTTCTGCAGTTGGTAGTGGATGCTCCACTTCCTCTGGGGCTGCAACCCGACCTTCTGACTCAGGATCAGGGGTCCCTCTTACATCCCAACCTCAAATCCCTCAATTTGATGGCCTGGCTGCTGAAAGGCTAGTCCTTGCTCCCTTGCTCCTACCAAAGGAGGTTAAATGGGTGGTGTTGTCCTCCAGGAAGCATTCCACTCGGAAGGCCTATGCTCTGAAGTGGCGTAGGTTTTCCACTTGGTGTTCTCAACAGCAGGAGGATCCTTTCTCCTGCTCGGTACCGGTGGTACTGCAATACCTGCTCCACCTGTCCAACCTGGGACTTCAGTCCAACTCTGTCCAGGTCCACCTCAGTGCCCTCTCAGCTCACCACTTGCCGGTGGATGGACAATCCCTCTTGGGCCACCCTCTGGTGTCTCGCTTCCTCAGAGGTCTGCTTCTGCTCAAGCCTCCTATTTGTCCACCAGCCACTGAGTGGGATCTCAATGTGGTCTTCCAGCAATTGACTCGCCCAACTTTTGAGCCGATGGCTACCTGCCACTTACGTTTCCTATCCTGGAAGGTGTTGTTTCTTGTGGCACTCACCTTGGCTAGGCGTGTGAGTGAGCTTCAGGCTCTGGTCTCGGATAGGCCGTATACCAGGCTCTATAAGAACAGGGTAGTCTTGAGGACTCATCCTAATTTCCTTCCCAAGGTGGTGTCCTCCTTCCACCTCAACCAGGAGGTGGTACTTCCAACGTTCTTTCCCAGGACGCATGTCAGTAGGGACGAAACTGTCTTGCATACCCTGGATTGTAGAAGGGGGCTGTCCTTTTACTTAGAACGTACGCAGGGGCATAGAAGGGCTTCTCAGCTCTTCATTTAATTTGACCCTAATAAATTGTGGTTGCCTGTCAGTAAGCGTACGTTGTCCATCTGGGTGGCAGACTGTATCGCCTGGGCGTACAGGGCAGCTGGCCTCTCCCTGGAGGGTCGAGTCACGGCCCACCGGGTCAGGGCGAAGGCCGCATCAGTAGCTCACTTCCGTTCTGTTCCGTTGGCAGACATCTGCCAGGCCGCTACTTGGTCTTCAAGCCAGACTTTGCGGACCACTACTGCCTTGAGAGGGAGTCCCGTAGGGACAGTGCTTTCGGGCAAGCGGTACTCCATAATCTCTTTGAGGTTTAGGCAACTCCTACCCTCCGGCCCTGGTGTTGGACTACCGTTCAGGTGTGGTCTCCGAGAAGATTCTCTCACTGTTGCTGAGGCTCTAGAGGGAGCTCTGTTTTTCAGCCTGGGTTCCTGGTAGCCCAGAGCTAGGGAGTCACCCATATGTGAGGACTGACTTCCTGCTTGGTCCTGGAGAAAGAGTAGTTACTCACCTGTAACAGGTGTTCTCCAGGAGCAGCAGGAATCAGTCCTCATGACCCTCCCTCCTCCCCTTGGAGTTGCAGTTGTATATAGTTCATTTTCTTTTTTCGTGCTGTCTTTTAGCTATGTCATTGGACTAAGCAAGATGGCACCTTTGGGCGGGAAGGGGACCGCGCATGCGTGGCTGCATTCCCAAAGGCTTTCTTTGAAAGCTGGGGAAATGCTCCGCATGGGGGCTCCGGCCGGCGTCACCCATATGTGAGGACTGATTCCTGCTGCTCCTGGAGAACACCTGTTACAGGTGAGTAACTACTCTTAAAGCACAATGCACCGACCATATTGCCCCAATTCTCCATGACCTCCAATGGTTACCAGTCTCAGCAAGAATAAAATACAAATACTTGATGATTATATTCAGGCACTACAAAAAAATAGTCTCAACCCCGCTGGCCTCACTCCTCATGTCCCCCACGACATCTAGATCATGAAGACACTGCTCCCAAATCACCTATGCCATACCCACTCACATCCGAAATACTACCAGCTCCAGAGCATTCTTTTACGTTGCTCCCAGAGGCAGCTCTATAATTAGGTGGAATGAGGCAGTGGCCTCAGGTGGCAAACTTTTGTGGGTGGCAGAAATGCCCCCAAAAGAGTCGCTTCACTCCGCCTTCAGTTTAAAAAAACAAAGAAACCACGGACAAACTGCTGCGGCCGCGATAGCTTTAGAAATGAGAGGAAACCGATGCAGAGCCTCCCAGCAGTATGGAACATCTGCTGTTGCTGCGTCCCACCCCCAAAAAGAAGTGATGCTAGAGTGGGACACGGCAACAGCAGAGGTTCCATACCGCCGGGAGGCTCCACACCAGTTTCCTCTCTCTAAAGCTATCGTAGGCAGCCGAAGGGGAAGGAGCAGAACTATGGAGAAACGGCCGGCAGAGCAGAATGAGCTACACTGGGAAGGGGGGTGGAGAGAAGAGGAACGAGCTACACGAGGGGAAGGGGGGCTGGAAGAAAGCTTACAGGAGGAAGAGAGGGGCAAAGAGTGGGCTGGAAGAAAGCTGACAGGGGGAAAAGAGGACTGGAAGGGAACCCAGAAGGGCAAAGAGTGGTCTGGAAGAAAGCTAACACAGGGGGAAAAGAGAGTTGAAAGGGAACTGACAGGGGAGGAAAGAGATGGCTGGAAGGGGACTGAGAGAGGGGAAGGAGATGGCTGGAAGGGAACAGACATGGGGGGAAGTTGGGGTCTGGAAGGGAACTGACATGGGGGGAAAGAGGGGGATGGAAGGCAGCTGACACCTGGGGATGGGACTGGAGGGAGCTGACATTTGGGGATGGGACTGGTCGGTGCCCCGGTAAGAAGGAGGAGGTTGGCAGGGAAGGGACACTGGGACTGGAAGGGAGCTGACACGTGTGGAGGGTCATTGGGACTAGAAATAGGCTGATGGAAGGAAGTGAAGAAAACAAAAGAAAAGACAAGAAATGGCAGCTAGAGTGCTAAGAGAACACAGGAAAGCAGAAGCCTCAGATTAGGACCAGCATGACCAGAGAATAACTACTACTATTAAGCATTTATATAGTGCTACCAGTCGTACACAGCGCTGTACAGAAACATGTAAGTCCCTGCTCGTCAGAGCTTACAATCTAATTAAGACAAACACAGAAGGCATAAACAGGGGGAAGGAGAAGGAGATCAGGTGAATAAGGATCCAAAGGCAGCAGCGAAGAGGTGAGCCTTCAACCCGGATTTGAAGAGAGTTAGCGAAGGTGCCTGGTGTACAGACATGGGTAGTTTGTTTCAGGCATAAGGTGCAGCAAGGTGGAAGGAGCGAAGTCTGGAATTAGCAGTATGAGTGGAGGGCATAGATAGAAGCAGTTGGTTAGAGGAGCAGAGTTCCCGGGAGGAGTTGTAAGGAGAGATAAGAGAAGAAAGGTACTGAGGAGTCGCAGAGTGAATGCATTTATAGGTCAGCAGGAGAAGTTTGAATTGGATGCGGAGACTGATAGGGAGCCAGTGAAGTGACTTGAGAAGAGGAGTGATATGGGTATGACAAGGCTGGCGGAAGATTAGCCGTGCAGCGGAGTGTTGAACAGATTGAAGGGGAGAGAGATGACTCAAAGGGAGACCAGCAAGGAGTAGGTTACAGTAGTCAAGACGGGAGGTGATTAAGGAGTGGATAAGCGTTTTAGTAGTGTGTTCAGAAAGGAAAGGGTGGATTTTGCTAATGTTATAGAGAAAGAAGCGGCAGGTCTTAGCTACGAGATGGATATGTGTGGATAAGGAGAGGGAGGAGTCAAAGACAACCCCCAGATTGTGGGCTGAGAAATGGGAAGGAGTACAGAGCCGTCCACAGAGACTGAGAAAGGAGGAAGTGGGGAGGAGGTTTTAGGGGGAAAGATAAGAAGTTCAGTCTTGGCCATATTCAATTTCAAGCGGCGGTGGGACATCCAGGCAGCAATGTCAGAAAGGCAGGCAGAGATACGGGTTTGGATTGCCGGAGAGAGGTCAGGCGTAGAGAGGTAGATCTGGGAGTCATCAGCATACAGATGGTAATGAAAGCCATGGGAGGAGATAAGCGCACCAAGGGACTGGGTATAGAGAGAGAAAAGGAGAGGACCCAAGACAGATCCTTGGGGTACGCCGACTGGGAGCGGGGTGGGGGAAGAGGAAGAGCCACCAGAACACACACTGAAGGAGCGATGGGAAAGATAGGAGGAGAACCAGGATAGAAAAGAGCTCTTAAAGCAAAGTGAGGACAGGGTATCGAGGAGAAGGTTGTGGTCAATGGTGTCGAAAGCAGCAGAGAGGTCAAGAAGGATGAGGATAGAGTACAGGCCCTTGGATTTTGCCAGGAACAGGTCACTGGAGACTTTGACAAGAGCCGTTTCAGTAGAGTGCAAAGGATGAAAGCCAGACTGTAGGGGATCCAGGAGGGCATGAGAGGAGAGGTAGTCAAGGCAGCAGAGGTGAACCGCACGTTCAAGTAGTTTAGAAATGAAGGGGAGGAGAGAGATGGGTCGATAATTTGAAGGACAGGTGGGATCAAGTGAGGGTTTCTTGAGGAGAGGTGTGACCACAGCATGCTTGAAGTCTGCAGGGACAATTGCAGTGGAGAGTGAAAGGTTGAGGATATGAGAGATGAAAGGGACAATGGTGGAGGAGATGGAGTTTAGGAGACGGGTGGGGATAGGGTCAGAGGAGCAGGTGGTGAGTTTGGAGGAAGAAAGAAGGTGTGCAGACAAGAAAGAAGGTGGTCAGACAACAAAGGTAGAAAAAAATAATTTTATTTTCAATTTAGTGATTGGACTTTGTACTATTTTTATAGTTTACACAGTATGGGATACTACATCTCTTATCTGGTGTTACACTGCATGCAGAGTCTGACTTCTTGGGGTTTCAGTTTAATTGTTTTCTAAATATTTTATTTTTACTTTAGGTTGTGATCACTTATTGTGTACTTGGTGAGAGTCTGTGTTCCTAGTGTGTAACCAAGGCTGTGTGTTCTGTTATCTGTATGCAAGGATCTGTACTGTAGCAATTTGCCTTGTTCAGCTTTTCAAATAAGTGTTAGATGTTCTAGGGCCTGCTGCAGTATTTATAGTGCTGCTTTTTTTGTATGAGTTTTGGAAATTTATGCTGGTAATGGTATGGTAGATTTGGTCTTGTAGATCTTTGGTGACTTTTGTAGGGTTTTATATTAGTTTCCAGTGTTCCTGGTACTGGAGAATATTTGTTAGTGAGATGACCAGAATTAGATTTTTTTTTTAAGATATTGAGTTCTGTGGGTGAATGTTCTAGTTGTGCTCTGCTCCCACTGTTGAGAGAAGGGGTTCTGTGGATGCAAAATATATGTTCAAAAAGAAAAAGCAAGAACCATAATGCAGTTTATAACAAAATAAAAATGAGTTATAATTTAGTTTTATAAAGTGTGCTGTGGTTCTCACTCATTCCTGTAGTTCCTTGGTGTGCAAACATCTTGCATTTCTTCCATATTATCTAATTAGCTTTTTGGTTTGGTTCAGTCCCTGATTGAGTTTTGAGAAGGTGCCCCCCCCCCCACTCTAAGGGGGGGGAAGGGATAGGGGCGCCATCTCCAGCAACAGCACAGATCTTCAAATTGGAAGCGCCATCGGGCGCTGAACAAAGCTGCAGCTGCTGCCATCAGCGGGCTCCCTCTCATTGGTGTTGAGCCGGGGAGCGGGAAGAAGGACTCCTCCCCCACCGGGGCTCAGCCCAATCAGCAGCAACAGTACAGATCTTCAAATTGGAAGCGCCATCGGGTGGGCCCGCGCCTGAGGGCCTTGCCAGAGGGCCCTTTGGCGTGGCCCTTAGGCGTGGATCCAAGGCCAACAAGCTGCAGGAAACATACCCTCTAGATGCAAAGTATTCAAGGAGAAGCAAGGATTCAACATTCCATTGACCACACAGACCTAATGGACTCCGATAACCATCCTATACTTAAAGGTAAAGTGCTACTTTACTGATCACTCAAACACACAAGCACACTAAATAAATCAAAATACTCTGCATCAAACTCTGAACTAATCAGCCTGCACAACACAAAGTTTATTAAGTCAATTACAGTACCCCCACACCCATATCAAAGGATGGAAGGTCTCTTAACCACCCTACTCTTCTTACTACTGACCACCATTCTAATAAGTCCAGCAGGTAAACATGTACATGGAACAATCCAATACCACTCCTCTACAAACCCAGGACTCAAATCTCACCCAAATCATGGTATCCCAATCACCAAAGTAGACACCATCACCGCATACAAATTCAACTGAATGAACCTAATCGGGCAACCCCGCACCTCGAGCCTCAAACTATCTCAATAAAATGCTCCCTAATAAATGCACGCTCAATCTGCAACAAAATACACACCATATCAGACTACATCCAAGACAACAAAGTGAAGATCATGTGCATAACAGAATCATGACTGACTGAAGTAGACAACGTACTCTTAAATCAACTCATGCTTACATACATGGACTTCCATCATTGTCCAAGAATTCAACGCAGAGGAGGAGCCCTTATACTCTCCAAAAAGCAACTAAACTTGAAGATCACAGATACCTTATCAACTCCCACCCTAAATTCTATAACCCTAGAAAACAAAAACTTAATGATAACTCTAATAAACAGAACTCCAAACTCTGATCCTGATGACCTCTCTCACATAACAGAGATTGTCACAAGATACACCAACAAGGCGAAGCAACCAATAATACTAGGAGATTTCAACCTCAACTCCCTAGCATCCACACAAGTCACCTCATTCTTAAGCGCATTAAACTCCATGAACTTCATACAACTCATCGACACTCAAACTCACGAAAGTGGAAACACACTGGACCTACTGTTCGTCCCTATCAACCTCCATCATGACATCAACTATAATGTATACCCAGTAACCTGGTCCAACCATCATATGATCACCTTCAATCTACCCGTCATCCCGACCCAACCAACACACAACTGCTCTAACAACTCAAGACGCTTCAAAGATTACAACAGAGACATTCTCCTAAAGCAACTCCTTCCAAACCTAGACAACATCTCCACAGATCTCCCATCACTTATAACTAACTGGAACAACACCATAGCTTCAGCAGCAATTGCACCACCCAAGAATGACACGACCCAAAGAAGCAACAAAGTCCCCTGGTACTCCACGGGGATAAGACAGGCAAAACTCACATTACAAAGACTGGAATGCAAATGGAGAAGAACTAAAAATCAGTTAGACAGACACGAATATAGTGGATCACAAAAAACAGCATCACATGAACATCATAATGAAATCACTCAACCGATCGAGAGAACTTTCCGCAATAGTCAAAGACTAAACCAGAACATCCCAGAACAGTACTACAGATGCAATATCCCCCGAGAAATATTCAACACACCTACAAAGCAAACTCAATTGCTCTCATAACACTCCAAATCTAGCTCTCAACCCAGCACCATTACTACAATCACAAGATAACTCAAAGAAATGGACAACATTCCACTCAATCTCTGATGAATACTGGACTGCTTTACTAAAGGCTCTTAATACCACTACCTCACCACTTGACCCCTGCCCCACCACATGGACAAAAGCCTCGTCACAAGAGCTAACACCATCACTATGCAGGATAATAAACCTTTCCTTAGAACAAGGAATTATGCCTCCACAACTCAAAACCACCTCAATAAGACCACTCCTAAAGAGCTCAACCTCTGAACCGAACTCACCATCATCATATTGCCCAATATCAAGTATACCACTCCTCTCAAAGATAATAGAAAAAGCCGTACAGCGCCAGCTCCAGGACCATGTGGACACAGACTATCCACTCGACCCACAGCAGCACGGATTCTGAGAATCACACAGAGTTGAATCCCTATTCACATCAATGCTGAACACAGTCATCAGAGGGATCGAAAACACCAAACAAGGCTTCCTACTTATTTTCATCGACATCACCACAGCATTTGACTCAATAATACACGCCTCCCTCATTGACAGACTGGTAGAGATTGGGCTACGTGACACCACACTGACCTGGTTCCATTCCTATTTAACGGAACAAACGGCAGAGGTAAAGATTGCAAACAGCAAATCAAAACCATTCAACATAAATCAAGGCCTACCTCAAGGCTCAGCCCTATCAGCCTTACTCTTCAACTTATACATCCAACCAGTCTGCAACATCATACAAAAACATAATATGCATTATCATTTATACGCGGATGACGCTATGATATACACCCCAATAGACACCACAGCCCCAGACTTCTCACTCATCTCCGCATGTATGACAGAAGCAACCGAATGGCTAGCCCAGAGGAATCTAATAATTAACTACGAGAAATCTGAAGCCCTTGTGATCACAAAAAACTCTTCATTCACACCCCCAAACAATATACCAATTGGAAGCTACTTAATCCCAATAAAGGAAGAAGTAAAATATCTGGGAATACACCTGGACCAGAACATCAATTTTCAAGCTCACATCAACAAGACCACCTCCAAAGTTTATTACAAAATCAAGATGCTACAAAACCTAAAACCCATATCAGAACAGAACCATTTCAGAACCGTTTGCCAGGCAATTATCAACCCGCAGCTAGACTACAGTAATATGATATTCCATGGCCTACCCAAGATTACAATACACCCACTGCAACTAGCACAAAATACAGACGCCAGATTGATTACCAGATCAAAAAAACACGAGCACATCACCCCCACTTTAAAAGACCTACACTGGCTACCTATCAGAGCTAAAATCGAATATAAAGCCTTATTGATAACATATAAGAGAATAAATAATCAGTCCACCGAATGCCTGAATGACGTAATCAGAAAAGTACCAAATACGCGCTCAAGGAGGAAACCCCACCAAAACACTCTATCAACAGCTTTCATACCACCAAACTCCACACAAAGAGTACTCCACAGAACATTTGAATACTACTCACCTACACTCTGGAACTCTCTCCCATCCAACCTAAGAGAAATCAAAGACATTGCCGACTTCAAAAAACACCGAAAAACCTACCTCTTCAAAAACCACTACAACAACATTTATTTTATTTATTTATTCAGTTTTGTATACCACCTATCCTTCAATGAAAGTGGTCACAACACAATTGGGGGATACATTTAACACGAGGGGATATGAGACACATACGCTAATACTTACAGGGAACATGGGCTGTGGAGGGTTAAGTGGCTTGCCCAAGACCACAAGGAGCACCTGTGGGACTAGAAACCCCAGTCCTTCCGGCCCAAGGTTGCTGTCCTCTAGTGGAATTTGAACCCCCAACCTTCCAGCCTGAGGTACCTTGCCCAAACCACTAGGCCACTCCTTCCTCCTTCCATTATTCCTTTCCCAGCACTTCTTATCACTAACCCTTGGGACGTCCGTCTGGGTCGAGGAATCACCTTACCTTCTTTGTCTGGAATCCAGGGGAACAAACACACACACACACCTGCACATAAGTGGTATGCAGTTTATTCCAAAGGGTGGAGGGATTGTCTGTATTTTATACATTATCAGAGACATAGTCATACGTCATTCACCCATGTTCTAGGGGCCCACTATAGCTTATCAGTAACTGTGCAAATGCAAGTCATCCTTGAGTAGAACAATCAGTTTAGCTTACACAGCACATTCCTTTTTCCATACCCACCAGAATGTACAAAGGGCACACACATAGGATTCTGATTTCTATAGGATTCTAATTTCTCTTGTGCAGGCCTCTTGTATATGCACTTAAACTAAGCATTATTATTACAAAGGGCACATATATAGGATTCTGATTTCCCTAACAATCCCCCCTTTGGGCCTGCATAGGCCCACTATAAGAACAGCCTAACAATCTACTACAAAATAAGTAAACAGACATTATTAATGGAACATCTGTATGTGGCAGCTCAAGTACATCAGCCACCGTAAATGCAGGAGTATAGAAATACAAAAAAGTGGTAGAGCTTTGTAGGGCCTTTCAACAACAGCCAAGAACAAATGAATATACAACAAAAATGAACAAGAATTATAAAACCGCTCAATAGGGCAATAAGCAGCCCTTTGAGACCACCCCAAAGAAAAATACATCAGAGAGTAATCATGAGAAACTTCCCTGTAGTTGAAGAACAGTATAGAGCAGTATTAGACAGGCTAAAAGCAGAAACAATAAAACAATCTGTAGCATTAAAACTAGAGACAGTTTACAATGAGCAAGGGACCTAGTCATATCCCAAAGAGGGGCGAGTAACACCAATGTTATACAAGAAAGTAGAAAAAGAAACATGGGGCTGGGTGCAGTTTAAATTGTCAAGTACAGTAAACTTCTACATTTCACACAGATTAGAAGGTACAGTAATGAGACATGTTGAGAGAAAAGCTTCAATTTGTAGCGAGCTGCGCACACAAAAAGTAAGGCAGTCTGGGCAAGTAGTATTGCCGTATTAACAGTTCCCGAAACGGGCTGAAGGAGGCACCACATGAGTGGTAGGAGGAGTCAACATAGTCTTGTGCGTGATGGTCAGGAGGCTGGAACCGAAGATGTCAGTGGAGTCGATACACGCTTGATTCTTGATGCATGGATCCACGAAGGGGAGGAGTCACACAGGATGGCTGACCATGTGATAGCGATCACTGTAGTTTGGAGGTCCGTAGAGCGGGTCTAAGGTACCGTGCTTGTGAGGTGCTCTGACCTGTCACCAACCTTGAAGGGATATGTTGGTTCGGTACCTCTAGGCCGAAAGCTGCCTTTCTTCAGGAGTCTTCTCCTCTCCTCTCCAGTTGCTAGGGCCTTGGCTGCCCCGGCGTCAGCTACTTCTCATCCTGGTCCTGAAGCCTGATCTGTATATGGAGAATGTTTCCAGCGAGGGCAATGGCTTCAGGATCTTTTAGCCGACACCTTAACTGTAATCGATGTTATCAGAAGAACTTGGAACGGTCCCATACTGGAAAAGGGGCTTGTACCATGTGCTGGTGATATGTCTTTACCAAAATCCAGTCTCCGGATTGAAAGAAAAGAGCTGAGTCATCCAGTAGAAAGGACTGGACCTGCTGAGCATACCTGTGGAGGGAAGAGAGTTGCCTCTGCTGCTAGGAAATACAAGAGATCAAATGTGAGGCTCAGGAGTATAAAAGGTAAGCAGTCTTCCATATAACAGTTCAGAGGGAGAAAACGTTCAGTCTACTCCCTTGGGGCAATTTGTTTGGTTGTTTGTTTATTGAACAGAGTCAAAGGCAAGACAGTTTAGTGTCTTTACAAAAGTTTTTTTTAAAGATTTCGGAGGTTCCCCCCTTCGTGGGTTGCTGTTTGCACACAACAGCCAATCCTAAGCAACTCAATTTAGCTAATACATTTTGACAAAATGCCCACACTTCCTCAAATTTTTTCACAATTTTAGAATTATACCAATTTGTAAAAATTTGTGTAAGTAACTTTCCTCCTTTAGCTTCATGTGTCGGGCCAGGACACATAGAGGCAAAAAGGGATAAAAACATCTGAAAAGCACCACGTGGCCAGTGTGGGTCTCCCCAAAGCTCATTAGGATGAAAAGTGCACTCAGCCTATCTCCAAGTATCTATTTCCAATTATTGGGTATATCTCTGGGCTAGATAACTTTCAAAATTGGAGTTAATGGGGATGACATAATCAAATATTGTAAAGTATTCATTGTCAGTTTTCTTTCTAGGTGGATACATCGGATACATCATTTCACACTTCAATTTACCCTCACCATTTTATAATGTTAATCTGAGTTCTCTTTTCCAACATGAATATTCCATCACACTCCTCTCAACACCACTTTTTTCCACTTACATCATTCCATCAAACTACATGCATAGGTCCTTCTGTCTTTTTTATACCATACTAGTGTATCCTTATTTGGCAAGGCTGCTAAGAACATCAAACAATTGTTAGAAACTTAGTATTTTTGTAAACAAAAGGTATATATAAAATATAAATGTAGATCCTTTTAACAATATGAGTAAACAGTGCTCACTCTAATTAGCAACTGCCTAAACAAAATATAGGTAAAGTCCTTACAATATAGACTAGTGCTTCACGGCATTTTATAACATCCCAATAGGAAGGAGTATGGCTCATATCTCTCGTATAACTAGAATCTATCGTATACACTGTTCTCAGTGAGAGTGCTGTTGGACTGATTTTAAAATTGCAGTGTTCACAAGGATTTGAGTAAGCTACTCATTAATTATGGTGTCAAAAAGAGATCCTTTTAAGGTGAGAGATCTAAGAGGATACAAGATATATTTGGTTGGGCCTCATGGCGATGTTTCCTCGGGTTCTTCTCGGCCTATTCCCCCCTGCCTAGTCATGTCTCTTCAGAGGCATAAATATGCAAGGTTCATGTTCTTCAGGCCTTGTGGGTCCTCGAGAAGTCTTAAAGCAGTCAGAATTCCGGTGGCCCAGATCATCACACTCGGAGCAGCACGTTTATTGCCTTTTCCAAGGCTGTAGCCTCACCTTCTGTCTCTCTCTCTCTCTCGGTTATCTTTTTTTTTTTTTTTTTTTTCCAAACCTCTCCTAGATCGTTGCTAACAATTAAAATTTTGTTTATCCAATCAACTCAAATTAATGTTATTGTTTTATTCGTCTACTAACTTTACAAATATTCTCATGTTTTCTGGGAACTAAGTTTCATCTTTCCACTAAATAAGATCTATATGCTAGGGAACAGAGCAATTTCAGATCAGCCTCTTTCCAAAATTCTATAATTTCTATGTGTACTGAACCTCTACATAATGTACTGCTAGAACAAGTATTTTGGTAACATAAAGTGCAAGTGTGTAAACTAAAGAAAACTTGTATGTCATAGTGCTACAATATACTGTATTACTAAAACTGAAATGTTAAAAACGTTTTCTCTCTGGACCCCAACACATCAAATCAGAAAGATAGCCAGCACCCATGGTGCTACTGTCCTGTTCGTCAGTCATCAGCACCAAGCTTATCAATGCAAAGTAATTAACTTAAAATCTTACAGTTCAAGAAACAGACATTCAAATAACATGAAACTGCAAAGAGGTGAATTCAAAATCATGCTTTGTCACATTTAAATTAAAATCCTATACATAATACTTGAGACTGGTATCAAGCTGATCTGAAACAATGAAATTATGTTAAAGCAATCTACTTAGAGTAACAGTTCAACCTTGATGTTATCTCAAACACAGCAAAGTAAACAGCAAGTCTGTCTTAAGTCCAAATTCCTTCAGGCAAATGAAGATAGCTGAACAAGAGTCCTAAATACTAAAAGTTTAAAAAGAAAAAGTTGCTTGAGAATTGTCACTAATTGTGATTGCTATTAAATTCCTATAGTTACAACTCTATGTGTTTTGTAATATATGAACAATAATTATGACCTCTGAGGTGCTTGCCACAAAATATAAAAATCATTGTTTTTTTTTTTTAAACTCTTTAACCATTTGTGCCTTCTGTAGCCCACGGGAGGGGCTGCCCCCTTTCCCTCTCTCTCTTCTTTGTTCTCTTTGTTAAGTTTCTGGTTTCGTTTCTGATGTTGTAGGGGGAAGGGATAGCCCCAACCTAAATTTTTTCTCTTCAGGACACCCTGAAACCTTTCTTACCCAAGAAATGCAGCAGATTGTGAATGACTTCAATCACAACTGGTTTCTCCTGCTCTGAACATAGAAGATCATCTACATAGTGCCTAGGGAGCAGGCTCAAACATATACCTCAAATCTACAATACTAAACCATTTGTGCTCATGCAAAATTTAGCTCAATATTTTTAACCAAAAGCATAAATATACAAATCAAGGGGTTTCTTTTGAAATAAGGTTTTCAAAGGAAAGTATCCGTTGCTAGGTCTGGACAATCTTATTCAAATTCCTTAAATCCTGCACCAACCAGCAAATAAAAGAAAAACAATATTAACTGTAAACAAAACATATATTTTTTTTTCAGCTTGTTGGGAAGGACACTAAGGAGTTACTTATTTGGGAAACTTCTGTTTCAGTTCTTATTTAAACAAGAGATAAATCAAAGCTTACAAGTGCTTTCTTAAGAAAGTTCGCCCTGCATAATGAACTAGACCCTCGTGGTATTTGGAGCGCACCCCACTCCCCGAATTCCTCCACTATTTACATTATACATCTCACTCACACACAATCAGTCTCAGTTCCCAATAGAATGTACAAACCACCAAGGTAGATACCAAAGTCCCACTTTTCCTTACCTCGGTCTGTGCACAAAATTCACTTGGTTGCTGCAGTGCCTACTTTTTTAATTCACTGTCTGTCATATTCCGATTCACAATATCTCTAGTCACCCAGGACCAGTACCAGCTAGTAAGAGACCTCTCCGCAGAGAAGGAGGTGAGACTGTTGAAATCAACAGGACGCGTCTTCGCACCTCCACTCAGCAGGAGTCACTCCACCGTGGGAAAATCCCAGCGAGCCCCAGCTGTTATTTACATCTTTACCTGTGGCCAATTCACCTTTAGCCAAGCTGGCCAATGAGACTCTGAGAGGGATATTGTGAAGCAGATTAAGAGCTCTTTTAGTATTTCATTATTCAGTACATTGCTATAGCAATGGGTGTCTAAATACAGACACACCCTTTTACATATCTCAGTGACAGTTATACCGTTGTTGAGTACAAAAGTAATTTTCTTTCTATTTAGCTTGTCTTGGCAATAAATAGACACTCTGCAAACAAATAATAATTTACGTTTTAGTATGCTGTTTAACTTTAAGTTTCTGTTCTGTCTGCCTGTCCGTAACCTTTGAACACAAAGAACAGAAAGGGAGGGGGAGGGAAAAGCAAAACAGTGGAAGAATAAACAAACAGCACTTGTCACTTACATTCCAGGGACACGGAGTCATCAGTTCTAGAGAGGGGGGGGGGGGGTGTCGTATAGGCACAGAGATAAACTAAGCACAGTAAACATGCTAACAGGCTTATTAAGCAGAATCCTGTAACTTACACTGACAATTTATGTAGAATGGCTGTTTTTTAGCTGCAGTTTTAAAACTTATCAAACTTATCACAACATATAGCAGAACATACATTCACGCGGATTCTGGAGTGGTCCCCTCACCTTGGGACCCCCCCATCCTCTAATTAATTCACAACAAACGCACGGCTGGCCAGACACACAAGCACACAGCCTTCACAGCAGCTGCAGATGAGAAAGAAAAGAAATCTAGCTTTCCCACCAATTCCCTCCCAGGGAACAGGAAAGTCTTAATTACCATTTAATTACCATTTAACCATGCTACCAAAGCAATAGGGACACTCCCAACCAAAGGGAGAATACCAGTTCTAATTTAGACCGTGCTACCAAAGCACAGGGATCCCTGGGCCATGGGAGTATCGCACTTCTGACACCAAATGTAATGGGTCTGTTCCTTGTTGGTCACTCCAGGCCAGGAAATCCCGAACCCTCATCTGCGGTGTGCTGCTCCAGCTGGCTGGAATCCAGGGGAATAAAACTCACAGACCACACAGAAGGACAGTATGCAAGCTTATTCCAAAGGGTGGAGGGATTGTCTGTATTTTATACATTATCAGAGACATAGTCATACGTCATTCACCCATCTTCTAGGGGCCCACTATAGCTTATCAGTAACTGTGCAAATACAAGTCATCCTTGAGTAGAACAATCAGTTTAGCTTACACAGCACAATCCTTTTTCCATACCCACCAGAATGTACAAAGGGCACACACATAGGATTCTGATTTCTATAGGATTCTAATTTCTCTTGTGCAGGCCTCTTGTATATGCACTTAAACTAAGCATTATTATTACAAAGGGCACATATATAGGATTCTGATTTCCCTAACAATTTGTTCTCTGTGAACCGCATTGATAAACTTGAAAAGTGGTATACAAAAAATGTTAAATAAATAAAATAAAAAAATCTCATCCTTTGCCTCAGGAAGCAGATTGCCTTGAGCCGCCCCTGGTTGCCCCAGTACTATGGAACTCTCTTCCGGACAATTTAAGAGCAGTAAAAGACCTTCTACAGTTCCGAAAAGACCTAAAGACATATCTGTTCATCAAGCACTATCGCAACTCCTATAATACATCCCAAGCCCAAACTAACTTAAGAACATAAGAACATAAGATATGCCATACTGGGTCAGACCAAGGTCCATCAAGCCCAGTATCCTGTTTCGAACAGTGGCCAATCTAGGTCATACCTACTGTGGTGAGCAGCGCCCTCCTGAGCCTATGGAGACAGATGAAAATCCTGAGGGTCAGCAGGATTTACACCAAAATGACAGGGCAAGGAAAAAAGAGAGACTCTATTCCACAGAGCTGAGTATGGAGACCAGCCCAGGGGAGGAGTCCTGCAGTTCTGATTGGGCACACCCAGCCCTGGGAAGGGGCGTGCCTAAGAGAGAACGTACTTTTAAACCAGAGCATGGCTCTGAGAGAGAGGAGGAACAGGAGCAGAGAGAGAACGAGAAGGAGGCTGTGACTCAGTACGAGTATGGGAATGAGTTGAAGAAGAAGCAGCCCAGGAAGGAATACAGGAGGAAGAAACAAGAGGATGGTTGGAAAGCCAGAGGAGAGTCTAATGATACTTGGGAACCTGGCATAAGAAGAAAACCTGCACAATTCTAGTCAAGGGAAGTAAGCAGAAGTCCCACGGAGAGAGGACTTAACCTTGAAGTGGATAGCCGTTGGAAGGCAACGCCTTGGGAGAGAAAGCCTTCAAGGCAAGCACAGGTGAAAGAGCAATCATTCTCTGAAGTGTCGTTTGTGCCGGAGAGCAACAAACAGAACAGCTGGAGAACCTTGGAGCCGTCTGAAGACAGAAGGGCTCTGCAAAAAGTGAGTAATTGGCCACACGCTTGCCAAGCTGAATATAAAGATAATTCTCCTATCTATGAAACAATTGCCAAAGAGACTAGCAATTATTCTGATGCCTTTAACTTACAAGATGAGAAGACAAACAGCCTTGAGCAGAAGGGAAGTTCTATAGCAGACAACAGTACCCTATCTCACAAGGAACAGGCTGAATTGCTTCTACAAAGCTTTAAACAATTCTTAGATTTACAAGCTAGACAACAGCTAAATTCACAAGAAGCTAGTAATGCCTTACAGCTAGAAGGTGTAACAGAGAGTAATACAGACTTACCAGGCTGTGAACAAATGGACTATATGATTTGTTGTATAGATAAGTCAAGCTGAAGGAAATGCTTTTGCCGTCTGTGTTCTGAGACTTACCAAAGCTGCTGTTTGCATTGCTGAAAGAAGCACTGATTACCTGCACATGTTTTTCCCAAGCACTCTGAGAGTAACGGTGATCGTAAGAGGCTGCAGTGAGCTTAACTGGCCTCTGGAGGCAAAAGAGAGTAATTGGCTGGAAGGTGAAAAGCAGCAATATACTTTTGAGTTGCATTTATCCTGAGTTTCTGTTAGCCTTTTGAAGCACCTTTGTTTTGCATTATTACATGCCATGTGATGGAACATTTATCTTTTGCTTTAATAAAATACTTATTATCAAGAAACCCCACAACTACAGTTTCTTTAATTCAGAGTGAGAAGAACTGGAACTACAACTCCCAGCATTCCTGGGGTAAAGGTTTTACTCTTCCCTCACGAAGCACCAGCGGCGGCTCCTGCCTTTAACCCCTTGAGCCGGGCAGGGTCGCCGCACTACCTAGCAGTTTCCCCAAAAGACACAGGTTCCACAATGCTTGTATTGGGTCAAGCGTTGATATCCTGGGTCCCTTCTTAATAATGGTTTATGGACCTTTCCTCCAGGAACTTGTCCAAACTTTTTTTAAACCCAGCTACACTAACAGCCTTTACTACATCCTCCGGTAACAAATTCCAGAGTTTGATTACACGTTGAGTGAAAAAATATTTTCTTGTATTAGTCTTAAAAAGTTGCTTCATTGCATGTCCCCTAGTCTTTCTATATTGTGATAACATAAGCAATCGATGTACGTTTACCTGTTCCACTCTGTTCATTAATTTATAGACTTCTATCATATCTCCCGTCAGCCATTCCTTTTCCATGTTAAAGAGCCCTAACCTTTTTAGCCTTTCTTCATAGGGGTATCCTTCCATCCTCTTTACCATTTTGGTGGCTCTTCTCTGAGCCTTTTCTAATAACGCTATAATCCTTTTTAAGATACGGCAACCAGAATTGCACACAATATTCAAGGTGCGGTCTCACCATGGAACGATATAGAGGCATTATAATATTCTTTGTTTTATTTTCCATTCCTTTCCTTATGATACCTAGCATCCTATTTGTTCTCCTTGCCGCCGCTGCACACTGGGCTGAGGGTTTTAACATGTTATCCACAATGACGCCTAAATCTTTTTCCTGGGTGGTGGTTCCTAATGTGGAACCTTGCACAGTGTAACCATAGTTTGGGTTGTTCTTCCCTAGGTGCATAACTTTGCACTTGTCCACATTAAATTTCATCTGGCATTTTGATGCCCAGTCTTCCAATTTATCAAGATCCTCTTGCAATTTTCCACAATCCTCTTGGGTTTTAACAACTTTAAATAGTTTTGTGTCATCTGCAAATTTGATAACCTCACTCGTTATTCCCTTTTCCAGGTCATTTATAAAAATGTCAAAAAGCAGCGGACCCAGCACAGATCCCTGGGGTACACCACTATTCACCTTTCTCCATTGGGAAAATGGGCCATTTAGTCCTACCCTCTGCTTTCTGTCTTTTAACCAGTTCCTGATCCACAATAGTACACTACCTCCTATCCCATGACTCTTTAGTTTTGCAAAGTTCACTGATGAGGGACCTTGTCAAAGGCTTTCTGAAAGTGCAAATACACTATATCAACCAACTCACCTTTGTCTACCTGTTTAGTCACACCTTCAAAAACCATAACAGATTAGTAAGACAAGATCTTCCTTGTCTAAAGCCATGTTGGCCGTCTCCCATTAAGCCATGACTATCTACATGTTCAGCAATTTTGTTCTTTATGATGGTTTCTACCATTTTTCCCGGTACTGACGTCAGGCTCATTGGTCTGTGGTTTCCCAGATCACCCCTGGAACCCTTTTTAAAAATTAGTGTTACGTTCGCCATCCTCCAATCTTCAGGTATTACAGATGATTATAATGATAGTTCACAGATTACTAATAGCAGGTCTGCAATCTCATATTTCAGTTCTTTCAACACCCTTGGATGTATATCATCCGGCCCAGGTGATTTGCTACTCTTCAGTTTATCTAATAATTGTAATACATCTTCCCGATGTATCGATATTTCCTTCAATTCTTCCGCACCTTTAAATACCACTTCAGTCATGGGTAACATCCCTACATCTTCCTCAGTAAAGACCAAAGCAAAGAATTCCTTCAGTCTCTCCGCTATCGCCTTGTCGTCTCTTAGTGCCCCTTTAACCACTCTATCATCTAATGGACCAACTGACTCTCTCACAGGTTTTTTGCTACGAATGTACTTGAAAAAGTCTTTATTACGCATTTTTGCTTCCACAGCAAGCTTCGCAAATTCTCCCTTTGCCTGCCTTATCAATGCCTTTCATTTAACTTGCCAGTGCTTGTGCTGTTTCCAGGTTTCGTCGTTTGACTCTTTTTTCCATTTCCGGAAAGATGCTTTTTTGGCAACAACAGCCTCTCTGACCTCACCTTTAAACCATGCTGGCAGTTTTTTGGACTTCCTTCCACTTTTCTTAAAGCGTGGAATACAGCTGGTCTGGGCTTCCAAGATAGTATTTTTCAAGAACACCCAAGCTTGATGTAAGTCTTTAACCTTTGCAACTGCTCCTTTTACTTTTTTCTTAACTATTTTCCTGATTTTATCATAGTCTCCCTTTCAAAAGTTAAAAGGTAGTACTGTGGTTTTATTTACTATCCCTCCCCCACTAATTAAATGAAATGCGATCATACTATGATCACTATTGCCAAGTGGCCCCAACACCCTTATCTCTTGCACCAGATCTGGTGTTCCACTAAAGACTAGGTCCAATATGGCTTCTCCTCTGTCGGTTCATGAACCAGCTGCTCCAAGAAGCAGTCATTTATTTCATCTAGGAATTTTATCTCCCTAGCATGTCCTGCCGTGACACTGACCCAGTCGATACCAGGGTAATTGAAATCACCCATTATTACTGTGCTGTAAATTTTGTTAGCTTCCTTGATTTCTTTGAGCATTTCAAAATCCATTTGTTCATTCTGGCCAGGAGGTTGATAGTACACCCCCACTGCCATTGCCTTCCCCTTATTACATGGAATTTCAAACCATAGTGATTCTACGGCAAATATTTTTCCTGCAAAACTTTAATCCTTTCTGACTCAATGCCCTCTCTAACATAGAGCGCAACCCCTCCACCAATTTGATCAGCTCTATCATTACGATATAGTTTATACCCAGGTATCACAGTGTCCCACTGGTTGTCCTCCTTCCACCCTGTCTCTGAGATTCCAATCTTATCTAACCTCTCATTTAGTGCTATATATTCTAACTCTCCCATCTTATTTTTTAGACTTCTAGCATTTGCATACAAGCATTTTAGAGACTATATTTTATTCATATTAATTTGGCTATTGGTAGGCATAGGTAATTTAGGATCTTTAAGCTCTGTCTGCTCCATACTTGAGGGCATTTGGGCTACTTTACTCTTTTTTGGAACCTCTCTGCTTCTGGTAGTATCCTTCAAGGATACATTCTTCCGAACCATGTGCTCTTGTGCAACTGTCGGCTTTCCCCTATTATCTAGTTTAAAAGCTGCTCTATCTCCTTTTTAAAGGTTAATGCCAGCAGCCTGGTTCTTTCCCAGTTAAGGTGAAGCCCATCTCTATGGAAGAGCCCCTCCTTTCCCAAGAATGTTCTCCAGTTCCTAATAAATCCAAAACCCTCATCCTTGCACCAAAGTCTCATCCACGCATTGAGACTCCGGAGCTCTGCCTGCCTTTTGGGTCCTGCTCCTGGAACGGGAAGCATTTCGGGGAATGCTACCCTGGAAGTTCTGGATTTCAACTTCCAACCTAAAAGCCTAAATTTAGCCTCCAGAACCTCCCTACCACATTTTCCTATGTCATTGGTACCGACATGTACCAAGACAGCAGACTCCTCCCCAGCACTATCTAAGACCTTATCTAGGTTGCGCGTGAGGTCCACTACCTTCGCACCAGGCAGGCATGTTACCAGGCGATCCTCACGTCCACCAGCCACCCAGCTATTTACATGCCTAATGATCGAATCACCAAATATAACGACTGTCCTAACCCTTCCCTCATGGGCGCATGGCCCTGGAGAAACTTCCTCAGTGTGAGAGGGTTTTACATCACCTGGAGGACAGGTCCTAATTACAGGGTGATGCTCTCCTGTCATGTGACCGCTCTCCTCCACGGCAACAGGAATGCTGCCAGACTGGAGGTGGGACTTCAGGACTATATCCCTGTAGGTCTCATCTATGTACCTCTCTGTCTTTGTTATGTCTTCCAAGTCTGCTACTCTAGCCTCTAGAGAATAGACTCATTCCCTGAGAGCAAAGAGCTCCTTGCACCTAGTGCACACGTAAAACCTCTCACCAACTGGGAGAAAATCATACATGTGATACTCAATGCAAAAGACTGGAAAGCCCCCATCTTGCTGCTGGACTGCTGTCTGCATCTTAGTTTTAAGCTTGTGTTTAGATCTTTAAGTTCTTTACTTACTAAGGGTTGCTATGGATACTTATACTTAAAAAATTGTACCTAATACGTTTAATATACCTTGTTCACCTGAAGCTTAATTAATCTCAGGTCCTTAGCGTATGACTGATTTGGATAATGAGCTGCACCTTAGAGCACCTCCTTTCCTTTAAGATGTGTAAGTACCTATAAAGCGACGATTATCCCAAGGGTGGGTGGGTGTTGGGGAGGGAGGAAGGGAAATAACACTTATTAAAAGAGGGCTGCTACACAGTACCCTGTCCTGTGCTTCTGAGGTAAGCTGTGACCAACTTCCTGGGTGATTAACAGTCCTTGCTTGGATAGAAGGAGTCTTTCAAAATGGCCTTTTGACCTGCCACCTGGCGTTAACACCTATTGAAATAATTTCACAGGTCTCTTGCCCCCTAGGTAGAAGGCCTCTTTGTAAAGGTCTCTAGAAGACTTTATTTGTTACTCAAAGAATACTGACCCTGTTTTGCCTTTTATGCTCTGATTTGATTTAAATTTAAGCTCTTTGCTGCTGCTAGGCTCTGACTTATTATGAAATTTAAACTAGAAGCTCTCTGCTGGGTTCTAAATTTAACCAGAAAGCTCTCTTCTGTGTTTTAAATTTAAGCTAAAAGTACTTTGCTGATACTAGGCCCTGAGTGAGTATTAAATTTAAACTACAAGCTCTCTGCTGGGTATGAAATCTAACCAGAAAGCTCTCTTCTGTGTTTTAAATTTAAACTTAAACTGCTGCTACTAGGCCCTGACTGATTTAACAAATACACTGGGTTCACAGATTAATCAGTTTTAATCCAAAGAAATCCCTTCAGAAAAATTCCCAGAAGTATATACTCACAATTGCAGATCTCTCTCCATAAGTAGCAGTCCCCTTTTCTAGTCCTTAACATCACTTGCTCTTAAAAATGTGGATACATAATGAAGCATCTGATTTTCTCCCTGTATATACAATTACTACTACTTGGTACATATTTCTTTGTAAGATACTTCTATCAACTTAACTGTACGTAGTTACTAAGTGCAATGTAACGTTTGCTTTGATGTTCTATGTAAGCCGCCCCTGATCTCTGGAAGGGGTGGTATATAAAAACATGTTAAATAAATAAAATAAAATAATTGTATGTGCTAGCAAAAACATAATTGCCTTTTAATAGAACTTAAAATTATTAATTTGCCTGATAAGGCATAATTATTCATTCATATGGAACACTCCCAGATTCACCAACAAAACTTTCTCAGCAATGGATGCAGAACAGAAATAGGGTCTTTCGCTTTACAACTCAACATACAAAAAAAGATTTCATTCAAATTCTGGTCTCACATAAATGACAATACCACCAAATCCTTCCACTGCCAGACATTGTATCATAACACAAAACCCTGCAATCGGACATTTAATACCAGCACCAAGTCCAAGAACTCAGCCTGCATCAATCCTACAAATGAAAAATCAGCATTGCAAATATTCTAGAATACCAGCAACCTTCAGTTGGAAGAAAGAACAAGCTGAACTACTACAGATTCCTGCACAGAACCAACATGTTAACAGATTCCCTCACCTCGGCTGCACAAGGAAAACACAGACCATCACCTAGTAAAGATTAAGAAACTGTAAATAAAAAAAATGCAGTCAAAAATTGAAATGAAACCCCCCAAAACAGACACTGAGCTGTGAACACTGAAGAGATACTTAAATGCATTTCCTCCTCTACTAAATTGTAAGTAATGCACAAAAAAAACCCTGCCACTCTTTTGTTTCTTTGGTCATTTTATTTTTCTAGTTGAATTGGTCTTAGTCTCCCTTTTCCACTTCCTCTTGTTTTGGTTTTCTTCTAAGACCTTTTCCAGGAACTCATTTCCATTTTCTGTTTCTTCACATGCCCTATTGCTTCATCCTTTACTTCCCTATATCTCTCTCCAACACTGATCCTTCTGTTTCATCTTTTTTTTCTCTATTTCTCTCATATGCCTTTTATATAGCTATAGATTCATTCCATTCTCCAGGACCAAGCAGGAAGTCAGTCCTCACATATGGGTGACATCGGCGCCGACGGAGCCCTCGCGGAGCAATTTCCCCAGCTTTCAAAGAAAGTCTTTGGGAATTGCAGCGCGCATGCGCGGTCCCCTTCCCGCCCAAGGGTGCCATCTTGCTCAGTCTTCTTTTTTCCGCGGAGCCCTACAGACGCTGTTTGTGATCGCCGCAGAAAAAGTTGATTTTATTTCTTATTTCTTTCTCGGTTCGACGCCGGATCCTTTTCCCGCCCGGACCCGCTACGCCGGTATCGGGTCCGTTCTTTATTTTTCGGTTTTTTGTCACTCGTGACAAGCGTTCGCGCCATTTTTTCATTTTTCACTGGCAGCCCTGTCTTTTGACCTCGCAGGGGCCCTTTTTCCCTCGATGGCTGCCAGCGGTTTTAAAAAGTGTGATCGGTGTAAGAAACTTATGTCTCTTACCGACACACACAACTGCTGCCTCCGCTGCCTCGGACCCGATCATGACCCGATGATCTGTGGTCCATGTAGCAAGATGTCTTCGAAAGCGTTGAGGATTCGGCAGCATCAGAGGGAAAGAATCTTCTCTGACTCCGCGTCCGGCCGGGCCCGGACCTCGTCAGAGGCTTCGACGTCCCAGGACTCCGGTCCTGAGCATCGTCGGAGTTCCTCTGAGCGGGGGTCTCCTGCCCGGGAACATCATAGGAAGAAAAACCCCGCGAGGGCGGCATCGGTGGACGGTCCTGGTTCCTCGAGGGCCAGGTCGCATAGCCCCGATAGCCGTCCCGGGTCCTCGGAGTCGGAGAGGCCTTCGAAACATCCTCGTCTCGAAATGGAGTCGCCTGGACACGTGAGTACTGTAGTCCTCGTGGACTCGCCTCCGAAGGAGCCGACGTCGGGCCCGACGCCGTCGGGGCCCGAGTCGGGGGCTGCTGGGTCTCCTGAGCTTGGACTCAGGTTGGCGGCCTTGGAGAGCAGTTTGGCTGCCTTCATGGACCAGCAGCGGGCATTGATCGCTGGCCTCGCCAATGCATCTGCCCCGGCCACCGGGACGTCGACGTCCAAGTCGACCCCGGAGACCGAGCCAATCCTCGAGTCCATGCGAGCTCGAGTCGATCCTCGGTCGTGGTCTCCCTCGGCCTCCCGTTCGGGACCGAGGTCGTCGACGCCGACACCATCGGCGTCGGGGCGGAGGGCATCGGTGCCCGCCCGACCGGAGCCGATCGATTCCTCCTCCGAGGAGTCAGACTGGGAAACAGAGGACGAAGAGTCACCTGGTACTTTTCGGACTCGGTGTGTCCCATCGGACTCACCTGAGTCCGAACCTCGGAGACGGTCCCCCCCTGAGGATACCCGGTTCTTGGACTTCATGCGGGATATGGCCAAGGCCTTGGCATTCCCCGCGGATCCCGAGGAGGAGCCTCGAGCCGAAGAGCTCGATGCCCTCCAGTATGACTCTCCCCCGAAGGAGGCCTTTACTGTCCCGGTTCCTCCAATGCTGGAACGACTTCTCTTCCGCATGTGGGAGAGCCCGGCATCGGCGCCGGTGTTAAGCAAGCGGGTCGATTCCATTTATCGAGTCCGCAAGAGCCCCGGGTTCCAAAAGGCACAACTACCGCACCATTCCATGGTGGTGGAATCGGCCATGCATCGACTCAAGAGTCAGAAAATGCACTCCTTGGTGCCTCCCGGCCGGGAGGCCCGGAACCTGGATGCCCTCGGTAGGAAGTGCTACCAGGGCTCTATGCTTGCTTGTCGGGTCCAGACCTACCAGCTTTATATGGGCATGTATCTCCGGGATCTGGCAAAAGAAATTGCCGGGTTCTCTGCTGGTCTCTCCGAGGAACCTTTGCAGAGGTTCCAAGCCTTGTCCACTGGTATTAGAAAGTGTTCGAAGTTTATCTCTCGAGCAGTCTACGATGGCTTCGAAGCATTGGCTCGAGTAGCCGGGGCAGGCATCGGTGCCCGCCAACAGGCTTGGCTTCAGTCATCCGACCTCGAGCCATGGGTACAGTACAAGTTGGTCGATGTCCCCTGCAGAGGTGAAAACCTCTTTGGCAAGCCCATGGCTGAAAAGGCTGCACAGATCGAGACCGAGACTCTGACCAGAACTAGGCTGTCCAGAAAAACCTCTGCCCCTTCTCAGAAGAAGAAGGGCTCGGGGAAAAAGCCCTTTTACCCGAGGAAGGCGGCTGCCTATAAACACTACCCTCAGTATCAGGCCTCAGCAGCTCCCCAAAAGGGTCAGCAGGCCAAGGGATGGGGTAATGGGTCCCGTAGGCAGCAGGCCCCCAAGCCCACAACACCGGCCCCTGCTCAGCAGGGTGGGGGGTTTTGACTCCCTCAGCATAGCCTCTTCCCCTCAGCTGGTTTCTCTCAGCACAGGAGGCCGGCTGGTCCACTTTGCCCACAGGTAGTCAGCCATCACCTCAGATACCTGGGTGCTTCATATAGTTCAGAAAGACTATCTTCTACACTTTCACCAGGTACCTCCCTCCTACTTTCCAGGGGAGCCTCCAAGACTCCCTCTGCACAGGGACTTACTCCTTCAGGAGTTAGCAAGTCTTCTTCAGGAACAGGCTGTGGAACCGGTGCCCACCACCTGAGAGGTCACGGCTTTTATTCCAGGTACTTTCTGATACCAAAAAGAACAGGAGGCCTCAGACCCATCCTGGACTTGCGAAACCTCAACAAGTTCCTGGCAAGGGAAAAGTTCAAGATGCTTACCCTTGGAATCCTGCTGCCCTACCTCCAGCAGGGAGACTGGCTATGCTCCTTAGATCTCAAGGATGCCTATACTCACATCCTTATTCATCCAGACCACAGACAATATCTCCGGTTTGTTGTGGGAGGAAATCATTACCAGTACAGAGTACTGCCCTTTGGCCTATCCTCCGCCCCCAGGGTGTTCACCAAATGCCTAGCAGTGGTGGCGGCCTATCTCAGACTTCAAGACCTTTTTGTGTTTCCATACCTGGACGACTGGCTCATCAGGGCCCAGTCTTCCCAAGAGGCCACTCAGGCCACTCATCGCACTGTGTCTCTGCTCCAGCACTTGGGCTTTGTCATAAACTTCGCAAAGTCCACTTTGCTCCCCTCTCAGGATCTCAAATTCATCGGCGCAAGGTTAAGCACACTTCAGGCGCGGGCCTTCCTACCTCTAGACAGAGCACACAGGCTCATGGATCTCGCTAGCCACTTTCACAGCAATTCCCTGGTCTCTGCCAGGCAATTTCTGAGACTACTCGGCCATATGGCTTCCATGGTCCATGTGACCCCCAATGCCCACCTGAACATGCGACCTGCTCAGTGGTGCCTTCGCACTCAATGGCATCAGGCCACGGGAAGCCTGACGGACTCAATACAGGTCCCCGACCTGCTGGTCTCTTCTCTGCGGTGGTGGCTTCATCTACCAAACCTGCTACTGGGAGTGGATTTTCAATCTCCTCCGCCTTCTCAGATACTAACAACCGATGCATCTCTCCTGGGTTGGGGAGCACATTGCCAAGGGACATGTACTCAAGGCCTTGGGAGTCTGCGCAGCAGATAAACTTCCTGGAGCTCAGAGCCATCTGTCTAGCTCTGAGAGCCTTCTCCCATCTCACTTCTCACCAGTCTGTACTGGTCCAGACGGACAATCAAGTTGCAATGTTCTACGTGAACAAACAAGGAGGCACAGGCTCCTTCCTTCTCTGTCAGGAGGCACGAAGACTGTGCTCTTGGGCAGTCCACCACAGCATACTCCTCAAAGCGGTCTATCTCCCAGGTCAGGAAAATTACCTGGCAGACAGGCTGAGCAGGATCCTCCAACCACACGAGTGGAGATTGGATCCATTAGTGGTTCAGCGGATCTTTCTCAAGTGGGGACTCCCTACCATAGATCTGTTTGCCAGTCCTCTGAACCGGCAGCTTCCCAGATTCTGCTCTCGACAACCCCATCCTCTCAGAGTAGCGGCGGATGCTTTTCTGATTCCATGGTCCACAGGCCTCTTGTATGCCTTTCCTCCCATGCCGCTAGTGTCTCGGACACTCTTCAAAGTTCTCAGAGACAAAGCCTCGCTGATCCTAGTGGCTCCCCGGTGGCCGAGACAACCTCGGTTCCCGCTTCTAATGCAGCTGGCGGTGGACACTCCTCTTCCTCTGGGGTTTCAGCCCGATCTCCTGACACAGGATCAAGGGTCTCTCCTGCACCCCAACCTCCGGTCCCTTCATCTGATGGCCTGGCTGCTGAAAGGGTAGTCCTTGCTCCCCTCCAGCTGCCTCGGGAGGTGGAAGAAGTTGTCTTGGCCTCGAGGAGGCCTTCCACACGGAAGTCCTACGCTCTTAAGTGGCGTCGGTTCTCCATTTGGTGTGCTCAGCAGTCTGAGAATCCCTTCTCCTGCTTGGTAGCAGTGGTCTTGCAATACTTGCTTTACCTCTCCAATCTGGGCCTTAAGTCCAACTCTGTCAGAGTCCACCTCAGTGCTCTCTCTGCACATCACACACCGGTGGATGGCAGGCCTCTTTCCAACCACCCTTTGGTGGCTCGTTTTCTCAGAGGCCTCCTTCTCCTTAAGCCTCCTTTGCGCCCACCAGCCCCTGAATGGGATCTGAATGTGGTCTTGCAGCGGATTACCTGTCCGCCCTTTGAACCTATGGCTACCTGCCCTCTTCGTTTTCTTTCCTGGAAAACCTTGTTCTTGGTAGCCCTTACCTCTGCTAGGCGCGTTAGTGAACTGCAAGCCCTAGTGTCTGATCCTCCTTACACTAGGTTTTACAGGAATAGGGTAGTCTTACGGACTCACCCTAAGTTTCTTCCCAAGGTGGTTTCTCCTTTTCATCTCAACCAGGAGGTGGTTCTTCCGACCTTTTTTCCCAGGCCGCACGCTAGCCGGGCTGAGATGGTCCTGCATACCCTGGACTGTAGGAGAGCCTTGTTCTTCTACCTTGACCGTACGCGTGAGCATCGGAGGGCTGTTCATCTCTTCGTTTCTTTTGACCCCAATAAATTGGGGCTACCGGTCTCCAAGCGTACTTTGTCCATTTGGGTAGCTGACTGTATCGCCTGGGCTTATGGGGCTGCCGGCCTCTCGTTGGAGGGTCGAGTCACGGCTCATCGTGTTAGGGCGAAGGCTGCGTCAGTGGCTCATCTCCGCTCTGTTCCGTTGGCAGACATCTGCCGGGCCGCTACTTGGTCTTCAAGCCAGACTTTTGCGGCCCATTACTGCCTGGAGAGGGAGTCCCGCAGGGACAGTGCTTTCGGACAGGCAGTCCTCCATAATCTCTTTGAGGTTTAGGCAACTCCTACCCTCCGGCCCTGGTGTTGGGCTACCGGTCGGGGGCGTTTTCAGAGAAGATTCCTTCCTTCTGTGCTGCTGAGCTAGAGGGAGCTCATTTTTGTGCTTGAGGTCTCCGGTAGCCTTAAGCTAGGGAGTCCCATATGTGAGGACTGACTTCCTGCTTGGTCCTAGAGAAAGAGTAGTTACTCACCTGTAACAGGTGTTCTCCAGGAGCAGCAGGAATCAGTCCTCACAACCCTCCCTCCTCCCCTTGGAGTTGCAGTCCTATCATTTCCTTTTTTGCTAATTTTTTGCTGTCTTTTAGCTATGTCATCAGACTGAGCAAGATGGCACCCTTGGGTGGGAAGGGGACCGCGCATGTGCGCTGCAATTCCCAAAGGCTTTCTTTGAAAGCTGGGGAAATTGCTCCGCGAGGGCTCCGTCGGCGCCGACGTCACCCATATGTGAGGACTGATTCCTGCTGCTCCTGGAGAACACCTGTTACAGGTGAGTAACTACTCTTTCTTCTCTCTCCCTTCAATCTTCCTCTTTTCACCTTTCATTTTTTTACCAGCTTTGCATTTCCTAACCCTATTCCTTCCATTCCCCACTTTGTCATTCCTTTGCCAACCTCCTCTGTCTCCTATTTTTCACCCACTTTCTAGTCCTCCATTTCTTCTCTGTGTACGTATCCCCTCCCTAACCTCATTTCCCACCTTTTGCCTTTCATGCTCTAGCAGCTCATTCCCTAGCTTTCATCCTTATTTATTTATTCTGTCGATATTTATCCTGTCCTTCCTCTCTCCACCTCCAGGCCCTTTGTTATGTCTTTCCCCTTATCCAGTTTCCATTTCCACTTTCAACTCCCCTATTTCTACCTTCTCTCACCTCCTTCAAGGAAGACTTGTCCCTTCCTGTGGCTCCTACCTACTCCATAACCCTATGTTCATTTCAACTACTCTCAATCCCTCCTCATACCCTCCAAGGCCCTTCAAACTTGATCCCCTCTCCATATTTTTGCACTTGGTCTCACAGCCCTACTCATATCTCTCATCTAATAAATCGTCCCTACTGACCTCCTAATCTCTGTTCAATTTCTTTGTCCCCACTATCCCCTCAGGCAATCCTAAATCCCCACTTTTCCACCCTACAAAGTCCCTGAATTCTCACTCACAATCTCAGCCAAACTCTGTCTACCCACTTACACTCCCCATAACCAGCCTATTGAGAGTCTTTCTTCTGTTTTCTCACACAATCTTAGATTCCACACCTAAGCCCAAGTCCCTGCTTCCCCCCATCCCCATGTCCCCAGTGCCCACCCGTCTACCACCTTCTGTAATACTCATTAACCCTTTCTGCTTGTCCCAGCATCCAATCTTACACTCCTCCCTCTCAACCTTCCCCTTGTTATGACTTTGCTTCTTCCACAGCCCCCACAATATCTGTCCTCTTCTCCCTTCTCAACCCCCCCCCCAGCATTAGCCCCCTTTCAGTACCCGGCCCCCAGCCCTAAAATTAGCCTGCTTCCAGCACCAGTCCCAGCCCCAGTAACTCCCCCCCAGCCCTGGTATCAGCCCATTTCTAGTCACAGCCACAGTCCCCCAGCCCCATTAGCAGCCCATTTCCAGCTCCAGTATCATTCTATTTCCAGCCATAATCCCCCCAGCCTCAGTATTGACCTATTTCCAGTTTCAGTCCCAATCTTCCCCAACCCCTGTATCAGCTCTTTTCCAGTCACAGCCCCCTCCCAGCATTAGCCCTCTAACCCATTCCCTCTCTTCTACCCCACCATCAGTCCATTTCAAGTACCCCAGCAGCTTTCCAGTCCTTCCCTCTCTCTCTCCCTCTATCTCAGCCCCCTAGTCCCAGACTCCTCCCATCAGCCTTCAGCATCTATTCAACAGCCACCTCCTACCTCCACATCACTTCCACTCACCTCCTCTCTTTTCTCTTTGTTCTATGCCGCCATGGCCATATTAATGTTTAAACAGCTGCCGGAGCATGTTCATTTATTGTCATGGCTGTGCTGTACTGAAGCAACCCACCCTGTGGCAATTTTAGTAAAACAAAATAATCATGTCCTGTCTCAACATATTAAAGGCCCAATCAGGGCTGGCGCTAGGGTCTCTGGTGCCCCCCTGCAACCTACAGATCAGTGCCCCCTCCCTCATTACTATTAATGGTAGGCTGCACCTTCACCAAAACTCCTTTGTGAATTCTGTTCATGTGATGCTAGTATTTCTCCTTCATATCAAATATTGTGACAAGAAAATTGCAGTGAAAGGGCAAATGCATAGCTGGAATAAAATTAAGTACTGAAGAGTGAATATTTAACATCGTATGTACAGGTTGTGATAGCAAAGGTTTACTGTGATTGAAGCAAATACAATTTTTATTTATTTTTTCATTTATTTAAGAGTTGTTTATTTTTACCGCCTTTTCCAGAAATCAATGTGGTTTACAATGAACAAATCTATTGCATCAAACATAAGTATAACATAAAAAACCCTCTATAATGTAGTATTATAACATAATGCATTGGAATAGATGTATGATTTCAACGTGAACTACTTACATATGACATATTTACAAAAGGGGTCATTCCCAACCACGAATAATGGGGACGTACGTCCACCCTGGACATACATCCCCGATATTCATCCAGATGTGGCTACTGGCCAAAGGCTCCCCATACAAACATCTGAGTTATACGGGGAGCCTTAGATGGGGGCAGGGGGAGGTTGGAATGAGGTGGAGCAAGGGCATCCCCTGGACCTACACAGCCTATTCTGAGGTTGATCCTGTATGTCTGGGGTCAGTTGAGTAGATGGGGACTTATTCCACAAGTCCCCTGGACATTGGGGGACGGCGGCACAGGGCCAGGTCAGTGGTGTGAGGGAGTGGAGGAGATTCCCAGCAGCACGCCCCTCCCTTTGGAAGGCCGCATCGGGAGTTGGGCTATGGGGAAAGAACTTTGTTGCGGCGACAGGAGATTTCAGCCCCTTAATGGAGCCGCAGTGCTGTGGCAACATGACGCCATGGCACCAGGGCTCCATTAAGGGGCCTGACTGTGTTAGCTGGGTAAGTGGCTGAACGTCCGGGGTGCCTGAATAGGAGCACGTTCCGGACGTCCAGCCACTGTGCTGAGATTATGCTCCTGCAGGGACGTCTAGCCCCCACGAGAGCAGAATCAGCTGCTTCCCCCGGCCGCTGGAAGTCTGTATGTCTGGACAGCCCAGAGATGTACAAAGCGGAATGTGCCTCAAAGTCTATATTAATTCAATGTAAATTACTTACATATGACACATTTACAAAGTGTATATGAATTCAATTGAACTGTGTCAGAGATTTAAGAGATAACAGGTTCTGTAGAGAATAGTTGAGGTGGGAGCTTAGGTTGGATAGATTTTTGTTTGCTGCAGTGGATGTCCAAAATATTCAACAAAAAGATGTGTTTTAATCTCCTTATGAAATGTAAAAAGATCATTAATGTACCTTAGATTTTCAGGGAGGGAATTCCAGAGCATAGGTGCAATGTAAGTAAATGCTCTATTACTGGTCGAACAGTTAGAATTATGAAATTCAGTGTGGTCAAATAGTGTGTTCTGTGTGCATCCTCTTCTTACTAGTTCATTTGAATGTATGCTGATAAGAGTGGAGAGGTGGGATGGAGCTATTTTCCTTAACAGCTTGAAAGTAATCATACAATTAATGTGAGATCAATTTGCGTATGGTGAATGAAGTGTATGTCAATACATTTCATGCATATTTGATGTGGATACTTAAAAACCACTCGAAGGCCAGAGTTGTCTATCCCCGTGCTAGAACATGAATACATCTACTGGATTCCTACATTAAACCTATATACTAGCAGAATTTCTCAAGCTGATCCTGAACATTGAACACAGTAAGAGTCTTACCAAATTCAGAATAAGGACTACAAATAAGAAAATGGATAAACAAGAATGAAAATTGAAACCCTAAGAAGCTAGACTGGGTGACCAGAGAACTAGATCAAGGGCATGCGATGGATGTGATCTACTTAGATTTCAGCAAAGCCTTTAATACTGTTCCTTAGAGGAGGCTTATCAATAAACTCAACAGTTTGGGGATGGGTCCCATGGTGGGGAACTGGATCAGAAATTGGTTGACTGACAGATGACAGAAGGTGACAGTAAACAGAACTCAATCGGATGAAAGTAAGGTGATTAGCAGTGTGCCCGGCATTGTTCAATATATTTATGAGTGATATTGCTGAAGGACTGAATGGAAACGTCTGTCTTTTTGCAGATGACACGGAAATTTACAACAGAGTGGATAACATAAGGAAAGATCTATAAAAACTGGAAGAATGGTCTAATGCTTGGCAGTTAAGATTTAATGTGAAGAAGTGCAGTGGCATGCATTTGGGAAGCAGAAATCCAAGGGAATTGTATGCGATAAGGGGCGAGAGTCTGCTGTGCACGGACCAGGAGAAGGACCTCGGAGTGATTGTTTCTGAGGATCTCAAGGTGGCGAAACAGTGTGACAAGGCAGTGGCAAAAGTCAGAAGGATGCTGGATTGCATACAGAGAGGAATTACCAGCAGAAAGGAAGAGGTACTAATGACACTGTACAAGTAGCTGGTGAGACCCCACTTGGAATATTGTGTTCAGTTTTGGAGAACATATCTGGCAAAGGATATAATAATGCTGGAAGCAGTTCAGAGGAAAGTGACCAAAATTATTTGGAGCCTGCGTCAGAAGACTTATGAGAAGAGACTTGAAGACCTAAATATGTACACTCTGGAGGAGAGGAGAGACAGCAGAGATATGATTCAGACCTTTAAGTGCTTAAAGAGTATTAATGAATAAACAAACCTCTTTGAAAGACAGGGAAGCTTTTAAACTAGAGGGCACAACATGAAGCTGCAAGGGGGTAAACTGAAAGGCAATGTCAGGGAATCCTTTTTCACTGAAAGGGTGGTGGATTTCTTGGAATGCCCTCCCAATGGAAATGGTGGAGGCAAATATATTGATAGAATTCAAAATGGCATGGACAGACACAGTGGATCCCTTTATAACAATAGGTTAAAATCATAATAAACATAACTATCTCTTGTCTGAACAAGTAGGGGTGACCTACATGGAGTGGTGGCTACACCCCTAAACAAAGACATAGGGAGAGGTGACCTGCACGGAGCGGCAGGTGCACCTACTCTTGCTGTCTTGCTGGGCAGACTAGATGGACCATACTGGTCTTTATCTGCCATCATATACTATGTTATTATGTAGATTCTGTATACAGTGCAATAGCTGAGAAACAAAACATTTTCTCTTGTACTGTGCAAAATGTCAGTACATAAGGAATACACACCACATTTCAAACTTGACATATTCCAATCACTAAATTGAAAATTAAATTCCTTTTTTAACCTTTGTTGTCTGGTGTTTTATTTTTCCATTAGCACTGGCACAGTCTTTTGTCACTTTACACATCAGCCTTCTCCCCATTCACCCAATCATCAAATCCCATTTTCCCTCATCCTCAGACTCAAACCCCAGCATCTGCTCCATTCTTCCTCTAATTTCCCACTCAATTCTTTAATTTCCAATTGATCCCCCCTCCCCACCACAATCCTTGAGTAACTGCTCTCTCTTTAAGACATCTTATTCCTATTCCCCCTCTCTAGGTTCTGCTCTCCCCATCATTCCCCCACACTGTCCCTAGTTGAGTCCCCATGATTCTTTTCTTTCTCACACTCCATGGCACTCTGTCTCTTTCTATTGCTTCATATCATCCACACCACTTCTCAATCCTTCCCCACTTTCTCTTACTATCTCATACCTTAACTCATATCCCCAACCTATTTAACACTCATACCTACTCAGCTGCCAAGTTCTAACCATCCTCCCAAATCCCTGCTCAGTCTTTATGTCCCCACTTTCCCTCCCAAATTCAAAATCACCACTCTTTGTCCCTTCTCTCACAAACTTGGGGTCCCCATTTATCCCTAATCCAAAGTACTCACTTTCCACCAAACTCCAAGTCTCTGTTATTTCTCCGTTTTCAACATCCACTCCTCAAGTTTCATCCTTCATTTGTTCTTCCTCCATCAATGCCTGAGATCGTACTCTTTAGAGATATCAAGGGTGACCACTCCCAAACAGTGAGATTTTTCTGGTGGTGTGACTGGTGTATAAATCTGGAGAATTATAAGCATTGTATTGCTTTGCAAATGAAAGGAGCAGTACAAAATGATAGAGTTATTTATTTTGTTTTTTTGTTTTTTAATAGTAACCATTAATCAGATATGAAAACAAGTTTGAACAATTGCATGATAGGGACTGAGGAGAGAGGGGAAGAAAGAACGAACAGAAAAGAAGATAAATGATCAAAGACTGAATAAAGAAAGACAGAGAGGAATGGGTATTAAAAAGCACGTACATGCACCTTATTTTCATTTTTGATCAATGCTGCCTTATTCCTCCTCACATTGCCTTCTTGTCTGTTTTGTCTACTGTTTGGTGGTGTGGCTGTCTTTTGTGTCTTTGGCTGTAGGTTTCATGGAGAATTAAATTTAAGATCGTTATGCTGGTGTACAAGGCCTTGAAAAGAGAAAGTCCAATTTAATTGAGAAAATTACTGCATTCTTATATTACCTGAGAAGGAGTTGTTATTGCCTTCACTTAAAGATGAAACTCACCTCCGGGTCTTTTCAATAGAAGGTCCTGTTTTGTGGGATACCCTCCCGGTTGACCTCCATGAAGATTTTTAGTTGTTTAGATGGAAGGACAAAGCATTTTTGTTCATACAGGCATTCAAGTCATAATTATAAGCTTTTCATTTTTGCTTAGTTTTACTTAGTTGGTGGGTTATTTTAATTGTATTTGCCATGACTGTGATTTACTCTTTTTGTTGTGTATGTTTCTTGTGTATTTTATTATTGCTTCTGTCATGTTATCCAGCAAAGACAAGACAGTTTGGGATTGGTGGAAAAGAAACCTGTAATATAATTAAATAAATAAGTGCTTTTCAGTATCAGGATCCAATATTCTATCAGTAATTTCTATATTAGCAAAGCTCTATATCGTCTACCAACTTCTCACAAAATATTTAAGGCCTGATATTCAACGGGGTTTATTTGGTTAGCAGTACTTGCTAAATAGATAAACTCTGCTGCTGTAATATTTAGATAGTGCTGCTGAACATCATTACAAACCATCTTAGTAACATAGTAAATGATGGCAGATAAAGACTAGTATGGTCCATCTGTGGTAGGCTATGGCCTGTGAACTAGGCCTAGACCCCAACCCCCACCTGAGACTAGTGCTGAACAGAACCAGAGTTTGAGAATCTGCTTTAAACTGCTTTTGAAAAGTTTGCATAATTCCTCTATGCTGATGATAGAGATGTTCTTGCATTCTCTGAGCTAGAAATGGCCTTGAAGTAGAAATGTATTAATATCTAAGACTGTGCCTTTGTTAGAATAGCCTGAAAAGGGGGAACAAGGAGCTAGGCCCAGAGAGGGTCCCCAATTGGACAGGTGCAAGGGGCGTTGGGACCAATAGAAAGTTTGCCTGTATCAAACTGTAAAAATTGTATATAAGGAATTTGCTCCTGTACTCCATTGCTCAGTCACTTTTGGACACGCTCCTGTCTGAGCCTGTGCACAATAAACTGGCTTAGAACCTGCAATTGACTCCTGGTTTTATTCATTGCATGCACTTCGCTGCTACATATTCTTGGTGCGTTGGCCGGGAAAGTGCGAGTAGTGGATGGTATTCAAGTGAATATACCACGTTTTACCGCCTCAAGGTTTGGCCCAGTTGGAACCGTGTCTGTCCGACCGCGGGGGAAACCTCAGGCGCCACCGGTCCTCTTGTATCAGAGAGAGTTCTGCCTTGCCTCGGCGGATTACTGGATCCGGCCAGCCAACACCTCCAAACCCGAGGGGAGTCCAGGATTCAACCCAAGAACTGGTTTTGCATCGGGGACCGGATCCGGTGAGTAGCAATCTCCTTACTCCTCAGTTAGTTAGTTTTCGGTACGTCTTGCATGAGTATGCGCGAGACTGAATTGGTATGGGAATAAGGTACCGAGAGCCTGATCATCTCTCAGGGCACGTCCGAGTAAGCCTTGCATGAGTATGTGTGAGGCCGAAACTACTGCCCTTGGTTAATCAGCAGTCCGAGTACATCTTGCATGAGTATGCGCGAGACCGGCTGCTGTTGGTTAGTAAGGTAGGCCTAGGAATTTGGGAAAACATTGCTAGCATGTTTGGTTGTGTGTGTGAATGAGAAGTCTTGAAACACAGACCAAGTGAGTGCGGACTCCTGAGTAGCGCAGTTCCTGGCCGGGCGACCGCGCCCAGGTTGTGAAAAGGAGGAAGCGATTGGTGTTTGTCTACCTATTTGTTCCTAGGGCTGTACGGACACCTTATCTGCAGCCCGACCACCCGCCCCTACTGTCTGTTGTTGTGTACGTCATTATGGGAGGGTCGGAGTCCACACAAACTCTGTTAAAGTGTATGATCAAGAATTTCAAGAAGTGATTTGACGGTGACTATGGAGTAAATATGTCTCCGTCCCGATTAGGAATACTTTGTGGCAGGGAGTGGCCGGTGCTGGTCACCGCGTGGCCCCCTGGTGGTACCTTTGATGTTAGAATTATATCCCGAGTACATCAGATTGTACGTAGAGAACACCCTGACCAGTTCCCCTATATAGATTCCTGGTTAAATATTTGTGAAAAAGAGCCCTCCTGGATGAAGCGTTGCCACGAGGAACAGTGTAGGATAATGGTAGCGACCACAAGGGGGGCCTGGAAGTCTGGAGAAGAGAAGCTGCCCATATATTATGCCCCGGAATCTCCAGATGTTCTGACCCATTCGCCCCAGTTCCTCTATAGGCCAGTCCCCTCAGCTCTGTCACCACCCCCGGCAGAGCCTGGCGCGGGAGGACCCCCTCCTGCCGACTTACCCCTAGTCCTCCAACCGCCTCTGCAACAGGAGGAGGCGCACCCCCTCCTGCCCACGAGCCCCAGCTCCGTCCGGAGTGCCCCGGAAGGACCGCAGTCCACCGATGACACTGCAAGCAGGGATTCATTTGCTAGTTCGGGGTCACTTACTGCCAAAGACCAAAGCAGGGGAGCCGAATTCCAACAAGCCAGACTACATTACGCTCTCAGAAGTACAACGGCAAGTCAGAGGGATGGTCACATCATGCCATTACGCCAGGTCCCGGGGCTACCTCTCCTTAACGAACAGGACCAGGTTGTGGTGGGGCCAACCAGTCTTGTTTATGTGCCCTTCTCCACCACAGATTTATTGAACTGGAAGACGCATTATGCGTCTTATACTGAGAAGCCCCAAGAATTGACAGAATTAATTAATTTTATTTATTTATTTAACAGTATTTCTAAGCCGCCTTATCTTATTAATCAAGGTGGTAACACAGCAAACAATCGGGTAAAGTGAGAGTGTTAAACATGCAGTGAGGGTGATATTTAGTTGAGTGTGTGTTGTATTGTGTGCTAGATTGGTTTGAGCTATGTACAATGTGTGTTGTATTGTGTGCTAGAGTGGTTTGAGCTATGTACAATATGGGCTATATACAGTGATGCAAAAAACATTTTCTATACATACAGTGTTTAGGCGGTATCATGTGCTGTTATACATTCTCTGAGGTTATGTGATGTGTCCATAGTGTTCTATGAACAGCATGGTTTTTAGCTGTTTTCTAAAGTCTTTGAGGTCTGTAGTTGCCCTCAACTCGTCCGGTAGTTTGTTCCATATTGTTGGAGCAGCCATGGAGAGTGCTCTGTCTGTTGTGTCCTTGCGTGTGTGTTTGAATTCACTTGGGGTGCTGACTCGGTTGTGTGTTTGTTTTCTTCTAGGACGTGTGCTGGTGTCTGGTTGTATGAGGGTGTGCAGGCTGTTGGCTGATGTGTGCTGATTTATCTTGAATAGGTTTATGATAGTTTTGTATCTGATGCGTGCACCGATTGGGAGCCAGTGTAAGTCCTTTAAGGTAGGTGTGATGTGTTCCTGTCTTGCAGTACCGGATATTATTCGTGCTGCAGTGTTTTGTGCTAGCTGGAGTGGTTTGAGGGCTTGTTTCGGGAGTCCAAGGTATATCGGATTGCAGAAGTCCAGTAGTGGGGTTAATGTCCAGTATTATGCAAACCCATCAGCCTACCTGGTCTGACTGCCGCCAGCTCCTGTCTACCCTCTTCACTACTGAAGAACGAGCACGGATCGTGCAAGCATCCACCCGATGGTTAGAGGAAAATCCCGTGGGAGAAACAGGCCTAGATCCCCGACAAGCGGCCGCCGCAGATTTTCCAAATGACGATCCCAAGTGGGATCCAAACAGTGCAAACGGGGCGACGGCCCTCACTCGGTTCTGCCAGACCCTACTGCAAGGCCTGAAGAGAGGAGGCCAGAGGGCCATGAATATCAGAAAGGTAGCGGAAGTCATCCAGCATCCAGACGAGAGCCCAGCAGCCTTTTATGAACGCTTATCTGAAGCTTACAGACTTTATACCCCATATGATCCAGCGGCCCAGGAAAATTTGCGCATGGTAAATGCAGCCTTTGTGAGTCAGTCCCAGGGAGACATAAAACAGAAACTGCAGAAACTACAGCATGGATGAAGACTAGGCCAGACCGGGCTCCAAGTTTCCTCTAGGTCCCCAGGAGCCTATGGTCAGTTTGAAGATTGGGGACCAATATATGGACTTTATGGTGGATATGGGGGCCGAAAATTCAATAGTAGCAAAACCAGTGGCCCCTCTGTCTTCTCGATCCATCACCATTGTCGGAGCTACTGGAGCTAGGGCCACAAAGCCTTTCTTACAGAACCGCACTTGTGAACTAGGGGGACGGAAGATAACGCACCAATTCCTATACATGCCCGAATGCCCAATTCCCCTTTTGGGCCGAGATATGCTTGCTAAGCTCCAGGAGCAGATATCCTTTGTTGAAGGAGGACAGATGGAAATGAGTGTGAACTCGAAATCTGCTGGCCTGAAGGTGCTGACTGTCCCCTGGGAAAAAGAATGGCGGTTCTATAGTGCATCTCTGACCAAGGCAGCCAGTCCCCCTATGCCCATCAGAATCTCAGCTCCGCCCGAGGTATGGGCGGAGGATAATCCTCCAGGCCTAGCAAAGAATATAGCCCCTGTGCTTGTCACCCTCAAACCAGGAGTGGAACCAGTGCACGTGAGACAATGTCCTCTCCCGCGACCGGCGATTGAGGGAATTCACTGTCATTTAACAAAATTACTGAAGTACGCACTTCTCAGAGAGTGCCAATCGCCCTGGAATACCCCCCTCCTCCCAGTCAAGAAGCCTGGGACAGGTGACTACCGCCCAGTGCAGGACTTGAGACGAGTAAATAATGCAGTTGAAACCATACATCCAGTAGTACCAAACCCTTATACTCTCCTGGGACTGATCTCCGCCGAGGCTACTCACTTCACCGTCCTGGATTTGAAGGATGCCTTCTTCTGCATACGTTTAGCACCAACCAGTCAACTCCTGTTCGCGTTTGAATGGGAAGACCCTACCACAGGAAGGCGAGGCCAACTCACCTGGACTCGATAACCCCAAGGATTCAAGAACTCGCCTCCTCTCTTCAGTGCTGCCCTCAATCAGGATCTTTCCAGTTATTCTGTGACTCCAGGGAAGAGAGTCCTTCTTCAGTATGTGGATGACCTGCTAGTAGCCACCAACTCCAAAAACGAATGCATGCATGCCACCAGTGATCTCTTGCACCTCCTGAATGAAGCCGGATACAAGGTCTCAAGAGCCAAGGCGCAGTTGTGCCAAACTGAGGTTAAATATCTGGGATTCCATCTGTCCAAAGGGATCCGAAGATTGGGACCAGAGCGAAAGGAAGCGGTGTGTCGCATCCCTACCCCCACCACCAGAAAGCAGGCGAGGGCCTTCCTGGAAGCTGCAGGCTATTGTCGGATATGGATACCCAATTTTGCGCTGTTGGCAAAGCCATTGTATCAGGCCACCAAAGGAATGGAATGATCTCCCCTAGAATGGGGCCCAGAACAGGATACGGCATTCCGATCGTTGAAAGCAGCCTTGATGTCATCACCAGCCTTGGGCCTGCCAGATGTACAGAAACCATTTCGCCTCTATGTCCATGAGCCAAGTGGAAATGCTTTGGGAGTATTGACTCAATCCCTCGGATCTTGGCAGCGACCCATGGCTTATCTATCAAAACAACTGGACACTGTAGCAAAAGGATGGCCACCTTGCCTGAGAGCCGTTGCAGCTACAGCTCTCTTGGTGAGTGAAGCCGACAAGCTCACCCTGGATCAGAGTCTCCAAGTTACAGTACCACACTCTGTCCTAACTCTCATGGAACACAAAGGAAATTACTGGTTCACGAATTCACGGATGCTGAAGTACCAGAGCATGTTATGTGAAAACCCCCGAATGCAGTTGATCGTCAGTCAAGCTTTGAACCCTGCTACGCTGTTACCAATTGGTCCAGGCCCACCCGATCATGATTGCTTGGAAGTTATGGATACTGTATTCTCAAGTCACCCTGATGTCCCATTAGACGACCCTGAACGATCTTTCTTCGTGGATGGAAGTAGCCCTTGTCATCAACGTCACAATGTGATGGTTATGCAGTGGTGACCCTGGACATGGTAATAGAATCCTCAGCTTTGGCCCCGGGGACCTCAGCACAGAAAGCTGAACTGATAGCCCTCACCAGGGCACTGATAATAGGGACAGGGCTCCATTTAAATGTGTACACAGATTCTAAGTATGCCTTCACAACATTGCATGCGCATGGAGCCCTGTACAAAGAACGAGGGTTAATAACCTCGGGAGGGAAGTCCATCAAGTATGGCCCTGAGATATTGACATTGTTAGATGCTGTATGGGCCCCCAAACAAGTTGCAGTAATGCACTGCTGAGGTAATCAGGTAGGGAAAGGAGAAGTTTCATGAGGAAATAGATTTGCTGATGCTTCGGCTCGAGAAGCAGCCACCACTGGGCAAGTTCCTGCCTTTAGTACTACGGTCCAGGCAGCCATATTTCCAGTACCCCTCAGTGCATGGACTCCCCGTTACACTTCCAAAGAGTTAGACTATTATTGCCAAAAGGAAGGGGGAGTGTTATCAGAGACCGGATGGATAGTGCTACCACCGCCAGCAGGTGGTCTTCCTCCTGGCCCAACTGTGATACCTGAAACATTGGGCCCTGCCTTTGTTCGAGCTTTCCACCAAGCCACACATTATGGGAAAACTGCGATGGAGAAAGCTCTCAAACCTCATTTTTCATCTCGTTATTAGGACCCCTGACAGCCTCAGTGGCCTGCAGATGTTTAACCTGTGCAAAGAACAATGCCCGGCAGGGTCCTAACCTACCCCCAAGAGTTCAGTCAGTAGGAGTCACCCCCATGGGAAATATCCAGGTGGACTTTGCAGAAATGCCACGAGCAAATGGATACCATTACCTGTTAGTCTTGGTTTGTACATTCTCTGGGTGGGTGGCGGCTTTCCCCACCAGAACTGAGAAAGCCAGGGAAGTTACCAAAATTCTGCTCCATGAGATCATTCCCCGGTTTGGAATACCATTAATTATAGGATCAGATAATGGGCCCTCATTTGTGTCTCAAGTAACTCAGCAGTTGGCCCAGGCCCTACAGGTGCAGTGGAAGTTACACACAGCTTACAGACCCCAAAGTTCAGGAAAAGTAGAGCGAATGAATCGGACCCTAAAGTCCCAGCTGTCCAAACTCTGTCAGGAAGCTCACCTGAAGTGGCCCCAGGCTCTCCCTATAGGATACGTTCAGCCCCCACCAAGTCATTAGGAGTTTCCCCTTTTGAGGTCTTGCATGGGCGACCTCCACCCATTTTCCAAGGGATAATAGGGGATATGAGCCAAATTGGGTCCGAAATCACTAGACAAGAACTATTGGCTCTAGGTTCTGTTTTGCAGAGTCTCCATGCATGGGTACAAGATCAGCTGTCCATCAACCTGACCGAACCACTGCATCCCTATAAGCCTGGAGCTTCGGTGTGGATCAAGGAGTGGAGAAAGACACCGCTAGCACCTCACTGGAAAGGACCCTATGTCGTCATATTGTCGACCCCTACAGCAGTCAAAGTTGAGGAATTAGAACCTTGGATCCATCACAGTCGAGTAAAGCCAGCGGCGACTACCGAACTTCGTCCCTGGACTTCAACCACCAATCCAGCGTCACCATTGCGACTCACGCTGCGACGACAACCGCTGCTGTGAGAATCTACAGCCCTACTCCTGCCACCTACCGGACGCTGGCAGGTCTACGTACGGCAGAAGCTTGAGGAATCTGCAACCCTATTCCTGTCACCAACCGGAAGCTGACAGGTCTACGTACGGTGGAAGCTGTGGAAAAAGAGAACTTCAGTAAAGACTTTGCAATTTCTAGACAAACTCATTGAGACATTGTAATCATGTTGCATCTATATGTTTATATTGTACTTGCGGTAGCCCTGGGGCCCCTTGGAATGACTTTTGCCTTACCTCCCTGTGCGGCCTGTATAACTACTACCCGAATCGGGACAAAGATTACCCAAACTTTACTTTATCACTCCTACTACACCTGTACTGGTGTAACTAGCTGATGTGTGTATAATGGTACGGAGTTAAGTATCTGTACTAGAGGGAAGGTGAGAACTTGTTTTAACCCCTGACAGAACCCCTCATATCATGTTCTAGAGTTGCGATGGAACAACGAGGATGGAGCCCTCCTAAATGCCACACGACAGCTCGCAGATCCCACAAGACCAGCCCTTCTTTACTTTGATGCTTGTGATGCCATCAACAGAAATGGCTACTATAGCTGTGGGTCTGTTGACCAAGAGCGAAGTTATTACTATGATGATAAATACATGTGCCCCGAAGGAGCATACAAGTGGGGAAAATACACCGGGACACATACCTCGACTAGTTATGTCAAAGCATCTGAAGACGCCTACTTTTGCCCCAAGTGGGAGTGTGTATATTATGCCACCTGGTCTGACGGGCCTCAGGGGCAAGATAGGGATCATCGCAGAGCTAATTTAGAGAGACTACCATTGCTAGAACCCCTTAAGTGTCTAAAAGGTACTTGTAACCCCTTAAAGCTCCTTGTGCTTGACCCTAGCCAGTGGAGGCTAGGATATAGATTTGGCTTACGTATAGCGGGTAGGGGAATAGACCCTGGAACCTATGTATACATACAGCTTAACACCAAGACCCACATTTCCTCACCTTATCAAATACACCATACCTTCTACGAAGCCATGCAGACGGAGATAGAGCTTCCCCAGACTACACAGAATTTATTCATTGAACTAGCTGGAGCTGGAGCTTCTAGTCTCCACATTTCTAATTGTTTCTTCTGTGGAGGAACTAAGATGGGAGACCAATGGCCCTGGGAGGCAAGAGAATTGAACTACTCCATCCCATATAACCAGACTGCTTTGAATAAAACCGCTAGTGAATGGGTATTGGCCAACACCATTGTCGGCCGTCTCTGTTTTGTCCGCATGGGACCACAGTTCACCATACAGGTGGGACAACTGGTCTGTCTAAGCCAACAAATTTGTAATGCCACTACAAAGAGAACTTCCTGGTGGTCAGGTGTTAATGCTACTGAACCCTCCAACCCTTTAATCGCTTTCCCTCATCTTGCTAAGATATGGACTGACCTCACCTTCTCCAATACTTGGGAAGCCACTCCTGGGCTTTATTGGATTTGTGGCACTCGAGCATATGCTCGACTCCCTAATAACTGGGGAGGGGCATGTGTCTTGGGAACAATACGACCTTCTTTCTTCCTTATTCCCATCTCTCAAGAGGAGCAGTTAGGCTTCCCCATCTACAATGGTCGACAGAAGCGAAGCACTCTAAAGATAGGTCAATGGGATAAGTGGGATGGTGATGAGTGGCCCCCTGAGTGAATTATCTCATATTATGGCCCAGCCACTTGGACACAAGATTGGGACCTGGGGATACCGCACTCCTGTTTATATGCTAAATCGCATTATACGCTTACAAGCTGTTGTAGAAATTATAACTAATGAAACCAGTAAAGCACTAACTCTTTTAGCCAAGCAAAGTACCCAAATGCGTACAGCTATTTATCAGAACCGCTTAGCGCTTGATTATTTATTAGCATCTGAGGGTGGGGTGTGTGGGAAGTTTAATCTAACTAACTGTTGTTTGCAGATTGATGATCAAGGACAGGTTGTTGAAGAAATAGCTGACAATATGCGTAGGCTAGCACATGTACCGGTTCAGACTTGGAATGGACTAGACCTCAATGGATGGTCTGGAACCCTATTTTCAGGACTAGGAGGATTGAAGACTATTATGTTTGCAGTGTTAGTCATGGCAGCTATGTGTTTACTCCTTCCGTGTTTTCTGCCTCTTTGCTTACGTATGTTTGCTTTAATCATTGACAGTACCGTTGAACATAAGACAGTGGCCCGGGTACTAGCCATGTGGAGGTATCAGGCTATACCCCGAGAAGAAGCCTCAGTTTGAACTGAGTTTGATATGTGATTATTTTCTCACCCTCTTTTTATTTGGGCTGAGAATAATCCAAAGGGGGAATGTGGTAGGCTATGGCCTGTGAACTAGGCCTAGACCCCAACCCCCACCTGAGACTACTGCTGAACAGAACCAGAGTTTGAGAATCTGCTTTAAACTGCTTTTGAAAAGTTTGCATAATTCCTCTTTGCTGATGATAGAGATGTTCTTGCATTCTCTGAGCTAGAAATGGCCTTGAAGTAGAAATGTATCAATATCTAAGACTGTGCCTTTGTTAGAATAGCCTGAGATGGGGAAACAAGGAGCTAGGCCCAGAGAGGGTCCCCGATTGGACAGGTGCAAGGGGCGTTGGGACCAATAGAAAGTTTGCCTGTATCAAACTGTAAAAATTGTATATAAGGAATTTGCTCCTGTACTCCATTGCTCAGTCACTTTTGGACACGCTTCTGTCTGAGCCTGTGCACAATAAATTGGCTTGGAACCTGCAATTGACTCCTGGTTTTATTCATTGCATGCACTTCGCTGCTACACATCCAGTCTGCCCAGCAAGATGGCAAGAGCAGGCACACCTGCTGCTCTGTGCAGGCCACCCCTCCCCATGTCTTTGTTTTAGGGGTGAACCCACCGCTCCGTGTAGGACACCCCTGCATGTTGAAAAATTAGATAAGTTTATTTAGATTTTATCCTGTTGCTGTAAAGGGATCCACTGTGTCTGTCTCATGCCATTTTGAATTCTGTCACTGTATTTGGCACTATCCAGACAGTTCAGCAACAAGAGAATATAGCCCCACAAACACAAGCAAAGAAAACACAGCAGGGATGGTATGGGATTTCATACAAAACTTGTATGGCTGTGTCAGGCAGAATAAAGTAGTTTTCTGTGGCATTCCATACCATCACCGCTATGTTTCTTTAATATCCAGATACTATCAGGGCAGTCTGGGGGTGGAGCTAGGGTGCAGCAAAGAATTATCCAGATAGCAGCAGTCTTCCCCTCTGTGGCTCTCTTATCTGAACTCCCTCCAGGTATCCTGGTTTCCTGCAGCTCTCATGATCAGCAGGCTTATTCTTTCACCCCTCTCTCACCTCAGCTGGACTCTGGTCACCTCTGTAGCATCTCTCAGAGCCATACAGTTACTGCAGCTCCTCTGTTCCCACTGCTCCTAGTAACTCTTTGCTCTACCAGGCCTTCTCAATTGACTGTTGTCACCTTCTGGCGCTGTGTCTCTCTCTAGATTATTGTTCCAACTTCTTTTAGCTTTTCCATATATAGTTGCATATCTTTCTCTTTCTGTAATCTCATCTAATTTATAAATGCTAACTTTTATCCCTGACCTTTTCTGTTACTTCTTTGGAAAACCACAGTGGCCTTTTTTGTAATAAAAAGATTTGTTGCTCTTACAATATCTCCTTTCGGTTTTGCCCATTGTTTTTTTACTTCCCATATATTGCTCTATCCAACTAATGACTTCTTGAGATTCCCTCCCTGGGTGCTCATTTTAACAATGCCCCACCTTTGAATGAGCCCTCATTGGTTGCACTTGATACTGAACCACACTATCCAAAGATCACTAAATCACTAGATCTGCAACTACAACTGGAAATAGATTTACATTTGTAAGTATTTATCTTTTGCAATATATTCTAAATCTTGGGGAAAAAGGATAATCTTTGGGTTAAAGCTTATAAATCTGTGTAATTTAGAAATCAGTTTGCTGAGTCAGATCTTAATAGCATCAGAGTGCTTTTCAATTAAATCAAATCAGAGTATAGCTTAGCATAGAAAGAAAAATAAATAGTTACTGAAATAACTTTGTTTCTAGGGAGCTTTTTTATTTAAATCAAATCAGAGTACAGCTTAGCATACAAGTAGAATAAATAGTCTCAGAGTACAAACCTGTTTCTAGTGACCTTACAAAGAGGCCTTCCAGTTAGGAAGCAAAAGATCTGTGAAGTTTATTAACAAACTGAGATTAATTATTCTTGAGGTGCGCAAAGTCCATTTAACATATAAGGTATAGTTGTATTAGTATAAGTATCCCCTGCAAACCTAAGTAAGTAAACAACTTTAATATCTTTCCCTCCCTCCATCTCTGACACCCACCCACCTCTAGGATAATCGTAGCTTTACAGATGCTTAAATCTCTTAAAGGAAAGGAGGTGCCATATCACTCTCTGGTGCAACTGTTTATCCTCATCAAGCATACATTGAGGACCTGAGATTAATTAAGCTTCAGGTGAACAAAGTATATTAAATGTATTAGGTATAGTTTTATTAGTATAAGTATCCACAGCAACCCTTAGTAAGTAAAGAACTTAAATACCTAAACACAACCTTAAAACTAAGATGCAGACAGCAGTCCAGCAGCGAGATAGGGGGTTTTCCAGTCTTTTGCATTGAGTGTCACATGTATGATTTTCTTCCAGTTGGTGAGGGGTCTTACGTGGGCACTAGATGCAAGGAACTCTTTGCTCTCAGGGAAAGAGTCTGATCTCTGGTGGTTAGAGTAGCAGACATAGAAACATAGAAAAATGATGACAGAAAAAGATCACATGGCCTATCTAGTCTGTCCTTCCATATCAACAACTACAACAGTCCCCTTTTTTCCTTTAGAGATCCTCTGTGTTTCTCCCATGTTTTTTTAAATAACTTTTATTTAGCTCTTTTTGAATAACAATAATGAATATTACACAAAGCAAAAAAAAAGACAATTACAAATCCAAAAATAATATAACCCACATCAATACCCACATCAAGAGAGAGTGCATTGAAGATTAAACAAAATAAAAGGAAAATAAAGGAGTTTTAAACAACTCCACAATGGAAACAGCCTAATCTCACCACAACAAAACTCAACTAACCTCTTTCTCAGACACAAATGCTTGCAATTGAGAAACATCAGTATACACTAAAGTTTGACCCTCAAAAGTAATTATACAACAACAAGGAAATTTCAAGAAAAAGGTAGCCCCCACCGCTAACACACGAGATTTTAATGCCAGGAACTGCTTACGCCTAACCTGGGTAACTCTGCCTACATCCGGAAATACTAGAAGCTTTTGACCACAAAAGACAATTTCTCGGTGTTTAAAATAAGCCCGCAAAACAGACAATTTACCAGATTCAGACCCAAAGGTCACCACCAAAGTGGCACGTTTGGGAATATTGTCAACAGAATCCTGCAAAAAAGCTATAAGATCCTGTCTAACCGAGAGATCTACTAAAGGATCCTGGTCATTACCCACAGGAGAAGAACGAACAGGTAAATAATACATATGAAGAATATCTAACTCTCCTTGTAGCTTAAGGACCTCAGTACAGTATTTTCTCAACAAAACATCCAAAGATAACAGATGTGTAATCGGAAAATTCAAAAAACGCAAGTTTCTGGCCCGGGACTGATTTTCAAGAACCTCCAGTCGATATGAAAGAGAGAGAGAATCACGCAAAAGAGCTACCTCATTATCTGTACGAGACTGGAGCGAAAGATCAGTCTTGGCCACAAACTTGGAAAAAACAGCTAACTGTTGATCAGTATGCTGCAGTTTATCAACCACAGCATGCGTAAATTGACAAAGAGAAGATACTGTAGTGGTCAAATGTGCATCAATATTAGTTATAGCAGACCAAATATCCTTAAGAGTCACTTCCCCATTCGATGGGGCAAGAGGCATACCCTCACAGCATTTTGGAGAGACAGGGTGTGGTATTGGGGGAGCCACACCAAGGGACAAATCCAATGGCGTCGAAGAGAAATGAGGCGAAGGGAGTTGTGGTGGTGTCCGCGAATGACAGCTTAACGAAGCCCCTTCCGGAGACGATAGAGCGGGAGGCAGGGAAGCCAGGTGCCTATCCATGGGGCCCACAGTCTTACCTCCTGATGTTTTAACTTCAGACTTGGCAGTTGACTTGGCTTTCCGCTTCCCCATGGCAATTACAGCACCAAAACTTCACGGCTCCTCAGATGCACCGAAGGGGCACCAAAGGGGCGTATCCTGCCCCTTGAACCACGCCCCTTATACCACGCCACGCGAGCCGCGGCACGCGGCTGGGTGTAGGAGCTGCCGGATTAAGTAGAGGCAGGGGGAGGGGGGTCCTTCACAGCCAGGACTGCTCTCCTTGTGCCTGCCCGAGTGATAGAAGGTCCAGGCACCTGCAAACCGCTCCTGCGGCAGGAAAAACTTGAGCCGCTTCTGTTCCCCAGTCAAACACTCTCCACAATCACCTGGAGCTGCCAGATTAAGTAGAGGCAGAGGGAGGGGGGGTCCTCCACAGCCGGGACTGCTCTCCTTGTGCCTGCCCGAGTGATAGAAAGTCCAGGCACCTGCAAACCGCTCCCGCGGCAGGAAAAACTCGAGCCTCTTCTGTTCCCCAGTCAAACACTCTCCACAATCACCTGGAGCTGCCGGATTAAGTAGAGGCAGGGGGAGGAGGGGGTCCTCCACAGCCGGGACTGCTCTCCTTGTGCCTGCCCAAGTGATAGAAAGTCCAGGCACCTGCAAACCGCTCCCGCGGCAGGAAAAACTCGAGCCGCTTCTGTTCCCCAGTCAAACACTCTCCTCAATCACCTGTAGCTGCCGGATTAAGTAGAGGCAGGGGGAGGGGGGGGGTCCTCCACAGCCGGGACTGCTCTCCTTGTGCCTGCCCGAGTGATAGAAAGTCCAGGCACCTGCAAACTGCTCCCACCGCAGGAAAAACTCGAGCCGCTTCTGTTCCCCAGTCAAACACTCTCCACAATCACCTGGAGCTGCCGGATTAAGTAGAGGCAGTGGGAGGGGGGGGGGGGGGGCCTTCACTCTCCCATGTTTTTTTAATTCAGATGCTGTCCTCATCTCTACCACCTCCACTGGGAGACTATTTTACAGATCCACCACTCTTTCCGTAAAAATATATTGCCGCATATCACTCCTGAATCTATCCCCTTTCACCCTCATACCATGTCCTCTCATAGCAGAGCTTGCTTTCAATCGAAAGAGGCTCTCCCCCTGTGCATTTATGTCACGAAGGTATTTAAACGTCTCAATCATATCACCTCTATCCCGCCTTTCCTCTAAGGTGTACATATTAAGATCCTTAAGTCTGTCCTCATATGCTTTATAATGAAGACCACTAACTATTTTAGTAACCACCCTCTGTACTGACTCCATCCTGTTTATATCCTTTTATTTTATATATATATTTTTATTAGATGTGTAACAAGCATAACAATCAATCAACTTGTGTTACATTACATATCACCCCTTCGACCTCATCCATTCCATAGTCCATATACTTCCTTAAACCTTGTTTCTATTGAGTCTTCCTTGTCCTCCTCTTCGTCGTGGCGGACTTGGGACTTTGTGTGAACCATACCCTCTCCGGCCCCTACTCCAATTGCCTCCAGTCCCTTCATTTACAATGCTCCCCAATATACCTTAACACTCAATCCAGTATGCCAACATAACATATCATAACAAGTGATGATATATAACACAGTTAAAAGACCTCCTTCCTTATCATACATAACATTATATACCTGATCCCCCTCCCCTCCCCCCCACCCTGCTGCTGCTGCGCTCCCAACCAGTCCCCTTCTGCCTCCCTACCACTCTATCCTCCTCTTCATCTTCTTCCGCTTGACACCCTCCCTCTGTTCTTCCTTCCTTCAATTTCTACTATGACCCCAGGAACAATGCAATATAAGGTGTCAATATCTTTTCTACTTTCCACTACTTACCTTGTAATTTATAGGTAATGCTGTCAAATTTATATGCTTCTCCCACCTTAAGTCTCCAATTGCCCACAGTTGGACCTGTAGTACTCTTCCACCTCCAAGCCAGTGGCACTCTTGCTGCTAACAACATTTTATGACGGAGCTCTGTTTTATATTTATTTCTTCCCTCCCCCTCCCATTTTCCCTGATAGCCCAAAAGAACCATCAGTTGGTCAAGTAAGACTACCTCCCCCACCATCGCACTGATCTCAGCAAGCACCTCTATCCAGTAGCTCTGAGTCCGCTGATACTCCCACCATAAATGATAAAATGCACCTAAACTCCCGCAGCCCCTCCAACATCAACCACTACCCTGACCCCTTGCTCTATCCAGTTGTAGTGGGGTGAGGTAGGCTCTGTGTACTAACTGCAATTGAGTTTGGTGCCAGGAGGTTACTAATAACCATCTATTGACCCCTTCATGAATATGTTTCCACTCCCTGTCTTCCAGCGGCCACTTACTCCATTTATGCCAGCCTGCTATATGAAATGGGGCGTGCTCTTTCTGGTCCTGTCCTCTAAGCTTTTATAAACCTGGGACATTAGCACCTTCTCTGCTCTTTTCAGGAATAACTGCCTTTCTAGGCCTGACAGTGTTCAATGCTTTATTTTCCCCAGACCCTTTGTCAGCAAAAAATGCCGAGCCTGAAGATACTGAAAAAAAGGGACTCTTTCCCCCGTTTATTCTCCAGCACACTCATTGCCATACATCCCCCTGGAGCTACCCATGCCTCCAATTGCCCCATTCCCTTATTTTCCACTAATTCCACAAATTGCTTGAAACTAGGGGTAGGAAAAGGGTAAAAATCACGAAGCCAAGACCACCTTGCTAACCCCTGTGGCAGCCAACCCTCCCTAACACTTACTCTCACGAGCTTAATCAAGGGTCGCAGAAAGGAATGCTCTTTCCACCCCTCTGCATCCTGACCACCCTCCCCAATCCCATCTTCCTGCATCTTCTCCCCCTCAATTCATTCAAAAATCGAGTGGAGTCTCAGTATAAGCTTTTCCATCCCCAGCCAATACACTCCTTCCACCGGACCACAGTACCTCCGCAATGCTTTAAGCACCATAGCTTTATAGTATCTGCGTAAGTCAGGAAAATTTATACCCCCTTCATCCTTGCCATGGATCAAATGACGTACTCCTATTCTGCTCCCCTTTCCACCCCAAATGAATTTGATTAATCTTTTTTCTCACCTGAGTAATTGGGCTTGTGGTATTACTATAGGTAATTGCCCCAACACAAACAGGAACCGGGGAACGATGTTCATCTTGAGGGTCTCTATTCTCCCTAGCCAACTCAAACATGGAGTGGAGTGGAGGAGTGGCCTAGTGGTTGGGGCAAGGTACTTCAGGCCAGAAGGTCAGGGGTTCAAATCCCACTAGAGGACAGCAACCTTGGGCCGGAAGGACTGGGGTTTCTAGTCCCACAGGTGCTCCTTGTGGTCTTGGGCAAGGCACTTAACCCTCCATAGCCCATGTTCCCAGTAAAATAGTTATCTCCAAGTTATAATGCCCTGTTCAATGTAAAACCTGACAGTTTGTCGTTATGGTCGTTGTTGTTATGATGTAAACCGCGCTGATTCTAAATAGCGCGGTATATAAGAAACTGTAATAAATAAATAAATAAATAAATAAATAAAATTTCAGTTTGTTCAAGGTAAACTGCACTGATGCAGAATAGCACAGTATATAAGAGAATGTAATAAATAAATAAATGTAACTCCTTCCACCTTGTCAGGTCCAACTCTATTCCCTGCACCAGTGCTGCAAAATTTAATTTATAGAGTTCAGCAGGATTTGACAACAGATATACCCTCAAGTACTTTATCTTTCCCTTTGCCCATCGGAACGAAAAATTTATTATCTCATTTTGCCCTAATCCACCTAAGTTCATGGCTTCTGTTTTCTCCAAGTTGACGCGAAACCCTGACAAACCTGAAAAGACATCTATTTCTTCTATTAGATTTGGGAGAGATTCCTCCGGTCTCGTCATAAACACTAATGTATCATCCGCATACAGCAGTATTTTGTATTCCTCCCTGCCTACCTGAACCGGCCTGATTTTTGGGTTTTGGCAAATACGCTCAGCGAAAGCCTCAATCATCACAGCAAAGAGCAACAGCGAGAGTGGACAAACCTGCCTCGTGCCTTGAGATATAGAAAAAACATCTGAACTTTCCCCATTAACCAATATTCTGGCTTTGGGTTTCTCATACAAAGCTCTTACCCCCTGCGTAAAACCTTTGCCTATATTCATCCTCTCCACCATTGCAAAAAGAAACCACCACTCCACTCTATCAAATGCTTTCTCTGCATCTAGTGACACACAAATCACCGGCTCTCGCCTAACTTTGATCAGATGGAGCAGGCTGACAGCTCTCCTTACATTATCCGCTATAGCCTGCCCTTTAATAAAACCAGTCTGGTCTGGGTGTATTAGGCGTGGTAATATGAGCTCCAACCTGCAGGCCAATATTTTCGCAAAGAGCTTGGCATCCTCATTTATTAAAGCTATGGGTTTATAGCTTCCACACTCCTCTTTAGGCTTCCCTTCTTTATGAAGCACAATGATATTGGCAAGGGACATGGATGCTGGAAGGGAGTGTCCCGTCAGCGCATTCGAATATACCCGGGTCAGCAAAGGAGCGACTTCGTCTCACATCAGGTGATAGAATTCCGCTGGATATCCGTCCTCCCCAACAGCCTTATTTTTGGGCAGTGATTTAATGGCCAACTTTACTTCCACTACCGCAATCGGGCAGCCTAGCTCCTCTGCCTCTTCATCCCCCAATCTAGGGACTGACAGGGTACTCAGATAATCTCTTATCCCCCTATAATCACCACTGGACTCTGATGCATATAGGGCCTAATAAAAATTCTTAAATTTCCTACTGATTCCTGCCCCTGTACAGATCCGCTGCTCCCCTTTTGACTTAATTTCCCCTACCAAACGTTCTGCCCTCTGCCTCCTAAGCTGCCCTCTGCCCCTGCTGCTGGTAGCTCCTTTTGGTCCTAAGGAGCAAATTCACTATCTGATCTGTTTCCAAGGCCTGCAATTTTGTCTGGGCTACCCCAAATTCCTTTGCCACTTTATGTGATCCCGTCCTTATGTGCTCTTGTTGTAGTTGTTCTATATACGCTACTAATTGTTTATATTTCCTTTCTTTTTCCTTACACTTCCTGGCAGCAATCTGTATTAGGGAGCCATAAATGACTGCTTTTCCCATGTCCCACAGAATTCCCTCCTCCACCTCCCCATTATCATTCTTTTCAAGATAGTCCCTCCAATCCTCTTTAATCCTGTGGAGCACTTCCTCCTGCTGCAAAAGAGGCACATACAACCTCCACGGGCTTCGTTTCCCCCTTTCTTGCTGCCCTTTTGGAACCCATCATGTTTCCACCATTCCGTGGTCTGCCAATTCTATTGAGTGGATAATTGTCTCCCCAAACCTCCCCGTTTGTCCCCTGCATGTAAAAAGATAATCTATTCAGGAATAAGTATTACTACTGTAGCAGCAGAGTGCAGACAAACCAATAATACCAGGAGTCTGTTCAGAAGGTCCAAATCATTTATTTGTGCACAAGACTCAAGCAAAGTCAAATTCAAAATGGCTGAGCGATGTTCTCTGGCAATACAACAACTTTTATAGATTTTTACTCCATTCTAGGTATAGAAAAACATTTCATTGGTCCTGGTAACCTCCCGTACCTCCCGTACCTTCTCTATTGGTCCCGGTACTGATATGATTATCCAATTGTGTTCTTGGAGTGGGCTCAGCACCTGCTCACCCCCCTTCTAGTCCCAATTACAATGGTCAGTTCACCAACTTGTTACTTTCCTACTTCAAGGCCATTGGGCTAGTTAATACGTGCAGGGAAGCAGGGCTCTGTAACCTTTCTGTCAGCAGTTTTAATTAAATCCCTTACAGCTGTACTTTTCTTATCAGTGACTTTTAAACATATTTTTCTGTATTTTTCCAGGTTTCAATTCTACTTGTCTAAGCTAATTCAATACTTTACTGAGTTCTAATTCTACAATAGCAGCATGTTGGGGGATGTGCAATTCCTATGGGCCTCTTCACAGGCTTCATTTACAGGTCAAGCTAGTTAAGCCTGTCTGATTAGTTCAATTAGCATGGAGCATAGGCCTTCGCCTACCACATTCGTCCCTTTGATTATTCTCACCCGCAAGTGAGAAAGGGTGAGAAGCAAATCACATAATACTAAATAAAGGTATCACTCTGTGGTATAGGGTAGTAGTTTCACATAGCTGGTAGCTTTGTAGCTGCCTTACGCTCTACAGTGTCATTAATAACTGAAGTTATCATTTGCAAGCAAAATGGCAAGAAACAAGGGAGCAACAAGCAGATAGTCAGAGTCCATAGTTTGGCAAGAGTGGGAAAAAGAACTAAAAGAATTAGAAGGTTCAAGAGCATTTATGCCGGACCACCAAGATGTCTTCTTTGTTGTGCTGTTGTAAAACCTCTGATTTAGACAGTCCAGCTGTCCGATCTTCATAGCAAATTGTGGTCCGGTGCGAACAAAACACAAACTGTCAACAATGGGGTGGGCCAATACCCACTCACTAGTAGTATTATGTAAATCAGTCTGATCATAGGGGATGGAATAATTCAGTTCTTGAGAACAAACAGTCATAAATGTGGAGACTAGATGCTACTGCTTCGGCAAGTTCAAGAAACAAGTTCTGGGAGGCATGAAGAACCTTTAGCCCAGTTCGCGTGGTACTTATACAGGCTGCACAGGGTGGTAAAGCAAAAGTCATTTCAAAGCATTCCAAGGCTGCTGCCAAAATAAAGCAATAATAAGAATTCAAAATGGGCATAGTCTCTGGAAAATTGGTGGAACTGTTGGCATCCACAATAGATAACAAATGTAGAGTTGATTGTAGATCCTCAAGCTTCTGCCGTACGTAGACCTACCAGCTTTGTGGCAGGAGTAGGGCTGTAGATCCCAAAGTATCACTGTCCTCTGGGATGTCTCAGGTTCTTGAAATATCATAGTACAGTCTCTCAGGCTATTATTGCCTTGAGGAGATCAGAGTATTTGAACACAGTTTCTTAGAAGACTCAATTTCGTAACACAACACAGTCTATTTCTGATGATTGCAGCTTACTGAAGTTGGAATTGACAGGATGACAACATAGGGTTTCTTCCAATGCAGGGCTAACGGTATTCTTCTCCACTCTTTGATCCACACCGAGACTCCAGGCTTGAAAGGATGCAGGGGTTCAGGCAAATTGATGGGTGATCGATTTTGTACCCAGGTATGAAGACTCTGCAAAATAGAACTTGAAACCAATAGTTCATGTCTAATAATTTCAGATCTTATCTGTCTCACATCTCCTTTTATTCCCTATAAATAGGCTACAAATTCTCAACCTGGAGCCACTTCAGGTAAACCTCTTGGCAAAGTTTAGACAACTGAGATTTCAAGGTTCTATTCATACATTCTACTTTTCCTAAAATTTTGAAATCTGTAGGCAGTATGTATCTGATAATATCAAAATCTCGGGGCCATACTTAATGGACTTGCTTCCTAAGGTTATCCACCCTCATTATTTGTACGGGGTCCCATGTGTATGCAAGGTTGTAAGGGCATACTTGGAATCTGGGTACACATTTAGACAGAGCCCTTTTCCTATTGTTAGTGCTCTAGTGAGGGCTATCGGTTCAGCTTTCTGTGGTCAAGTTTCTGGGGCCAGGACTGAGGACTCAACTACCAAATCAGGGGTCTCCACTGCATATCTAGCACAACAATGTCCATTGATGATGAAACTGCCTTCAGCCACAAAGAAAGTCTGTTCAGGGTTCTCCAAAGGAACATCAGTCAAATCCAGGCGGCTTGAGAATACAGTGTCCATAATTTCTAAACAGTCATGATCAGGGGATCAAGACCAACTGATAACAACATAGCAGGATTGAAAGCTTGACTGACCCTTCAGTTGTATCTGGGGTTTTCACGCAACATCCTCTGATACTTCAACATTCGTAGATTTGTTAGCTAATAGTTTCCTTTGTGTTTCATATTGGTTAGAACAGAGTATGGTACAGTAACTTGAAGATTCTGTCTCAAAGTGATCTTGTTAGTTTTGCTCACTAGGAAGGCTGTAGCTGTAACAGCTTCTCAAATAAGGTCCAAGAGATTGAGTCAACACTCCTAGAACATTTCCTTGTGACTCATGAACATAGAGACTGAAAGGTTTTCTGGACATCTGGTAGACCCAGAATTGGTGACAACATCAGAGTGTTTTTTTCAAAGATCAAAAGGCTGCATCCTGTTCAAGTCCCCATTCTAATGGAGACTTTTCCATTCCTTTGATAGCTTGATACAATGGTTTTGCTAGCAGCGCAAAATTGGGGATCCATATACCACATACTTTGTGGCACCCAAGAAGGCTCTCACTTGCCTCCTGGTGGTTGGAGTAGGAATACTGCATACAGCTGCTTTGCGTTCTGGTAAGGGTCCCAGGCGTCGAATTCCGCTGGACAATTGGAATCCTAGGTATTTTACTTGTTTGGCATAATTGCACCTTAGCTCTTGAGACTTTGTATCCAGCCTCATTAAAAAGGTGCAAGAGTTCACTGGTGGCTTGTAGACATTCACTTTCTGAGTTGGTGGCAATGAGCAAGTTGTCCACATACTAGAGAAGAACCCTTTCTCCTGGGTTCACATAGTAGCTGGAAAGATCTTGATTCAGGGTAGCACTGAAGAGAGTAGGTGAATTCTTGAATCTTGAGGTAATCTTGTCCAGGTGAGTTGGCCCCGCCTTCCTGTAGTGGGGTCTTGGGCTAAGCGTATGCAGAAAAAGGCATCTTTTAAGTCCAGAATGGTGAAATGTGTGCAGCGTCAGCAGGGATCAGTCTCAAGAGAATATAAGGATTTTGGTACCACTGGGTGTATAGTTTCTGCTGCATCATTCATTCTTCTTAGATCCTGCACTGGGCGGTAATCACCTGTCCCAGGCTTCTTAACAGGAAGAAGGGGAGTGTTCCAAGGTGACTAACATTCCTTTGAAAAGTCCATACTTCAGCAGTTTCATTAAATGGCAGTGGATTCCTGCAATGGCTGGTCAGGGAAGAGGATACTGCTTCACATGCACTGGTTCCGCTTCTGGCTTGAGGGTGACAATCTATTTATAATACATTTCACCCATATAATTCTAAACCATCCAATAAATTTTTCTCATTCATTGATTGGTGGCTTCTTATGGTCTCAGAAAAACGGCAAGTTTTTTTATATACTTTTGCAAGCAACTTGCTGTCACACTTCTTATTGGGTCAATGACTTACACCCAAATTAGTGCACGTTTAACATCAATGACCACAGCCACTTTTTTTCTTTTAATAACATAATATTGCTTAATAAACTTTTTTTGTTTTTTTCTTTGGCGGGTTGACTCTTATCATACCCTTATATTCTTAAAAACTGCATTTGCCATTCTACTTAACTTATGTAGAATCGCATCAGCCCATGTCCCATTCTTTTCTTTGCAACCGCGAATGATTCTTACTAAACACTGTGCTTGGTTTTATTCTGTCTATGACTCTGCAATCAAGTACTCCCTCCTCCCCTCCTGGGGTGGAGTCAAGATACAGGCATTCACTTCTCTAATGTCCTTCTTCTCTGCAACAGTTTTTTTCCTTCCTCTGCTCCTTCAATCAGGATAACCTCCTCCACATCATTCAACTAAAGCATCAGCAAGAAGATCTGTTTTCTTCTCCATCTTTACTTTCTCTATCACATTCAACAATTCACATATTTTCTGATCAACTTTCATTAAAAGGGGGTTTAGTAAGAATCATTCGCGGTTGCAAAGAAAAGAATGGGACATGGGCTGATGCGATTCTACATAAGTTAAGTAGAATGGCAAATGCAGTTTTTAAGAATATAAGGGTATGATAAGAGTCAACCCGCCAAAGAAAAAAACAAAAAAAGTTTATTAAGCAATATTATGTTATTAAAAGAAAAAAAGTGGCTGTGGTCATTGATGTTAAACGTGCACTAATTTGGGTGTAAGTCATTGACCCAATAAGAAGTGTGACAGCAAGTTGCTTGCAAAAGTATATAAAAAAACTTGCCGTTTTTCTGAGACCATAAGAAGCCACCAATCAATGAATGAGAAAAATTTATTGGATGGTTTAGAATTATATGGGTGAAATGTATTATAAATAGATTATCTAGTAATTCACTCTAAAGAAGTCCTATATTGGTTTGTTTGAGGGTGACAATGACAGGGGCTATGTTCTTTGCTAGGCCAGGTGCATTATCTTTTGCCCATACTCCAGGTGGGGCTATAAGGTTGGTAGGTATACAGGAACTAGCTGGCTTGATTGGAGATGCACTATAGAACTGCTACTCTTCTTCTCGGGGAACAGTCAGCACCATCAATCCAGCAGGCTCTGGGTTCACAGTCATTTGCATTTCTCTCTCTTCAGCAAAGGATATCTGTGCCTGAAGCTTTGCAAGCAGATCTCGGCTCCAAAAAGTGGAATAGGGCACTCAGGCATATGCAGGAACTGGTGCATTATTTTCTGTCCCCCTTGTTCACTCATGCCGTTCTGCAAAAAAGGCTTTGTGGCCTTAGCCCCAGTAGCTCTGATAATGGTGATGCATCGAGAAAAACACAGGGGCTATTGGCTTTAGTATTCTGCTCCTGTATCCCCCATAAAAGTCCATATATTGGTCCCCTATTCTTCAGACTGACTCCTGGGGACCCAGGGAAACTGGAGAGTCCGGTCTGGCCTAGTCTTCATCCATGCTGTAGCCCTCTCAGGCTGCCACTTACTCTATAGCTGCTTCACTCTCGTGCTGAAACACTGTGCTTGGTTTTATTCTGTCTATGACTCTGCAATCAAGTACTCCCTCCTCCCCTCCTGGGGTGGAGTCAAGATACAGGCATTCACTTCTCTAATGTCCTTCTTCTCTGCAACAGTTTTTTTCCTTCCTCTGCTCCTTCAATCAGGATAACCTCCTCCACATCATTCAACTAAAGCATCAGCAAGAAGATCTGTTTTCTTCTCCATCTTTACTTTCTCTATCACATTCAACAATTCACATATTTTCTGATCAACTTTCATTAACTATCATGCCCGCAAATCCATCCAGTTTTCTGTAATTTCTGTCTTATCTCTCTGGGACTGACTGACAAAAAAAAATGCAAATTCTCTTGGGCTGCTGGGTATAGTGAGGGCTGCCTGCATTATTTGGATTCTGAATAATACTGTTTATTAATTCAATTAAATCCTAAAGCTTTCAGTTCAGTAAATCAGTGGCAAGGAAAAACAAAACAAAACACCTAAACAAGTCTGGTCAGCTGACTGGCTGGCAAACTACTTGGGAATCTGCAGGGAGGAGTCCCCCCCCTCTCCCTAGGCCCACACTGTTTCTCCTAGCAACGCTCTATCCGGGAAAGGTTTTTTTTTAAATTTTATGTTCTACTTCTCTGCTGTGGGCACATTAGTTCACGCCTACCGGGGGGTGACATCATCGGTGGACTGGGCTCCATCCCCCCCTTAAGCACTCTGAACGGAGCTACTTACAGAGAGAGAAACTGATGGGACAGGATATCTAGAGATTCTGGGGCAAAATATGGTGAACTAAGGAAATATGGAGCAACTAGCGGAAACCACTCCCTTTCACATAGCATTCCTAATTGGGACAGAGACATTTGATTACCATAGTCTTCAGTAAATCCCTTACTGAAATTCTTGATCATACTTGAAAAGACACTTATTAAAAAATCTTATTACCGTAAACATAGATTAAGCACAGACATGCAATTTAGATACAGTTCTTAAAATATCTTATAGAGAGAACTATAGCTATCTGTTACGTATATTCAAGAGACATGAAACGGATACTTTTCCATAGCTGTGGTGGATATCTAAAATGCATATACACCCTCTTTTTGTTTTGTTTTGTTTTTTAACAATAAATATGTCTTCTATCAGGTGCTTGCCACAGTAAATCAGGAAATAACGTCTTGGAATTTTTTAAAAAAAAACAAAGTACCCCTTTTCCTCTAGACACGGACACACAAAATTCAAATACAGAAAACCAAATGAATTTATCTTGAATTGTAAAGGTCGTCATTAGTCACTAGTACAGATTTCAAAGATAAAATCCTAACACAATTTTCTTATTCACTCAGAATTTAAACCATTCATTCTCAGGTTGCAATCTGGTACACTTCCAACCCAGAAGGCTGCACCGTCCCCCAAGGTTCTTAACCTCTATTTTTGAGGGTCAAAGGAAAAACACTTTATTTTCTCTCTCTTGTCTGTGTCCGTTAGTTTTTGAAACAACAGATATACTTCCTTTATTTTAAACAAGCAAGAGACTGCTCAATCGGGAACGGCTGTCTCATTTTTCCTGTCTCATTCTTCCTGCTTGCTGGGAAACAACTTAACTGTTCACACACACACACACACACAGAGACATGCCAGCAGAAAAAAAAAATAAACACTTTCCTAAACAATTAACATAGAAATACACCCTTATACATAATACTTTATAAGGTATTCGCTATAATATATAAGATCCCCTCTTATTCAACAAGCATATTCAATCAAAACCAGATATAGCAGAAACAAAATTTCAATCATTTTTTTAAGTTGCAAGCTGGCTTAAGATGCTTCATTGTCCTGTAGATCAAAGGAAAAAACAAAAGCAGTTTCCTGAATTTTTCTATCAGTTCCTATTTAAACCATTACTAAAGATTTGTTCTCACTTGGTCGCCCAAGTACAGGAATTCGAATAAGAACTTAACCCTTTCCAGGCTAAGCCCCAAAACTATCGGGACCCACAATCCTGACTAAACATTCTTATTAAATGATATATAATACATGACCATAGCAGAAGGAACATCACTATTAAAACAAAGTGAATAAGAACAGGTATAATTGTCCTAAAATAAGCTCTAATTCGTCCAGCAGCAGAACGTTGAAAACATGCCATCATAGGGTTAAAAAGGCATCTCTGCTCAGACACGCCCCTTGTCAGTCTCACACTTACTGTAGGAAAAGCTCTGACTGAGTGAGACATGGTCTTGATTTTTCAGTGAGTCAAGCGGTAAATTGTCATAAATTACCCAACTGAATATAATCTTACATTATACTAGAAGGGAAACTCATGGTTTCAACAAAAAACAAAAACACACAGAACGACAAACATGCTAGCAACGTATCTCAGAATGCATTCATTTCTATCTATTCTGACTAGTCTCATGCAAGTTCCAAATGCTAGAAGACGGGGGTTTCACCCTACTTTACTTACGCAGGAGTAGTCGGCCCGCCTTTGAGAGGTGATCAAGCTCTCTTACCAAGTTCCAAGTTCAAGCAAGATTCAAATGGCCATGCAAGATTCAAGTGGCAGTACTGCTCTTTCTTATCTGTCTAAACACATGCTAAAATCAAAACTCTACTCACCGGATCCGGTCCTCAAAGTTCCCAAGCAAGCGCATGAGTTGGACCTTGGACTCCCCTCACTCGGGTTCGAGGTGTTGGCTCCAGCCGGGTCCGGCACCCTCCGAGGCCTGGCCAGCTCCCTCCGATGCAAGGGACCGGCGGCGCCAAGGAGCGAGCCCACGTCGGAAGGGCGCGATCCCGGCAGGACCCAAACCTGTAGAGGCGGAAAGTCGTGGTATATTGCCCTGTATACCCTCTATTACCACACCTTCCCGGTCCAACGCACCAAGAATATGTAGCAGCAGAGTGCAGACAAACCAATAATACCAGGAGTCTGTTCAGAAGGTCCAAATCATTTATTTGTGCACAAGACTCAAGCAAAGTCAAATTCAAAATGGCTGAGCGATGTTCTCTGGCAATACAACAACTTTTATAGATTTTTACTCCATTCTAGGTATAGAAAAACATTTCATTGGTCCCGGTAACCTCCCGTAACTCCCGTACCTTCTCTATTGGTCCCGGTACTGATATGATTATCCAATTGTGTTCTTGGAGTGGGCTCAGCACCTGCTTACCCCCCTTCTAGTCCCAATTACAATGGTCAGTTCACCAACTTGTTACTTTCCTACTTCAAGGCCATTGGGCTAGTTAATACGTGCAGGGAAGCAGGGCTCTGTAACCTTTCTGTCAGCAGTTTTAATTAAATCCCTTACAGCTGTACTTTTCTTATCAGTGACTTTTAAACATATTTTTCTGTATTTTTCCAGGTTTCAATTCTACTTGTCTAAGCTAATTCAATACTTTACTGAGTTCTAATTCTACAATAGCAGCATGTTGGGGGATGTGCAATTCCTATGGGCCTCTTCACAGGCTTCATTTACAGGTCAAGCTAGTTAAGCCTGTCTGATTAGTTCAATTAGCATGGAGCATAGGCCTTCGCCTACCACACTACTGGGCGAATTACAGGTATATTCTCTACTGTTCCCATTGTGAACACGCCACAAATCAATTAACTCCCATGCTTGTATTATTTTCCTTAGGGCCTTACCGTCCCCTTCATACATTTTCTTATTATAGTTTGTTCTATCCATGGCCCCTATGACTCCATTCATGTCCCCTCCTACCACTTAAATCCCCTTTTTCTATCTTTTGAAATTCCACTAGCCATTCTGCATAAAAAGAGCCTTTCGGTCCATTTGGGGCATAACAATTAAGGATTGAGAGCTCCGCACTCTCCACTCTCCCTGTGATCCAAACCACCCTACCCTGTGTGTCTTTTCCCGAACTAGTCAACACAAAGGGAACCTGCTTTTGAATTAGTATCGCCACACCCCTTTTTGTACACCTTAGAGGAAAGGCGGGATAGAGGTGATATGATTGAGATGTTTAAATACCTCCGTGGCATAAATGTTCAGGGAGAGAGCCTCTTTCAATTGAAAGCAAGTTCTGCTACGAGGGGACATGGGATGAGGGTGAAGGGAGATAGATTCAGGCGTGATATGCGGAAATATTTCTTTACGGAAAGAGTAGTGGATCCGTGGAATAGTCTCCCAGTGGAGGTGGTAGAGATGAGGACAGTAACTGAATTCAAAAAAGCATGGGACAAACACAGAGGATCTCTAAAGGTAAAAAGGGGACTGTTGTAGTTGTTGATATGGAAGAACAGACTAGATAGGCCATGTGGTCTTTTTATGTCATCATATTTCTATGTTTCTATGTTTTTTTGAATTGTAAGCTGACCAGTATAAGCAATCATATCCCTTAGATTTTAGCTTCTCGTGCTCATAGTCTGTTAGGTGCCTGCCCCTTTGTTCGCTCTGGGCAAGGAGGCCCGCCAACCACTTTTCCACGGCCTCCGGTGTAACTAAAAACTTCTGGACTCCATTTGCCACAAAGGTGAGTTTAGAAGGGTACCATATTGTTGCCTCTATGCCCCGTTGCCCTAGCTTTACCATGCACTGTAGCAGATATTTGCGGTGCTTTACAGTCTCCGTGGCCAAGTCAGGGTAGACGGCACCCACCAGCCCTTATACTCCATATAACCTGTTTTCCATGCTTCTTGTATGATGTGCTCTCTTTCTGGGAAGCAGAGCAACTTCACTATAAAGCCTCACGGTTTCTTTTCTCTGTCAGACCTCGGGTGCAGTTCTCAATGCGCTCACTCTAGCTCGAATCCTCTCTCTGCCTGGCCGTCTGGGAAACAGTCTTTCAGCATGGTGCCCACAAACCCCATAGGGTCTGCTCCTTCTGCCCCCTCCGGTATTCCAATCTCCGATCCCTGTTTTCCTGATCTTCCAGCTTTTCCCCCAGTCAGAGCACTGATTTCTGCAAGCATGTCAGTTCCCCTCCAAATCTATGTGTTCGTCCTCCACCGTTTCAAGTCTGGTCTCGGCCTCGTCTAACCGGGCCCCCATAGCGCCAAATTTCACATCAGTTTTGGCAATCACTGAGTCCATTATCTCCTTCTTAGCAGTCCTAATCTCATCAACACTAAGGAGAGTCCTGAATCTGTTTCTAAACCATTATCCGCCAACGTGCTCTCCGCATTAGCGCCATGCAGCGGCACGCTTTCCGGTGTCTCTCCCGCCATTGACTCACCTGGGCAGGTTTCCTCTTAATACTTTACAAATCTCTTATTGTCACCACTGGCTTTAATTTTGCAGGTTTGGGCATCACCGTTGAAATTGTTCAAACTCCCAGCAGCAATAAAATTCAAGAGAGTGGGTTTATTTTGGCGATTTCTGTGGGGCGGGGGGGGGGGGGAGAGCAGTACTCAGGCATGTCCACTCAATTCACCTGCCATAACCGGAAGCCCTGTTTATATCCTTTTGAAGATGCGGTCTCCAGAATTACACACAATACTGCAAATGAGGTCGCACCAAAGACTTATACAGAGGCACTATCGCCTCCTTTTTTCTGTTAGCCATTCCTCTCCCTATGCACCCAAGCATCCTTCTAGCTTTTGCTGTCACCTTTTCTACCTGCTTAGCTATTTTAAGATCATAAGACACAACCTAAGTCCCGCTCTCTTTAGTGGACAAAAGTACTTCACCCCCTAAATTATATTGCTCCCTTAGATTGCTACAGCCAAAATGCATGACCTTACATTTTTTAATATTAAATCCCAGCTGCCAAATTCTAAACCATTCTTCAAGCTTAGCTAGATCTCTCCTCATGTTATCTACACCTTCCTGGGTGTCTAATTATCTGCAAAGAGGCAAACCTTACCCAACAGTTAAAAAGAATCGGACCAAGGACAGATACCTGGGGCACACCACTGGTAACTTCCTTCTCCTCAGAGTGAGCTCCATTTACCTGTACACTTTGTCGCCTCCCACTCAACTAATTTCTAACCCAAGCAGTAACTTTAGGGTCCATCCCTAGGGTGCTCAGTATGTTTATAAGTCGCCTGTGAGGAACGGTGTCAAAGGCTTTACTGAAATCTAAATAGACCACATTTAGGGCTCTCCCTCGGTCTAACTCCCTGGTCACCCAGTCAAAGAAATCAATCAGATTTGTCTGACAAGACCTGCCTCTGGTGAATCCATGCTGCCTCGGCTCCTGTAATCTTCTGGACTCCAGAAACCTTACCATTTTCTCTTTCAGCAGCGTTTCCAATAATTTACTCACCACCAAAGTTAAACTAACCGGCCTGTAGTTTTCAACCACATCCTTACTTCCGCTTTTGTGTAAAGGAACCACATGAACCTCACTCCAGTTCTTTGGCACCACTCCTGACTCCAACAAGGCATTGAAAAGGTCAGTTATTGGAGCTTCTAGAATGTCCCCAAGTTTCCTCAGTATTCTAGGATATATCCCATCTGATCCCATCGCTTTGTCTACTTTATGTTTAGCCAGTTTCTCATGAACACAGTCTTCTGAAAATTCTTCAAGATGCCCCTTGTTTCTGTTCCTGTTTGTGGGTGTTTTCTGAGGTCCTGTTCCTGGTTCTTCATCTGTGAACACAGAACAGAAATATTTGTTAAGCAATTCCGCTTTTTCCTCATCAGCTTCTACATATTTCTCCACTTCACCCTTGAGTCTGACAATACCACTTTTGCCCTTCCTCTTCTCACTAACATATCTGAAAAATGCCTTATCCCCCCATTTTATTGCATTGGTTATTTCATCCTCTTTTGGAATCTTTGCTTTCCTGACTACTTTGCTATCTTCTCTAATTTTTTCCAAATATAGTTGCCTGTCTTCCTCTCTGATGTCTTGTTTTTCATGAAGGCCTCCCTCTTTTTCTTCAGCTTTTCAGCTACTTCTTAGCGGTCTTTTTTTCCTTTTACCTTTATTTACCATTTTAACAAAAAGGTTGGTTTCCTTTAAAATATCCACTTTCAGTTTTGCCCACTGTTTTTCTACATCCCCCAGCTATTCCCATCCCACTAACGACTCCGTGATGTATTGGCCCATCTTGGCAAAGTTAGTTTTCCTAAAGTCTAAGACCCTCGCTTTTGAATGGATTCTAACAGCCCTAGTCCTAATGCTGAACCATACTAACTGGTGATCACTGGATGCAAAATGATCCCCTGCTGTAACATCATAAAAACTTTCACCATTGGTAAGCACCAAGTCCAATATGGCCCCTTCACATGTGAGGTCTGTTACCAATTGCCTGAATAGTTCTCCCTGTAGAGAATCCTATCAGTAGCACTTCCCCATTCCTAGCAATGCTGCTTATGTCTTCAATTAACTCTCCATCCACCTCTTCCTTTTGTGAGGGAGGTCTGTATATCACGTCAATGCAAATAGATTTCTCTTTCCCTCTTTCTAGTTTAACCCACAATATCTCCTCTCTCCCTTTTAAGCTCTGTAATTCCAAAGCTTTAATATTATTTTTTACATATAGTGCCACTCCTCCTCCCCTTCTTCCTCCCCTGTCCTTTCTGAATTAAGTATAGCCTGGTATAGTTACATCCCAGTCATGGTTTTCTGTGAACCATGTTTCTGTAACTGCCACTAAATCCAAGTCAGCTACTCCCATTAAAGCTTCAACATCTGGGATCTTATTTCCCATGCTATGGGCATTTATACGTACTGCTTTTCATATGTTGCCCCTTTTAACCATTTCCATAAAGGTATTTAATGTTTCACTTACCTGGGGCCTTTCTTCACCTATCCCCAATGAATCTAGTTTAAAGCCCTCTTCAGTAGGTTAGCCAGTCTGCTACTGAAGACACGTCGACCTTTCTTGGACAGATGGACGCCATCTCTGCTCTGCAACCTTTGGAAAAGCATCCCATGGTCCAGGAAACCAAAACGCTCTCGATGACACCATCCATGCAGCTATGCATTCATCTCCAGGATGCGAGCTTCTCTGCCTTGGCCTTTATCCTCAACAGGGTAAAGGCCAAGGCTGTGCACCTATTTCCTTCACTCTCTGTCCCAGAGCCATGAAGTCACTTTTGTTATGCTCAGAGGGATACCTGGCAGTATCATTTGTGCCGACATGGATTAGCAACATTGGTTAATAGTCAGTGGGCTTGATGAGTCTCGGCAAACTCTCCATAACATCTCAAATTTTGGCACCTGGCAGACAGCATTCCTTTCTGGACATCAAGTCTGGTCGGCAGATGGACGCCTCAGTACCTTTCAGAAGAGAGTAACCAACCACCAATACCCTTCGCTTCCTTGTGATCACTGATTCTGCAACTTTGGGGTACTTGAACTCTGATTCTTCCCTTTCCAGGGATACTTTCACCTCCTCCACTTCCAGGACTGCATAATGGTTCTTCAATTGAAGGGCTGGAGAAGTTGGATTGCTAACTTGTGTCCAACCTTCGTCATTCTGTAGGCACCCATCTTCTCCTCTGCTGGAGAGCTTGGATGTTGCAAGAAGCATCTCATCAGTGTACTTCTCACTGTCTTGAATGCTCCTCAGCCTCGCCACCTCCTCTTCTCTGAGTTCCTCCACTTGTTTCCTGAAAGCTTCAGCATGCAGGCACCCTGCACATGGAGCCGGTCCTTCAACTGGCATTGGGACTTCTGTCTGGACAGAGGCAGAAGCTTAATGGGAGCAACAGCTTTAGCGATATGATTTTTCCCAGCCATTGTTCAGTTCGTGGAGCTTAGATATCTTTGCTTGAAATGTATAGCCCCTGTTAGGAATGGAAGACATTAGGAAGACAGAGAGGTACGTAGACGAGACCTACAAGACATAGTATTGAAGTCCCACCTCCAGTATGGTAGCATCCCTGTTACCATAGAAGAGAGAGGTCACATGACAGGAGAGCATCACCCTGGTGTAGCAGGAAGTGATCCTGTAGCTAGGACCTGTCTTCCAGTTGATGTAAAACCCTCTTGCACCGAGGAAGTTTCTGCAGGGCCATGTGCCCACGAGGGAAGGATTAGGACAGCCGTTATAGTTGGATATTCGATCATTAGGCATGTAGATAGCTGGGTGGCTAGTGGACGTGAGGATCACCTGGTAACATGCCTGCCGGGTGCGAAGGTAGCGGACCTCACGTGCCACCTAGACAAGGTCTTAGATAGTGCTGGAGAGGAGTCTGCTGTCTTGGTACATGTCAGTACCAATGACATAGGAAAGTGTGGTAGGGAGATTCTGGAGGCTAAATTTAGGCTTTTAGGTAGGAAGCCAGAACTTCCAGGGTAGCGTTCTCTGAAATGCTTCCTGTTCCACGCGAAGGACTCAAAAGGCAGGCGGAACTCCGGAGTCTCAATGCATGGATGACACAATGGTGCAAGGATGAGGGTTTTGAATTTGTTAGGAAATGGGGAACATTCTGGGGAAAGGAGGGACTCTTCTGAAGGAATGGGCTCCACCTTAACCGGGACGAAACCAGGCTGCTGGCAATAACCTTTAAAAAGGAGATAGAGCAGCTTTAAAACTAGATAATAGGGAAAAGGCGACAGTCGCCCAAGAGCATGGTTCGGAACAATGTATCCTTGAAGGATACTAGCAAAAGATGGAAGTCAGGGAATATCAGCAGAGAGGTTATAATAAAGACACAAGTAGCCCAAATGCCCTTGAGTACAGAGCAGACAGCGCTTAAAGATTCCAAATTACCCCTGCCTACCGATAGCCAGATTAATATGAATAAAATACAGCCTCTAAAATGCTTGTATGCAAATGCTAGAAGTCTAAAAAATAAGTTGGGAGAGTTAGAATATACAGCACTAAATGAGAGGTTAGATATGATTGGTATCTCAGAGACATGGTGGAAGGAGGACAACCGGTGAAACACTGTGATACCTGGGTACAAACTATATCGTAATGATAAAGCTGATCAAATTGGTGGAGAGATTGCGCTCTATATTAGAGAGGGCATTGAGTCACACAGAATTAAAGATTTGCAGGAAACAAAATTTGCTGTAGAATCTCTATGGATTGAAATTTCATGTAAAAAAGGGGAAGGCGATGGCAGTGGGGGTTTAATATCGACCTCCTGGCCAGAATGAACAAATGGATGATGAAATGCTCAAAGAAATCAGGGAAGCTAACAAAGGTTACAGCACAGTAATAATAATGGGTGATTTCAATTACCCCGATATTGACTGGGTCAGTGTCACTGCAGGACATGCTAGGGAGATAAAGTTTCTAGATTAAATAAATGGCTGCTTCTTGTAGCAGCTGGTTCATAAACTAACAAGAGGGGAAGCCATTTTGGACCTAGTCCTTAGTGGAACATCAGATCTGGTGCAAGAGATAAGGGTGTTGGGGCCACTTGACAATAGTGATCATAGCATGATTGCGTTTGATTTAATTAATGGAGGAGGGATGGAAAGGAAATCCACAATACTACCTTTTAACTTTCAAAAGGGAGACTATGATAAAATGAGGAAAACAGTTAAAAGGAGCAGTTGCAAAGGTTAAAGATTTACATCAAGCATGATGTTTAAAAATATTATGTTGGATGCGCAGACCAGATGTAATCTATGCTTTAAGAAACATGGAAGTAAGTCAAAAAAGCTGTCAGCATGGTTTAAAGGTGAGGCCAGAGAGGCTGTGGTAGCTAAAAATGCATCTTTCAGGAAATGAGGGTAGGAGTGGCCTAGTGGTTGGGGCAAGGTACTTCAGGCAGGAAGGTCAGGGGTTCAAATCCCACTAGAGGACAGCAACCTTGGGCTGGAAGGACTGGGGTTTCTAGTCCCACAGGTGGTCTTGGGCAAGCTCCTTAGTCCTCCGTTGCCCATGTTCCCTGTATACACATTAGTGTATGTGTCTCATATCCCCTCATGTTAAGTGTATTCCTCCAATTGTGTTGTGACCACTTTGATTGAAGGATAAGGTGGTATACAAAACTGTATAAATAAATAGAAAAAGGAGCCAAATGATGAAAACTGTAAACAACATAAGCACTGGGAAGTTAGATATAAGGCATTGTTAAGGCAGGCAAAGAGGGAACTTGAGAAGAAGCTTGCTCTGGAAGCAAAAATGCATGATAAAGACTTTTTCAAGTACATTCGTAGCAAAAAGCCTGTCACAGTTTGATCATTAAATGATGGAGGGGCACTAAGAGGGGACAAGGCCATGGGGTGAGACTGAATGAGTTCTTTGCTTCAATCTTTACTGAAGAAGATGTAGTGGAGTTACTCATGATTGAAATGGTATGTAAAGGTGATGCATCAGAAGAATTGAATGAAGATATATTACAACTATTTCATAAACTAAACAGTAGTAAATCACCTGGACCAGATGGTATACACCCAAGGATGTTGAAAGAACTGAAATATGAGATTGCAGACCTACTATTAGTAATCTGTGAACTATCATTAAAATCATCTGTAGTATCTGAAGATTGGCAAATGGCCAATGTAAAGCCAATTTTTAAAAAGGGTTCCAGAGGTGATCTGGGAAACTACAGGCCGGTGAGCTTGGCATCAGTAACAAGCAAAATGGTAGAAACCATTACAAAGAACAAAATTACTGAATATGTAGATAGTCATGGTTTAATGGGAGAAAGTCAACATAGCTTTAGCCAAGGAAAGTCTTGTCTTACTAATTTGTTATATTTTTTGAAGGTAGACAAAGGTGAGCCAGTTGATATAGTTTATCTGGATTTTCAGAAAGCTTTTGACAAGGTCCCTCATGAGAGACTCTTGGCAGAGTTAAAAAATCATGGAATAGGAGGCAGTGTAACTGGTTAAAAGAAAGCAGAGGGTAGGGCTGAATGGCCAATTGTCCCACTGGAGAAAGGTGACTAGTAGACTACCCGAGGGATCTATGCTGGGTTCGCTGCTTTTTAAAATATACATTATTGACCTGGAAATGGGAATAACAGGTGAGGTAGTCAAATTTGCAGATGACACAAAATTATTCAAAGTTGTTAAAATCCAAGAGGCTTGTGAAAAATTGCAAGAGGACCTTGATAAATTGGAAGACTGGATGTTCAAATTTAATGTGGACAAGTGCAAATTTATGCATCTAGGAAAGGAAACCCAAACTATGGTTACATGATGCAAGGTTCCACATTAGAAACCACTACCCAAGAAAAAGATTAAAGCGTCATCATGGATAACACGTTGTCTTCAGGATGTGAGAAGCACCAGTGACAGTGCCAATAGAGAGCAAGCAGATTGATTCCCAGTATCAAATATGCAAGGGCCCAGAGTTTGAAAAGCCACAACTGCCACACAATTCCATGGTTTTGAAGTTGGCTATGCATCATATCAAAAGCCAGAAAATGCACTCCTTGGTGCCCCCAGGCAGGGAGACTTGAACCATGGATGGGTTTGGTAGGAAATGCTACCAGGGCTTGATGCTCAGGATCCGTATCCAGGCTTGCCAGCTGTACATGGCCATGTACCCAAGGGACCTAGCAAAGGAGCTTACCAGGTTCTCATATGGGCTGATCGATGAACCTCTGGTGCAGTTCTGGACCTTGGTGTTTTTGGTCAAGGACTGCTCCAAGTTTATTACTCTGGCGACCTATGACGGCTTTGAGTCCGTGGCTTGGGTAGCTGCTGTGAGCATTAGTGCCTGCTACTTGGTCTGGCTACAGTCCTTGGACCTGGAGCAATGGGTTTAGGACAAGTTGGTCGATGTCCCATGCAGAGGGGAAAACCTCTTTGGCAAGCCAATGACTGGCAAGGCTGCAGAGTTGGAGTCTGAATATATGAACAGTACCAGGCTCTCCAGCAATATCACTGACCCTTCCCAGTGGAAGGCTTCAGGGAAAAAGTCCTTCTACCCGAAGAAGAAAAAGACATACGGAACTTACCCCCATTTTCCAGCCTACCAAGCTCCCAAACAAGATCAGCAGGCCAAGGCCCAGGGTCACAGGCCTCGTATGTCTAAGGACCCCAAGTCTCAGATAGGACCCTGCCGCAGCCTGGGCGGGGGGGGGGGGGGTGGCTTTTGACTCCCTGGGCATAGCCCCTTCCCCCCCAGAGGGTTAAGACCCAGGTCATAAGGGGGGAGCCTAGTTCACTTCGCCCACCTCTGGCCCAGCATCACCACTGATACCTGGGTTCTACATGTGATGCTAGAGGGTTACCTCCTCCACTTCGAGCAGATACCCCCTCCATTCTTTCCAGGTGAGCCCCCATGACTTCTCTTCACAGAGTCTCCTTCAGAAGGAGCTCGGGACCCTCCTTGCAGACTGGGCTGTGGAACCCGTTCTCCGATATTTTTGGGGCAAGGGGTTCTACTCCTGCTACTTCCTTGTCCCCAAAAAGACAGGAGGTTTTCATCCCATTCTTGATCTGTGGGACCTCAACTGCTTTCTGGTCAGAGAGAAGTTCAAAATGGTATCCTTTAGAATGTTGCTGCCCTATTTCCAGTGGGGAGATTGACTATGCTCCTTGGATCTAAAAGATGCCTATACCCAAATACTGATCCACTCCCAGCACTGTCTGTTCCTCTGCTTCATCATCAGCGTGTGCCACTACCAGTACAGGGTGCTGATTTTTGGTCTCTTAGCCACCCCAAGGGTGTTCACCATGCGCCTGGCAGTAGTTGCCACCTATCTATGACTACCAGACATCTTTGTTTTTCCCTATCCGGATGCCTGCTCATAAAGAGAAGCTTGCGGAGGAAATCTGCCAGGCAGGCCGCCGCACCATCCTGGTGCTGCTACAACTGAGGTTCGTCATCAGCTACCCCAAGTCCCATCAACAATCCACGCAATGTCTAGAGTTCATAGGAGCCCTCCTCATCATGATCCAGGCCAGGCCCTTCTTCCTCTTGACAGGGCTTGGCGGCTAGTGTCCCTTACAAAGGAGGTGCAGGGTAGCGTGACTGCATCAGCTCGTCTCATGCTGCGCTTCTTAGGGCACATGGCCTCGATGGTCCATGTGACTCGACACTCTTCTGTGGGTGTAGCAGGTTCAGTGGTTCCTCGGCATTCAATGGTCACATGAGTCACCATGCCCCTTACAAACTCCTTCGTCCGGTGGCAGCACCTGCCAAACCTTTTGGCAGGTCTGCTTTTCCAGGCACTGCCAGTCCAGCGTGTCCTCACTACAGATGCCTCAAAGCTCGGATGGGGAGCCCACTGCAATGGTCTCCAGTCCTGGGATGTTTGGATGCAGGAGGAAAGCCTGTATCAGATCAACATCCTCGAGCTGTGGGCAGTGGCAAATGCCCTTCAAGTGTCTCAGAGTCAGCTGTCAAACCAGGTTGTCCTCATCCAAACAGACAACCGGATCACAATATTCTATGTTGAGAAGCAGGGAGGCATGAGCTCATACCTCCTTTGCAGGGAAGCAGTTTGCCTCTGGACCTTTGCCATGATGAGGGGCATGCTCCTTTGGGCGGCCTACCTCCTGGGATATGAAAATGTCTTGGCGGACAGACTCAGCAGGGTCCTTCAGTTGCATGAGTGACGCCTGGATCTAGCCACAGCCCACTCTCTCTTCTATCCTTGGGAGACTCCGATGATGGACTTCTTTGCCAGTCTCAGCAATGATCTTTTACCCTGCTTTTGCTCCCAGATGCCAGTCCAGGACCGAGTGGCAGCCAATGCATTCTTCTTGCCATGGACGGGGAGTCTACTGTAGGTGTATTCTCCCACTCTGCTGGCTCCCTGAACCCTGTCCAAGGTTCAGTCAGACCAGGCCATGGTGATCCTCATTGCCCCCCGGTGACCCCGGCAGCTGTGGTTCCCACTGCTGCTGCAACTTTCTTGAACAGCCCCGATCCCTCTAGGCTATGCTCCAGATTTGATTTTGCAGGAGGACGGCACTCTTCTGTACCCCAACCTAGCACTGACAGTCTGGCTACTGAAAGGTTAGCTCTGGCCCACTTTCCAGAGAGGTTGAGGATGTCTCCCGCAAAGATTCCTGAAGGTGAGCATATGCCTCTAAATGGTGCCAGTTTCACTCTGGTGTGCTGACAAGGGCCTTAGTCCCTTTTCCTGTCCAATGCAGTCAGTACTCCTGTACCTCTTGCACTTTTCTCAGGCTGACCTAACATCCACTCCATGAAGGTGCACCTCAGTGCCCTGGCTGCACATCACCATCCAGCGGTTGGACAATCCATCTCAGTCCACCCTCGCGTGGGCTGGTTCATGAGGGATCTCCTCCTCTTGCGGCCTCAGGTCCAACCACCCCCGTGGGGACCTGAATGTGATTCTTCGGAAACTCATGGCTCCTCCCTTTGAACTGCTTGCTTCTGCTCACCTCAAATTCCTTTCCTGGAAAGTTGTCTTTCTCATGGCGCTCACTTCTGCTCACCGGGTAAGTACACTCCAGGTACTGCTGGTCATAAGAACATAAGAACACCTTGATAGTCCCAAGATCTATAACTCAATGCTCCAAGTCAACATCCAGCAGGACTTTCAATCTTTATGCACCAGTGATCTGGAATAACCTCCCTCACAACATTAGATCAATCCCAGACATATTCCAATTCAGGAAGGCCGTGAAACACTACCTCTTCCTCATACATTACCCTGAACCTAATAGAAACTCAGCACCATTTGCCGAAACCACCCAAATCACCACTGTCTAAAACCATACAAACACATGATCAGCCTACAAATTGTATATATTGTATATTTTGTGGTTGTACATAGTTACCCTGTTAGCCAAGTTGATTATCCTGTTCATATGTAAACACAAAGTACTATTGGAAATGTGTATGTTCACTGTTTATTGTAAACCGCGCTGATGCTGAATAGCGCGGTATAAAAGAGACTTTAAATAAATAAATAAATAAATAAATAAAATAAATAAGAACATAAGATATGCCTTACTGGGTCAGACCAAGGTCCATCAAGCCCAGTATCCTGTTTCCAACAGTGGCCAATCTAGGTCAAAAGTACCTAGTAGTTTCCCCAAAAGACACAGGTTACTCAATGCTTGTATCGGGTCAAGCAGTGATATCCTGGGTCCCTCTTAATAATGGTTTATGGACCTTTCCTCCAGGAACTTGTCCAAACCTTTTTTAAACCCAACTACACTAACAGCTTTGACTACATCCTCTGGTAACAAATTCCAGAGTTTGATTACACGTTGAGTGAAAAAATATTTTCTCTTATTAGACTTAAATAAGTTACCCTGTAGCTTCATTGCATGTCCCTAGTCTTTTTATATTCTGATGATGTAAACAATCGATCTACGTATAGCCGTTCCATTCCATTCATTAATTTATAGACCTCTATCATATCTCCCCTCAGCCATCTGTTTTCCAGGTTGAAGAGCCCTAACCTTTTTAGCCTCTCTTCATAGGAGCATCTTTCCATCCCCTTTGCCATTTTGGTGGCTCTTCTCTGTACCTTTTCTAATAACGCTTTATCCTTTTTAAGATACGGCGACCAGAATTGCACACAATATTCAAGGTGCGGTTGCACCATGGAATGATACAGAGGCATTATAATATCCTTTGTTTTATTTTCCATTCCTTTCCTTATGATACCTATTTATTTATTTAGCTGTATTTATATCCCGCTTTTCACTGGGTCAAAGCGGTCAATTTAACACGAGGGGATATGACACTCATACGCTAATACTTACAGGGAACATGGGCAATGGAGGGTTAAGTGGCTTGCCCAAGACCACAAGGAGTGCCTATAGGACTAGAAATCCCAGTCCCTCCGGCCTGAGATAGCTGTCCCCAGGTGGGACTTGAACCCCCGGCCCTCCGGCCTGAAGTACCTTGTCCTAACCACTAGGCCTTGTCCTAACCACTAGGCCACTCCTCCCATTCTATTTGCTCTCTTGGTCGCCGATGCACACTGGACGAAGGGTTTTAACATGTTATCCACGATGAAGCCTAAATATTTTTCTTGGGAAGTGGTTCCCAATGTGGAATCTTGCATATTGTAACCATAGTTTGGGTTGTTCTTTCCTAGGTGCATAACTTTGCACTTGTCCACATTAAATTTCCCACATTAAATTTCATCTCCCATTTGGATGCCCAGTTTTCCAATTTATCAAGATCCTCTTGCAATTTTCCACAATCCTCTTGGGTTTTAACAACTTTAAATAATTTTGTGTCATCTGCAGATTTGATAACCTTACTCATTATTCCCTTTTCCAAGTCATTTATGAATATGTCAAAAAGCAGCGGACCCAGCACAAATCCTTGGGGTACTCCACTATTCACCTTTTTCCATTGGGAAAATTGGCCATTTATCCCTACCCTCTGCTTTCTATCTTTTAACCAGTTCCTGATCCACAATAGTACACTGCCTCCTATCCCATGACTTTTTAGTTTTGCCAAAAGTCTCTGATGAGGGATCTTGTCAAAGGCTTTCTGAAAGTCCAGATATACTATATCAACCGACTCACCTTTGTCTACCTGTTTATTCACACTTTCAAAAAAACATAACAGATTAGTAAGACAAGATCTTCCTTGTCTAAAGCCATGTTGGCTGTCTCCCATTAAGCCATGATTATCTACATGTTGAGTAAGTTTGTTCTTTACAATGGTTTCCATGATTTTCCTGGTACTGAGGTCAGGCTCACCGGTCTGTAGTTTCCTGGATCCCTTTTTAAGAATTGGCATTACATTGGCCATCCTCCAAACTTCAGGTATTGCAAATGCAATGCAATGTGTGCCTTTGAGTCAGTCCTGACTCCTGGTGACCCAGCAGCCTCTGTGTTTTCTTGGCAGTGTCACTGGAAGTAGATTGCCAGGTCTTTCTTCTGAGGAAATGGAGGGTTAAATGACTTGCCCAAGGCCACAAGGAGTGCTAATGGGAATTGAACCCTAGTTGCTTGGTTACTAAGCCAGTGTTCTAACCACTAGGTTACTCTCCACTTACAGATGATGTTAATGATAGTTCACAGATTACTAATAGCAGGTCTGCTATATGTACACCTTAGAGGAAAGGTGGGATAGAGGTGATATGATTGAGATGTTTAAATACCTCTATGGCATAAATGTTCAGGGGGAGAGCCTTTTTCAATTGAAAGCAAGTTCTGCTACGAGGGGACATGGGATGAGGGTGAAGGGGGATAGATTCAGGTGTGATATGCGGAAATATTTCTTTACGGAAAGATTGGTGGATCTGTGGAATAGTCTCCCAGTGGAGGTGGTAGAGAAGAGGACAGTAACTGAATTCAAAAAAGCATGGGACAAACACAGAGGATCTCTAAAGGAAAAAAGGGGACTGTTGTAATTGTTGATATGGAAGGACAGACTAGATAGGCCATGTGGTCTTTTTCTGTTGTCATATTTCTATGTTTCTATGTTTCAGTTCCTTCAATACCCTTGGATGTATACTATCCAGTCCAGGTGATTTGCTACTCTTCAGTTTATCAAATAGTTGTAATACATCTTCCCGGGTATCGATATTTCTTTCAGTTCTTCTGCATATCACTTTAAATACCACTTCAGTCATGGGTAACATCCCTACATCTTCCTCAGTAAAGACCGAAGCAAAGAATTCATTCAGTCTCTCCGCTATAGCCTTGTCCCCGCTTACTGCCCCTTTTACCCCTCTATCATCTAAACGTCCAACTGACTCCCTCAGAGGTTTTTTTGCTATGAATGTACTTGAAAAAGTCTTTATTATGCATTTTTGCTTCCACAGCAAGTTTCTTCTCAAATTCTCTCTTTGCCTGCCTTATCAATGCCTTGCATTTAACTTGCCAATACTTGTACTGTTTCACATTTTCGTCATTTGGCTCTTTTTTCCATTTCCTGAAAGATGCTTTTTTGGCAACAGCAGCATCTCTGACCTTACCTTTAAACCATGCTGGCAGTATTTTGGGCTTCCTTCCACTTTTCTTAAAGCGTGGAATACAGCTGGACTTGGCTCCCAAGATAGTAATTTTTAAAGCTTTATTTATTCATCACCAACATACAACAACTCCAGAGTCATCAGTCTCCGAACGGGGTTGACTCTGATCCCCATCCCAGAAGCAGCCAGTAATTACAGGTGATGTTATAATTTTATATACATTTTTCCCCTTCCCCTCTCCTCCCTCCCCCCTCCCTACGATCGCAACCTCCGCTATATACCCCCCACCCGTCTATCAAATTCTTCCTTTCTAGTAATTCCCTACCCAATTCCAGCCTATCCCCTACTATTAGCTAATTTAACTACCAACTTGCAATATTTCATTGCGGCTGTGGGGCCCTAAACTTTGAATATAGGGTTCCCAGATCAACAGAAAGGAAGATCATCTTTGGACACTGCCCTGTGCCCTCCATCTTTCAGCAAGCATCAGCTGGTGAAAGCTATTGTGCCATTCCCAAAACGTGGGGGCGTCCTTTTCTCTCTATCTACAAAGTATCGGGCCCTTACCCACCAGACATGCCTTATGCACCAATAAGCACTCCCCTTTCCCCCTGGGTTGGGTGAGCCCAAACTGATCCAAGGCCACCAAGAAACCCGTCCATCGAACTCTCTGACTGAGCAGCCCACTCATGAAGGTACAGATCCGCGCCCAATAAGGGCGAAGGTGTTGACAGCTACACAACATATGTAGCAAATTTTCCAAAGGCTCTGAACACCTAGGGCAGCTACCATCTGATGTAATATGACTACGTAATTCTCTCCTAGGTGAAAAGTGCGCACGGGTATTACACTTAAATTGTATTTCTCTCCACCTTGCCCCCTCTACCAGACCCCTGATTCGGCGTAAAGCACTACTAATTACACCTGGTTGCACCTCCTGGTCCAACTCCGCTGTCCAGGCCATCTCCACCCCCCCTATAATCTGGAACAACCCCAAACCGATCCAACCTGGTCTTCAACCCCGCAATCAAAGGAGGATTGTCCGCCCCAGTTCAAAGAATTTGAGGATCTATGCCGATCGCTCGACATGAAGCGCAGACTCTGGTAATGAAGCCACATAGTGAGAGATCTGCACATATGCAAAGGCATGACTGCTACACAGGTCATATTCCTGGCTTAGGGACACAAATGATTTGCATTTACCAGATGGTTCTACCACATGCCCAATGTTCCGAATCCCCCGTTCCCTCCACTCCCGAAACATCACTGTTGTCGATCCCGGAGTAAACTTAACATTTCCTTGTAACGGCAACCAGCTCGAAGCCTTCCATGGACTATTCCAATACACATTAAGTTGCCTCCAGGTGCGCCGTGCTGATCCAAGCAATATACTCTCCATTAGTCTATTCAGGTGCATCGAGTTCTCTGAGTGCAGTACCGCAAGTAAGGACTGCGGGGCTATAAAGGCTTCCTCTAAGGCCCTAGGCATGTAGACTTCTGTGCCCCCCAGCCAGTTCCCCACGTGTCGTGCCTGACAAGCTAATGCGTATAACCATAGATCAGGGGAACCCACCCCCCCATCCCTCCACTTCCCTTTCAAACGGCTAAGCGGAATACGCGCTTTAGCCCCTTTCCATAAGAACCCCCGTATTACCTTTTCCATTCGGTATAGGTCTCGCCGCTACAGTCACACCGGGAGGGTCTGTAGCCAGTATAAAATCCGTGGGAGCACCACCATCTTCACCGCAGCCACCTTCCCCAACAAAGAAAGCAGGAGAGGACTCCAGCCCTTTAATTGGGTCTGCAGGCGAGAGACAATTCTGTCCACGTTCCAAACATATAGGTCCCGTGGATTCCTGGTCAGTAAAATACCCAGATATACAAAGTTGTTCTCTGCCCATTTAAGCGAAAAGACTCCACCCCAATTTCCCTGCAGCTGGCCCGAAACATCCAATGCTTCAGATTTATCCATATTTATACGTAATCCTGCAATCTCCGCAAATTTCAAAAATTCTGCCATCAAGCGGGGTAATGATTTCCTAGGGGAAAGCAGGTGAACCAGTAGGTCATCCGCAAAAGCTGATAGCTTAAAAGCCCTGCCTTCCTATATGCACTCCTCGTATAAGCTGGGAGGCCTCTATTCTCCTAATCAATGGGTCCAAAGACAAAACAAATAGCAAAGGAGAGAGGGGGCATCCCTGTCACGCACCTCTACCTAAAGTAAATGCCTCCGATAACACCCCATTACAAAGCACGCCTGCTGTAGGCTCAGCATAGAGACTCCCAACCATTTTGCAAAAGGAAGGCCCCAGCCCATAGCAGGGCAGCAGGGCCTTCAGATACTGCCAGTTAACCCTATCAAATGCTTTCTCCACGTCAAAGCTAACAAGTAATGACTGCAATTGACGGTCCCGCACCCATTCCAGTGATGGTACTATTTTCCGCAAATTACGCACTGCATATCGCCCCTTCACAAACCCCACTTATGAATCATGTACCAACTGGCCCAACACCTCGTCCAAACGGTCTGCCAAAACTTTGGCCATGAACTTCAAGTCAAAGTTTAGTAATGATATGGGTCTGTAGGACCCCGGCTGAACTGGATCCTTCCCCAGTTTGGGTATAAGTATGATATGAGCATGGTTTTTCCACCATTGAAAGGCTCCCTGCTCCACCCGTCTCTTATAAACAGCTTCCAGGGTGGGGGTAATAAAATCATGCAATAATTTATAAAATTCAGCACCCAGTCCGTCGGGCCAAGGGGCTTTGTAACAACACGCCTTCATGATGACCCGCTGTATTTCTTGCGCCGTTATCGGCTGTCCGAGTTGGACACTTGCTCTGTACTCAAACTAGGTAGATCCAACCCACTCAAATATTCGGTCATCTCTGTAGGGGAGCCATTCTCCTCCGAATATAATGTCTGAAAGAAACCCCGAAACACTTGGGCAATAGCCACACTATCCTTAAGTAACATTCCCCGATCGTCACGAAGCGCTGCGATCGTTTTGAACCCCCTCTGCCCCTTCAAGCATCGCACTAACAATTTCCCCGGCTTGTTGCCATAACAATGCAACTGATAGCGGTAATATAAGATTAATTTCTTGGCTCGCTGATGTAATATCTCGTTTAAATCCACCTGGAGTTCCCACAACCTTTTCCTATTCAATGCGGTAGGGGCATGCAAACATAAGCGCCTCGCCTTCCTAACCTGTTGTTCAAGACGAACAATCCGCTCTGATATCAAGCGACGCTTCCTTGCTACTGTCACCACCAGGAGGCAGACCGCTTCCAATCCAGCAAGCCTGCGCCTGATGGCGAAGAAATAGTTGTGCAACTCGAGTGGTAAAGCAAAAATGAGGTTTTATTCCCCTCCCGGGGTTGGATTATTCAAACAGGTAAATAGAACACAAGCACTTAAACAAAAGTATCCATATCTTTTGGCAAAACACAAAGAACATAAGGGCAATATCTTCTTGCTTCAAAGTAAGAAACACGGTTATATATTTGTCTGTAGCACACAGCCTTTCTGCGTGAAACCCACACGTAGTGTTTTCCTGTAACACTAGGTTTTAGCTCTGGCTAGCATAAAGACATTTTCTCAGATGAAATCAATGTACAGTCCATCGGGTCACAGGTGGATGAACATTCACTGAGGGTGTCCACTAACATTGGTTCCTGCCCATTTCCAAAGCCTTCCTTATTTCTATCCTCTAGTTGGGATAGAGGGTATTCTTCTCCCTTCCTGCTATCAAGCTTTAGCCTGCAGGGTTTTCTTTGGGGTTTAGAGATTCCTACCAGGTCCTCATCTGACATGCATACGTCCTCTGGTAAATCTCTCTGCTTCTCTGAAGGCAGTGAATGCTCTCTGCTTAAACGGCTAGGTTGGGAGTTGCTGCCCTGCCTCCACCTTAGGCTTCCTGTATAAGGCTGCTCTGCATTCACACGATAAGAACTTTTGTCCTTCTTAACTTTTAACTGCCCACATTCATTCCCCAAGTCCCAGCTTCTTGGTACATACTGTTTTGACACTGGCTTGCACTCACTCCGGCTAGAACGTAGCCTCCATGCTCCAACGTCTCTGTAATCAGCAGGGCATGCACACCTGGCTTCTGCACGAGTAAGCTGCTTCCTCTTGGTGGATTCTGGGTAGCTATGTGGGTGAGTCCTTCCTGGTTCTGATTCTGAGTCACTTCCTAGGTTAAAGTGAGAGACTCTTCCTGGTTCCTCCCAGCCAGCTGCTGTAGGTAAGACAGGCTGTCTTCTTTGCCTACACTGCTCACGCTGTTCCAGGTCTCTTACACTCAAGTCTTGTTCCAAGTCTGACTCCTCTAACAACTCCTCTCCTCGTGGCAGCTCCCTGGAGGTGTTGCTCTTTTAATGACTCTCCTCTGTGTTCCCTGCACTGTCCTTATAAGGGCTGTAAGTACTTCTACCTCCCAGGTGTGTGCTATCAGGAACTAGGGCGTTTCTCTTTGCTAAATGTTTTCTCAGACCTCGTGGCTGCCTTTGTTGTCGTTGTCCCTGACAACAGCTGCCCACAGGGTCTGTTCTCCCATCAGCTTTAGAACTGAAATGCTGTGAGTTTTGCATTTTTAAAGTAGAAATTGGGGCTTCTTCATCACACTACATACCCGATTATCTCACCTCTTAACACCACCTTGGCAGTCTCCCACACCAACTCAGGATCCTCCTGATGACCCCGATGATTAAGCTTAAAGTCGTGCCATTTCTGTCTGAGGAAGTGGTGAAACTGCGCATCCTGATAAAGTTCTAGTGGAAATCGCCAAATACGCGTTTTGCGAGTGTCTCCCCCCCATTGTAGCTCTATCCAGATCAGTGCATGATCGTATATCTCTGTGGGACCAATTTGCGTATCCCCAACACAGGAGAACAGGCCCTTGGAGATCACAAGATAGTCAATTCATGCACTAGAGCCGTGAGCTCGCGATTAATGCGTAAAATCCTTTTCTAATGGGTGCAACAACCTCCATGGGTCCACCACTCCGATCCTTGTCTGGAATCGTTTCAAGACCCGAGCCGTTGGAGCTCTCTCCCTCGCCCCTCTCTTCTGGATGTATCAAAATCGACGTCAAAAACTGTTAAAATCTCCCCCGAGAATAAATGGGCGGTCTGATAGTTGTTCCCCTTGGAGGCAAGGTGGATATACAGGTTTTGATCTAAAACATTAGGACTGTAAAGATCTCCCAATATTATTTGCTTCCTCTCCAAAACTCCCTGCAATAACACAAATCTTCCAGATGGATCTGTAACTTCTTTTTCCACCACAAAATGCACCCGTTTGTGAATCAATATGGCCACCCCTCCCTTTTTTCCTATAGCGGGTGCTCCCCACACTTGTCCAACCCAATCTCTACAGAGCTAAGTGTGCTCTTCAGCAGTCTGGTGGGTTTCTTCTAAAAGCGCAATATCGCAGTGCTGTCTAGCCAACGCCTGCAATATTTTATAGCGCTTTATTGGGTTACCCAGCCCGCAGACATTCCAAGAGACTATCTTCAGAGCTCCGGGGCAGTGTCAGGTCCCCTACATCCAGTATGTATTATCTTCTCTGAAGAGACTCCCCCAGCCTGGAGCTCCTCCCCCACATTACTCAAATAACAAACTAAGTGCATAGTCCATAGCCCTCGGTTGCATTCTTCCCTCCCTTTTTGAACCCGCCCCCCCTTGTCTACCCTCCCTCCCCCACTCTCTCATTAACTTTCCTCTCTCTTATCACCAACTCCTACCAACTAAAATTCCTGGGGTTTCACTTAATGCGTACGGTCGCCCCCACTCCTTCTAACCCAGTGGTTCTCAACCTTTTTTGTACTGTGACCCCTTTTACCATTGGTCAACTTGTGGTGACCCCCAATGATAAAATCAAATGCATCTCTCTTCTTTTACCGTTAACGCATTGTTGCTGTAATCATTTGTTTAATTATTAATATATTATAGGCCTTTGCAATATGTTTTTATTTATAAAATTTACTTATTTAAACCACAATAATTAATCACAATAACAAGTAACAATATTTGATTTCAAAATTATGATGATTTTGTAGTCAAATCACTAATATGAAATAAAATTATTTTTTCTACCTTTGTTGTCTGACCAATTTATTCTCTGATCATGCTGGTCCCGATCTAAGGCTTCTGCTTTCCTGTCTTCTCTTAGCTCTCTTTCTGTGGTCTATGGTCCATCTGCCATTTCTTATCTCTTCTTTCGTTTTCTTCACTTCTTTCCATCAGCCTATTTCCAGTCCCAGTAACCCTCCCCAGTATCAGTCCCTTTCTAGTCCTCACTCTCAGTACCTTCCAATGTCAACTTGCATTCCCATGACTGCCACTGGTGTCCATTCCCCTCCAGTCCCCTCCTTCCCCACTGACCAGTTCCTTCTAGTACAAATACCATGGCAGCCCCTCTCAGATCCACTCCCTTCCAGTTCCATTCTCCCATCCCCTCATATCAGCCCATTTGTAGCCTTAGCCCCCAGTTTTCTTCCAGGGCCAGCAGCTCTATCCTCCCCTCCACACAATCAGCCCATTCCCAGTGGAAGCCCCCCAATCAGCTCGCTTCCAGTGCTAGTCCCCCCTCAACCCCATTACCAGTGCTAGCCTCCCCTAATCAGCCCAATACCAGTTCTACACCCCCATCAGCTCATTACCAGTCCTAGCCTCCCCTAATCAGCTCATTTCCAGTGCTAGTCCCTCCTCAACCCCATTACCAGTGCGAGGCTCCCCTAATCAGCCCATTACCAGTCCTAGCCTCCTCTAATCAGCCCATTTAGAAACATAGAAACATGATGACAGAAAAAGATCACATGGCCCATCTAGTCTGTCCTTCCATAACAACAACTACAACAGTCCACTTTTTACCTTTAGAGATCCTCTGTGTTGGTCCCATGCTTTTTTGAATTCAGTTACTGTCCTCATCTCTACCACCTCCACTGGGAGACTATTCCACGGATCCACTACTCTTTCCGTAAAGAAATATTTCCGCATATCACTCTGAATCTATCTCCCTTCACCCTCATCCCATGTCCCCTCGTAGCAGAACTTGCTTTCAATTGAAAGAGGCTCTCTCCCTGAACATTTATGCCACGGAGGTATTTAAACATCTCAATCATATCACCTCTATCCCGCCTTTCCTCTAAGGTGTACATATTAAGATCCTTAGGTCTGTCCTCATATGCTTTATAATGAAGCCCATTAATCATTTTAGTAGCAACCCTCTGCACCGACTCCATCCTGTTCACATCCTTTTGAAGGTGCGGTCTCCAGAATTGCACACCATACTCCAAATGAGGTCGCACCAAAGACTTATACAGAGGCATTATCACCTCCTTTTTTCTGCTAGCCATTCCTCTCCGTATGCACCCAAGCATCCTTCTAGCTTTTGCCGTCGCCTTTTCTACCTGTTTAGCTACTTTAAGATCATCAGACACAACCACGCCTAGGTCCCGCTCTTCTTTAGTGGACAAAAGTACTTCACCTCCTATACTGTATTGCTCCCTTGGATTGCTGCAGCCCAAATGCATGACCTTACATTTTTTAACATTAAATCCCAGCTGCCAAATTCTAGACCATTCTTCAAGCTTAGCTAGATCCCTCCTCATGTTATCTACACCTTCCTGGGTGTCTACTCTATTGCAGATTTTGGTATCATCCGCAAAGAGGCAAACCTTACCCGACAGCCCTTCCGCTATATCACTAACAAAGATGTTAAAAAGAATGTTAAAAAGAATCGGACCAAGGACATATCCCTGGGGCAGTCCTAATCTCCCCGATCAGCTCATTTCCAATGCTAGCCCCCCATCAGTCCATTACCAATCCTACCTCCCTATCAGCACATTACCAGACCCAACCCCCCCCTTGATCAGTCCATTCCCAGTCCTAGCCTTCCCTAATCAACTCATTACCAGTCCTAACCCCCCCATCTGCCCATTATAATCCTAACCCGCACTGTCTCTCCCCTCTGTCCAGCATTTATCCCCGTCTGTCCAGTATGTCCCCCTGTCTCTTCCCTTTGTCCATGTCAGCCCCCCTCCCTCCCTCCCTCCATGTCAGCCCCCCTCTGTCCATGTCAACCCCCTCCCTCTCTCCATCCCTCCCTCCCTCCCTCCATGTCAGCCCCCCTTTCCATGTCACCCCCCTCCCTCCCTCCATCCATCCCTCCATGTCAGTCCCCTCTCTGTCCACATCAGCCCTCCCTCCCTCCATGTCAGCCCCCCTCTGTCCATATCAGCCCCCTCCCTCCCTCCATCCATCCATCAATGTCAGCCCCCTCCATGTCAGCCCTCCCCTCCTCCCCTCTGTCCATGTCAGCCCCCCTCCGTCCATGTCAGCCCCCTCCGTCCCTCCATGTCAGCCCCTCTCCTCCATGTCAGTCCCGTTGCAGGTTCTCTGCTCTCCTCTCCGCATATCTGCCTCCTTCTTCTGCAGCCGCGGCTCCGTGACTCTTAGGGAACCGTGGCTATGCCTGTAAAACCATTGCGGAGCCTTTCTGTCTCTAAAAGGGCTCCATGCAGCATTGTCCCGCCTCCAAAGGAAGTGGTAAACAACTTCCTTTGGAGGTGGGACAATGCTGCATGGAGCCTGTCGAGAGGCAGGAAGGCTCCGCAACGGTTTTACAGGCATAGCCGCGGTTCCCTAAGAGGCAGGGAGCCGCGGCTGCAATAGAAGGGAAGCGGTGAGTTTGCCGCTGCCGAGAAGCGGACTCGGCAGCGGCAGCAACTTGTGTACTTTTTTTTTTAACGGCGGAGTGAGGCGACCCCCGCTAAATCCTGTGTCGACCCCCGTGGGGGTCGCGACCCACAGGTTGAGAACCGCTGCTCTAACCCATCACCCCATATCCTACATTCATACCCCCTTCCCTCACCCCCTACAGCAATCAACCCCATCCCCACACTAACTGCAAACCGTATACAATTTAGCTTAAAACCAAAACCTTTAGAAAAAAAGAGAAATCGCCACACACTTTCAGCTCGCTAACTACACATTCACAAGCCCTACAGAGGTATGCTATATGGACATCAAGAGATTCTCCGGTCCCTGTCTTCGCCCCGGCCAAACATAGCCATATCTTCCGCAGGTCTGCACCTCTGCTGTACATCTCCAAGTTCTAAAACTGCTTTCAGTCCAGTTCTGTGCCATCTGCATTCCCTCTGCATACAGGTTCATGTTCTTTAATCCAGTCAGAGCCACATGTCCTCTGAAGCCTTTATTTCAGTGTTGCTGCAACATCCACAGCCTCTCGCGTAAGCTTCTCGATATAGGGATCGGCCTCAGCAGCCGTTTCGAAAGTCCGATGTGTCCCTTCATGAATCACATGTAGCCTAGCAGGATATTGCACCGAAAACTTAACCTTAGCTTCAATCAGTTTTTGGCAGAGAGGTGCATAGGCTCTTCTTTGTTGGCTCAATGTTGCTGAGTAATCTTGAGCAATACGCAGTTTGAGGTTCTCATGCGTGATCATCCCTTTCTGTCTCGCTGCTCTTAGAACTGCTTCTTTCTGCGGGAATTGAAGAAACTTGGCAAGTACCACCCTGGGCCGTTGACCCCGGGCCTGTTTACTCCCTACTCGGTGAGCTAGGTCAATAATCAATCTACCTCCTTCGTCGCAGCCTTCAAACAGTTGAGGGAGCAGGTTTTCCAGATAATGCACCAGTTCTTTATCAGCAATAGAGTACGGTATTCCCATTACTCTCAAGTTGTTGCGTCTCGACCGGTTTTCCAGATCGTCAAGTTTGGCCTCGTGGGTTTGCAGCTTAGCTCTTAAACCCTTCATTTCCTGGGTTAGGGCCTCCAGGCCGTCCTCTGCTTGCCCGATACGATCCTCTGCTTCCTGCAACCGGCTTCCCAGGGCCCCCATTGAGGTTTGCAAAGTATCCATCTTCTCCCGTAGGGCTGCAAATTGCGAAGACAGTGCTTCTGCCACCGCTGTTGAAACCTCCTCTAGGAAGGCAGGCAACATTGGCGAGCTCGGCGCTGCTCCCCCTTCTGCCATTTTACTGGGGATGTATGTGCGGTCTCTCTCCCTCCAGCTTGTTTTTACTGCCGTCGCCATATGCCCAGCCCCTCTCTGCCGGACCCAGTAACTGCAATAGTGCCTCCGGTTCGCTTGTGTCCAACTTTTTATGGCAATCAATCGTTTACAACGGCACTAAGGACCCGGTTTGGGCTGAGGGCGACCGGAGCACGAACTAGACACGTCCGCTCATGTTCACCGCATCACGTGACCTCCCAAAGATAGTATTTTTAAACAACGCCCAAGTTTGATGTCTTTAACCTTTGCAACTGCTTCTTTTAATTTATTCTTAACTATTTTCCTCATTTTATCATAGTCTCCCTTTTGAAAGTTAAAAGGTAGTACTGTGGATTTCCTTACCATCCCTCCTCCATTAATTAAATCAAACGCGATCATGTTATGATCACTATTGCCAAGTGTCCTCAACACACTTATCTCTTGCACCAGATCTGGCGTTCCACTAAGGACTAAGATGAAAATGGCTTCCCCTCTGGTCGGTTTATGAACCAGCTGCTCCAAGAAGCTGTCATTTATTTCATCTAGAAAATTTATCTCCCTAGCATGTCCTGCCATGACACTGACCCAGTCAATACTGGGGCAATTGAAATCACCCATTATAACTTTTGTTAGCTTCCCATTTCATCATCCATTTGTTCATTCTGGTCAGGCGGTCGATAGTACAACCCCATTGCCATTGCCTTCCCCTTTTTACATGGAATTTCAATCCATAGAGATTCTACAGCACATTTTGTTTCCTGCAAAACTTTAATCCTTTGTGACTCAATGCCCTCTCTAACATAGAGCGCAACCCCTCCACCAATTTGATCAGCTCTATCATTACGATATAGTTTATACCCAGGTATCACAGTGTCCCACTGATTGTCTTCCTTCCACCATGTCTCTGAGATATCAATCATATCTAACTTCTCATTTAGTGCTATATATTCTAACTTTCCCATCTTATTTTTTAGACTTCTAGCATTTGCATACATATATTTTAAAGACTGTATTTTATTCATATTAATTTGTTTATCGGTAGGCAGGGGTAATCTGGAATCTTTAAGCTCTGCTCTGTACTCAAGGGCATATGGGCTACCTTTGTCTTTATTGGAACCTCTCTGCTGATGTGCCCTAACTTCATTTTTTTGGTAGTATTCTTGAAGGATACATTGTTCCGAACCATGCGCTCTTGGGCGACTGTCGGCTCTCCCCTATTATCTAGTTTAAAAGCTGCTCTATCTCCTTTTTAAAGGTTAATGCCAGCAGCCTGGTTCCATTCCTGTTAAGGTGAAGCCCATCCCTTCGGAAGAGCCCCACCTTTCCCCATAATGTTCCCCAGTTCCTAACAAATCCAAAACCCTCATCCTTGCACCATTGTCTCATGCACGCATTGAGACTCCGGAGTCTGCCTGCCTTTTGGGTCCTGCGCGTGGAACGGGAAACATTTCGGAGAACGCTACCCTAGAGGTTCTGGATTTCAACTTCTTACCTAAAAATCTAAATTTAGCCTCCAGAACTTCCCTACCACATTTTCCTATGTCATTGGTACTGACATATACCAAGACAGCAGACTCCTCCCCAGTGCTATCTAAGACCTTGTCTAGGTGGCACGTGAGGTCTGCTACCTTCGCACCAGGCAGGTATGTTACCAGGCAATCCTCACGTCCACCAGCCACCCAGCTATCTACATGCCTAATGATCGAATCACCAACTATAACCACTGTCCTAACCCTTCCCTCATGGGCACATGGCCCTGGAGAAACTTCCTTGGTGCGAGAGGGTTTTACATCACCTGGATCACAGGTCCTAGCTATAGGATCACTTCCTGCCACACCAGGGTGATGCTCTCCTGTCACGTGACCTCTCTCCTCGATGGCAACAGGGATGCTGCCAGACTGGAGGTGGGACTTCAGGACTATATCCTTGTAGGTCTCATCTATGTACGTTTCTGCCTTCCTTATGTCTTCCAAGTCTGCTTCTCTTCTCTCCAGAGATCGGACTCATTCCCTGAGAGCAAAGAGCTCCTTGCACCTTGTGCATATGTAAGACCCCTCACCAACTGGCAGAAAATCATACGTGTGACACTCAATGAAAAGACTGGAAAGCCCCCATCTCTCTGCTGGACTGCTGTATGCATCTTAGTTTTAAGGTTGTGTTTAGATATTTAAGTTCTTTACTTATTAAAGGTTGCTAGGGATACTTATACTAATAAAACTATACCTAATACGTACACCAAATTTCATAAGAATAGGGTGGTTCTCTGAACTCATCCCAAATTTCTGCTGAAAGCTGTGTCTACTTTTCATCTCAACCAAGAGGTGGTCTTCCCCACCTAGTTTCTTAGACCTCAGACATCTAGAGCGGAGGCTTCCCTTCATAGCCTCGATTATAAGAGGGCGCTGGCCTTCGACCTTGAGCGGACGAAGGCCCATTGTCTCTTGTCGCAACTGTTCATCTCCTATGACCCGAATAAGCTCTGCGTTGCTATCTCTAAGCATACCCTGTCCACCTGGGTGGTGGAGTGCATCTCCTTCACCTATAGTGTCACCACCCATAATGTGCACGCCATGGCAGCCTCAGTGGCACATTTGCGCTCGGTTCCTCTGCAAGACATTTGCTGGGTCATCATCTGGTTCTTGGTCCATGCCTTCGCAGCTCATTACTGCCTGAAGGAAAGCTCATGGTGTGACTGCACCTTCAGCCAGGTAGCACTCCATCATCTCTTTGGGGACTAGTGCAACTCCTTCCCTCTGACCCTTCCATCCAGGCTATTGATGGTTCCATTCTTGCTGTTTTTTGGTCACCTGTGTCTTTTTACAGTTTTTTTTGGTAACCTTTAACTTGGGAGTCCCATATATGAGGACTGACTTCCTGCTTGTTCCCAGAGAAAACGTAGCTACTCACTTGTAGCAGGTTTTCTCCGGGAACAGCAGGAATTGGACCTTACTACCTTCCCTCTTCTCCATGGAGTTTTCTTTTTAAGCTATGTCATCATACTGAGGTAAGATGGCACTCTTGGGCAGGAAGGTGACCATGCATGCGTGGTGTAACTCCCAAAGGCTTTCTTTGAAACCTGGGGAGCGATTACTCTGCAGGTTCCATTGATGCCAATGTTACCCATATGTGAGGACTGATTCCTGCTATTCCCTGAGAACACCTGTTATTGGTGAGTAACTACGCTTTATCACCAAACATCAAACTTCAAAGCAATACAAGGTAATCTCCAAAATCCTTGAAATTTCTGTGTCTACAGTTCTCAATGTTATTAAGAAGTTTTCTGCTCATGGAACTGTCAAGAACCTCCCAGGACGTAATGGGAAGAGGAAAATTAATCTGAAGTTTAGTGCGAACTGTTGGAAAAACACCACATGCAACATCCAAAGAGCTTAAGGCTGACCTGGAGCAATCTGGAGTGGTGGTTTCAACTCACATCATATGCCATGCACTAAACAAAGAAGGACTTAATTGACAAAGGCCCAGGAGGACCCCACTACTCAAAGACAGACATAATAAGGCACACCTGATTTTTGTTGAAACCTACCTTGAGAAACCACAGTCCTTCTGAGAAAATGTTCTGTGGGCAGATGAAACTAAACTTGTGCTCTTTGGCAATGCAGACCAGTGATACATTTACAGGTGAAGAAATGAAGCTTATAAGAAAAAAGCCCCACAATTTCTACTGTTAAATATGGTGGTGGTTCCATAATGTTATGTGGCTGTTTTGCTATCTCAGGAACTGGATATCTGGAACATATTAAAAGAAAGATGAAGTCAGAGAACTACCAAGGTATTTTGAAGCAAAATGTGCTATCTAGTATCGGAAAACTAGATCTGGGTCGAAGGTCATGGGTTTTCCAGCAGGATAATGACCCAACGCATACATCCAAAGATACAAAAGAATGGTTAAAAAGGAACAAATAGACTGCTTTAAACTGGCCAGCAATGAGTCTTGATCTCAATCCAATTGAGAACATTTGGAAAGAGCTGAAATCTGCCATTGATAAAAGGAATCCTGGAAACATTCAATAGCTGGAATAAATCACAGTTGTAGAATAGGAGAAACTACCAGCAGACAGATGAACAAAACTTATAGATGGCTACAAGAAACATTTGGAGACTCATCACTATCAAGGTTTGTGCAACCAAATATTAGTGAAGGGTGTCATGAATCCTGTCCAGGTCCTAATTTGTTTTTGTTTTTTCTCAGAAATTACTATGTTTACACTGCACAGACATTTTTTTGTTGTATGTCTTTGCACATACTAATAAAATATTATGATGACATACAATTGGAATATTTCCAATTATTTCTCAAGATATTGTACGCAACATACCTAAAATGCAAGGGTGTCAATAACGTGGAACATAACTCTACATATAAACAATGTTCCATTCCCTCTTTTCAGATTAACCCACACTGTCTCCTTCTTACATTATATAGGAGTGGAGGAGTGGCCTAGTGGTTGGGGCAAGGTACTTCAGGCCGGAAGGTCAGGGGTTCAAATCCCACTAGAGGACAGCAACCTTGGGCCAGAAGGACTGAGGTTTCTAGTCCCACAGGTGCTCCTTGTGGTCTTGGGCAAGCCACTTAACCCTCCATAGCCCATGTTCCCTATAAAATAGTTATCTCCAAGTTATAATGCCCTGTTCAATGTAATTTCACTTTGCTCAATGTAAACCACACTGATGCAGAATAGCACGGTATATAAGAGAATGTAAATAAATAAATAAAACAGTGCAATTCTTCTACTTCAGTATTGTGATTGTATATATCACTACTCCTCCTCCCTTTCTTCCTGCCCTATCCTTTTCAAATAAAGTATAGTCTGGAATGTAAAACCATCCCAGTAATGGTTTTCCATCTATCATATTTCTCTGACAGTCACCAAACTTAAGTCAACTTTTTTCATGGCTGCTTCTAGATTTGGGACTTTATTTTTCATACTATGAACATTAGTGTGCTTAACTTTACAGATGTTGCCCTTTTCCTCCATTTCTTTACAAGTGTTTAATGTTTTACTTACTGAGAGCCTTGCCCATTCATTTACAGTGGTCACAGTTTATAACCCTCCTCATAGTTTGCTGTCTGTTCTGGAAAACGCTTTTCCCTTTTATCGACAGGTGGCCCCTGTCTCTGTTCAACAGTCCTTTGACTATCATCCCATAGTCAAAGAAACCAAATGCTGTTTTTGACAGCATCTATGCATTCTTCTCCAGAATGCAAGCTTGTCTGTCTTGTCCTTTAGTCTGGATCAATTGTTGTGGAAATCCATCTAATGTATCTGAGCTTGCAGTAAATTATGCAGGCTTCTATTGTTGAAATTTCTGTATTTTGTGTGTGTGTGTATATGTGTGTGTGCACACATAACCATTAGCAGTAGTTGTTGCCCAAGACTGGACAAGTATCATGTAACATGGACCAATTTTGCTTCAGGAATATACTCTCATTTGTGACACTCATTACTGATAAATTTGCATTAGAGATTATGGAACTCAATTTTAACTTAGTACATGTTTCTCACATGTACATCAGTTACAGTCTCTCCATGGTCTCCTTCTGTTCTTCCTGCCACTATCACTTCTCACTAGCACAGAAATAACAGCAACAATAAAACAAATTATAAGAGTAGAGCATCTCTGAGCCATACCACCTCAATGATAACGATCGGAAACCGCTACCGCGGCTTTGTAAACAAGCCCCTAAAACTCTGTTGGTCATGCCTCTTCTAATGCATATGCTTTGTGTCAGAGGGGATGTGACTGGCAGGGCCTTAGAGGTATGCCACTGTTGCTGCTATACTGAAGAGATGTGGCAGCGCTCATATCCATTGTCGATTTGTCGGGCAGATAGAGGGAGGAGTTAAGAAGATGAGAAAGTGCTTCACTGGGGGGAAGGGAGGGAGGTTGGATACGAGGGGAAATACAGGACCACGTGACAGAGAAAGGAAGAGAGACAAGAGGTACTGGACATTGGGGGAAGGAGAATAGGAAGAGGAAGGGGAGATGCTAGACATAGGGGAGGGAGGGGATAGGGAGATAGAGGGGCATGCTGAACACAGGATCATAGAAACATAGGAACATGATGGCAAAAAAAGACCACATAGCCTTTCTAGTCTGCCCTTCCATATCAACTACAATAGTCCCCTTATACCTCCATAGGGAGACATGAAAGATGCTAGACACAGGGATCTTAGTGAGATGAAGGGAAATTGCTGAATGGATATGGGGCATAGGGAGATGCTAGACACAGAGGAAGGGGGTGATAGGGAGATGGAAGAGACATGCTTGGCACAAAAGGGAAAGGAAAATGGAGGGGAGATACTAGATGCAGGAAGGGGAGAATAGGAAGATGGAGGGCAGATCCTGGACAAAGGGAGCATGAGAGACAGAGTGGACATGCTGGACACAGGTGGTCTTAGGGATTTAGAAGAGATTTGCTGGACATATGGGGTTATAGGGAGATAAATGGGACATACTGATCACAGGGGTCACAGGGAGGTGTAGGATATCGGCTAGATACAAGAAGAGGTCATAGGGAGATGGAGGGGACATGCTGGACCCAGGAAAGGGAGAGGTGGGGAATGGAGGAGACATGCTGAGCACAGGGGGTCATAGGGACACGGAAGGAATATGTTGAATGGACATAGGAAGCATAGAGAGACAAAAGAGAAATATTGGACCCAGGAGTGGGAGGGTAAACGTAGATCAATTGTTTATGCCATCAAAGTAGAAAGACTAGGAGACATGCAATGAAGCTACAGTGTAACCCATTTAAGACTAATAAGAGAAAATATTTTTTCACTCAATGAGTAATCAAACTCTGGAATTCGTTACTGGAGGATATAGTAAAGGCTATTAGTGTAGCTGGGTTTAAAAAGGTTTGAACAAGTTCCTGGAGGAAAGTCCATAAACTATTATTAAAGAGGACCTGGAAAATCCACTGTTTGCCCCAATACAAGCATTATGGAACCTGTGTGTCTTTGTGAAAGTGTCAGGTACTTGTGACTTGGCTTGGCCACTGTTGGACCTTGGTCTGACCCAGTATGGCATTGCTTAAGTTCTTATGGAGGGGAGATGGAGGGGACATGCTGAACACAGGAGGCATAGGGAGATAGAGGGGCATACTGGACATGGGTAGGAAGATGGAGGGGAAATGTTGGACACAGATGGCATAGGGAGATGGAGGAGAGATGCTAGACACAGGGGAGGGAGAGGACAAGGAGATAGAGAGGATATGCTGGACACAGGAAGCAAAGGGAAATGGAAAGGAGATGCTAAACTCAGGGGAATAGAGTGAAGATGCTGGACACTAGGCATTAGGAGAATGAGGGAAGATGCTGAACACAGGAGAGGGAGGAATAGGGGGACAGAGAGAAGATACTAGGCATAGGTGAAAGGGCATAAGGAGATTGAGGAGAATGATGTGGACATGGTGGACATGGTAGGAAATAGAGAGAAAGGGGAATGTTGCACATGGAGAGATAGGGATAGAAAAAGAGGAGGAGATGCTGGACAGGGGAAACAGAGGAATGGGCAAATGACAGGGGGAAGAGAGATGCTGAACTTAGCAAGGAAGAGAGACAGGGGAAAGTTAGTAAAAAAATAAAAATAAATAAAAGACTGGGGAATAAGAGGAGAGACTGATGAGGAGTGGGAGGGTTGTGGTTAGAGCAGCAGTTCTCAACCTGTGGGTTGCGACCCCCATGGGGGATCGCCACAGGATTCAGTGGGGGTCGCCTCACTCCGCTGTTTAAAAAAAACAACGCACAAGTTGCTGCCACTGCCGAGTCCGCTTCTCGGCAGCGGCAAACTGACAGACTCCAATCTTCTGCAGCCGCGGCTCCCTGCCTCTTAGGGAACCGCGGCTGTGCCTGCTGTGAGTGAAGCCGTTGTAGAGCCTTTCTGTCTCTCGATGGGCTCCATGCAGCATTGTCCCGCCTCCAAAGGAAGTTTGTTTACCATTTCCTTTGGAGGCGGGACAATGGCATGCTGCACGGAACCCGTCGAGAGACAGAAAGGCTCCGCAACAGCTTTACTCACAGCAGGCACAGCCGCGGTTCCCTAAGAGGCAGGGAGCCGCAGCTGCAGAAGAACAGGGCAGTAGCAGGCAGACAGGGAGAGGAGAGGAGGGGACAGAGAACCTGCAACGGGGCTGACATGAGGGAGGGAGGGGGCTGACATGGAGGGATGGATGGAGGGAGGGACGGGGCTGACAGGGAGGGCGGGGGGCTGACATGGACAGGGTGGCTGACATGGAGGGAGGGAAGAGCTGATGGATGGAGGGAGGGAGGGGGGACTGATATGGAGGGAGGGAGGGAGGGGGGCTGACATGGACCAAGGGGGGGCTGACATGGAGGGAGGGAGGGCTGACATGGACAGAGTGGGGGCTGACATGGAGGGAGGGGGGAGGGAGGGGGCTGACATGGAGGGGGGCTGACAGGGAGGGATGGATAGATGGAGGGAGGGAGGGAGCTGACATGGAGGGAGGGCTGACATGGACAGAGGGGGGACTGACATGGAGGGAGGGATGGATGGAGGGAGAGAGGGGGCTGACATGGAGAGGCAGGGGCTGACATGGATGGAGGGAGGGTGGGCTGACTTGGAGAGATGGTGGGAGGGGGAGCTGACATTGATGGATGGAGGAGGAAGGGAGGGGGGCTGACATGGACAGAGGGGGGCTGACATGGAGGGAGGGAGGGGGCTGACAGGGATAAAGGGAAGAGACAGGGGGACAAACTGGACAGACGGGGGATAAATGCTGGACAGAGGGGAGAGACTGTGGGTTAGGATTATAATGGGCAGATGGGGGGGGGGGCTAGGACTGGTAATGGGTTGATTAGGGAAGGCTAGGACTGGGAATGGACTGATCAAGGGGGGGTTGGGACTGGTAATGTGCTGATAGGGGGTAGGCCTGGTAATGGACTGATGGGGGGCTAGCATTGGAAATGAGCTGATCGGGGAGGCTAGGACTGGTAATGGGCTGATGCGGGGGTAGGACTGGTAATGGGCAGATTAGGGGAGCCTAGCACTGGTAATGGGTTTGAGGAGTGACTAGCACTGGAAATGAGCTGATTAGGGGAGGCTAGCACTGGTAATGGGTTTGAGGAGGGACTAGCACTGGAAATGAGCTGATTAGGGGAGGCTAGGACTGGTAATGAGCTGATGGGGGGTAGGATTGGTATTGGGCAGATTAGGGGAGGCTAGCACTGGTAATGGGTTTGAGGAGTGACTAGCACTGGAAATGAGCTGATTAGGGGAGGCTAGCACTGGTAATGGGGTTGAGGGGAGACTAGCACTGGAAGCGAGCTGATTGGGGGCTTCGACTGGGAATGGGCTGATTGTGTGGAGGGGAGGATAGAGCTGCTGGCCCTGGAAGAAAATTGGGGGCTAAGGCTACAAATGGGCTGATATGAGGGGATGGGAGAATGGAACTGGAAGGGAGTGGATCTGAGAGGGGCTGCCATGATATTTGTACTAGAAGGGACTGGTCAGTGGGGAAGGAGGGGGACTGGAAGGGAATGGACACCAGTGGCAGTCATGGGAATGCAAGTTGACATTGGAAGGTACTGGGAGTGAGGACTGGAAAGGGGCTGATACTGGGGAGGGTTACTGGGACTGGAAATAGGCTGATGGAAAGAAGTGAAGAAAACGAAAGAAAAGATAAGAAATGGCAGATGGACCATAGACCACAGAAAGAGAGCTAAGAGAAGACAGGAAAGCAGAAGCCTCAGTTCGGGACCAGCATGATCAGAGAATAAATTGGTCAGACAACAAAGGTAGAAAAAATAATTTTATTTCATATTAGTGATTTGACTACAAAATCATCATAATTTTGAAATCAAATATTGTTACTTGTTATTGTGGTTTAAATAAGTAAATTTTATAAATAAAAACATATTGCAAAGGCCTATAATATATTAATAATTCAACAAATGATTACAGCGACAATGCGTTAACGATAAAGGAAGAGAGACGCATTTGATTTTATCATTGGGGGTCACCACAAGTTGACCAATGGTAAAAGGGGTCATGGTATAAAAAAGGTTGAGAACCACTGGGTTAGAGTTTAAAAGCAGTAGGTAGATGGTGAAAAGTAGGAGTGAAATCTGAGTCCATAGAGAGATAGAAAAATATGAGGTGTGACCAAAACGTATCAAGACTTGTTGTGTAGCAATATAACTTTACGTCGCAGCACAATGCTATTAAGCATGCAGTGACCCTAGTTATATGCTTTGGATGTGCAGAGTGTAGCGTAGCTGCAACACTCCTATACTTTTTTGCTCTTGTATTTTTCAAGTTGTCTCCCCTGAGCTAACCACCTGCTCTGCATGCATTTTGATAGTGGTTGCAGATCGGCCGCCTTCCTTCAGCCCTTGATTGTTTCCTGCCGTGGTGAGGATCAGAAGTGAGGTCATTTCCACCTGTGAGCACTCTGTATAAATTTGTGTACCTCTTGTTGTGGCGCATGCTGAAGGAGCATGACGAAGGAGCATGTCATGCTCCTTTGTGTACTCCCTCATGCAGCTATTGTGCCTTTTATCAATTCTGGTGTGCCTTCTTCTCGCGGCTCAGGTGGGTGTGGGTGGCAGGGCTCATATTGGTGTGGTGCTTGCTTGGCCCATGTCCCCCCCTGGGGGCATTCTGTACAAGTCATCTGAGGTTTTCGTCCTGCTCTCTTGTCTGTTTTGGCCTGCCCTTTGCTCCGAGTTGTGATTCCAGTGCCACTTGTGACTGCCTCTCATTAGGTGTCTCATCTTTCTCCTTCGCCTTTGGTTCCCTCGGTGCAGTCCTTTGGACTATTGAATGTTCGTTCTCTTAGAAATAAGGCTCATCTCGTATGTAACTTAATGCAGTCTCATTGTTTTGATTTCTTTTGCTTGGTCGAGACATGGCTTACAAATGCTTGTTTGGCATGTCTTAATAACTCCTGCCCCCCTGGCTATCGTTACTTTTATCTTCATCATTCCTCTTGGAGTAGTTTCTCCAAATTGGTTAGTTTTGCGCTTACTATGGCAGTCGTGAACCTCACTTTTAAGCCAGGGTATGTGGAGTGTGATCTTAGTCTCTCAAATTTACTGCTAATGCTCGGCGTAATACTTGCATCATGCCAAAGAGAGCCTCCTACTGGAGTTCTTAAGATATAACATGTATATGTAGTTTGTCAAGATGTGCTTGAAAATTCTTCTTTATCAAGCCTGTGGTTCCCAGTACAATGGGAAATATTTCTGTATCTTTCTGTCACATTTTCTTGGTTTCTGACTGCATTTCTTGGTACTTCAGGATCTTCTGCCTCTTCACGCGATTCATAGAATAATCACCTGGTACCGACACTTCTATTATCAATGCCATTCTAGTATTATTCTTTACCACCATGTCAGGTTTCCTGGCATCCAGTTTCTTATCCGTCAGAATGGGAATGTCCCAGGTGATCATAACCTCTTCATTCTCTATTATTCTCTTAGAGTCATGATCCCAGTGCTTTTCAGGGACAGTGATGTAGTGTTTACTGAGTTTCCAGTGGAGGAGGCGTGCTATTTTGTTGTGCCATTCTGTATAGAAATTTTCCACCAACAGGACTTCACAGCCTGCTATTAGATGAGTGACTGTTTCCAACTTTTTCTTACAGAATCGGCATATGTCTGTTGTGCCAGTTTTTTCAATACTCGCCCTAAACCATCTCGTCCATAATCCACCTCTCGCCATGGGAGCGGCCTTGCAATTTTATGCTTGCTGTCCTCTTTTGTGACCTATTTAGCATCCCAACTTTTCGCTTTCTCTTGAATACCTCATGCTGAAGGCATACTCTCCATCAGTTTTTCTTCTTATCTTGGTTTACTTACCACCCCATTACCTTGGGTACTCTTTAGCATCTGTAGAATGTCCTTTCTCCATTTTTGCTTGCCCTGTGTTTTATCCTTGTTTTGAGGGATTTTAATATGCATCTTTCTTCTCCACAGAACCCTATAGCATCCAATTTTTGCTGCTTTCTGGAGATCCATAGTCTGCATCCGCATATCAGGGTCCCAACTCACATTGGAAGGTAGATGCTGGATATTCTCCTCTCTTCCTCATCTGCATCTATCACGTTTATTTATTTTTTGATAATTTATGTTTATTTATTTTGATAAAAACCGCCTTTCTGAAATAACCAAGGCGGTGTACAATTAAAACAATTTTAGTAAAAGAAGGCCAAAGGCCAACGAGAAGGAAAAGAAATGTACAATTTTTTAAAAAAGGATAGTAGAAGAGAAGAGGCAGGACGAGACAGAACAACATGGGGAAGCGTCAGAAGGAAGGAGGAGAGAGGATAGTAGAGTCACACAAAGGGAGAGGGAAGATTAAACGCTAGGGAAAACAGGTGGGTCTTGAGGTTTTGCTTAAAGACATTGTATTGGGGTTCTAAACGGAGGGAGGAAGGGAGAGAATTCCAAAGGGTGGGGCCAGCAAAAAAAAAGGCAGAGGAACGAGTGGATTGTAGATGAGCACGGGAGGGGGAAGGCAAAGTGAGACGGTTGAGGTGAAAAGAGCGAGGGGTGTATCTGGGAGAATGAAAGTAGAGGAGATCTGATAGGTACTGGGGGGTGCTGTCATGGAAGGCTTTATGGACCAGAGTTAATAGTTTGAAAGTGGTGCGGAAGGGGACAGGCAACCAATGGAGATTAAATAGCTGAGGTGTAATATGGTCACGGAGAGAGGTGTGCGTAAGGAGGCATGCTGCAGTATTTTGGATGCGTTGCAGGCGATTCAGTTGGGATTTGGGGAGACCAATGAAAAGTGAGTTGGAAAAATCCACACGGGACATAACCAGGGAAAGCACCAGGGTAGTGAGTGCAGAGGGGGAGAGAAAGGGACGAACAGAGCGGAGCTGACGAAGGAAGAAAAAGGATGTTTTAGTAATGTGAGAAATGTGTGTATGATAGGACAGATCGGAGTCGAAGTGTACACCAAGGTACCGGAAAGTGGAGACCAGAGGCACAGAGGAGCCAGAAAAAGAGGGGGCCATTGAAGGGGAAGGAGCACCGTGAGTGAACCAAATAGCGATAGTCTTAGTCAAGTTTAGATGAAGACAATTAAGTGTTAGCCAGTTTGCCACGGCTGAGAGACAGGAATCCAGTGCAGAGAGATCGGGACTAGAGGGTGAAGTGTGGTGAAGTAGCAGAATGTCATCAGCGTAGAAGAAAGAGGAGATACCAAACTGTTGTATTAGAGAGGCAAGAGGGGCTAGGAAGAGATTGAAAAGAAGTGGTGCAAGGACAGAACCTTGAGGGACCCCACAGAGGAGGGGGTGGGGATCAGAAGGGGGAATAGAAGAAGAGGAAGGAAGAACCGAGCAGGACCGAGAGGAGAGAAAAGAGTGGAACCAATGGTGGACTGTGCTGCAAAGACCCGCGTCCCGTAGGCGTTGTAGAAGTAGGGAGTGATCGACCAAGTCAAAAGCTGCAGAGAGATCTAGAGCAACTGCCACCGAGATATCACCACGATCTTGTGCTACATGTAAAGCATTTGTGAAAGCCAAAAGAACCGTTTCAACACTGTGACCCTTACGGAACCCAGACTGGCGAGGGTGAAGGAAATTAATGGATGCAAGGTGGTGAGAGAGTAGGGCAAAGACGTATTTCTCCAGTAGCTTAGAAAGAAAAGGGAGATTAGAGACAGGACGGTAGTGAGCAGGGAGTAGAGGATCCAGAGAGGGGTTTTTCAGAATGGGGCGTATAAGAGCGTGTTTCCAGGGAGAGGGAAAAATTCCGGTGGACAGGCTAGAATTAAACATAGTGAGGATAAAGGGAAGGAGCCCAAGGGAGGGGGTGAGAAGCCATGAAGAGGGAATAGGATCAAGGGCACAGGAGGTCTTCTTAGATGAGGAAATAAGGTGATGGAGTTCTGGAGCTGTGATTGGGTCAAAGGAAGCCCAACAGTGAGAAAGCTGCGAAATAGGCGGGGGGGATGGAATGGGAGGGGGGGAGGGGATTGGAGCGGGGCAGGAGGGTAGAGATGCTCTCAAGGATGCTACTTTATCACTAAAGAAAGAGGCTAACTGCGTGGGAGGGGGAGCAGGCTGAGATGAGAAATCAGGTGAAGGGGCATGTAGGGAAATAAGGGATTGGAATGTAGAATAAAGGTGTCGGGTCTGGTTAGGAGCATTGGAAATGGCATTCGAGAAATAGGTGCGTTTGGCATTGTGTACCTGTGATTTGTAGTAGGAGTAATGAGAGTTGAAAGACGTTAGAGTAGCTGGAGAGGGGGCCTTGCGCCACAGCTGCTCCGCTCTGCGGAGATGAGAGCGAAGCAGCCGTAAGCCACTGTGGTACCATGGGTGTGAGGGCCGACGGCGAGGTGGACAGGGACGTAGGGGGGCGATATGATCGAGTGTAGTGGAGAGGACTGAGGACCAGAGGGTTGCCTGTGAATTTGGCGAGAGAAGAGAGAAATCTGGGGGCAGAATTTCCTGTGCTGGAGGAAATTGCTGGATTGTCTTGGTCTGACCATTTTCTCCTCTCTACCTCTGGTTCATTTCTTTGTGCATTTTGCCCTCTGGCACCTTCTGTGCCCCTCAGCACCAGGCCCTTCAGAGTTTCTCCCCAGACTCCTTTGTCTCCTGTTGTCCACCTTTTCCTACTGACTTGCCTCAGCACCTTCTTGATGCCCAAGTGGCTTTACTCAATTCTGCACTTTCTACTTCTTTTGATTCTGTGGCACCCTCTCTTCTGTCTCCTGCATTGCCATACCCTTCCTTTACTCAGGCCTTCATCGGCTAAAGTGTCAGCTGTGCAGCTCTGAGCACCGCTGGTGTCAATCTTGCTCCCCTGCGTCACTCTCCATCTACCTTTCTGCTTCTCATTACTTCCGCTCCACTCTTACTACAGCCAGGAAATCATAGTATTCTTCAATTACACCGGTACACTAAAAAATTTTTTTTTAAACTGCCTCTAATGTTTCGATTGATTTTTACGTTTTTTGGTGCGCTGAATCCAAATCTGGTAACCAATTTGCTCCATCACGTACAGATTTTTTGCTACATTGGGTTAGCAGTTTGAGGTGAACGTTTCAGATTGAGTGCGATCGAGATAAAAGTTTCTTGGATGAATTCTTTATACTAATTGTTTAGTAGTTATTCAAATAAGAATAAAGAAAATTGTAACAAGGCAGCACATAAGAATAGAGTAATGTCAACAAAACACACTGTGATGGTAGCAAAATTGTCTGCACTTAAAACAGCCACATACATGTGCACAAACATTGAGCATATAAGAGCGAGGTTAGACACAAAGCAAAGCAAAGAAATGTGCAAAAATGTTGTACAGGTATGTATGTAAGAATAGAAAACGCAAACCGCACCATTGCAATACATGAAGACAAACACCCGATGGTGTGAAAATAAAATTCTAATAAATGAGATCCGACACTGTGGTAATAACTAGCAAATTTTTATTTCAAAGTTTAGTAAAAACACGATATTTGTCAACACAGTTTAGATTTTAAAGTCATTCTTGGGTCAATCAATCTCCTGGTGGGCCCGTTTCTTCTTCCCCCGAATGCTTCTCTTGGTGCGCTGCTTGGCGTATTTTTCATCTGGGGTTTCCCGCAGCAGCAACCAGCAGAAATCAGCCATCATAGTGGTGTTCCATCTTCCTTGGTACCTTCTCTCTGAGTCCTTGATGTCCTGGTGAAACCTTTCACCTTGTTCTTCACTGTACGCCCCCAAGTTTTCGGGAAAGTAGTTCACATGGGAGTGCAAGAAATGGACTTTCAGGCTCATGTTACAGCCTTGTTCTTTGAAGGCATTGAGCATCCTGGCAACAATATCCTTATAGTTCTCATCCCGCCTGTTCCCCAAGAATTTGAGAACAACATCCTTGAAGGAATCCCAGGCTTCTTTTTCCTTCTCAGACATCGTTTCAGTGAATGCTCCATCTGAAATGAGTTTCCTTATATCAGGGCCAACAAACACTCCTTCCTTTAGCTTTGCTTCAGAAAGTCGGGGGAACTTTGAGCAAAGGTACCGAAAGCACTCACCATCTTTTGGAAGGGACTTGATGAATTGCTTAATGAGACCCAACTTAATGTGGAGAGGTGGTAATAGAATTTTATCACGAGGTACCAAGCTCTCATGAAGAACATTTTTCTCACCGGGTCTCAAATACTCCCGAATTGGCCAGTCTTTTTTCCCCCAGTGTAGGTCGCGGGCCCGGCTATCCCACAAGCAAAGGAAGCAGGGATATTTGGTGAAACCGGATTGCTGCCCTAATAGCATGGATAGAATTTTAAAGTCTCCACAAATCATCCACTTATGCTCATCATAACGAATCTTCTGAAGAATCAGGGCCAAATTCTCGTATTTTTCTTGGAGAATAACAGAGTGAGCAATAGGAACTGAAGCGAATGTGTTGCCATTATGAAGAAGAACACCTTTTATGCTGTCTTTTGACGAATCAATGAACAGCCGCCATTCAGCAGGATCATACTTGAGTTTAAACTTTTCCATCACTCCGTATATATCGTTGCAAAATACCAAATCTTCCTCTTTGCTGAAATACTTCAAAAATTGTGTCTCGCGGTTGTGGTACCAATAAAAAGTTGTTCCTGGTGACAATAGATTTTTCTGTTTAAGCCGAGAACCTAGCAGTTGGGCAGCATCTTTTGGGAGTCCTAAATCCCGGACTAAATCATTCAATTCAGCTTGAGAGAAAAGTTCAGGTTTCGGATCTGGTTCAGTTTCAAACTCGGAAGTACTGGACTCATCGGGAAAAGCCATCTGATGAGTCTCATCATGATCAGAACCGTCCACACAAATATGATCCAAAGATTTTGGTGGTTCAGGCACAGGTACTTCGTTGCTATGAGGCATAGGCCTAATTGCTGAGGGAAGGTTGGGGTAACTTATTACGTTCTTATTTTTTAAGTTGTATCCCTTCACAATGCAAGAGCAAAAATAGCAGTCACTGCTGTGGTCTCTTTGTTCACGCCACATCATAGGTATTCCGAAACGAAATGCTTGTTTTTTACCTTTCATCCATAAGCATAGATCTTCCTCACATGTCTTGCACACTTTGTGAGGAGCCCACGGTTTGTCTTGATCGCCTAACTTCAAACCGAAATAGGCGAAATATACTTTTTTAATAAATGCAGAAATGTTCCTCTGCCGCTTTTTCACGGTATATTCCCCACAAATAAAACAAAAACTGTCCGGAGAGTTGACGCAACCTCTGGCTCTGTGAACCATCACAAATACACAGCACTGCAAACTACAACTGTAGTGAACCACTTCGGAATAAAGCTGGATTACGACTGAGCAAACAAAAGGTAATAATGAACTTGCAAGAAACTGAAATTTGACAGGAACGTTCATGTCGCAACCACCGTGTTTGAGCGAGTGAACGAGGCGAGGCGAACAGGAAAGAACATGTGCCAGCGCGAGTACTGGATTTAGCCCCCCGCCTCCCAATTGTCCTGTTAATGTATAAAATGAATACAAAACACTCTAAAATATCATGAGGGAGTGTTTCTAGTTAGTTAACCATTACAACCTCTATTTTGGGCCAAGAAAATAAACTGCAGTCGGCTAAAAAGAAATTATGCGAACATTCCTTATATGGGTAAGAAATCTAATTTTGCAAGAAAACGTGATGTGATGTAACATTTTGGCTATTTTTCCTGGATTCAGCACCCCAAAATCTATAGGAATCAGTTGCAAAACTGGAGGCAGTTTTTTGGTAGTGTACCTGTGTATCCATCATGATCCTAGCTCTTCTAGTTTGTTCCAGCTTGTATGCCAGCTTACTTCTTTTCCCTTTACAGATTCTCTTTCTGCTTCTTCTTCTTCTCCTGACTGCCACACTTTCATTGTCGCCTTCTGGCAGAAAATCCTTGATATTCAATCTGTGTTGCCCCCTTTGCCTTTTGTGCTCCTATCACCCTCTGCTTTCCTGGACACTCCTTCCTCCAGGCCACTGGGTTTGGTTACCTTTCAGATACCTTCCTATGGCGAGCTTGTTCATTTTATTTCCCAGTCACACTCCACTACTGCTCCATTGGATCCCCTGCCCTCTCATATTTTCAAGTTTGTTGCTAGTTCTTTCATTTCACCACTGCATCACATAATTACCACTTCCTTTTCTACTGGTTCTTTCCCATCCTGCTGGAAGCAAACCACCATTCTTCCGCTTTTGAAGCCCGGCCTGTAGACGTCTGTGACCCTCTCAGTTACCATCTTATCTCTTTGCTTTCTTTCTTTTCTAAGGTTATGGAGCATGTGGTAACCCAGCAGCTGCAAGCTTTTCTTTCGCAGACTAATGCTCTTTGTGGGCTTTCGCCCTAAGTGCTCTATTGAGCACTCTCTAACTGCTATTTCTGACTTTCTTCATGCATCTTTGGACAGTCGCTGTGAAGTTCTTCTTGTGTCATTGGACCTCACGGCCGCCTTTAACCTTGTTAGTCATTCCCATCTCCCTTTTCAACTTTGTACTCTTGGTGTTTCTGGTCTAGCACTTTGTTGGTTTAGCTCCTATTTTGAGGACCGAACCTTTCAGGTTTCCTGGGCTTCTCGTTCCACACCCTTGTTTTTGCACTGTGGTGTCCCACAGGGCTCTCTTTTAGGGCCCATTCTTTTTAATGTTTTCCTGATTCCCCTGGCCTCTCTAAGTGCATCCCTGGATATTACCTTCTTTTGTTAGACTGATGACATTCAGCTTTTATTTTGTTTGCCTGATTGTTCTAGTTCCATGGTTTCTCATATTTCCCGGCAACTTTCTCGGATTGTGGAATGGTTAGCAACTCATGGGTTGAAACTTAATCCCTCAAAAACCGTGTTCATTCTGTTTTCCTCTTCTCTCCCCCCATTGCTTCCTGTGCCCTTCACTGTTAATAATGTCTCCATTCTGCTGCATGATATTTGTTTTGACTCTTTGCTTTCTTTTGCCTCTCATATTATTTCTGTGGTTCGATGGTGTTTCTTTATTCTACGTCTACTTCATATTATCCATAAATATTTGGATCTCCCTTCCCTGTGTTTGCTATTACTTACATTAGTGATTTCTCATCTGGATTACATGAATTCCCTTTTTGCTGGTCTCCCCCAGTATCAACTCTCCTGCTGCAGTTTGTGCAAAATACTGCAGTGAAGTTGCTCCATGGTGCCCATCACTCAGATCATGCCACTCAGCTTCTCTCTTATGAGCACTGGCTTCCTGTCCTTTTACGTGTTTCCTACAAAGTGGCCACACTCACATTTCATGCACTCCATGGTACCTACCCGTCCTTTTTGTCCACACTTCTGCAGTCTTATGTGCCTTCCCACTCTCTCCATTCTGCCTTGGTGGTTGCTGGTCCCTGGATGCTTTGCTCCACTGCCGCTCGCTCATCAGCATTTCAGGCAGTGGCTCCGATGATCTGGAATTCCCTTACCTCTTTATTTGCGTATGCAGATTGCCTATGGCCATTTAAGGCCCAACTTAACACTTATTTCTTTGTGCAGGCTTTTCCTTCTGGTCCCTTTGATTCTTGTCCTGGTGTGGCTTGCCCTTGGCTGCTGCTGGATTGTGCTGCGAAGTATGGATTTCTTGTTGGGTACTTGTCTCCCCTGCCTCCGTGGTCTTAGTTGAACAATTGCAGCGTTGTAACCTAGGCCTCCTCCTCTTCTCTTGTCTTGTCTCATCTGTCTTGTGTTTTTTGTTCTCATTGGGGTCTATTCTGAGACCAGAATAGCAGGTCTGATCATCCAATCTGAAAGTCCAGACCCAATGTTTATCTGGCCAGCACCGGGGGGAAACATAGTTCCATTCAGGAGCCTGACTGGGCTATCCAGGGAGTTTGTTGTGCGTGCCGGGCATCCAGAATCAGGGCACAGCCTGGATGTCCTGGCCCTGTTCCCAAATTCTGATCCCGCGGGCACATCTAGCCTCCACAGGATCAGAATCGGGTGCAGGCGGTGCACGTCCAGATTCTGGACACTTGGACAAGGGGTTGGATGTCTGGATCGGAATGCGCCTCATTATATTTTTTTCTTTTTATTATTCATCACTAAGATATATGATTTCATTGGCAGTATATCAAGTTAATAAACCATAACTATCATGTAAAAGCAGTCTGACAGATTTACGATGAGTGAAAAAATTAAAAAGTGAATTTGCATTAAATTCTGCCAGAAATTTGGAGATCATGCAAAGAGACTTATGACAAGTTACAGCAAGTGTATGGCGATGAATGCATGGCTGGTACAAATGTTTCCAAGAGGGCTGCCAAAGTGTTGACAGTGACGAATGTTCTGGAAGGCCACCCATGAGCAGGAATGAAGACAAAGTTGAAGCAGTGCATGCTGCAATATGCTCAAATCATCAATTGATTATCAGGGAGTTTGCTGAGGACAAAGACATCAATTTTGGATTGGTACAGTCCGTTCTTACTGTTGATTTGGGGATGAGACATGTGTTTGCAAGATTCGTGCTGAAACTCATGTCCCAAGAGACGTAGCATTTCATAGAAACATAGATATATGATGACAGAAAAAGACCACATGGCCTATCTAGTCTGTCCTTCCATATCAACAACTACAACAGTCCCTTTTTTACCTTTAGAGATCCTCTGTGTTTGTCCCATGCTTTTTTGAATTCAGTTACTGTCCTCATCTCTACCACCTCCACTGGGAGACTATTCCACGGATCCACTACTCTTTCCGTAAAGAAATATTTCCGCATATCACTCCTGAATCTATCTCCCTTCACCCTCATCCCATGTCCCCTCGTAGCAGAACTTGCTTTCAATTGAAATAGGCTCTCTCCCTGAACATTTATGCCATGGAGGTATTTAAACATCTCAATCATATCACCTCTATCCCGCCTTTCCTCTAAGGTGTACATATTAAGATCCTTCAGTCTCTCCTCATATGCTTTATAATGAAGCCCACTAATCATTTTAGTAGCCACCCTCTGCACCGACTCCATCCTGTTCACATCTTGAGCCATTACGTGGCTTTGCTGTTGTATTTGTTTCACCAGCTTGACTGTCCCCTGGTCAAAAAGAAGATTGACTGTCTGCAGTCTGTGATAAGGAAGCTTATCATAGCTCAGGTAGGAGCTATAGAAAAGATGATGTGACTCTGAACAAGCAACCTGTCAGTTCTGGTAGAAGTAAGAAAACAGAGTTTTCACATAAAAGACTACCAGTCCCAGAATGCACCAGGTTTCCAGCAGCCATGAGAGGGGCTGAAGTGAGAAAACGTGTGTGCAATCAAGAGAGCTATGAGGTAATCCCTAAGCACTCATCTCAAAGGGCAGGGCCTGATTCAACACAGCTGTGCTGTGTTAGGGAGGAGCACACATTAGGACAGAATAAGAATAGAGCTTATTCTTCAGATAATAGCTTCAGGAAGAGACACAGCAACAGCTTCAAGCTCAAGCACCAACATCATCTCGAGAAGCAGAAGCCAAGCCAAGCAGATAGAGAGAGAAGGAAACTCTCTGGAAGGAAGAGAAGAAAGGCCATTGGAAGATCTGGGAGAGTCCAAGGCAGTGCCTATACTGGGAGGTATTCCAAATGCCAGCAGAGTCCATTGGACTGGAGTCAGCCAGAAGAATGGAATGGCAGAGATAGGAATCACCAGTGGCTACCTGGAAGAGAGAAGACTGCACGTGGAAAGGACTTTCAGACCTATGCCAGAAGGTATGTGAGGAAAGATCCAGTGTCCAGGGATCAAGATTGGAAGGCTGGACATCATAACTGGATTACATACTGGCCAGGCTATACAGAGAGGAATTATGATAGCAGGAGAGGCTCAGGTATGAACACTGATCCAGACCCTATCTATAATAGTGAATGGCAGCAAGGGAATAAGCATTCTCATGATAGTGCCTTATGGAAAGACTCGTCTGTGTCAATGTATGATAGTGACCCTATGCTGATTGATGAAGGGGGAGATACAGCAGATGAAACTATTGATTACATGGACTGTTCTTTATCCAAGTGCTATTGCTAGCTTTCTGTGAGCAAACACATCAGCCATCACAAAGAAACCTAACTTTGTTCCTTATTCCACTGCAAATAGCTCTTAAAGCAGGATTTGGGTTCACACAGTAGCAGCCAGCCAGCTAAAGGGTTTCAGCTGGACAATTGATAGTAATTAAAGCTGCACCTGATTGTGTGTGTGAGCAAGGGAAAATCACTGCTGGATCTGTGTGTGGAAAATAAGCAGAAGTTAACCTAACAAGCAAAGTTCATTCATTTCTTTGTGCCTTTTTATTTGGTAATTATTTGCTAAGAGAACATTAGCTAATTGCCTGACAAGCTGAAGGTTGTTTTCTGATTTGCTTTGTGACTTTATGTTATCCATTTAAACACTGCAAGCAAGTAACCTCATTTATATTGCTACCAAGCATACTTGTGCTGGGTGAATTAAACCCCATCAATAAAAGAAGTATTTTATTGGCTTTACCACTGGTTACACAACTCAATTATTGTCTTCAGCTGTGTTTGAGAGTGAATGAACTACATTACCCACAATACCTTGCAAGAATCATATGAATATATGCATCGTCAAGATTGTGTAAGTTCTCACTCTAGGCAGCCGTCTGACAAGTCATGGGATTGTTGGATTGCATTGAAAATGACTCAGATTTCATAAAAAAGATTATTACTGGTGATTAATCATGGATTTATGGTTATGACCCGGAAACTAAGGCTCAATCCTCACAAAGGAAGACTCCAAACTCTCCCAGACCCAAGAAAGCCCATCAGGTGAGGAGCAATGTCAAGGTCATGCTCACAGTTTTCTTTGATTACCAGGGTATTGTTCAGCATGAGTATGCTCCAAAAGGCAAAATCATAAATAAGGAGTACTATGCCCAAGTTCTGACTTCTTTGAGAGATGCAGTTTGTCGTAAGAGTCCAGAGCTGCACAGGAATTGTGAATTGTTGCTTCATCACGATCACATCTTGTCCAGCAGTTCCTGGCCAAACACCAAATCGAGTAAGTCCATCAGCCTCCGTACACACCTACCTCGCACCCTGTAACTTTTTCTTGTTTCCAAAACTGAAATTACCACTGAAAGGAAGGAGATTCGATGATTTGGAGCCCATTAAACAAAATTCAACACATCAGTTTCACAGCATAATAAAAGAGGCATTTCAAAATTGTTTCCAGCAGTGGCAGGAACTCTGGAAGAAGTGTGTTTATCAGATGGGGACTACTTTGAAGGTGTCTGAGTGCAATAACTGTCAGTGATAAACTTCTTGTGTTATGTACAAGTCTTGATACTTTTGATCCTTTTTGATTGTGCCTCATAAATGGAACAGAGCTGAAAGGAAAACATTCAATGTCACAGAAGGATGTAAGGAAGGAGGTGAAGAAGACAGGAGGGAGAGAAGTGGCATATGGATTTGAGACCCTGGAAAGAGTTGAGAGGATGCAGAAACCAGAGAATGGAACCAATATGATAAGAAAAATAAAATGACCAGAAAATAAAGAAAAGAGAATTTCATTTTCAATTTAGTGATTGGAATATGACAGTTTTTGAAATGTACAGTACGTGCTGTATGCATTTATATGCATTTTTTCAATTTCTCTGGTATTGCACTGCATTCAGAGTCTGACCTTTTGAGGTTTCAATTTAATTTTTGTCTATATATTTCTATTTTTAGTTTGTGACCACTTGGTAAGGATCTATCTAAGTTCTAAGGGGCATGTTTATTATAAGGTTAGCACACATTTTTGGCATCGTGCTAAAAGGTAGTGCAGGGCTCCAAACCAAAAAACTCATGCTACTGACGGGAGCATTCCTACTGCAGTGCTGCTAACACAGGTCTTGAAAGCCCATGCTGCCTATACTTGGTGCAGGTAGTGTAGGTGCAACTATCACCAGCATAATGAGCGATGGTAGTTGCTCCTGCAGTGGTTTTACCATGCCAACCTATGCTAAATTCAAGGGGACGGCTGTTCCCACCCTCCTGCATTTAGCATGGTGCCCCATGCTAGTAATGTGGCCAAAAACCCGTGTTATTAGCATGGGGCTTAGTAAACATGTACCTAAATTTGGAATTTCGATACAGGAGTCTATAGTAATTTACCTTGTTTAGTTTTTTGAGTAGGTGTATGGATGTTTTGGGGTCAAGAGCAATATTTATGGTGCTGCTCTTTTTTGGATAGGCTCCTTATATGAGTTTTGGAAGATAGTGCTGTTAAGGAATTGCAGATTTACTCTATAAATCCTCTGCTGTGGTTCTCAATTTTTCTTTTTGTTCCTTGTGTGGAACCAACTGAAGAGTGTTGTTGGGAGGTACTAGAAGCAAACTGATTTTTAGACTTGCAGTTTTATGTTCTGGATTTTGCCAGTCTGAAATCTGAAATATTTTGTAATACAAGGATATCTCAAATTTTTAAGGAACATCTCAGTTTCTTTTTGTTTTGTGGTCTGAAAGTTTCACTGTTGCTTATTTCTGGGCTTTGCCAGCTTTGGCATGATCCAATCAATCCAGCATGTCTTGAAGTCACAGCTGTCATGCTTTTTTTCTTATTATCTTGCCTCATTATAACTTAGTCATAGCACTGGTCGAATAAAACCAGTTTACAAATATTTATGCAAATAAGGCCCATCAGCCACACTGAATCTCTTCACATGGGCCCACATCACCCTGGACCTCCCCTGAAAAATAGTAATTTTGCATTATAAGTAACCTGTGACTAATACACAGGTAAGATACATTTACTGTAAGATATTTTCTTTACGGGAGACTGAGTAGATTTTATGGTGATACATTTGTAGTCAGGAGTAACTGAGCAGACTGAGTGGGTGAAAAGGTATTTATTACATATGAATGCCCCATAAAACCTGCAGTACTCCATTATTTGTATTCATTCATGTGAAGTTTAAAAATGCTAAGCAAAGTGTAAACAAAAGCTTTAAATATATATTAGAATTATGGATTCAGAAATTACAGAATAAACTAAGGGGTATGTTTACTAAATGGCGGTAAGGGAGCATGTGTGCCGTTAACGCAGGCTATCGGCACACTTGCTCCCTTAACATGAAAAAATGCTGCTTTAAGGTGCTGTAAAGGCACTGGCAACATTAAAGATGTAGGGGGAGAAGAGTGGGCGTGACTGGAGCAAGGAGTGGGCGGTTACAGTGTGTGTTCCCGTACCGCCGATTGCGTAATGGCCTGAAAAGCCCTTTAACACTGAGAACCCAATCGCCGATTAAAACCTCACGGAAAAGGTGTTTTCAGAGGGCAGAGAGACCATTTAAGCATCAGCAATGTGATACACTGACAAGAGAGCCCAATATAGTGATAGTAGTGCTCCATTAGCAGCAACAGCATGGTGCTCATGTAGGAAGGGGCACCATGCTGATGGACAGAGGGGGTGGCATGATGGTCATGCAGTGGGGGGGGGGGGGTTTCTGGTGGACATGGCAGACTAGGCAGCTGCCTGGGTGGCACAGAGGAGCATAAGAATATAAGTTCAGAATATATGCCATACTGTTTGCGACCAAGGTCCTTCAAGCCTACTATCCTCTGTCCAAAAGTGGCCAATCAGGGGCATTGGTATCTAGGTGGGTCCCAAAAGGACACCCATGGTCAAAGAGGCCTGTATTTGACCAAACAGCTGATCCTCAAGGTCCCCCAAATAAACGTATAATGACCTTTCCTCCAGGACCGTGACCAAACCTTCCCGAAGCCAGCTATATGAGGAGCTGTCACGACATTGAATGACAAACTATATGTCCCAATGTGTCTGAAATGCGTTACACTGTAGCAGCAGTGCCTGTCCCCTAGTCCCCCCTCATTGTGATGACGTTAACAACCGTGAACCGTTCCACACCATTCAGTACTATATAGATTCCTATCATATCTCCCCCCAGCCATCTCACCAACAGGTTGAGGGGACCTAAGCTTTGTAAGCTCCTCACATAGGGGAATCCTTTCATCCTTAGCACCATTTGTGATATCCATCATGATCACACAGTGACAGTGGTGGAATACAGATGTATTGCTGGTGTGGAACAGTGATGTGCCACATGTGGTGGTCCAAGGGACATGGCATCCTTGGCAGAAATTCCAGTGGCCCCATTCCCAGTGCCACTGAACCCAGCTGTGCGGGAAGAGCCCAATAGTACCTGCAGCTGTAGCCCCCAGGCAGCTGGAAAATACAGGTGCCCAGAGAAATACCACAGCAGTGGCAGCATCCTCCCCCCGAGACGTATCAGTGGCAGGTGATGATGGGGCCCCTGAATGGGCAGCTGGTGGGAGGGGGGCTGCGTAGCCATCCATGCATGCCCTTGCCCTTTGTGCCCAAGGCACCTGCATGTTTAATATGCTGGGACTGCGACCACCACCACCGACAGTGCATGGGCATGTCTGCATGGTGGGGTGTTGGTGGTGGCATGGAAAGTGGCACCAGCCTGCAGCAGACAGAAGCCTTGTCCTGATCGTGTGTGCCATGCGCATTGTAGCATGTGTCAAAGGCCAACCAAAGGTAAACATGTCAGCAACAAGAGCTATTTTCCCTCTAAGGCTCCACTGTGGTGCAGCACGTATGGTTGGTGTGTATATGTGCAGAGAGTCACAGGTTCAGGTCCCTGCTGGGGTTTCTGTATTGCATTTTCAGCTCCAGCATGTGCGACACCTAAGGAGGTGGCCATCAAGGGTGGAAACACCCACCAGCAGCACTGACAGACTCCACTATCCACAGCTGGTTGGAGGCTAATAGCACACGGTAACAATGTGTGGTGAGACCAAGACAGGGTAATAGCACCTGCAAATAGAGCACACGTTTTCAATCCTTGAGCTGATATTGAGACAGGATTGTTAAGCATGAATGCCAACCATCTCCACTTTTACACAGTGCACCAATAAGAGTGTATGCGTGTGTGTGTGTATGGCTCCCCTTTGTCCTGTGGCTTTCTGCACTGCATGGCTCACATTGTCCAAGTTTTGCCCAGCCTGTTTTGGAAAATAGGTGGAAAATAGGTGACTAAGGTGAGGCAGAGGATTGTGGGTATCGCCTGAAACAGTGCAGATTGGCCTGTAGGTGTCTGCCACAATGGTAGGATCACTGGCTGAAACGCCATTGTGCCCTTCTGCCACGTGCATTGCCTGGGTGGCCACTTTATGCCATGCTGAGTTGGCATTCTCACTATGACCAAAGAGTGACCATGGCATGGCTATCTATCCATATAGAGCTATTATAATGTCTGGCTCCAATGATGATGCATTCTCTGTCTGCAGATGCCAATCCCTGAGCAAATGGCTGGATGTCAATGCAGGGTGCTCATGGTCACACTATGCACATGAAAAAACAAAGAAAAACTCCCAACTATACTCTCCAAACAAAAAAAACCAAAAGGCAAAAATGTGAGAATAACTCAACAAACAAAACTGACAAGGAGCCGATAACAGCACACAACACTGTGTTAGAGGAAAAAAGACCTCAGCCACCCCTTCTATCAATACCAGCAGAGGGGACGAGTCAGTCATATGGCAAGACCAAGACAGAAATCCTGCCACATTAGTGCTCTATCCATGAACTGTACTCGAAATGACATCAATGGTCAGAACAAAACCCTCCAATAATAAGGAGAGTTGAGCCCTAAACTGTATAAAAACTCAACAATCCAAAACACACAGTGAGTGGTTCCTGGCAATAGCAATCAGCAAAATAAGAACAGGGCAACAACCTGAAACTCCGACACGAGGTGTTTCGCCCTTTCGGCTTCATCAGAGAGCTCTTCATAAAGAATGTTGTTAGTCCATGCTAAAAGCAGAAAGAGGACTGTCAAAGCAAAAAAGAGGAAACAAACTGACGTCAGGAATCCCTCATGCATGCGGCAGCAGCCGGGCAGGAAGAAAAATAAAAAAGAAAACCAAGCTCTTTTTGACATTAGCTGTTTTTTTCGGCTTCTTTGACCTTGGTTTTCTTTTTTCTTTTTCTTCCTGCCCAGCTGCTGCCGCGTGTATGAGGGATTCTTGATGTCAGTTTGTTTCCTCTTTTTATCGCACATGCTCGGCATTTCATTTGGCTTTCTAGTGCTTTGTTGTTGTCAGCCGTGTGCATGGGAAATCCCTGATGTCAGCTGGTTTCTCCGTTTTTAACTGCGCATGCTCAGCGTTTTTCTGGCTTTCCTGTGCTTTGTTTCAGCGGCGTGAACAGCGGGTGTGGAGGCAGTTTTCTTGTGCTCTTAAAAGTAAGTCTCTTTTTTTCTGATTAAGCCATTGTGTGTTAGTCTCTCTTTGATTTTTTTGCTTTTTGGTGCTTGTGAGAATATTGGTTCTTTTATTTTTTATTTTTTTATTTTTTGCTTTGGCAGTCCTCCTTCTGCTTTTGGCATGGACTAACAACATTCTTTATGACTAACAACATTCTAACAACTATTCTTTATGACTAACAACATTCTTCTGATGAAGCTACAAGGGTGAAACATCTGGTGTCGGAGCTACAGGTTGTTGCCCTGTTCTTACTGAACTTAATGTCTTGCTGCTGTTTTTGTAAGGAGTTTTTTGGCTGCTATCTTGTTATTGTGGCTTAATATTTTGCTGACTGCTATTGCCACTGTGTGTTTTGGATTGTTGAGTTTTTACAATTTGGGGCTCAACTCACCTTATTATTAGAGATTTTTTTCTGACGATTGATGTCATTTTGAGTACAGTTCATGGATAGAGCACTACTGTGGCAGGATTTCTGTCTTGGTCTTGCCATATGACTGACTCGTCCCCTCTGCTGGTATTGATAGAAGGGGCGGCTGAGGTCTTTTTCCTCTAACACAGTGTTGTGTGCTGTTATCGGCTCCTTGTCAGTTAAGTTTGTTGAGTTATTTTCACATTTTTGCCTTTTGTTTTTGGTTGGGTTTTTTTTTTTTTTTTGGAGAGTATAGTTGGGAATTTTTTTTTGTTTTTTTGATTCTGTGGCTCCCTGAGGATTTTTATTTTTGATAGTCACACTATGCACATGCCATGTATGCTGACCAGAAGACCAACTGCAGTTGGCTTGAGCTTAGCAGACATAGCCTAGGGAAGGGTAGCAGGGGCAGTCTTACTGCCCGTGCTATAGTCAACTGTTTGTATGCAATGGTTTGGGCAGCAGTGCTTTATGTTCTACTCCGGGGGGGGGGGGGGAGAAGGTTGTAGCAGTAGCTCCATGCCAGCCTATACACCTCCATTGCTGTGGTTGTTCATTGAAGCAACAGCATATTGACACTGGGCACTAACCTGCACTGTTATCAGAGGGTTCATGTCCAATATGGGTAGAACACAGGACCAACCTGTTGCTGTCACCTACCACATACAGGCAACAGGGGGGGGGGGGCGACATAACACACTAGCAATGATTCAGACCAGCAGCACAGCTAGCAGATACCATCTCTAATGGTGCAGGTTCCATGAACTAGGTGCTGGGCACCTCTCCTCACCCTCAGGGTGACAGCTGAAACCACTCTGCAGCACGGCTTGCTGTTGTTATGTGCATATAGCACATGCAACCAGTGCATTTTAGTAAGCTGATATATTGGATCAGTGCATTCTCCATTGGTTCTTCAGCTGCAGACTGCTGTTTTGCATGTGCAGTGTTTCATGGGTAGTGGAGGGCCCAACCAATACCGGCACAAACAGCAAACAGTTTGATCAGAGTCCTGCAGGTTCCACACTGCCATGTGGAGGTGTAGCTTACAGGTTGGTACAATGTCTCTATGATCAAAAGTCCAGGGTTTGATTCCCACTTGTTCATTTTGTGCCTGGTTGCTACTCAGATCACTTGCCCTCCTTGCATAGTCCTGTCTCTGCTGTGACCTGCAGACAACCATTCTTCTATGTTTCTATGCATCATGGCCACATATTGGGTAGCCCAACATGGCATTCCCCATCATGGACATCTGTGAGCATGGCTTTAGTGGCTCTGCAACAGTGCATTGCAGCGGGTCAATGATGTATACATAATAGATGTCTGGGTGAACTCGTATGGATGGATTTTCTGTTTTGCCATCATTGTGACCTACCAGCTTTACATAAAAAGGATATATCTCGTACATTCAGGCACCTAACACTCGTTGCATAGCCAACCCCTGCACTGTTCTGCTATCATTACTTGCCCCACATGGGGCAAAATGATTCAACTTGTCCCTTTCTATCATGCCACTTTGTCTGGTGTATTGTCTTGAAGTTGCACAGGCTAAGGCACCAGTCCCACCTGCACAAATGGTGTTTCATATTCTCCATGACACTACTACATTTGGTTCACACTCACCAAATTCTTTTGGCATGTATGATCCCATACATCCACCCACCAAACACATTGCAAACTCTCTGCTTGGAAAATCCATGGCATAACCCTACACCCACCCTTTGGCTGTCAGAGAGATTCATCGTGGACAGCTTACTGGCAGTAAGCTGCCCCACTATGGCTATCAGGGGTCATTTGCAGCAGTTAGCCATATCATGAACACCTCCCTTGTGACTGCTCCACATGAGCACTCATGGACCATCCTCCCTTTGCTGCCCACATCAGGAACATGCTGCCTCCACCCGGACACTGTCCTGGCCTATGGCATGTCATACACTGACAGTACATCTGGATACATGCCCACATCTCACAGACACTATAATGTAGCTCATGGCATGGTGTATGCTTTCAGGAGCATCTAGGACAGCATGCCTATCACAGCGCCCCTGCTGCTGCATCCCCTCTGTTGACTCTGCTGCCACCACCACCCATACATGACACAGCCAACACCCACACTGACCATCATCACTAGGCAGCGCCTATCTCACCTGGTCAACAGTATAGGCCTGCTGTATGATCAGACATGCTCATCACACATACTGACACTTTGCCAGGCATCAAGTGAGCCAACTCCATCAGCTACCAACTGTGCTTGCATCAATATCTTCTCCAGTGGCTTCCCTGCCCCCCATTCAGCATTTCAGTGGCTTTCCTGTGTTAAGGTACATGCCAGACACCTTCCCGCAGCATGTCCCGTTACTGCACAGTAAGTGTCCACTACTACCCCTTAACGCTGGACTGCCTCTAACATGCTCTGCACACTTACCGCATGGCAACCTCTTATAGCTGCCATTAACGCACGGAAAAGACTGCTCCCTTACCGCCGTTTAGTAAACATACCCCTAAACACAGCAGTTATAGCTGATGCACCTCATGAACATGGAAGAAATGTATTTTTGCAATGCCTGAGAAAATATTTGGATAAAACTACTGCTGCTGAGAAAATCAATTAGTAAATGAATATAAATATTTAAAAGCCATTTTCTGTTTAACTAGTAGTACCTTATCAGATGAAAGTTACAGAATAATTTTAGAAACAATTCCAACAACTCTAAAGAGCTCTTTTTAATTTTAACAAATATTTTTTCAAATTAAAATAGTTAAAGGAAAATATTGTGAAATGGACATCTTGATAAGAATATAATAATTCAATTATAATTGACATTTACTAGTCATAAAATGACATAAGTGATGACTGAAATATCAGAAACTGTAAATCAAGGTCAAACAATTAGTGGGCACATGTAAGTGCTGGCTTGCAATATTTTTAAGATAATACCTTTGGTAAAGCAATAATGCTCACCAGCAGCTTAGTTTTTTATTTTTATCTAAACTGTTTGCAGTCATACATATGAAAGAATCTCTGGTCCAAATGATTGCGCATGTAGTTCTAAGTCTAGCCTTAAGGTTTTCCACTGGTTAATACCAGTGGCCAAAGATATCCATATTGTTAATATATCTTAAACTTAAAAGCCAGATGCAAAAGGTAACTTTATGTAAAGTTCTAGAGATGACATTATCCACCACTTCTTGTAGCCTGAATCTACCATTTTTCTCAGCGACAGTTATAATGTTAGGCTTGATTGTTCAGATTCCTGTGAGTCTTCATCCACCTTGAAAAGAATCCATTATGAAAAACATTAGTTGGCATAAAACTGTTTAATTGCAACACACCAATGTTTAACATCATTGTTACAATTTTTTGTTTCTTATGAGAGAGAAAATTATTTTTTCTTTTGGACACGTGGAGGGTAATTCTTTCAGGAGCTATGTAGTTAGCATTCATTTTTATATGATTTAATGGTGCCTATTTTCTAAAGTCAAATGCATGCAGAGTTGACTTTATAGAACATTAATGTAAGTGGTCTTAGGCACTATACAAATGATCAGTAGTAGTAGAATATGTGTAAATTTAAGCTCTGGTTACTTAAAACAGCTCTAGAACTGGTGTAAATAACAGCATATATCTTACATATTTTATAAAGTACTTTTATGTGCATGAGTGCATGCTCCACTCATGCTCCACCCATGTGCAAGTCCACACGGAAAATACATGTGATAGGTTTCACGCACGTACTTACAGAATTGCGCCTATATTAGTTATGTATGTAAGTGCTCACTTATGTTCGTAAATGATGAATAAATTTAGAAACAGAAACATGATGGCAGAAAAAGACCACATGGCCTATCTAGTCGGCCCTTCCATGTCAACTATCACAATAGTCCCCTTTTTTCCTTTAGAGATCCTCTGTGTTTGCCCCATGCTTTTTTGAATTCAGATATTGCCCTGACTCTACCACCTCCACTGGGAGACTATTTCACGCATCTACCACTCTTTCCGTAAAGAAATATTTCCACATATTACTCCTGAGTCTATCCCCTTTCACCCTCATCCTAGGTCCCCTCGTAGCAGAGCTTGCTTTCAATTGAAAGAGGCTCTCCTCCTGTGCATTTATACCATGGAGATATTTAAACGTCTCTAGCATATCTCCTCTATCCCATCTTTTCTCTACAGTATATATATTAAGATCCTTAGGTCTGTCCTCATATGTTTTATAATGAATACCACTAACCATTTTAGTAGCCACCCTTTGCACTGACTCCATCCTGTTAATATTCTTTTGAAGGTGCAATCCCTAGGATTGCACACAATACTCCAAATGAGGTCGCACCAAAGATTTATACAGAAGCACTAACACCTCCTTTTTTCTGCTGGCCATTCCTCACCCTGTACACCCAAGCATCCTTCTAACTTTCCCCATCCCCTTTTCTTTCTGTTTAGCTACTTTAAGATCATCAGACACAATCATGCCCAGGTCCTGCTCTTTTTTCGTGGACAGAAGTACTTCACCCCTACACTGTACTGCTCCCTTGAATTTTTGCAGCCCAAATGCATGACCCTGCATTTTTTAGCTTAAATCTCAGCTGCCAAATTCTAGAATTGTTCTCATAAAGGCTAATTTAATAATGGGACACCTAGTTAAGGTGTTTTTAAGGTGCCTTTGTTAGGCCCATTTTATAAAAACAAGTAAGTACGGACATGTTTTATAACATTAGCCTAAGCAGCAGAAATCATGCCTTAAGTTAAGGTGCAGACAGTCACATCCTAAGGATGGTGTAATATCTGCATCTAGTATTTTCTCATCTGTATTTATACATCTGCATTCCACCCAAGCTCTGCTCAAACTCCATCTATATACATGCTCACCAGCAAAGTATGCACTGTCAAGCAATATGCATACTTTTACACTAGTCAGTATTTTATGAGGTAGTAACTAAATAACTCCCAGTTAGGCAAGTACTTGGTACCTAAAAATACACTCCCCCTTATAAAAGTATGTTGCTCTATACAATTCCATACTGGCCATATTGTATTTTCGATGAACCCATATGTGAACAGAAATTGACATAATCTTTCTGTAGTACAAAATTAAACACAATGGAATTGATATTCAGTGATGGTAGTTAAGTTATTTAAAACACCTCACCACTGCCACTTTAATAAAACCCAGATATTCAGTGTCAGAATTCATCCGGTGTCTGGCACTGAATATTTGGGCTCACTGGACAGCGATATTGCTATCTGGTTAGTGGCAATATTTAAGGGCTAACTGGGTAGCAAATGACCAGCCATTTAGAAGACCTAACTTTAACCAGTTACTGAATATCACCGCAAATTGGATAGCAACTGGCATTGCCCCCAGTCCATCCACACTGCTCCAGTTTTAGCTGGGTACCATCGAGATAATGCTGTTGAATATTGGGTTCAGTGTGTTTTAGATGGTTACAGGTTTGCTAACTGAAAAAATGCTTTGAATATCCCCCCAACATCTTTTGCAAATTATAATGCATGCTTACCATCTATTTGCAGTTTCTTACAAAAATAAGAAAACGATGAATATGATGGGTGCAAAAGATTATGTACTCTTTCAATTAGCACTATGTAACAGCTACTCTGGTAGAAATAACAGTTTTCAAAGATTTCCTGAAAATAGCTAAGGGTTTTTTGTTCTTGTTTTGGCATTTTCTTCACTTGTTCTTGCAGAGTTCTTCTATGTCAAAAATATTCTTAGGTCATGACTTCTGATCTGTTGGGAGGTAAGAGCTCCCCATGAAACTCCCATAAACCCTCAGCAAAAAAGAATATTAAAGAAACAATTTTCTTGAGCATTGCCAGTTTCAAAATGCTCAGAATTTAAAGCAGAGAGGTCCCAGAACAACTGACAAATCTGCCCCTCCCCTTGCAAAGAGAGGCTACTGTCTGGTAGGCTGTCCGTCACCTGAGTCAAGAGTGAGCAGTGAATACTAGGAAAATGCTGGACTTATGATAGCAAAGTTTACTGCTTTGCTTAACGACATACAGGAGTCAAACATAAAGATGGTGGTGGGAAAGTTTGAAGAAATATTTGAGAGTGTGATGTCATCACTTGCCAAGGCGGAAAGCAAATTGAGCAACCTGGAGAGCTGGCAGGAGGAGAATGGTAAAATAAGAAAATCATGCAACAGCATATTGAGAGACTGAAAGACAAAATTAAGGATCAAGACAATAGAGATAAAAGATCCAATATTAGAATTTTTGGAGTCCCAGAAAGAGTATGGGGGTAAGCCCTATATTCATCGCTGGTGGCTAGCACTGCTAATGTGGTTGTCTGCTGGCTCTGAATGTTAAACCTGGATATTCAATGCCGGGGTCATATCCTTACAGCAGGGATTAAGGGAGTTATCCTCCTTGTAAAACCCTTTTGTTTATTTCCTTCCCCAAGTTCTAATTAAATACGCATAGCAGTCTGTGCAGTTTATTAGTGGCATTTACAAGTAAAGTGTGGAAAATGACCCACCTATAAATTGTGAAATACCAACTTGTACATGTAAATTGCTGAATTTCCTCCACTGATTTTTCCAGTTTGTAGATTTGTAAAACAGATCCTCCAGCTCCATATATCAGTGCATATGTGCACTCCTGCACCTACATAAGAACAGACAGTATTCCATACTGGGTCAGATCAAAGGTCCATCAAGCCCAGTATCCTGTTTCCAACAGTGGCCAATCCAGGTCACATGTACCTCGTAGGATACCATTATTTTACAGGCCTCTATCATATCTCCCTTCAGCCATCTCTTTTATGGTTTATTTAAAATTTGTTATACTGCCCTTTGTTACACCAGGGTGGTGTACAATAAAAACAAGCTAAGAAAGGAAAGTGAACGCCATAAAATTGATAGGACAGAGCAGGAGGCAAAAACAAGCAGGAGAGAAAGGGGGACGGGAGGGGAGCAGAACCCTGATAGATTAAGGCAGGACTTAGTACAGAGTTGGGCAGATGGAGAATGTAGGCTTAAGAGACAGGGGTAGGAAGATTGAAAATGATGTGAAATAAATATGTTTTAAGAGATGCCTTGAACTTGTGAAAAGAAGGTTCACGACAAAGCTCTGTTGGTAGAAAATTCCACAGAAAGGGACCCAAGAAGAAGAATTTGGAGTGTCGGGTGCACTCCAACTGGTCCTATAAGGGGGAGGGGAGATATAAATGATTTGCATGTATGGACCTGAGAATCCAAGGAGGTGCATAAGGAATGAGCAACGAAGACAGATATGAGGGAGAACTTGAATGAAGGTTTTTATGGATAATGGTGAGAAGTTTGTATTGAGAATGGTGAGATAGTGGGAGCCAGTGAGATTTGATGAGAAGTGGAGTGACATGGTCGCATCTGGAGGCATGGTGAAGAACAGGGGCAGCCTAAGGGTAATGCGGAGCGATGTGCAGAGACTCATTAAAATGACTTACAAACATGTTTACTAAATATTAATATGCGTTAAGTGCCACTGCGCCAATAGAAATAAATGGGTGTTGCACTTAGCGCACATTAACATTTGTGAATATGCATTAACGTTTAGTAGACATGCCTCTTAATAAGTGTCTCAATACCATTTACATAGGCAGTGAGGATAAAGAGATTTCTACATTACTATATTACAGTGTCAATTCCCAGGCACATTAGGAAATACTATACACTCTGCTCATTTAGAATCCATCTCAAAAAAACCACAAATGTCGTACTATGAACTTCCAATGATGGATCACTAGCTTTCACGAGGTCTCAGTAGAAAATAACTGCTGGCATAAGGTTCTCACCGTATAGCCGCATATGTGTTGTGGTACATCAACGACCTCTCAAGCATCAAGATAATTGTAGCACAGTCCTTCCAATATAATATCATAAACCACAAATAGTAAATACTCAGCTTCAGGAAGGACTGGTCCTACGCTTTGCCAGAATTAAATGATCCCGACGTACAGTCCCGGTACCAGCCAGACGTTTCAAATCTAGTTTCTTCAGGGGACCGATACACTACACTGAGATGCTGCCCACGTTTAGTTTACAATAGACTCCTCTGGACTCATGTCCGTAGCAAAAAACGCTGTGTCAGAGCCGTTGATGTGAGGAGGATTGGGCCTGGTTTGAAGTTAACTTTTATCATTGCCCTACCACTTTGGATTCTGAGGCTCTTTTCTCCTTCCATATCCACTGTTTACCTGATGTGCACTTACAGGCATGGACATGATCGGAGTAGCACAGTCATAAAAAAAAAAAAAAGAAGAACAAGTGGGAATCAGACCCCCGTCTCCTGCTTATGGAGGCATTACACTAACAAGTAGGCTACACCTCCACACCTTATAGCACAGCAATGGCTGTATACAAAGAGACTGCAGGTCACTGCCTAGCATGTCTGCTGTGTATGCTGCCATAGGGTAGCCCTCACCAGTACCCATGATGCAGTGCAGACAATAACTGATCCCCAGATGGAGAATGCACATATCCATCACTTCAGGTGATATGTAAGAAGCACTGACAGCGTGTGACACAAGTACACAGCAGATACAAACTGTGCCACTGAGCAGCTTCTGCGGTCACCCTGAGGGTGATGGCGGATGCCCAGCACTAGGTCCCCAGTACCTGCAATGCTAGAAATGTTCTCTGTTGCCTGTGCTGTACATTCTCATCAATGCCAGTCAACTCTGGCCCTGTTTGACAGGGACCATCCCTTGGACAACATATTGATTTAGGTCACTCTCCTTGCAACAAGTGTGGTTATTGCAATCAGATTATTGCTGGCAAAAATTGGTGTATTCCTAATTCTGACATTGATCAAGTTGCCCAATGGCACACTACGTGTTCTACGCCTTATGTGGTGTACGTTTTGGTTTGTGCTTGTAACCTTTTATATATTGGGAGGACCATTCGTCCCATTCAAACTAGATTGGGTGAACATGCATCAAGAATAAGGACCAAGACTGTGTCTGCCCCCATAGTCCAGCACTGTTTAGACCATCAACATACTTTTGCGGATTTTTCTAGGAGAGTCCTTGATTATGCATCACAAAGCCCCAGAGGAGGTAATCGTGAACAGTGCCTTCAATTTTTGGAACAGTCGTGGATATTTCGGTTGTCCATGGTAGAGCCATTAGGGCTTAATAAGGAATTGGATCGGAATAGTCTTCTTTGAGCATATATCTTTTGAGATCTCTTATGACGTGTACGATTGTGATTGGTTTGGATTTGTAATTTAATGATTGGCTTCGGCATCTTGGCATTGGATCTCGAATGAGCATGCGCTGGCGTCCTGTTGAGCTAGGGAATCCAGAAGATGTTGCTTGCAGTTTATGAAAAGCATTGAAACAGGGCATTAAGGTTATTTTGCCCGAAACGCAGTACTGTGTCCTCTTCTTTAATTATAACTGCAGACAGGATTGATTAATCATTATCTTGAATTCAGAAAAACGACTTGAACTTATATGGACAATAACAGATAAGTGCTATTTTTGAACAAGTTATTGTATGGTCCCTTTCTGTTTGGTCCTCTTTTTGAAGACGTTCGAAGTACAATATTTTGAATTTGCTGGGAGTATTTTTTACACGTTGGGGAGTAGGGTACACCGTTATATGGTGTTTTTACCTACATTTTCACGCTCGATTTGAGCTTTAAATAACTTGAGTAAAACGGAAGTAAAGCCACGAGAGGTTGTTTTTCTTTCCTCACGGTTCGTCTTCCAACATTAATTTATTTACATCTGCACATTTCAGCTCATGACGATAGATTACAGCTCTATTTTTGTTTTTGATTCATAGTGATATAGAGTAACAGTTATTTTGGATTTTAGGGACCTACCTAGAAGAGTGCATGTCAATACCTAGTGTGGCGATGTTGATGCCGACTATGAATGTGTGTGGTGGTGGTGGTGGTGGTGGTGGGGGCAAGCAGCATCTAGACCTTGTGATAAGGAAGCTTATCATAGTTCAGGAAGGAGCTATAATAGAGGTGAAGTGACTCTGAACAAGCAACCTGTCTGTTCTGGTAGAAATAATAAAACAGAATGTTTCCATAAAAGACTACCAGTCCCAGAATGCACCAGGTTTCCAACAGCCATTAGAAGAGCTGAAGTGGGGAAACGTGTGTTCAATCAGGAGGGCTATGAGGTAATCCCCAAGCACTCATCTCCAAGGGCAGGGCTTGATTCAGCACAGCTGCGCTGTGCTAGGGTGGAGCATTCATCTAAGCAGGATAAAAGAAAAGCTTATTCTACAGAGAATCATCTTCTTGATCATCAGAAGCATCTTGATCAGAAGCAGCATGTTCATCTTGATCAGAAGCCTCATCATCTTGATCAGAAGCACCTTGATCATCCTGACCATCATCATCAGCAGAAGCCAGAGCTGACGGACAGAGAGAGAAAGAAACACTTTGGAAGAAAGAAGAGAAAAGCATTTGGGAGGTCTAAAGGAGTCCATAGCAGTACGTATACTGGGAGGCATTCCAGAGGCAAGCATACACCATTGGACTGGGGAAAGCCAGAGGAGTGGGGCTGCAGAGCCAGGAATCCCCGGACGGCACCTGTGAGGGAGACGGCTGCACTTGGAAGGGACCCTAGGACCAGTGCAAGAAGGTATGTGAAGAGAGATCCAGTGTCCAGGGATCTTGATTGGAAGGCTGGACATAAGAACTGGACTACATACGGGCCAGGATATTTAGAGAGGAACTCTAACAGCAATGGAAGATCTATGTCCTAGCTCTTCACTGGGAAGACAGCAGGGAAACAAGTATTGTCCTGAGAGTGCTCCATTGAGAAATTCCTCTGTGCCAATCCATGATATGGAACCTATGATAGTTGAAGAAGGGGGAGATGTTGAATACATGGATTGCTCTCTGTCTAAACTTCTGTGGTAATATGCTGTCACAAAATACAACAACCATCACAAAGAAATATAAACTTGTTCTTTAATCTACTCAGAAAAGCTTCTGAGTAGGATTTGAGCCATGTAATAGAAAGTAAACCAGCCAAGAGGGTTTCAGCTGGTAATTGTTAGCAATTGAGCCTTGCCTAATTGCCAGTGAGCTCTGAAGGGACACTTCTGAGTGTGTGTGAAGATACAAGAGGTTATCCCTGAAAAAGAACAGTTTTTTTTTCTACTTTGTGGGGGTTTTGTTTGTTCTTTGAAGCACTGCTAAGAAGATATTAGCAGGTGCCTACAGAAAAGACCTGTCTGTTCCCATCCAGGTCTTTATTCTTTGATTTGATTGCTTAACAAGTTCAGCTGTTGTTTTTCCTTATTTGTTTTTCTAAGTATAATACTGAAAGCAAGTATTCCTTTTTATGTGCTACCAAGTATATCTGTGTTGGGAGAAATAACCCCATAAATAAAATATCTTCTTTGCTTTACATTCGAGCAAGCACAACTAATTTATTGTGAACGGCTGAGTCTGGTATGAATGGACTACATTTCCCACAATCCTTTGCAAGTCATATTAATATTTGCCTTTGCCAAGACTGTGGACATTCTCACCCAGCGCCCCCGTTTACAACCTGCATGGGGCTGTTACCATGGCTCTACCAATGAAACTCAGAGTAGGGCTGGAAAACCCCTATCCTAACCACCGAGGTCTAACATTCACCCACAGCAAGTACAGTTATACTGCACCTGCTGCCCACCACAGGGTTTACCAACCATGCGCATACCAACTGCAGACAGTCCGCTGGTCAGCACACATTGCATGTACACCCAGCAGTTGGTTAAGTGATCGGGGCCCCAAGAACAGGATCATGCACCCACATCCCTAGATCTAGACACTATATAGCACTATGTGGATACATAGCTGTGCCATGGTCACTGCTTGGTCAGAGTGAGAATGCCCTCCCAGCATGACATGCTGTGTCCACCTGGTCCCTGCAGATGGCAGTCAGGCATTACGACATCCCAGCCATTGCCCTACTCCCGATGCAGACACATCCTGGCCAATCTGCCCTGTTTCAGGTCATACCCATGTCATGCACATTTGCTCCTCATCATGCACATTTGCAGGCTAATGCTGAAACAGCTCAGGCCAGGGGTGGCCAACTCCAGTCCAGGTGCACCACAATCCAGCCTGGTTTTCATGATGTCCCCAGTATATACTGTCACACTGCCCCCCTAGTGGTGATGGCGTGGCACAACCGAAGGGCATGGACAGGGAGGAGAAAAGTTTGTTTGTGGAGGAGGTTGGTTCTCTTGCAGGGCCCAGGCTTCTACAGGCCTGGTAGCCTTCTGTATAACTAACACTCCCAAGAATTTACAGTCAGAGTATAGGGAAATTGTAAGGCTTTTATTTCCCTCTTTGCAAACAGGTTCTTTAGCCCAGAATACAACAACACATGAAAAGAAATATCCTTGCTTCAGGTTAAAGGAAAACACGTACTGAAAACACTGTTAACTTCACAGCACAGGTAAAGAAATACAGCATCCAACTTTTATCCCAAACCACAGCTATGCCTCTGCTAGGGCTCAAACCTTTCTGATAGGCAGTAGTTAACGTCCATGGGAATGTCCAAGGGGTCCTCCTGGTATTCTACCTGCATGGGCTCGCAGTCCAGAATGTTTGGAGGCTCTCCTTCAGGCTTTCTGCCTAGCGCTTGGATGATGCGCCAATAGTCAGCGTTACAAGGTAAGTCCTGGCTTTGTATATTTTTATACTGAGGACAGACTCTCCTGCATACAGTTCCGTCTCTAGTAGGCTTCCTGTTAACTGCAGGTCTGTACTTTGTTTCATGAAGGCCTCTTGAAGGACAGCATGCTCTAGTGCCTGACTCCTTCTGTGTCACAGCATTCATAAAATCATCATTATAAAATTGGCATTTACCTTTTCTTCTAAGGCGGTCTCCGGGAGGTGAAGGCTGAGGCTTGGGCCTGCTGGGTCTTGGATTCTCAGGTGCCCAGGTAGGCCTCTGGTTCCTAGTTTTGCCTTCTGCTGGAGTCAGGGCATACTGGTGCCATGGTTCCTTTCTCCCACGGCTATGGAAGTGACCCTTCTCAATTCTTCTTTCACCCCTTTCACTGCCGTTCACTGTTGCTCCTTCTAACAGTTGCTGGCTCCTATTAAAGTTAGGCCTGGGACTCTCTGTTATAGTCCTCCTTCTTTCAGGGTTAGCTTCTTTATAAAACCTTTCCCTCCTGGAAAGTATATCTTTTCCTCTTTTGCAATGTTTAAAGTAGGTTTCTGTACCTGGCTTGGCTGGGTCTGCTAGGCCGGATCCCTTGGTCAGGACTCCTCTCCCTGGATCCTCCAGATATCTGTAAAAATCTGGAACTGGAACTTCCTGCAAGACTCCTTGACAGTCTCCTTGCCCCTCTGGAGCTGTCTGCCAATCTCCTTGTCTTTCTCTTTCTCGCCAACCTCCTTCTCTGTACCGGTCTCTTTGCCACTCTCCTTGTCTCTCTCTTTCTCTCCAACCGGAGTCTGAATCCGAGTCTTTTTGCCACTCTCCTTGCCTCTCTCTTTCTCTCCAACCGGAGTCTGAATCCGAGTCTTTTTGCCACTCTCCTTGCCTCTCTGACTTCCTCCAGTCATCTGAGCATTTAAGAGGAGTTCTTCCCTTTCTGCATTGGGTGTTGGCTAGAATTACATCATTGGCTCTAAGGCGTGGTTCTTCAGACCTCCAGAGGTCTCTCTGGCTCCTTCTATGTGGCTCTTCCTGATGCTGCAGCTCGTCTTTACTTCTTTTTTCTGTGTTTAAAACCTTTCCTTCTGCCTGCAGCTGGTCTGCAGTGCCACAATACCCATGGTATATTTGCATACAAGGGGAGGTGGTGGTTGCAAATATATCTCATGAATATGTATTAGGGACATCATGAAAGCCAGGCATTGCAAGGCTCAGTGAGGTATAGAAAGCCACAAAACAATGGATAGACATACACACACATGCTCACATCGACGCACTGTGAGAAAATGAGGATGGGTGGCCTTCCTGCCTCCCACTGTGGTCCCAATCTCAGCTCATGTTGCAGGCAGCACTGTCTCTGTGATCCCCCAGCCCATGGCCTGGCCAGTCAGCAATGCAGGCATACAGGACAGAGGAGGCCTGAGGGACCAGGGCAAGCCCCGAACCAGAGTGTGGCAGCACTGGAGATGTGGCAGCAGGATGAGACAGGGTCCAGTATATGTAGGTGGTGTTGTGACCTGAGGGGAGAACAAAACATGCATATGTATGACACCTCCTTCCTACTTCCACAGACAGTTCCATGTCCTGCGCGAGGCGGGGGCGCTGAGGGTGCACTTCCACACGATCAGGCGCAACTGGCCTGGGCTCCTGCACCGTATCCTGGCGGCAACTGCAGAGGGAGCGAAGTGAGTGTGGTGGAATTGCACAGGAGTGGGGCCATGACATGCAACATGGCATCTGACAATGGGGACATGGCAGCTGGACACCCCCACCCACCGAAACTAACAGTCACCTCTCTGCATCACTTCCACAGCCATCCCAGTGGAGGACAGCCCACCCCCTGCGGCGGAGGAAGAGGAGGAGGAGGAGGTGGAGGAGGAGGAGGAGGAGCAGCAGCAGCAGCAGCCAGCACCAGCAGCAAGCAGGGGCCCCGCCACCACCACATTGGCCCACATAACCACCCCCAGTCCCATAGTACTATCTAGTACTTCCCCCTCATGGGAGAGTGAGGATGAGCGGTTCATCTTAGACCTCAAGGAGGTCCCTCCCTCCCCTGAGAGGGAGGGACTGGACAGTGTTATGGCAAGGTACCCCTGGGTGGGTGGCCCTGAGGAGCAGGGTGAGGAGGAGTCGTCGTCCTCCCTGGAGGAGGGGGAACTCAGGACCATGCCACCCAGGGACACCCAGTGGGTGGAGGAGGGGGGAACATGGGGGGAGGGGATGGGAGGTGGGGACAGGGGGGTCAAGGGAGGGGATGGGAGGGGCAGGGGCAGAGGGTGGGGACAGGGAGTGGAGGGGTAGAGGGAGGGGACAGGAGGGGCAGGGGGCAGCAGCACAGGCAGCTGAGGAGGGGCCTTTTTGGCTCATTGCAGATCACCTATGTGGGATCAGGAGCAACCTCCAAGCCCTAACATGGGCCATGGAGTGGCTGACGGAGGCGCTCCTGATCCCACGTAGGTCATCTCAATGAGGCCCCCTTGGATGTCTGCCCGTGGGAGGGATATGGGGATATGTGTAGTCATTAAAAATAAAATTGTTACTTTGAAACACTCTGTCCGTGTGTATATCTGCATAGAGGGTCGGTTTGGGCCTTGGGCGTACCACCAAATGTCCCCCCCCCCAAGCCCCCTGAGGGTGGCAGGGGGGCAGGTGTTGCGCTACACCAATGGTGTTGCACCCTCCCACCATGCACATGTGCCCAGGCCACACGGTGGGTGGTCTGTCCACCATGCACTGCTGCATGGTTGCATATCTACCTGTGAATACAACCATGAGGGGTGGGTGCACCCCCATGTATGCACCGCTGGGGTGTCCTTTGCACCACACATGCAGCAAGGTGTTCAGCCACCAGTGACAACACAGAGGGTGTTATTCTGAGGCATGGAGCCTCTTTCAATTGAAAGCAAGTTCTGCTACGAGGGGACATGGGATGAGGGTGAAGGGAGATAGATTCAGGAGTGATATGCGGAAATATTTCTTTACGGAAAGAGTAGTGGATCCGTGGAATAGTCTCCCAGTGGAGGTGGTACAGATGAGGACAGTAACTGAATTCAAAAAAGCATGGGACAAACACAGAGGATCTCTAAAGGTAAAAAGGGGACTGTTGTAGTTGTTGATATGGAAGGACAGACTAGATAGGCCATGTGGTCTTTTTCTGTCATCATATTTCTATGTTTCTATGGATATCGGGGATGGGCGTCTCAATGGGATATCCATTCCTGCTATTCATACTGGCTTTCCCCTCTGGTTTAATGTCCCCGCCAGTTGTGCGGGGAAGTTAGACGGGGTGGGGAAGGGCCGGCATGGGGGCAGAGAGTGGGTGGGTAGTGGGCAGTCGCTGGCCCTGGATGTACAGGGCCAATTCTAATGTTGGCCCCATATGTCCAGGGCCAGAGAAATGTCAGGGGAGGTTATCCCACCCCCTGTAAGTTTTTTTTTTTGTCCAGCTCCGGGACGCAGATAGGACTGGGTGGGCAGGAGTTAATTCCCCGCAACCCAACCCTGACCATAGGAGGCTGGATCAGGGGTTGGGCTGCGGGGAATGAACTCTATTTCACGGCGGCTGGAATCACGACCTTGAAATTGAGCCACGGTGCCATGGCAACATGATGCCATGGCACTGTGGCCCCATTTAAATGCCCTTACTGAGGTAGTCGAGCTGTGGCTGTACATACAGGCCAGGACTAAATCACAGTCCCGGCCTGTACTTACATGCCTGTTTGCGATTCTGATCCCACGGGGCAAGACGTGCCCTGTGGGATCAGAATCGTGATCTCCTTTGTACGTTTGGCTCAGCCTGGACATACAAAGGAGATCTACGTCCGGGACAGAAGCAGGTTGAGATTGGACTCCCCTGAGGGAATCAATAACATGAGGAAAGACTGACAAAAGCTGTAGGAATGGTCTAATGCTTGGCCATTAGGATTTAATGAGAAGTGCAGTGTCATGCACTTGGGAAGCAGATATCCAAGGTAAATGTATGCAATAGGGGATGAGAGGTTGGTGTGCACGGAACAGGAGAAGGACCTTGAAGTGATTTTTTCTGAGGATTTCAAGGTGGCAAAACAATGTGACAAGGTGGTGGTGGCCAAAGCCAGAAGGATGCTGGGTTGCATATAAAAAGGAATTACCAGCAGAAAGGAGGAGGTACTAATGCCACTGTACAAGTTGCTGATGAGACCTCACTTGGAATATTGTGTTCAGTTTTGGAGACCATACCTCACAAAGGTTATAAAAAGACTGGAAACGGTTCAGAGGAAGACGACCACAGTGATTTGGAGCCTGTGCTAAAAGACCTGTAAGAAGAGATTTGAAGACCTAAATATGTACACTCTGGAGGAGAGGAGGGACAGGGGAGATATGATTCAGACCTTTAAATATGTACAGTGTAGTAATGAACAAAAAAAACTCTTCCAAAGATGGGGAAGCTGTAAAACTAGAGGACAGAACATGAAGCTGTAAGGGGGTAAGCTGAAAGGCAATGGCCGGAAATGGTAGAAACCATCATAAAGAATAAAATTACTCAGCATGTAGATAGTCATGGCCTAATGGGAGACAGCCAACATGGCTTTAGACAAGGAAGATCTTGTCTTACTAATCTGTTATGTTTTTTTGAAAGTGTGAATAAACAGGTGGACAAAGGTAAGTCGGTTGATATAGTGTATCTGGACTTTCAGAAAGCCTTTGACAAGGTCCCTCATCAGAGACTTTTGGCAAAACTAGAGTCATGGGATAGGAGGCAGTGTACTACTGTGGATCAAGAACTGGTTAAAAGATGGAAAGCAGAGGGTTGGGCTAAATGGCCAATTTTCCCAATGGAGAAAGGTGAATAGTGGTGTACCCCAGGGATCTGTGCTGGGTCCGCTGCTTTTTGACATATTCATAAATGACCTGGAAAGTGGAATAACGAGTGAGGTTATCAAATTTGCAGATGACACAAAACCATTTAAAGTTGTTAAAACCCAAGAGGATTGTGGAAAATTGCAAGAGGATCTTGATAAATTGGAAGACTGGGCATCAAAATGGCAGATGAAATTTAATGTGGACAAGTGCAAAGTTATGCACCTAGGGAAGAACAACCCAAACTATGGTTACACAATGCAAGGTTCCACATTAGGAACCACCACCCAGGAAAAAGATTTAGGCGTCATTGTGGATAACATCTTAAAACCCTTGGCCCAGTGTGCAGCGGCAGCCAAGAGAGCAAATAGAATGCTAGGTATCATAAGGAAAGGAATGGAAAATAAAACAAAAGATATTATAATGCCTCTATATCGTTCCATGGTGAGACCGCACCTTGAATATTGTGTGCAATTCTGGTCACCGTATCTTAAAAAGGATATAGAGTTATTAGAAAAGGTTCAGAGAAGAGCCACCAAAATGGTAAAGGGGATGGAAGGATACTACTGTGAAGAAAAACTAAAAAGGTTAGGGCTCTTTAACCTGGAGAAGAGACGGCTGAGGGGAGATATGATAGAAGTCTATAAATTAATGAACGGAGTGGAACAGGTAAACGTAGATCAATTGTTTACGTTATGAGAATATAGAAAGACTAGGGGACATGCAATGAAGCTACAGGGTAAACTATTTAAGACTAATAAAAGAAATTTTTTTTTCACTCAACGTGTAATCAAACTCTGGAATTTGTTACCAGAGGATGTAGTAAAGGCTGTTAGTGTAGCTGGGTTTAAAAAAGGTTTGGACAAGTTCCTGGAGGAAAGGTCCATAAACCATTATTAAGAAGGGACCCAGGATATCAATGCTTGACCCAGTACAAGCATTGCGGAACCTGTGTCTTTTGGGGAAACTGCTAGGTATGTGTGACCTAGATTGGCCACTGTTGGAAACAGGATACTGGGCTTGATGGACCTTGGTCTGACCCAGTATGGCATATCTTATGAAATACTTTTTCACTGAAAGGGTGGTGGATGCTTGGAATGCCCGCCTGATGGAAGTGGTGGGGGCAAATATAGTGACAGAACTCAAATTGGCATGGGACAGACACAGTGGATCCCTTTATTGCAACAGGATAACATCAAAATAAACATACCCATCTCTTATATCTCAATAGGGGTGACCTACAGAGAGCAAAAGATACATCTACTCTTGCCACCTTGATGGGTGGACCAGATGGACCATACTGGCCTTTATCTGTCATCATATACTATGTAACGTCTATGTAACACCTATAGGCATGCAACTGTGGGAGCCAAACATGTGCACTCCCTGTATAGTGACCACAGTATGGGGCTTGGGATGTGGTGTTGGGGAAGGACCTGCCATGTCCACATGCAAGCCAGTCGTCCCTGCCCCGGTCAGCGACATGCCCACACCTGCCTGCCCTGTAGTGGGTGTCTGCGCAGGGCACCTGGCCTCTGCATCCAGGTCTATGCATACCCCTGGCTCCTACAGGGCCATATGTACCACAGACATGCATCTGGGGCACAGGCTCCAGCACATATACCATCGCAGTTATATTAGGGACTATTTGTACCTACTCTGTCAGTGGTAGTATTGCTGTAGAGGCCAATATGTTGCACAAGATCCCAAAATATCCAAGAGGTGTAGCACACAGGAAAAGTTACACATTTTCAACTATAGTGGCTATGCACGTATAACGTGGGAGTCTGATGTAAACGTGAATCTAGACGTACACAGATTACAGTATTCTGTGTATTTGCACGTATACGTCATTGTACGTCTAACCACTTCAAAACGTGTAACTCCGGTGTGGACACGCCCCCGGAAGGCAACACTACTGAGATTCTGACATGTGATTATGACTCCAAAGGCGTCTTCAAACTTATTTTTAACCACCTTCACAGTAAGTGGGTCAGAGAGGGAGATGCTTTCACCCCAGTATTGAGACATGCCCATTGTTGAGAAATAATACTGGTTTAGAGATCAGCCTCCCAAATCTTTATCATTCCCCCAAGAAAGTTGGTAGAACAGTATACTGGCCTTTGATAAAGGTGGGTGCTTAGTTTTTTGATGGGAAGATGTTTTAGGTGGAGAAAGGTTACTGGTTTGCACTTAGGTTTGGAAAATGTCATATGCATAAATTTTATGTGCATGAATTAGACATTTTTACACAGCAATCAGATCTGTTGTCTGTGAAAATGCTCTCTGTTCCTGACTACCATTGTACCCCTATTGCTTTCACATGGTTCAGTTTGTTTTCTTAGCTCAAAGATCCATTCGGCCTATTATAATTTCCAGATGTAGTCAATCTGGATCGCATTTGCAGAGTAGCATCCCCAAAAAATAGCAACATACTATATTGCTAACCCCAGGCTACGTAGTTCTTTTCCCCATATCTATGTTATGGACTTTTCCTTCAGGAACTTGTCCAGATCCATTTATGACTCAGCTCTGCTTTATTTAAACATAGGGATATGTTTACTAAACAGCAGCAAGATAGCAAATGTAACAGTGTGCGCTAACGTTATATATATGACATTAGCACACGATAAACGGCGCATTAGCGCGTGCTAACGTTACCCACAGCATTAAGTGCACTATGGGCGGAGAGAGGGCGGAGAGCAGGGGGTCAATGGGTGGGGAGTGGGTGGGAACAAAGGTCTGCTACATTACCGCCGGCACCTTAACACCAGGAACATTACCACGAGTGAAAACCTGTCCGTAAGGGTGCACTTTGAGGAGATAGAGCCTATTTAAATGTCTGCAATGTGCTGCACAGACAGATCAGCCCAAGAAAGTGATAGTAGTGCACTATTTGCAGCAACAGCATAGTGCCCAGGTATGAAAGGGCACTTTGTTGATGGTGCAAATGGGGCATAGGAGGGTGCATGTGGAACATGCTGTGGGGGCACAGGGCAGACCAGGCGGCTGCCTAGGTGGCACATACGAGGTGTGACAAAAAAGAAACGAGACTGTGGCAACCACGCCCATGACTTAATGCCAATTGACTAACCGCTTATGTCACTGTGTTGGGCAACATCTTGCCACTATTCTCCTAAAATAGTTTTCATCTCTCTCACTCTGTTTTTCTTTTTCAGGTTTTTTTGTAGCACACTGCTCCATTGCTTTGTCATGCAACTGGAGGTGCAGAAATATGGAGCAAAGAATCAATTTGAAATTTCTGGTTAAGTTGGAGAAGGGCCCAACTGAGTGTCTCCAACTTCTCCAAAAGGCTTATGGAGAAGATGCAATGTCAAGACCGTGAGTCTTCGAGTGGCAAAAATGCTTCAAGACTGGCCGCGAGGAGATGGAGGATGACCCCAAGTCAGATACGGCCTTCCACAACAAAGACGGCTGAGAACATTGATAGGGTGAACAGCTGGTGCAGAGTGATCGCAGATTGATGGTGCGGATGATAGCTGTGGAGCTCAGCCTGAACAGGGAGTCAGTGTGGACCATCTTGGTGCAGGAGCTGGTGATGCAGAAGGTGTGCGCCAAGATAGTGCCCAAGCTTTTATTGGACGACCAGAAGGAGCACCGAGTCAATGTTTGTCGAGACTTGCTAGAGAAGATTGGAAATCCAGAGCTTGTTGGCCGGGTCATCACAGGAGACGAGACTTGGGTTTTCCAGTACGACCCTGAAAGTAAGAGACAGAGCCTGAAGTGGAAGACTCGACTGTCACCCAGACCCAAGAAAGCATGCATGTCCAAATCAAGGATCAAGGTCATGCTGATTGCATTCTTCGACCAGAAGGGAGTGGTCCATCATAGGTTTGTGCCTGAGGGTCAGACAGTCAACCAGCACTTCTACCAGCAGGTCCTCAATCGCTCCCATGACCAGGTTCGACGCAGCAGGCGGGCTCTGTGGAAAGACAAGTTGTGGCTGCTCCATCACGACAACACACCTGCACACACCGTGCTCAGTGTGAGGCGGCTCTTGGCCAACAAACAGATCACAGCTCTCGACCACCCTCCTTATTCCCCAGATCTTGCACTGTGCAATTTCTGGCTCTTCCCCAGGCTGAAGACTGCTCCAAGGAACTCATTTTGCCTCTGTAGAAGAGATCAAGGCCACTGTGACGAGGGAGTTGAGGGACCTCAAGGAGGAGGACTTTACCGAGTGCTTCTGTATATGGCAGAAGCAAATTCAGAAGTGCATTAACTTGGAGGGGGGAATTACTTTGAAGGGGACAATGCATAATTTCTCTGTAAATTTTGTTATAAAACATTTATGGGACAGTCTCGTTTCTTTTTTTTCATTACTCATATGAATAGAAGACTGGTAAATATGCAAGACTGTGTCTGACCAAGGTCCATCATGCCCACTATCCTGTGACCAACAATGTATGAACTATGGCACAGGTACCTAGTAGGTACCCCAAAAAACACACATGATCCACAATGCCTGCATTGGGGCACTTAGTGCAAATCTGTGGTCCTCACTAAATAATGCTTTAGGGACCCTCCCCATGAACCTGGTCAAACATACATGAAAACCAGTACACTGGCAGCCTTTACTGCATCCTCTGGTAATGGAGAGCAGGGTATGATGATGGGTGTAAGGACAACATATGTTCACATGATCTGGAATGGCCAACACAGCAGCTGCAGTGCATGTCCCCTAGTCCTATAGCAGTCAGATGGTATAGACAATTGAACAACGAATACCTCACCCACTGCAGACAATATTCCCAATACCTCAAACCCAACACCACACAGCTGTCCCATCCGCAGGTCAAAGAGATATAACATTGCCATGTGGTGATGGGAACCTTGGAGAGGCAGATTGGGGGGGAGTGATGTTCAGGTATGCCTCTTCCCCACACAGAGCCCTTGCCCTAGCTACCCACCTATCTGCAAGTTGGCAGGACTGGGACCAGGCACCACCAATACTGATGGCATATGGGCATGTCAGAATGGTGTGGGGGTAAGGCAGGAGAGAGTGTCACCTGTGTGCAGCTGAGAAAAGCCATGGCCACATCCAGTGCACCATGAGCAATACAATATCTACCAAGGTCTGTCTGATGGGAAGCATGCATTCACCATGGACAGCACTATGGTGCACCACACACAGCTGGTGTATAAAGAAGCAGAGGCTCATATGCTCGGGTCCTGGCAGTGGCTTTTGTTTTCCATGTCCTTGTGGCAAAATGATATCCCACAGTGCAGGTACAACATCAACCTGTTCGGCTGACAAAAGCCATGGCCAGATCCAGAGCGCCATGTACAATACAATATCTGCCAAGGTCTGTCTGATGGGAAGCATGCAATCACTGTGGACCATGATCACAATGCAGCAGCACTGTGGTGCACCACACACAGTTGGTGTAGAGAGGAGAAGAGGGTCACAGGTTTGGGTCCTAGCAGTGGATGCAATCACCGTGGACTATAGTAGCAAAGCTGCAACACTGTGGTGTACCACATACAGTTGGTATAGAGAGAAACAAGTGGGTCACAGGTTCAGGTCTTGCCTGTGGGACATATTTTGCATATCCCTATTGCAAAATCATTCCTCACAGAGCAGGTACAACACCAACATGTGCAGCCCCCAATGAATCATCTAACAACAGTTCAAACACCCACACAGACAGGCTCCACAATCCTCAGCTGAATGTGGAATCAGGCTGACAGCACCAGCACACTGAGCGGCTCCTAACACCTTTACAATGCCTGAACAGAGCTCCGGACCAGAGTGGCAGGCAGGAATAGTAACATAGTCACATAGTTTATGATGGTAGATCAAGTATACTAGACGCATACGTGCACATTGTGTCAATACAAGTGTGTGTGTGTGTGTGTGTGTGTGTGTGTGCGTGTATGTCTGTCATCATGTCACAGAGGCAGCAGTCAACTATGTCCACATAGGAAGAGAACAAAACATGGCCACAAGCACCTTGTCTGAAACATCTAGGTATACTTGTACAGCCTTTGTACCCAATAGCCCTGTGGCCACTCTGTGCATGTCTGTAAGGTGGTAGGTTCAAGGTCAGCCTGTGAATCCTCATAGCTAGGCTCAATTCCTTTTATATCAAAATACCATCCCAGGACACAATCACTGGGTTTTAATCCCTCCCGTCTCGAGGGCATGCATATTCCACTGCATGTACAAGGCCCACCTCACTCATTGTGAGCACAGACACGTCCAACCCCATCCTCCTTAAGCAAACCCACTCTGCACCCCAGTGAGACACTGCCCTCTGACACAATCTGTGAAGAAGGAAACAAACATTGTATGTACCCCAACCAGGTTGCCACCTGTGCCTTTCACCCTTATCACAGATCCTGCATGTGAGCCATCACCCACACTGTTGTCTATGCTAAACCCAATAGACAGAAACCATGGCTCCAAAATGAAACTGTAGGTGCAGCTGTCCACTAAATCACAGAACTAGCAGACAGCTAGGTGCACATAGGCACACATGACGTCAGACCCACATGAAGCCAGACAATAGACATCCAAAGATGATGACACACAAAAGTACAGCAGCTCTGTTATTTCAAGCACAAGGTCAGTGTACAACTGAGCCAGAGGATATAGGAGCGAGGCCAACATGTGGATTAACAACGATAGAAATGAATGTCATGGCTGTACCAGAGCAAAAATGACCTGCGGCAGTAACCGAAACTTTCCACATCACACCAGACAAGAACCCCCACATGAAGGGGTGAATAGGTGAAAATGGCCAGTGTAAGGCATGATGGCAAAGCATACTAGATGAGCATATATGGTGGTATGGCTGTGGCAAGTGCATGTACTGTGAATGGAGTTGCAATAGTACATGCAGACTATGAAGCCACATGCAATCCAGGGGTATATGAGAAGCATATGTGAAACAACATTCCAAACAGGGTTGAAGGCAGTAGGGAGGGGGGTGCTCAGTGGAGTGTGAGGTGCAGCTATGCATTGTGCATGCATGTAATGGCCCAGTGGTATGATCATATCTACAATGTACTGCTTGCCTCTCTCTCCCCAAATGTACATACCATGAACAGCCACAGTGCACATTGCTATCCATGGGGCTGTCCACTGCTCCTGCAGTGGGAATGACCACATATGCCTCCTATGCCATAGCAACACAGTCTAGGGGTAGGGAGAAAAAAGGACAGATGACCAAAGGCACAGTTGCTGGTGTCTTGCTTATTGCCACAGGCAGAGTAGGGCTACACAGCATCTGAGAACACGGCAGATGTATTGTGCTGTGATGAAGCATGCATTTGCAGTAGGAATGATGCACATTGGCCAGTCATCTCAGCAGACAGTCCTAGTTACACAGTAGGATGTGATGCAAATGAAGGGGAGGGGATGCTGGGAAATAAATGAAACTGCACAATTAGCACAGCATATACATGTGTGAGAGGTAATGTATATGGAAGATATGGGTGAAAATGTGAAAGCCGGTAGTCTGACTAAGGTGCAAACAGCAGAGATTGCTGATACGCCACGTAGAGTTATGCACAGCTTGAAGCTGCAGTTGTCTCCCTGATAGCATGGATCTTGCACCTGCTGTCTGAGGTCGTTGAGAATTTCAGACAAACAGGGTGCACATGATTGCACAGAACACATATATTCTGTATGCAGAAAGCTTTGGGACAGCTTGGGAGTGCATACAACTAATGTCCCTGGGTCTGCTGAGACATGCAGAGTGATAGTGCCAGCTGTGTCCGATTGGAGCATTAGGGTGATGATAGCCATAGCTGTAGTGATGGGTGTGAACTGACTAGCAGCAGAGTCAGGGACCACATGCCACCTTCACTGATAGATTGAAGCCTGTGCTGCTGTGGGTGTCTGGATTTCCTCTGTCTGCCATTATGGGGCCCCCCACACTTTTCCCTCCACCATCATCAATGACAATGCATAGCATAGGTGAACCTATTGCTGGAACTCAGCTGTGTGTAATGGGATATCTGATGTAATCCCAAGGCTTGGAGACAAATGGATCCACCAACAAGAAAATCCAGATCATACCAATATTGAACTGCACATGCCCCTATTGCGCACAGCAGCACACAATACAAACTACACATACAGCTTAATAGCTGTTATGTAGATCTGTGGCTGTACTGACCCTGTGGGCCAGGTGCTGTGTGACCCACTTCCCAAACACGGTGAGCTTTGCAAATGGTAGGTAAAGGTCTCTGTAGCCCTATGTATGATGAAGGCCATTAGGGCCTATAAAAGCACGCTGTTGTGTAAAGAGACAGAGCCTCTGCCTGTCCTGGAGGGCATGCAGAAATCAGGTCTGAATGTGCAATGCATTATGGAGGATGGTGGGAAAACCTAATAGCAGAATACAGAGCGGCACCAAAGGCAGAGTCAAAGGAACAGACCATGGGGGTGTGTGGGCAAAAATGCCCTGCATTGAACACCAATGTGTTAAGGCACAGAGGTACTACCTGCTACCAATGGATATCTTGGGTCATATACATACATATGTCCAAAATTAAACAATTCTGTACACACAGCTCTGTCATAGAAGGCAAAGGACTGCCATGTGATGTGACCCTGTGGTTTGAACCCCTGGTTCCCAATAAACTACACAGTTGCCCTAACCACAGGGCCAACCCTCAACATCATGCCCAGGTCCACAAAGATATGCATAAATATAGATATGTGTGGACGGATATATCTACACAGACATATATATATATATATATATATATATATATATAATATATAATATATATATATATATTGTGACGCTCGCGCCCCTACCAGGCAGTTGCCTAGTAGGGACGGCTGGCCATCTGATATCCCTTCTAGGATTTTTGTAGTTGTGTACGAAAAGAAGAGCCAAGTGGTTAATAAAGCGCACAGGAAATTTTATTCGGTTTCCATGCTGGTAAGTGGTGAACATAAAATTCTTCAAGCTTAACTTTTGTTTCTCCAGACAAAAAGAAAATACAGGATAATTTCTCCCAGAAATCAAAATGTCCAAAACAGTGTAACCTTGAACAAACTCATACCAGTTCCTGTTCCTTACTGCAACTGCTTAACCTTAGCATCAGAAGAAAAAAGGCATTTTAAAACTCTTCACATAGTGAGTGAGGTATCAGCTTCAATCCTGCTGTTGCCACACACAAACAGTTTCAGCTGTTTGAACCTCCACTGAGCTCCTGCAGTTTCAGCTTCTTAGGAGAGATTCTTAATCCTTTACATTCAGGCTTTCCCCTCTCTTCCAGCTTCTGAAACTGTCTTTAGGCTAGAACAGCCCCCTTTTTATGTTCCACTTTTTCTAGCTCACACTAAAACCTTAGTGCACAGCTCGCATTCCATTTCAGAGACATCAGAATTAACAACACTTTCCTCAGGGCCTACCTCCATGCTCTCTATTGAGCTACAGCTGGGTGCTCCTTGAAAGTGTTCCGGGCTCTTTTCCTTAAGAGTCTTCACCAGATTAAACAGCCTCTCCCAGTGCCTGGCCTTGCCTTCTCCAGGCCGGTCTCTTGGGGGTCTCTCCTGTTTAACTTCCCTAGTGAGATATTTCTTTCTGTGCTGAGCCTTCTGGGGTATGACAGTCTCCTCTGAGTCAGAGCAAGAACTATCCTGCTGGCAATGCTTGGTCCCTGCGTACCTTTCTTGGCTGCCTCTATAGTGGTTCCTCCTTCTGCTGCTCTCCTTGGCTGCAAAGCTTCTCTTCAGTTTGGCCAAAGAACTTTCCGGTCTGTGCCTTCTGAGAACTGGGCTAGAACCTGGGCTAGGCCTGGAACTGCAACTGCCGCTTGTGCTTGCTCTTGAATTCCTCCTGGACCTTCTCCTCAAAGCCCCTTCCAAACTCCAACTGGCTCTCCCTCTTGTGTTTGTTTTCTCCCTGTTAACTGCTGAGCAGGGCAACTCCCTTCCTGGCTCCGCCCACTTGGACCTCCTACTCCTATGCAGGGTTGTCCTGTGGACTGGGATTGGTTTACCCTTAGCTCTGCCCCCTAGGTTCCTTTCAGGGCTTTTAGTATGGAGTATGTGATTTTGTGCACCCATCCCCCATAAAGAAGAGAAATTCTTCTTTTTTTCAGTTTTCCCTAGCTGGGCTGCACCCTCCTTACCACAATATGCACCATCCTACACAGGCAACACATGTAGATATATATATATGCATGTAGACATATATATGCAGATATATGTAGAGCTAGACAGCTACATACGGTGTGAAGTGGGTAGCCCAGTGGTTAGGGCAATGACTCAGTATGTAACACATGGAAGGCTCAATCCCCACAGACACACATCATGGCTGTAGCCATCTCATATTGTTGCATACTGTCCTCCTTTGGCCCGAAAAAAAGCTTGTGATGTTCTTCAAATATTGTTACTGTGTTAAGGGAAATGCACACTCATCTCACTAGGCAGGACACAGCATTGAAAAGTACAACGGGGGAATGGTACATGAAAAATGCACAGGTTCATGAGTCAATGTCACAGCGCTGCAAGTGTAAGGCGGCAATGTAACCATGTAAAAGGTGCCTTTTGCCGCCACGCAGGGCACCTTGCGGCATGCACTGCTGCTCAGGGTGCCAAGAGGCCAGTCACCCACACAGAATGATAAGGTGCCATGATGCAACCTAATGTGGGGATGCTGCAAACCCATGATGTCACGATGTTGTCCAATAATTCAACCATCCAATAGGTCTCTCTCTGAACGTTTACTGATGCATACTGAAGTTTTTTTTTTTTTTTTGAGGTTTTTTTATAGACTTTATTTTATATCCACCAACAGATACAATACAGAAGATATCCACATCTCCAAGAGGGGTGAACTCTGATCCCCCCTCGGAGTAGCAATAAAACAACAAGGAATAAGTGGAAGATCATTTTGTTATTTTTCCCCCCCTTCATATTCCCCCTACCCCACCACCCGCCACCCTCCTCCCTACCCCCCTCAGCCCTCAGCACACTCCCCAAGAACCTAGAACCCTCCAAGGAACGATTCCAATCCACCCCTCTCACCCAGAATTCAGCTACCAACATGCAGGATCTCATTACGACATCTGGCACTTAACTGTTGAATGTAAGGCTCCCATACACGTATAAAGGCTGTCCAATGCTTGACACTGCCCCGCGCCCCCCCATCTCTCTGTTAACATCATTTGATGGAAGCAGTTACGCCACTCACCAAAGGTAGGTGGGCTGTGATCCCTCCAAAGGCGAAGAATGGGACCCTTCCCCACCAAACAGGCCTTGCGCACTAACAAACGTTCCCCCTCTACCACCAGACTAGGAGGGCCCAGCCTATCTAATGCTACTAGGGCCCCAGACCAGCACACCCGTCGCTGTAGTAATCGATTAAGGAAGGCACCTATCTTGGCCCAAAAGGAGCGCAATACTCTACAACCCCACCACATATGTAACAAGGTCGCCAACAGCTCCGCGCATTTAGGGCAGCAGCCATCAGTAGCCAGTCGACTGTGGAATGCCCTCCTCGGGGAAAAATGCACTCTGGTTACACATTTAAATTGTATCTCTCACCAACGAGTCTCCTGTGTCAGCCGCACAATCCCTTTTAAAGCCTGACTAATTGACCCGGGGGGTACTGCTTCTCCCAACTCCCCTTCCCAAGCCACCTCGACCCCTCGATAATCATGGCCTGTATTAAACCGAGCCAAACGCTTCTTGAGATCTCTGATCGACGGGGGGCTTTCCCCCCCTAACCCAAAAAATTCTAAAATTCGGGCTGACCGGTCAACATGCAACTCCCCGCGCGATAGAGAGGACACATAATGAGCAAGCTGTATATAAGCAAAGCAGTGTTTAGTGGGCAAATCATACTCCCTACTCAAGGTCAAGAAAGACTTGCACTGCCCTGACATCTCCACTACATGTCCAACGTTCCGGATTCCTCGATCACTCCAGTCCCGAAAGGTCTCTGTATCCGACCCAGGTGTAAAAGCAGCATTGCCCTGTAATGGTAACCAACTAGAGACCTTCCAAGATGTATTCCAGTGGACATTAAATTGTTTCCAAGTTTTTATAGTCAAACCGATCAACTCACTGCACACGACATGACGAGGGAGAGCTTGGTACATCCCGTGTAAGACTCCCAACAGCGTCAACGGCGCCACAAAATGCTCCTCTAATGCCTGAGGTGTGTATACATCCGTCCCTCCCAACCAATCTCCAAGATGTCGAGCCTGGCACGCCAGAGCATAACCCACAAGATCTGGAAGACCCATTCCCCCATCTCGCCATGACCCCAACAGCCGCGACCAGGCAATACACGCCTTCCCTCCTTTCCATAGGAAGCGTCTAATAGCGGTTTCAAAGCGGCGTACATCTCGGCGCAATAACCAAACTGGCAATACCTGAAACCAATACAACAACCGTGGCAGGAGCACCATTTTAACCACCGCTACCCTACCTGATAAAGAGAGAGGCAGGGGATCCCAAGCTTTCAACTGTACCTGCAGCCGTCGTAGTGAGCACTCTAGGTTACGCACATATAGGGCCCAGGGATTGCGGGTCAACACTATGCCTAAATAGATAAATTCATCTATTGCCCACTTAAGTGGGAAGGCTCCCACCCAACTCCCCTGCAACTGAGCCGAAATATCGAGGGCTTCTGATTTATCTTTATTGATCCACAGCCCTGCAAGTTACCAAATCTCATAAACTCCTCCAACAACTTCGGCAGCGACTGATCAGGGGCAAGCAGGTGTACCAAAAGATCATCTGCAAAGGCGGAAAGTTTGAACACCTGAGAGCCCATGTGTATTCCCTGTATCTCACGGGAGGCTTCGATGGTACATATCAGGGGATCAAGTGACAGAACAAACAATAAAGGGGAAAGGGGGCAACCCTGTCGCGTACCCCGTTCCAAAGGAAAGTCATCAGAGAGTACACCATTACACAAAACCCCAGCTGTCGGCTGGACGTAAAGACTCTCCACCATACTACAAAACTTAACGCCCAATCCGTATCGCGGGAGAAGGTTGCATAGGTACTGCCAATCCACCCTGTCAAAAGCCTTTTCCGCGTCGAAGCTGACAAGCAACGACGGTAATCGATGAGCATGCACCCATTCCAAAGAAGCTAAGATCTTACGCAGGTTTCGAACAGCATAGTGCCCTTTAACAAACCCCACCTGCGAATCATGCACCAACTGCCCTAAAACTGCTGCCAGCTGTATCGCCAAAATTTTTGCATTTAATTTGATATCAAAATTAAGCAGGGATATAGGACGGTATGATCCCACTAGCAAGGGGTCTTTACCTGGTTTAGGGATCAACGTAAGGTGAGCATGATTGCGTCCCCAACGAAAAGCCCCCTGTTCCGCCCACTTATTAAAGACCTCCGCCAGGACAGGGCTCACAGACTCGTCCAGAAGTTTATAAAATTCGGCCCCCAAACCATCCGGTCCAGGCGCTTTGTTACAGCTAGCTCACAAAATCATGGAGTGCAACTCCTGCGAAGTGATAGGCTGTTCTAACATCTCCCGCTGTTCAACAGTAAGCTGCGGTAAATCCAACTCCTTCAAATAATCCCCCAGCTCCATAGTGGATGTAGGTTGCGCCTTATATAAATCCTGAAAAAAATTCCGAAAAACCCGAGCGATTGCCACGGATTCTTTTTGCAGTTGGCCCTGATCATCTCGGACGGCTACCACTAACGAGGAGCCCCGCTGGCCCTTCAAACAGTGGGCTAACAACTTCCCCGGCTTATTCCCATAGCAATGCAGTTGATATCTATAATAAAGGACAGATTTCTTGTCTCTCTGATGTAACAGCTCATTAAGATCCACATGAGCTTCCCAGAGCTTTTTCTTGTTCACGGCCGTTGGACAACGCGCGCAGAGTTTGCGCAATTTGGTAGTCAGCTGCTCTAATACAATTATTCGCGCCGCTATTAACCGACATTTTCGGGCTGCAAAGCCAATGATATCGCCCCGTAACACAACTTTTGCCGTCTCCCACACCAATTCGGGGTCCTCACTATGGCATTGGTGGTCACTCATAAATTCCCTCCAGCGCTGCTTCAAAAAGTGTTGGAACCGAACATCCTGACACAGCCCCAGGGGGAGTTGCCAGAGGCGCGCCCGGGCATTATCTGCCCCCCACTACAGCTCCATTCGGACCATCGCATGATCAGATATCTCTAGGGGGCCAATCTGCACCTCACTCGTATGAGCAAACAAAGCTCCCGACACTAAGATGTAATCAATTTGAGCACTGGAGCCATGTGCCCGGGATTGGTGGGTAAAATCCCTTTCTAGGGGATGTAATAAGTGCCAGGGATCGACAAAGCCCAGTCGACCATGAAAGCGCTGTAACATCCGAGTCATCGGGATCCTATCTCTCGCCTCCCCTCCTCTAGAAGTGTCAAGATCTACATCCAAAACTCCGTTGAAATCCCCGGCAAGAATCAGAGGTTGTTCCGGGAGCTGCTCTATCCTAGAGGCCAGACCATTATAAAAGCTGGGGTCCATCACATTAGGACCATAAAGATTCCCAATAATCACTGGTTTCCCCTCTAGTCGACCAGCCAGCAAAAGGAATCGCCCGTCCTCCGCAACGATAGCTTTTTCCAGAGCAAAACAGATTCGCTTGTGGAATAGGATTGCTACTCCTCCTTTCTTCCCTCGCGCAGGAGCCCCCCATACCTGCCCCACCCAGCCTCTGTGGAGTTTACTGTGCTTTTCCTCCGTCTGGTACGTTTCTTGTAGAAGGGCAATATCGCACTGCTGACGGGCCAGGGCCTGCAAAATTTTATATCACTTTATGGGATTCCCCAACCCACAAACATTCCAAGTAATAATCTTCAGAGGCATAGGGCAGTGCCAAGATCCAACCAAGCCAAGAACTCTAAACGTAACAGAGGAGCCCCCCCAGCCTGGAGCCCCCCCCAACAGTCAGTGGAAAAATACAGAGCCACCTACAAATAAACAGTGGAGTGTGCACTATCCTACCCCCTCACACCCCTCCCCCTCCCACTCACCTACCCCCCTTCCACCCCCCTATTCCAAAGCTATCAAGTCCACCCAACAGGTAGGACAACTTCCCTAAGGCAGTCGGGACTGCCCCAACCCTCCCCGGATCGACAGTGAGCATAACCATCTTTAAAGAAAAAAAAGAAAAAAAAAAAGAAGAAATTTCCACTCTCTTTCTAACCACCACAATATGGATAGCACAGTGCTCTCCACAACCCCCCCTCTACTCATCCCGAGGGCCTTAGCATTCCCTGGCCCACTCCATTGACTATGAGCAATTAGTACACACCAAGCCCCTCCCTCCAACCCAGTGCCCAGTCTTACCGCGCCCCCCAGGGCTTCCATCCCCTCTGTCCCCCATTCTAGGGCCCTACACCTCTCCTCCATAGCAACCCCCAACCCATGCTCAACATGCCCATAGTTCACCATCGGAGGCCCTTATACCAAACCTTCCCGGAGCCGCGCCTAAGGCCACCCTATTAAGCCTGCCCATATCACACCCCCAATCCCCTGATTCAGTGGGGCTGCCACATTACCATGCAAAAAATGACATCAGGGGGCACCCTCCAGCCGTTAGAGGCCATCGCAAAGAAGAGAGGAAAAAAGACTAAACATCCAGAAAGTATCATAGGTATAGCATGAACAACCCATTCAGTCTCTCATTTTAAGCATACATCCGCAACACCCCCCCCCCCACATTTGTCCACCCCATTCAGCCTAATCTACCTAGCAGCGTCGCTCAGTACAGATGCAGTCTCCAAGGTGATATCCGATGAACTACGGAATTAGTCTCCTCACGCCCCGCTAGGGGAGGGGCCTCCCCACTAATGTCCTCCTCCCAGTGCGGCCTACCCAATGTGGCTTAGTTCCCACCGGGATATGTGGCTATGTTGACCCTCCCCCCTACGAGCAACCAGCCAATCAACCCATGGCCCATCCCCCCCCTACTCCTCACCATCGGGGCTTGGGTAAGATGAGTAGCTTACGAGGCACACCACTCTCTCCTTCACTAGGCCTCTCCCTCAGTCCAAGGAAAGAAGAAAGAAAAATAGGGGAGGGAGCACCCATGAAACTTTACCAATAATTACAGTCAACAAATAGTGAACCCCCGCCTCCGAGCCTACGGGAGACCCTCGCCTGGCCACACCTTCTAATATTCCATTCACCCAACCGGAACAATCAATCAGTAGAGTGCACATATAGTTGCTCAGTGAAACATTTGAAACATAGGAACAGTTTAACAATGTTGCCATCTTAACAGCTTGAACAAAGGAGCAAATGAAACAGTGTGGCCAAAAATAACAGGCCACAACTTAGACCAGCCAGGAAATTAAACAGAGCCATATAAAATCAGAAGTGTATTAATTGCTATAGTCCAAATCCACATCGGGCCCTTGAGCCCCCCTCTTTCAGCAACACAGCCAAACGCCCTTCACATTGGCAAGACAAGAGTCACGAGGGCGATGTAGCCTGGTCCCCCAGGGTCTCCAGAATAGCGGCGGCCGCTGCTGGTGTTGTCAAGTAGCAGGTCTGTCCCTGGACCTCCACCCGAAGCCGGGCAGGATACAGCAGCGAGAATCGCACTCCTTTGTTTAGCAACTGTGTGCAGACCCCCGAGAAGGCCCGGCGCTGCTAACTAACTCGGGCCGAGTAGTCCTGGAACACGAGGATCGGTTCCGAATCCTGTTGACGCATCTTTCGGCCCCGGGCAGCTTTCAACACAGCTTCTTTTTGCCGGTAGTCCAAAAAGCGTGCAATAACCGCTCTTGGCCGCCCCGCCTGGTCTCTCCGCTGGCCAAGTCTATGCACGTGCTCCAACCTTACGGGGTCATCGCCCTGGCCTTGCAACAGGTTCGCAATCCAAGTCTGCAAATAACCAAAAAGGGCGCCATCTGCCACGCTCTCCGGTATCCCGATGAAACGGAGGTTCTTGCGCCTCCCCCGATTTTCAAGCTCATCCAGCTTGTCGCCTTGCTGCTTCACCAGGATCTCCAAAGCCTCCACTTTAGCTGTCAGGGAGTGCTGAGTATCCTCCACGTCTGAAACTCGGGTTTCTACTTGGTCCAGCCTCCCGGTAAAGTCAGCAAAACGTTGGCTGACAGACTGTATCTGATCCGCCAGTTCTTGAAACCGGGTATCTAGCGCCTGGACCACCGCGGCACTCACCTCCGTGACCAGATCTGAAGTACCACCAGATTTCGGGCTGGCGGGCATTCCCTCCACCATTTTACCCTCCGTGGCTCACGGCTTCTCCCTTCGTGGCGGTTTCAACGCCATCGGGCTTTGTGTCAGAGGGAAAACTGCTTCGAGCACTAGATGAAAGACCCCTTTGGTGTAAAAAAGAGGTAGTTGTGGTTAGCATCCACTTTTAGAAGATTTTAAAGCCGTTTTGCGGGGCAGATTACCCGGAGCTGATCGTGAGACGTCCGATCAGCTCATTGCCCAACCGGAAGTCCCCAATGCATGCATACTGAAGTTTATCGTTCAATGCAAACAACTTCTAAAACTCTTCCAATCATGAGGTAAACTTAATTCCTAGTTTAGACCACTTTAAATGTAGCAATGGGCGCACTAAGGTCTCAGACTTAAAGCGGCACAAAATGCAGACTAATGTCTTGTCTTATAGTGCCTTATAGCATCAACGACCTTTAGTGTTCCAAACTATTGCTACTTTTTACTTCAAAACACGGCTCTAATGGAGATTGCTAAGTGTTCAATCTTGTGCATCTATCTCTTGTAACAGCATGATAATAAATCATTCAATGCCACTTAGCTGTCTTCCAACTACGAGCTTCCTCTGTGTCTTAGTTAACGATCTCAACACGCTCCCTGGGCATCACTGAGGCGTTTCACAGCCGCAGTTTCATCAGGAGATCATTGCTAACCAGCAACACCGTGTACTAAATACAAACAAAAAGTGTAGTCAATACCAAACATCAACAACCTTCAATAAATAAACCTGTAATTTAAAAACCCCATATAAACAGAAATCTTACTTACAAAGCTTATGCTGCCCACATCTCCAAAATATACAATCCTTCTTGAAAGCAGAGCCCTACCGAGCTTCTCATAGACGCTGCGCATGCGGACCAAACGTGTCTGACTGCCCTTATTCCGAAGGGTTTGAATAGCATCATTGATTGGACAGTCTGTGTTTGATGATTAGATATATATGAGTGTGCTATCTCAGGTGGACAGTGTGGAGAGTCAGTATTTTTTGAGGGAGCATTTACTCACTTTCATCAGAAGGGTTCAGATAGACAATCAAAGGTGGCTAAGAAAAAAAATGAGGGGGTTTTGAGTTTCTACCGAAGTTTAGGTAGAACAGCTGGAGTTGATTACGTTGACGTGAGAAGGCGTCTTAAGGGCAGTCAGACACGTTTGGTCCGCATGCGCGGCGTCTATGAGAAGCTCGGTAGGGCTCTGCTTTCAAGAAGGATTGTATATTTTGAAGATGCGGGCAGCATAAGCTTTGTAAGTAAGATTTCTGTTTATATGGGGTTTTTAAATTACAGGTTTATTTATTGAAGGTTGTTGATGTTTGGTATTGACTACACTTTTTGTTTGTATTTAGTGCACGGTGTTGCTGGTTAGCAATGATCTCCTGATGAAACTGCGGCTGTGAAACGCCTCAGTGGTGCCCAGGGAGCGCGTTGAGATCGTTAACTAAGACACAGCGGAAGCTCGTAGTTGGAAGACAGCTAAGTGGCATTGAATGATTTATTATCATGCTGTTACAAGAGATAGATGCACAAGATTGAACACTTAGCAATCTCCATTAGAGCCGTGTTTTGAAATAAAAAGTAGCAATAGTTTGGAACACTAAAGGTCGTTGATGCTATAAGGCACTATAAGACAAGACATTAGACTGCAATTTATGCCGCTTTAAGTCTGAGACCTTAGTGCGCCCATTGCTACATTTAGAGTGATCTAAACTAGGAATGAAGTTTACCTCATGATTGGAAGAGTTTTAGAAGTTGTTTGCATTGAACGATAAACTTCAGTATGCATCAATAATACAACCAGACAAAATGGCTGCATGCTCACGGAAGCTGTGCTTCACCGAGCCGGAACTTGAGCTCCTCGGCAGGCTCATCTGCTGCGGCCAGACGAGGCTATTTCCCTCCTCTAGTGTGAGGCAGGACATATTCAGGGTCCACCGCTCCTGGAAGCGCCTCCAGAGGCATTTTAATGCCCAGATTGACTACCCGCGAGAGGTAAGTACATGGGGACAGGTACCACAACCAACTTAGCACCACATAGCAGGTTGTAGGCAGCACACATCATCTAATGGGCGCACCATAGACACAGAGGGGCAAGTCTCTGGTCAGTGAGGTGAGAATCTGTATATTACAGTGTAGTGATACCTCAGGGGAGGGGTAATTGAGACCCTTACATTGTCTTGCACAGGTACAGGGTATAGTAGCATGTGTAATATTCAACACTGCCGGGACCTACTGCATGCAATATTTCCATAACCTTTTCATCACTATAACTGCATATGCATTTTAAAAATACAAAAAATATGTGGGCATGTGTATACACCATCAATGGTTGTGAGGGTGTGGCCGCAGTCCCTGAGGCAACACTACCCTGGTGTAGGTCTGCATCAGACTGCCATATTCAGCCTCTGTGGTAGTCACACAGGCCCTGGGGCAGTACTTTTGCAAATCATGAAAGGTACGTAACTGTTAAAGGGGTACAGCATTATGCAGCCCATGGTGGTATATTGTAGGTGCAGTACGGATGTGGCCTGGCTTAGCCCATCAGAGGGTATCTACATATATCACACTGAAGTGGTATGTAATTTATGGGTAGGGTCACTGTACTGTCAGAGGGTGAACTTCTGTCCCACCCATAACCCTCTGGCAAGGTGAAACAGGTTAGACACCAAGACATTGCATTGCTAATGTATGCATCTCCACAGTCCTTGTCCTGTTGTATCACCTCAGTATATGGATCTAAAAATGGGGTTTTGGGGATCTGAACCATGTGATATGCACCCCATGCCTACCACTCTGAAAGGTGCAACCTACCTTGTTTGGTGACACAAAAAATAATCACAACACTAACATATATATGGAAGCTGGAGTGTGCATATGTATGCACCCCCCAAAGTCCAGAGACCATAGAGCCACCTTTTGCTGCCATTACAGCGGCATTTCTCTTGGGGGTATGCTCCTATCAGTATAGCACATCTAGCCACTGGGACCTTCTGGCATTCCCTAACTCTGAACTGATCAAGCACCTCAAGTGTGAGGGTTTGCAGTGGTGTATAGCATTCCTCAGCTAATGCCACAGATTCTCAATTGAATCGTGGTCTAGCCAGTGACTAGACCACTCCAAGACATTTGCATGTGTCCCCTTCTACAACCCCAGTGTAGCCCAAACTATATGGTTAGGCTCATTGTTGAGCTGTAATCCAAGTTTCAAAGTTCAGGCAGATTATAGCAAGGTTTTCCTTGAGAACTGATCTGCACATAGTGCCATCCATTGGTCCTGCAATCCTGGCAAGTTTCCTGTTAACCCTCAATGAGAATAAACCCCACAGCATGATGCTGCAACCATCATGTCTCACTGTGGGAATGGTGTTCAGGGTATGTTGGGTGTGTGCAAACATGGTATTTCCCCTGATGGCCCAACTAGTGAAAATCCCATCTCAACTGCCTCGAGGACCTTCCTCCATGTGTTTGGGGGGAGTGTCACATATTGGTGTAAAAACACCAAACATCTTTTTTCATGTCTCACTGTAGGCAGTGACGTTTTCCTGGCCACTCTTCCATAGAGCCCCACTCTGTGGATTGTATGGTTAAGGGGTCTCGTGCACAGAGACTCCCATCACCACAGTTGATCTTAGCAACTCCTGCAGGGTTACCATTGGTGTCTTTGTACCAGCTCTGCTGAATGGCCTACCTGCCTGATCTGTGAGTTTGGTGATGGCCCTCTCTTCTCTGGTGTGTAGTGGTTCCATATTCATACTGTGTTGTCAGAATGGATCCAATGGTGTGCTGTGACATATGTGGGATTTAGGATCTGATATCAAAGTGCAACCCACATCTATACGTCCCCAGGACCTTATCTCTGATTGGGTAGTATCTCCAAATGGGTTACTTTTGAACATACTATGACAATGGTGCAACTCACCTCTAAGCCAGGGTATGTGGAGTATGATCTGTGTCTCTCAACTCAACTGCTAATGCTTGGTGTAATACTTGCATCGTGCCAAAGAGAGCCTCTTGCTGGAGTTTGTAAGATCTAACATGTATGGGTACTTTGTCAAGATGTGTTTGGAAGGTCTTCTTTATCAAGCCTGTGGCTCTCAGTGATAGGGGAAAATAAGACTTAAAGTGTGTGTGTACAGGAGGACTAGGAGGCCCACAGGGAAAAATGGGAATCCTGTACATATCTATATATGGAAAGGAATGTGCTGTGCTAAGACAAATTGATTGTCCTGCAAGGAAACGACTAACATTTGTGAAGTTACTGATAAGCTGTGGTAGGCCTCAGGGGATGAGTTGATGACGTATGTATATATTTCTTTTAATGTATAAAAGACAGACAGCCCCTCTAACCTGTGGAATAAACTTACATACTACTTATATGCGAGTGTGTGTGTTTGTTCCCCTAGAATTCCAGACAGAGAAGGTAAGGTGGTTCCTCGGCCCAGGGGATTAGCAGACGTACCGAGGGTAAGTGGTATATAGTGCTGGGAAAGGAGTAACCCATACTTACACTCAATACAATGGGAAATAATTCTGTATCTTCCTGCCACATTTTCTTGGTCTCTGACTGCATCTCTTGATACTTCAAGATCTTCTGCCTCTCCACAAGATTCTCAGAATAATCACTCGGTACTGACACTTCTATTATCAATGCTGTTCTGGTATTCTTCTCCTTTACCACTATGTCAGGTTTTCTGGCATCCGTTTCTTATTCTCTGATGGATTGCAAGGTCCTTTTTAGAAATGAGGTCTTTATCATATTCATATATATGGTTTTATTCCTGCGTGGAATCTCTGGTGCATTTTGAGGCTTCCGTTCTGAGTAAAGCTTTTTATTTTTAATTTTCAACATCCAAGTACTGTAACACACAACAGATAACAAAACCCAACTGACCCTTCCCCCCCTCCCCCCCACCCCCCTTCTCCCTGCAGGTTCTGTACCACCTTCGTATGACCGGGTTTCAAAAGCTGCTTACAAATATAGAAAGAAAAATACATCAAGTACTGATTTACTGTATTCCCCTTATCCTTGCCAAAGTGGCATGCTCATCAAGGTAACACCATTTATTCACATCTAGACATGATCTCTGATTTGATTCCTGATTTAAACTCTGGTTGCATCTCAGGCCCTGAGTTACAGCTCTATCGTGTACTTTCTCATGTCTGGAATAAGACATACCAGATTCCACCAGAGATACCAGTCCAAATTAAGAGGATTCTTCTAGCATGAAACTATCATTTTTAAAGCGATGGCCAAGATAAAATTGAACAAAAAAATCCTTCTCTTTAGCTAAGGTTGGGATTCCAGCTGCGGAGCGAAAGATAACTATCCACCATGATAGGGGAGCCTGGAAATGTAACACTTTTTGAATCTTATCCCATATTAGTGTCCAAAAACTTTGAACGTGTGGGCAATGAAACACTACATGCATTAGGGTACTATCACCACCAGGTGGGCAGACTGCCTCCTGGCTAGCAGGCCTGTGTCTGGTGGCAAGAAATATAGTTGCACGCCTCGAGTGGTAAAGGCAAATTAGGATTTATTCCCCTCCCGGGGTCGGATCATTCAAAATAACAAAACACAAGTACTCAAAATAAATAAGCCATGGTTGCTGGCAAAAACATAAAGGAATAAACAGAACAATTTCTTCTTGCTTCAAAGTAAAGTTAGGCATTCAAATACAGGAGTTATAGTGTTTTCTTCTCTCACACTATACAGCTCTGACTAGCACAAAGATCCTATTTTATCTGATAAAATCAGTGTGCAATCCATCGGGTCACCATAGCTAGAACAGTCACTGAAAGTATCAATTATCATCGGCTCTTGCAAGCTCTCAGAACCTTCCTTATTAAAGTAGGCTTGCAAATTCCCCTGTGCCGTGCCGTCACAGTACTTCCTGGCAGCACTTTCTCTAGGGCTGGAATAACTGCCCTGGTACTCTTTAGCATCTGGGAGAGAGAGAAGCCACCCCTCAGGGTCTTATAAACTCTCCTCTTAGTATCAGGTTTTAGCCTGCGTGGCTTTCTCTGACTCTTAGGGCTTTCTATAATGTCCTCTTCTGACATACATATGTCTTCTGGGTAATGTCTGTCTTTCAGTGGAGGTTTCACTTGCCCTTGGCTCAGCTCTCTGTTTGAATCCTTCTGTGGGGAGTAACAACCCTGCCCCCACCTTGGACTTCCTGCACGAGGCTGCTCCACATTCACTCTATCAAAACTTTTATCATTCACCACTCTTAGCTTCCCACTATAATCACTCCTCAGGTCACAGCTCCCTGATACATACGGTTTTGCCTTTTGCTTCCATTCACTCTGGCTGTAACGTAGCCTTCGTGTTCCACAGGGTTTGTAATCAAGAGAACACTCACACCTGCTCTCTGCTTCTGTTAGCTGCTTCCTCCTGTAGGACTCTGGGTAGCTACTCGTGTGAATCCTTCCTGGCTCTGGCTCTGACTCACTTCCTGGGTCAAAGTAGGAAAGCCTTCCTGCTTCCTCTCGGCCAGCTGCTTCAGGTAAATCAGCTTGTTCTAACAGCTCTCTCCGTTTAGCCAATTCTCTCTGCTCTTCTTCATGCTGGTCTAACCCTGTGTTCCCTGCACTGTCCTTATAAGGGCTGTAAGCTCTTCCCCTTCTCAGGTGTACGCTATCAGGAACTAGGGCATGCTTCCCAGCTGAGTGTTTTTTCAGACCTCGTGGCTGCCTTTGTTTCTGTTGTCCCTGGCAACAGCTGCTCACATGGTCTGTTTTCCTATCAGCTTCAGGACTGAAATGCCGTGAATCTTGTGTTTTTAAGGTATAAAATGGGGCTTCTTCATCACATATCCCCCCCCTTAAAACCTTACGGGCTGCTGACGCCCTCGTCTGACAGCACGTAAGCCTAGGGTGACTATCCCAACGCTTCTCTACTCTGACCAGCTGTACTGACGCTGATCGGTCTTGCCATGGTTTCAGTAAATTTAAGTGGTAGACCTGTTGACGCCCCCTTTCATGCTCAACTCTGTATGAGACTGGGCCCACTTTAGCTACCACTGTACAGGGTCCCTTCCACCTGGATTCAAATTTTGGACCCGCGGCTGGCACTAGGACTGTGGTAGGCGATGGCCTATGATCCATGCTAATTGAACTAAGCAGACAGGCCTGAGCAGCTTGACCTGTAACTGAAGCCTGTAGTTAGGCCCAGAGGAATGAAAACCCCCCTGAATGATGACACCATAGAATTGAAACTTAACTCAGTTTAACTGAACATAGCTAAGCAGAAACGAAACTTGGAAAATAGAAGAAAAACAAGTTTAATTGGTACTGATAAGGTGTGCTATGCTTCTATGGAATTAATTAACTCTGCAGAGAGCAAGGTCACAGTGCCTCTGCTTCCCATATGTTTTAACAAGCTCAGCGACCTTGGAGGAGAGAAGTAACAAGTTGGAGACACTGACCATTGTAATTGGGACTAGAAGGGGGGCAACCAGGTGCTGGGCCCAGACCAGAGTCCCGATTGGGTAGCCATATCAGTACCGGGACCAATAGATGGGTGAGAGGGGTACTGGGACCAATGAAAAGTTTGCCTATGCTTAGAATGGACAAGAAAGCTATAAAAGTTGTTGTTTTACTAGAAGCCATTGCTCAGCCATTTTGAAATTGCTTATTGCTTGAGCCATGTGCACATTAAACTGGCTTGGATCCTTGAAAAGACTCCTGGATTTATTTATTGCATGCTTATCTGCTGCTACATTCTTGGTGCGTTGGCCGAGAAGTGCGAGTGGTGGATAGTGTTCAAGTGAATAAATCCACGTAATTCGCCTTGAGGTTTGGTCCAGTTGGAACCATGCCAATCCGACGCAGGGGAATTTCCCTGGGCCCACCGATCCTCTTGTATCGGAGGGAGTTCTGCCTGGCCTCGGCAGGCACTGAGTCCAGCTGGCCAACACTTCCGACCCGGGGGAGTCCAGGATCCAACTCAGAAGCTTGGGAACCAGATCTGGTAAGTATAGTTTTGAAAACCTGTCTAGACAGATGAGTTAGAACTGCAGTTTGAAAACTTTGGTAAGACTTAAGTCTTTGTTTGAAAATCCTTGCATGAGTATTCGCTAGGTACAGCTGTTATAGAGGATCATGATTCAGCCTGGTCAGAGCAGACAGGACTGGGTTTTTGGTATGTCTAGACAGAAATAGAAAGAGCAGTACTGCCAGTGGAACTTGGAATTTGTAATCTCGAGATATTGGGAATTGGTAAGAGAGCTCTCAAGGAAGGGCCGAGTAACCCCGCATGGGAATTCGCCGGGTGAAACCCTCATCCTTTTTGTAATTGGGAAAAAGACTAGTCAGAATAGATAGAAAGGAATGCATTCTAAGATACGTTGCTAGCATGATTGTGTGAATGAAGTGTGAATGAGAGGTCTGGCAGCACGGACCAAGCAGAGTGGACTCTGGACTAGCACAGTTCCTAGTCGGGTGACTGCGTCTAGGTCGCGAAACGGATGAAGCGTTTGGTGTATTGTCCGTCCTGTGTATTTGATTTTTGCTATCTGTTGAAACTGCGAGTTTCCCTTTTGTTATAAATGTGAGATTATTCTGTTGAGTAATTTGTGACAGTTCACTGATTAAGAAATTGTATTAATAGAGCAGAATGAAGACCCAAAACACCTATAGTCATTTTTAGAAATCAAAAAGCTGGTCTGACCCAGTTAGTTTTTCTACTGCAGTGTGAAAAACTGACAGGGGGCGTGTCTGAAGGAAAGAATGTCTAGTGTCGTCTTTCTAATCTTGTGCAGGCTTAAACCTCAATGCTGGTAGTTTGTGCTTATTTCAGGCAAATTGTACCTGTTTTATTTAATATGTTTTTGTTCCTTCTGCTGTGGTTATGTAATATATATCATTTATTTATCATTTAATAAGAATGTTTAGTCAGGATTGTGGGTCCCGATAGTTTTTGGGTTTAGCCTGAAAAGGATTAAGTTTGTATTAATCCCTTATGGGTTGCGGACCAAGTGAGAGGAATTTCTGTCGGCTGTATGTTCAAATTTTCAGTAAGCACTGAAACAGTTTAAATAGGAAATGATAAAGAACTGTTTTTGTTTTTCCTTTGATCTACAAAGTAATTAGATCACGACTTAACATTGATTTAAATTGTTTTTTTCTGGCATCTCTGTCCATGTGAATGAGAAGTCTCTTTTTATGAGCACAGTTCAATTGTTTCCCCGCGAGCAGAGGGGTGTGGCTTCCACATAGCCTGCAGAGAAAAAAAAAATAAAGGTTCTGGAGAGACAGCTGGAGACTGCAGGAGATTTCTCCTAGGAATGAAAAGGGACTCCCGATTTGAAAAGTCTCTTCATTTAATCGAAGCGTGATGAATTTATAATTAGTTTTTTCTCTGGTTTCACTAGCTCTGTTTAACCAAAAGTTTTAAAAACAAAGTTTATCTTTTTATGAATGAGTATAAGTCATTTGAATGCATGCTTCCCCTCTGTGCTGGTTACTAATGAACAAATCAGTTAGCTTTTCTGTATTTAAAAAAAAAAAAGGGAAAGGTGTACTGTATTTTATGAAAAATATCCGGAATGTCTTTTAAATATTTGCTTCCTGAACTAAAAAAATAATTTCTTTTGCAGAGACATGCTGACAGATAGCTATAGTTCTCTCTATAAGAAGCATAATGGATGTATGTGCTCGATCTAAGTGTTTCCTGCCTGCCCTATGTTTACAGAAATAATAAGTGTCTTTTCAAGTATGATCAAGAATTTCAGTAAGGGATTTACTGAAGATTATGAAATGTCTCTGTCCCAATCAGGATTTTGCCCCAGAATTTCTAGATATCCTGTCTCGTCTCTCTCTCTCTCTCTGTAAGTAGTTCAGTTCAGAGTGCTTAAGGGGGGGATGGAGCCCAGTCCACCGATGATGTCAACCCCCCCCCCCCCGGTGGGCGTGAACTAATGTGCCCACAGCAGAGAAGTGGATCCTTAAAAAAAAAAAAAAAAAAAAAATCAACCTCCTGGATAGAGCATTGCTAGGAGAAACAGAATCCAGGAGAGGGGGAGGGGGGGGGGACTACAGATTCCCAAGTAGTTTGCTAGCCACCTCTGCAACAGGGGAATGTCCACCCCCTCCGGACTAGAAGTGAAAGTCAGCTGACCAGACTTGTTTAGAACTGAAAAAAAAAACTGCATTATACACTGAGAAGTTTTAGGACTTGATTGAACTAATGAACGGAAATTGCAAAGAACTGGATGAATTTGCGGGCATAATGGTTAAATGAAAGTTAATCAGAGGGTGTGTGAATTGTGAAAATAAATGTAACAGAGAAAGTGAATGATATTTTAGTTGAATGATGTGAGGTTATCCTAATCGAAGGAACAGAGAAAGTGAAAAACTGGGTGTGAGTACGCCCATTATAGAAAAAGAAGGACATTAGAGAAGTGAATGCCCGTATCTTGACTCCACCCCAGGAGGGAGTACTTGATTGTAGAATCATAGACAGAATAAAACCAAGCACAGTGTTTCAGCACGAGAGTGGAGCAGCTATAGCGTGAGTGGCAGCCTGAGAGAGCTACAGCATGGATGAAGACTAGGCCAGACCGGACTCTCCAGTTTCCCTGGGTCCCCAGGAGTCAGTCTGCAAAATAGGGGACCAATATATGGACTTTTATGGGGGATACAGGAGCAGAATACTAAAGCCAGTAGCCCCTGTGTTTTTCTCGCAAAGCCTTTTCTGCAGAACCACATGTGTGAACTAGAAAAAAAAAAATAATAATAATAATGTACCAGTTCCTGTATATGCCTGAATGCCCTATTCCATTTTTGGGCCGAGACCTGCTTGCAAAACTTCAAGCACAGATATCCTCTGTTGAAGGAAGAAAAAAATGAAACTCAAAATCTGCTGGCCTGATGGTGTTAACTGTCCCCAAGAAGAAGAATGGCGGTTCTATTCACCTGCATCCAAAGCAACAAGCTGTACATTTACCAACCTCATAGCCCCACCTGGAGGATGGGCAGAAGATAATCCACCTGGCCTAGCGAAGAACATAGCCCCTGCCATTGTCACCCTCAAGCCAGTCAAGAAGCCTGGGACAGGTGATTACCGCCCAGTGCAGGATCTAAGAAAGAATGAATGATGCAGCTGAAACTATACAACCAGTGGTACCAAAATCCTTATATTCTCTTGGAACTGATCTCTACTGAAGCTATACATTTCATCATTCTGGACTTAAAAAGATGCCTTTTTCTGTATACGCTTAGCCCAAGACCCCACTACAAGGAGGCGGGGCCAACTCATCTGGACAAGATTACCTCAAGAATTCAAGAACTCGCCTCACTCAGCAAAAGATTTGACAAGTTATCCAGAAACTCCAGAAAAAAAAAGAAAAAGAAAAAATTCTACTTCAATATGTGGACAACTTGCTCATAACCACCAACTCAGAAAGTGAATGTCCACCAGCCACCAGTGAACTCTTGCACCTTTTTAATGAGGCTGGATACAAAGTCTCAAGAGCCAAAGCATAATTATGTCAAACAAGTTAAATACCTAGGATTCCAGTTGTCCAGCGGAATTCGACGCCTGGAACCCTTACCAGAACGCAAAGCAGCTGTATGCAGTATTCCTACTCCAACCACCAGGAGGCAAGTGAGAGCCTTCTTGGGTGCCACAGGGTACTGTTGTATATGGATCCCCAATTTTGCGCTGCTAGCAAAACCATTGTATCACATTGTATCAAGCTACCAAAGGAATGAAAAAGTCTCCATTGGAATGGGGACTTGAATAGGAATGCAGTCTTTTGATCTTTGAAAACCGCTCTGATGTTATCACCAGTTCTGGGTCTACCCGATGTCCAGAAAACCTTGCAGTCTCTATGTTCATGAGTCGCAAGGAAATGTTCTGGGAGTGTTGACTCAATCTCTTGGACCTTATTTGAGAAGCTGTTACAGCTACAGCCTTCCTAGTAAGCAAAAACTAAAAGAAAAATCCCTTTGAGACAGGATCTTCAAGTTACTGTACCACACTCTGTTCTAACCAATATGAAATACAAAGGAAATTACTAGCTAACAAATCTATGAATGTTGAAATATTAGAGTATGTTGTGTGAAAACCCCAGATACAACTGAAGGGTCAGTCAAGCTTTCCATCCTGCTATGTTATCAGTTAGTCTTGATCCCCTGATCATGACTGTTTAGAAATTATGGACACTGTATTCTCAAGCCACCTGGATTTGACTGATGTCCCTCTGGAGAACCCTGAACAGACTTTCTTTGTGGCTGAAGGCAGTTTCATCATCAATGGACATTGTTGTGCTAGATATGCAGTGATGACCCCTGATTTGGTAGTTGAGTCCTCAGCCCTGGCCCCAGAAACTTCACCACAGAAAGCTGAACTGATAGTCCTCACTAGAGCACTAACAATAGGAAAAGAGCCCTGTCTAAATGTGTACCCAGATTTCAAGTATACCCTTACAACCTTGCATGCATATGGGGCCCTGTACAAAGAATGAGGGTGGATAACCTTAGGAAGCAAGTCCATTAAGTATAGCCCCAAGATATTGATATTAATAGATACATACTGCCTATAGATCTCAGAATTTAGGAAAAGTAGAATGTATGAATAGAACCCTGAAATCTCAGTTGTCTAAACTTTGCCAAGAGGTTTACCTGAAGTGGCCCCAGGTTCTTCCCATAGCCCTTCTTAGGATATACTTAGCCCCTGCTAAGTCTATAGGAGTCTCCCTTTTTGAGATTCTGTATGGGCAACCCCTGCCTATTGTATAGGAAATAAAAGGAGATATGAGACAGATAGGATCTGAAATTATTAGACATGAACTATTGGTTTTAAGTTCTGTTTTGCAGGAGTCTTCATACCTGAGTACAAAATCGATTACTCATCAATTTGCCTGCACCCCTGCATCCTTTCAAGCCTGGAGTCTCGGTGTGGATCAAAGAGTGGAGAAAGATACTGTTAGCCCTGCATTGGAGAGGACCCTATGTCGTCATCCTGTCAACTCCAACTGCAGTAAAAGTCGCAGAATTTGATCCTTGGACCCATCATAATCAAGTGAAGCCAGCAGCTGCTCTTGAACCTGATCACTGGACTACTGTACAGCATCCTGAGACTCCATTGCACCTCACCCTACAACAACAACCATGGACCTAAGACTTATTGGTCCCTCAGAAACTGCACTATTTCAAGACTGTTTGTTTATCTGAAGGTAAGCCTCGCATCTGAAAAAAAAAAAACCTGCAATCATCAGAAAGAGACTGTGTTGTGTTAAGAAATTGAATCTTCTAAGAGACTGTGTTTAAATACTCTGAAAAGACTGTTTTGATCTCCTAAAGAGTGAACTGCTCTAAGGAAGCAATAATAGCCTAAGAGACTATGCTATGATATTTTAAGAAATTGAGACATCCCAGAGGACAGTGATACTTTGGAATCTACAGCCCTACTCCTGCCAAAAAGCTGGTAGGTCTACGTACGGCAGAAGCTTGAGGATCTACAATCAACCCTACATCTGTTATCTGTTGTGGAAGTCGACAGTTCCACCAATTTTCCAGAGACTATGCCCATTATGAATTATTATTATTGCTTTATTTTGGCAGCAGCCTTGGAGTGCTTTGAAATGACTTTTGCCTTATCTCCCTGGGCAGCCTGTATAAGTACAACATGAACTGGACCGAAGGTCACTCAGACCTTGTTTTATCATTCTTCCTATACTTGCATTGGTATACTCTCCAATCCAAAAGTTGTTCTAGATCTTGACTTTCTACAAGGCTATGCAAGCCACCGTTGCAATTCCTCATACCACCACCAGAACTTGTTTCTTGAACTTACTGGAGCAATAGCATCTAGTCTCCACACTTCTGACTGTTTCTATTGTGGAGGAACTAAGATGGGAGATCAGTGGCCCTGGGAGACGCAAGAACTGAACTATTCTATCCTATACAATCAGACTGATTTACATAATACTACTAGTGAGTGGGTATTGGCCCACCCCATTGTTGACAGTTTGTGTTTTGTTCGGACTGGACCACAATCTACTACGAAGGATGGACAGCTGGTCTGTCTAAATCAGAAGCTTTACGACAGCACAACAAAGATGCAACCGAACCTTCTAATCCTTTAGTTCTTTTTCCCACTCTTGCCAAACTATGGACTTTGACTATCTGCCTGTTGCTCCCTTGTTTCTTGCCATTTTGCTTGCAAATGATAACTTCAGTTATTAATAACACTGTAGAGCGTAAGACAGCTACAAAGATGCTAGCTATGTGAACTTACTACCCTATACCACAGAGTGATACCTTTACCTAGTATTATGTGATTTGATTCTCACACCTTATTAACATGCGGGTGAGAATAATCAAAGGGGGGAATGTGGTAGGCGACGGCCTATGATCCATGCTAATTGAACTAAGCAGACAGGCCTGAGCAGCTTGACCTGTAACTGAAGCCTGTAGTTAGGCCCAGAGGAATGAAAACCCCCCTGAATGATGACACCATAGAATTGAAACTTAACTCAGTTTAACTGAACATAGCTAAGCAGAAACGAAACTTGGAAAATAGAAGAAAAACAAGTTTAATTGGTACTGATAAGGTGTGCTATGCTTCTATGGAATTAATTAACTCTGCAGAGAGCAAGGTCACAGTGCCTCTGCTTCCCATATGTTTTAACAAGCTCAGCGACCTTGGAGGAGAGAAGTAACAAGTTGGAGACACTGACCATTGTAATTGGGACTAGAAGGGGGGCAACCAGGTGCTGGGCCCAGACCAGAGTCCCGCTTGGGTAGCCATATCAGTACCGGGACCAATAGATGGGTGAGAGGGGTACTGGGACCAATGAAAAGTTTGCCTATGCTTAGAATGGACAAGAAAGCTATAAAAGTTGTTGTTTTACTAGAAGCCATTGCTCAGCCATTTTGAAATTGCTTATTGCTTGAGCCATGTGCACATTAAACTGGCTTGGATCCTTGAAAAGACTCCTGGATTTATTTATTGCATGCTTATCTGCTGCTACAGGACCAACACCTTGTCCCCTATGTCCAATTGCCTTTCTTTGGTCCCCCGGTCATAGTACCGCTTTTGCCGGCGTTGGCTCGCCTGCAAATTCTCTACGGATACCCGGGAAGTTCTTTCCAGGCGGTTCCTAAGGTCCCTGAGAAACTGGGGTACCCCTACCTCTTCTGCCTCGGGCTCAATCCATTGCTCTCTAAGGATATCTAAAATCCCCCTTGGAGCCCGACCAAATAGTAGCTCGTAGGGCGATGCCCCTAAAGATGCCTGCCTACGCTCCCGGCATGCATAAAGCACAAATGGGAGTAAATTATCCCATTCCCCCATCTCTCCCTCCAGGCCACGTCGTAACATTTGTTTGATCGACTGGTTCATCCTTTCAACCAGTCCGTTAGACTGGGGATGATAGGCTGAGGTTCGGATGTGTCTTATCCCAAATGCGTCCCACACCAAGGCTAAATATTTAGAAGTAAAATTGCTCCCTTGGTCTGTGAGGATCTCTTGGGGAAACCCGATTTCACAGAATAATTTTATAAGTTCTAGGGATATTGTCTTGGCCGAGATATTCCATAGCGGAATGGCCCACGGAAATCTAGTGGCCACATCTACAATTACCAATAAGTACTGGAAGCCCCTTGGCGTCCTAATTAAGGGTCCAACTATGTCCATAGCCAGGCGACGGACTGGCGTGGCAATAGTGGGTGTGCTAATCATGGGCACTGGTTTAGGCTTTGTGGCAGTGACCTTTTGGCACGCGGGACAGGACTGGCAATAGCGGGTGGTCTCTCTAAAGACTCCCGGCCAGTAGAATCGGGCCAAAATCTGGTCTAACGTGCCTTGTATGCCCTTGTGGCTACCCACGGGATGATCATGGGCCAATCGCATGACTATTGTTTTAAAGGTGGTTGGCACAACTACTTGCTTTCGGATAGCCCCAGTATATGGGTCTGCACTCTCCCTATATAATAACTCGCCCTCTAGCAAGAATCGAGGCAAGATGGCCCTATCCTCCTGTGCATATTCAAAAGCTCTCTTTAGAGCAGGATCTGCCCTCTGCTCCTTTGGGAAGGACGGGAATTTCTGAACTAGTTCAGCAGGGACCCATGGTAAATCTTCCCCCGCTACCAGCTCTGCTCTCCCTTGGGACCTATTCCTTTGCTCCCGACGTCTCTCTGCCTTTCCCTTTCTCTCCTTGGAGGGAAGGTTAATCAGATCATCATGAGAGGGGAGTACATTAACTGGCTCATCCCCTAGGCCCTCCTCCTCCTCTGGGGTCTCTTCCTCCTCTGCGGGATCTGCCCCTATTTCTGAGGCCTTGGCCTGGGATCTGGTAGAAACCAAATTAGTTTTTCTACCTAAGCCTTTTTTTAGACCCTGGTTAAACGGTGGCCAATCACGTCCTAAAACAAGCTTGTAAGGGAGATGTGGGACTACAGCTACCTGTACTTTTTCCTGAGTGTTCATTCCTTTCACAGACACTCCATAGCGCGGGTAACATATAGATGTGCCATGCACGCACCTCACTTTTATTTTATCCCTTATTTGCCTTAGGGTGAATGGGTTACGGGCTGTGATGGTCTGCCACATTTCCTGTGAGACCATGCTTTGGCTGGCTCCAGAATCTAGGAGTGCCAAAGCCTCTACCCCGTCTATCTGGACTTTCAACAGAATGCCTTTCTCTAGGTGGTTCTCTTCTCCCGACACTAGAGCAGTGCGCACATTACATTGCCTGTATGCATGTCCAGGCTGGCCACAGTTAAAACATTTCATATAAACATTCTTTTCCACATTTATACCAGACATCCTTTCCTTATATCCTTTATCACCATATGCATTTCCCTTAAAGGTTTTTCTCACACCATTCATTCTCTCAAGACCAGCCACTTTTAAAACACTGCCTCCGGAGGTGCTGGCTAATTCAGCCTCAAAATAATTCTCCGTGAGGTTGGCTGCTTCTTGGGTAGAATTACATTTTTGCAACAATATAAAAGCTTTTATTTCGGGCGGTATAGCCTCCAAATATTGCTCTAGGATGACGGTGTCTAGCAATGACTCTACCGTCGCCCTCTCTGGAGCAAGCCATTTGGTTGCTAGCCCTCTCAACCTTTGTAATAATGCTTTAGGTGTTTCCTTACTCATCAGCCTGGCCTCTCTAAAGAGCCTTCTATAGTGCATGGGTGTTAATCCCAGCCTATCCCTGATGGCTGATTTCACTTCAGGGTAACTGGACGAAAGACCAACAGGCATGGTTTTGTAGGCCGCTAGCACTTCACCAGACAATGTCATAGCGAACCTCACCGCCCATTGCTCAATCAGCCATTTAGCCGCTTCTGCGATCCGCTCAAATGCATCCGTAAAGTCATCGAAGTTATCGCATGACTTTAATTGTCCCAATGACAAAGCACTGCAATCATTAAGTCCTACCGCCTTAGATACTGCGGGGTTAACTGTTGCTGCGGTACCAGTCCTCTCGATGAAAGTTCCAAGCAACTCTAGTAGCGGCTGCTGCTGCTCGGTCATCGCTGCAATCATTTTTTCTTGGCTGAGTCTGGCCAGCTCCGCTTGGGCTTTCCATTGGGCCTCCATCCAGTCTGTCATCAGCTGGGGATCCATTTCTTCACGGCGTCACGCACCTGCAGAGAAAAAAGAAAGACAGGCCCACCAAGTGCGGCACAGACTATGTGGTTTCTCTTTTTTTTTACCTTTTTCTTGCTTTCCTTAGCACCACAGCTCCCCCTTTCTCTGATCCTAATCACCCCCGTGCCTTGCTACCTTTACCTTAGCACGGTGAAGGATCGTGCGTTGAGAAAGCTGTGTGTTCTTGTTGCACTCCAGGTCAGGAACTGAGAAAATCCGCTCCGGTTTTTCTTTTCCTCCTTCAGCAAACTTTTTCTTCTTTTCAGCAAGTTAATCCTTTTATGTACTTTGGTACTGCGTTGTTTTTTCTTCTTTTGAAAAAAATCCGAAAGACTACGCCAGGTTATGTCACCACCAGGTGGGCAGACTGCCTCCTGGCTAGCAGGCCTGTGTCTGGTGGCAAGAAATATAGTTGCATGCCTCGAGTGGTAAAGGAAAATTAGGATTTATTCCCCTCCCGGGGTCGGATCATTCAAAATAACAAAACACAAGTACTCAAAATAAATAAGCCATGGTTGCTGGCAAAAACATAAAGGAATAAACAGAACAATTTCTTCTTGCTTCAAAGTAAAGTTAGGCATTCAAATACAGGAGTTATAGTGTTTTCTTCTCTCACACTATACAGCTCTGACTAGCACAAAGATCCTATTTTATCTGATAAAATCAGTGTGCAATCCATCGGGTCACCATAGCTAGAACAGTCACTGAAAGTATCAATTATCATCGGCTCTTGCAAGCTCTCAGAACCTTCCTTATTAAAGTAGGCTTGCAAATTCCCCTGTGCCGTGCCGTCACAGTACTTCCTGGCAGCACTTTCTCTAGGGCTGGAATAACTGCCCTGGTACTCTTTAGCATCTGGGAGAGAGAGAAGCCACCCCTCAGGGTCTTATAAACTCTTCTCTTAGTATCAGGTTTTAGCCTGCGTGGCTTTCTCTTAGGGCTTTCTATAATGTCCTCTTCTGACATACATATGTCTTCTGGGTAATGTCTGTCTTTCAGTGGAGGTTTCACTTGCCCTTGGCTCAGCTCTCTGTTTGAATCCTTCTGTGGGGAGTAACAATCCTGCCCCCACCTTGGACTTCCTGCACGAGGCTGCTCCACATTCACTCTATCAAAACTTTTATCATTCACCATTCTTAGCTTCCCACTATAATCACTCCTCAGGTCACAGCTCCCTGATACATACGGTTTTGCCTTTTGCTTCCATTCACTCTGGCTGTAACGTAGCCTTCGTGTTCCACAGGGTTTGTAATCAAGAGAACACTCACACCTGCTCTCTGCTTCTGTTAGCTGCTTCCTCCTGTAGGACTCTGGGTAGCTACTCGTGTGAATCCTTCCTGGCTCTGGCTCTGACTCACTTCCTGGGTCAAAGTAGGAAAGCCTTCCTGCTTCCTCTCGGCCAGCTGCTTCAGGTAAATCAGCTTGTTCTAACAGCTCTCTCCATTTAGCCAATTCTCTCTGCTCTTCTTCATGCTGGTCTAACCCTGTGTTCCCTGCACTGTCCTTATAAGGGCTGTAAGCTCTTCCCCTTCTCAGGTGTACGCTATCAGGAACTAGGGCATGCTTCCCAGCTGAGTGTTTTTTCAGACCTCAAGGCTGCCTTTGTTTCTGTTGTCCCTGGCAACAGCTGCTCACATGGTCTGTTTTCCTATCAGCTTCAGGACTGAAATGCCGTGAATCTTGTGTTTTTAAGGTATAAAATAGGGCTTCTTCATCACAGTACCCATGTCCTTATGACATGACCAGCACTTATTGCTGACACTTGGGTCCCATTTAGAGAGTTGGATTGGAGTAATATACGCCCAGTAGGTTAAGAAGTACAATGTTATTGTGAGAGCAGCAGCCCTAGATATTCTATTCAAGTGATCCCAGATCAGTGGCCTTGTTTGCGGCAAAGTGGGGAGACCCAATTCTTTTTCCAAAATTTTTTCTAAGCCCAAAAGACAAGGAGAGATCTTGTCTCTGAGCAAAGCATAGAATGCCCAAACAGAGACCATGAGGCAGCTGGTGGATGCCATGTGCATGATGGCTCATGAGCTGTGGAGGCTGAGGAATGGGGACCGAGCATCTGAAGGGCATGAGCCATCATGCCATGGAGGACTCCAGGTTGGGTAGTGCCCCCAGTGGGCTTGGGTGCAGCCCAGCCCTCTGCATGTCTGGGTCCCAGGTGTTGCCATTACCTAATGGCCAGGAGAGGTCTATGGTGGGACCAGCCAGTCCCACCAATGTAGGGACTGTGTGCCATGCACTGTTTATATTGTTGATGTGTGCCCTATTTTTTTGATAAAGATGTAAATAGTATGTCATAACTCTGGCCTGGTCATGTGTTCTTCTTTGTCACCAACGTGCACATAACACTGGTTCCCTGGATTTGTGACAGGCACATATATGTCACGCACATTGTCCAGTGCAAACAGCAGACAATAGGGATGATATGTGTGGTGCTGTTTGCAACCTCCTGGGACCTCCCAGATGGCGCCACTCTACCATGCACAGCAGGGGACATGTTGGTGGCCATGTCCTGCCCACTTGACCCACATGCCTGGGGACCAGGACATGTCCATGTGTACACACATGACATCATGAGTGAAATGGTAGCGGATATGTGACAGAGTCACGGAACAACACAACTCAGTGTGTACTAGGGGTAGCTGTGGCTCAATGAGCACATCCATTGCTATGGTAAGGGGTGACCTGGCAGGTAAAAGTGTTCAGTACATAGTCTTCAACACCAGTCACCTACATGGTTCCAAGGGAAGGGTGAGTGATATATTGCCAAACAGTGCACAGGTCAGGAAGGGGGTGCATAGAGTATGGGCTGTGGGGTGTGCCAGGAACAGGTGAGCGGATATGCACATTGACGGTGTGGGACACATGCCATTATGAGGAGGGTCCCAGAGGGCATGGAGATGATGACTGTGTGGCCAACAACAACACTGGACTGCATATTCATGTCATTTTGCATGGGTGAGTGGAGGGGCTGTGGGACATATATGGTAGTGAGGTGGGGGTGTAATGTTGACACCTAAGGGGAAGGGTACCCATGACATGTCCACCTAGGTGGGTGCACGCTCAGACCCATATCAGGTAGGAGTCTCTACCGGTTCCTTGCTGTGGTGCAGAAAAACACAAACAGACAGACAGGTGTAGAAGTGTTTAATTGTGTGTGCATCAATAGGCTACTGCATTGCCCCTCTGGCCATTTCTACTACCTTCATGGCCACCCATGCCCATGTTATCATGGCTCCCGACAACCCCTTGCTGTTGGTGGCACTGATGCTGGTGCTGGTGGCTGCTCCCTGCCTGTCATACCAGCCTGAAGGTCCATCAGCCTATTATTTGCTGATGTAAGGGCCTGCAGGCCCTCTGCCATCACTGACATGGCCTGCACATGCAGCAGGTGCACCTTATGGTTCCTTTGAAGATCCTGGCAGATGCCCTGCAGATCCTGTCAGATATATATTTGTGAATAGTGAGGCAATGTGCATACAGCTGCCCTGCAAACATATGCAACTGGGGGCTCAGGGATGACAGAGACCTGGCATCCTAGCAACAGGTCTGCTCATGGTGTGCATTCCATACCCCCTTCACATGTTGACAACTTCACCCTGTCACACTATGTTCCACAACATGCCACATGGCGGTCTGTCACCCACCTGACAGGTCTTCATGGGTTGCGGCTGTGAGGTCCGCTAGCCCACGAATCATATCCTGCAGTACGTCTTGGGAGAGCCTGGCAGATGTTCTGACCGCAAACATGGGTGGCACAGGGTCTGGTTCAGTGTGCAACTCAGGTGGCACTGGTGTGGTACAGAGGTGTGTAGCATCATCCCCATTGCTGCTGGCTGTCAGGTGGAGGCTGATGTAATCCTCCTGCTCCTCCCCATCATCATCTGGCTCAGATTCCCACTGCACCACATTGACACACACCGGGGCCCCATCTGGGCCACTCACCAGCACGTCACAGGGGTGTGGTGACTCCCCACCTTGGGCCGGGTCCCCTTTGGTGCCCTCACCAGGCCCCTGCTCCAACATGGCCCCATCACTGGTCTCCCCCACCTCCTCCTGTGTCTGTTGGGTATCACATGTGGAGGAACAACAAACAGATATAAGTATTCACATCCTGGTAAATGCCCACCCCCAGACATGTGGACGATGTTCAGTGCTGTGCTTATGTGGTCTTGTCCCCAGTATATGGGCTGTCATGTCGCAGTGTGCACATAATGGCCTGAAGATGCAGGGTCATTTTGATGCCTGGCCTTGGCCCCAACAATGTCTGTCATGTTGGGTGGTGTGCAGACAATGCTGCTCCTTGTTGATATGCAGGACACACATCACCAATGAATTTGTGTGGGTGCAACTGTTACTATCCCTGTTGTCCACCAACCTCAACATGGGATCCAGCTGCACATCTGGGACACAAACACCACCTAATGAGCTGGGAAGGGTCCACGTGTGTGCAAACTACATCACCTGATCTGTGAATGGCTACCCACACGAACATGCATATTCTAAGAAGGCCATGACTGGGCAACTTCAAACAGGCAGCCAACATGAACAGCAAGGCCTGCTCAGGTCAGGTCAAATACATGGTTGAGGGCATACCTAGCTCACAGTGATGCTCCAACAGTTCTTCCCAACATCCTGATAGACATAGTGGCAACATGGGGGGACTGTGCCACCCCAACCAATCTGACAGGACAGGCGCCCACCCCAAGCCAAAGATAGGCCAAGGAGGTCAATGACCAGAGTTGCTTTAGAGACACTATGGATAGCACAGGTCCCCAGCCGAGATGGGAATATGTGTCTGTGGCAACACTGTAGACCTGACATCTCACAGAGTGGGGCCATGTAGAACAGTATCCAAGAGAGAGCAATTGATCACATGGAGACATAGGGCAACACAGGGAGGTCTGCATTTGCCAGGGGGCATGTGTGCCCCCCCCCACATGGCTGTTGGTCATGGGGGCAGATGTGATGGAAACAATAACCCTTTGTCCATCATGGGCACACAATGTGTTGGACAATCTGTACATATACCATCACATCTGGGCAAACATTCCCACAGTGAAACATGGCAATGGCGCTGCATGCTGTGCTGATGGTGTTATTGTCAGGGATGTGAAAGGTGGACAGGTGTCTTGGAATAACGTTTTCCATCAAAGATGCTGCATTGCTCATTGATAAGCTGTGTCAGTCTGCCAGAGATTGGAGATCAGCCCATAGACCCCCTCAATCTGTAGCCAAAGGCTCCCTAACCTGACACAGAGGAATGGCATGGAGTAGTGCTGGGTCAGAGCACAACCTGTTCCTATTGTTATCCATGCCATGACTGCAGGACTGCTGTATACCAACACATACCATCAATAGATTGCTTGTGGCAGGCTGGCCTGGGGACTGGGGTGATATGCAGGCCCAACAGTGCCTGTCCCCAAGACAGCTGTAGCTGTTAGTGCAGCAAATGGTGTCTCCACTTTGTAATGACCTTGTTGGGTACACATATCACGACAGTACTGCTGTCATGTATTCACAGGCCTACACTACTTCTATATTTCACTGATGGATGTCACACTCCTCAACACATCTTGGTATGTTGTATACAGCACATGGTATCAACCCTCCCCACGCAGGTAGATCCCAATTTGTGCTGCGACATGACATGACTTACACACAGGGGATGGACGCAGTAGTAATGCACATAGCCCACATACACATGGGTTATGTGCATCACACTGGTGCATCATTTGCTGACCAAAGGTCACATGCACCATATCCACAGGCCAGTCCACATTGGTGCATGCAGGGATACAAAGGCATGGTGTCGGTCACAGGGACATAGGTATGTGGTGATAGGGATGCAGGATATGGGACAGAGGGGCTCAGTGTGTGACTGCTTGGTGCCATCTCGCTTTGGTGTGGGCAGGGGATGCATGGAGGGACATTGCAGACCTACCATGGCACTGGTTATATTGTTGGTATGTGAAATGGGTGTGGATGGGGATGTATTTGCATCACAACATTAGCCAGGTTGGTGCAGGTACATTGGCAGCTACTAGAGTGCTGCAGTGAGTCTATAACATGTAAGAACATAAGATGTGCCATACTGGGTCAGACCAAGGTCCATCAAGCCCAGTATTCTGTTTCCAACAGTGTCCAATCTAGGTCATAAATACCTAGCAGTTTCCCCAAAAGATACAGGTTCCACAATGCTTAATGCAGTGAAATCCTTGGTCCCTTTTAATAATGGTTTATGGATCTTTCCTCCAGGAACTTATCCAAACCTTTTTTAAACCCAGCTACACTAACAGCTTTTACTACATCCTCCGGTAACAAATTCCAGAGTTTGATTGCATGTTGAGTGAAAAAATATTTTCTCTTATTAGTCTTAAATAGGTTACCCTGTAGCTTCATTGCATGCCCCCTAGTCTTTCTATATTTTGATGGCATAAACAATCAATCTACATTTAAGCATTCCATACCATTCATGTGTGGCTATGTTGTGCACTGTGGTGACCGTGGCCATGTGACTATATCATGCCCATTATGTCTGCCATCAGCCATGTGCAGGTGGGGAGATATTGGTGGTGCTGATACTGAGTGGGCCAAGTTCCTTGGTTTTCTGGGGCTGGGGTGTGGGATGCAAAATAATGGGTGCAGCATTGCCATGACCACATGGTCAAAGTCGGTGCACCTGTGTGGTGTGTCAATAGGGCCCAGAGCCGTGGCTGGGCTGTTAAGTGGTGTTACTGTGCAGAATCATCCATACATTCGCAGTGCTACAGAAACCAAACAAATAGTTTGTCACTATCACATGCAGACACACAATGGCATATTCAGACCATGCACACATCTTTTGCCCAACCACATCCATACATGCATTTCAGCAAGTAGGTGTGGGTACTGATGTCCGCAGGTCTGCCATCCACATGATATTCTGTCTGATGTGTGCTCCTACAACATGGCCTTTGACAGCGGACTATGAGGGCAATCATGTCACATTGTCATCTTGTGACCTATCATCACACAGTCACTATGGCAGCACATGACCACTTACCACGGGACACATACCAGGGCAAGGCCTGACCCTGTGGCACAACACCTTTGACATGACCCCCAAAACCCATATGGCCATCACATCTGTGTCAGTGATAGGCCATACTACATGGCATAAGTTGTGTACAGGACCAACATGCTGTGCAGCACATCTGTCCTCACAGTGTGACCATGCCATGACCAGGACACCCCCAACACCAGTGGCATTGCACCAGGGCATCATGCACTGACACACACAGGACCCTGTTCTCATGCACATTTTGTTCCATGCCCCCATGGCCATCGGTGTATTCATAACACACCCTGATAGGTACATCTCACCACATAGCAGTGCAGCTGTTGGCACATTGGTTCAAATGTGTGCCGTACATCCCCATTTCAACAGTGACCATAAACAAATGTGACAGATCACAGACTCAATGCTGCCATGACAGGTACAATACTGAGGGCCTTGCTAACATTGGTATGTTTGGTGCACACCCAGCTTGGCCCACAACCATCCTCCATGGTCTCTTGAACTATATTACGCATGTCTCATGGGAAGCATTCATCACTGCTGCATACACCATCATGTGACAAGTCAGGAGAGGACATATAACACCCATCCTAAAGCACACATGCCTGCTAACAGTCACACAGTGCCTCAGCTACAGGACACCAGGGGGCACCTGGGACACAGTCATAGACGCACAGCATACCACGCTGTTGTGCACCAGCTACTGGCACAGGGAGGTCTGTGAGGAAGTGGCTCACAGGGCAGCCTGACATCCACCAGGGTACTGGGGAGTTTTGGGCAATCATATGTGAATGTTAAATGTAGCCTCTCGCATCTAGGGATATGTTATACTGCATCAGCTGCACACAGTAACATGTGTTGCATAACAACAGTGTCTGCATGCTGATCAGCATGCCTCCATGCTTTATTGGGTCTTTTCACAACCAATGTGCATGCCTGATGCCATACCTCGACATGTTTCTTGACATAACAGCATGCAGCCATAGCACCTCACAGCACAAATGTGCGCTATATATGTTGCCAGTCACACACTGTCATGTACCCCATGTTCATCAGAACACCACATGGTGTTGGAAATAGGATACTGGGCTTGATGGACCTTGGTCTGACCCAGTATGGCATATCTTATATGTGTGGGACACTGTGCACAGCTTCATGTACGTGGGTGTGGCAATGCAAAACAGGCATCATTGACCAAATATCCAAATGTTTTGCTATTTGACATTTCACCTAATGATGTACCCTTGCTATTGGTGGTAGGCCATCCCACCCAGTCCAGATAGCATGCATGCAAGAGTCACACAGACCACTGGGGCACACACATACATAGGTGCATTCATACATGGTATATGTGTGTACACATGGGCAGCCAGATCAACAGGATGTGTGCACAGGATAGGGTATGTGTGGAATGGACAAGGTTTGTTTGGCCTGAGTTGTCACATGTGTTTGGTGTCAGGCCTGCAGGCATTGTACACATGTGATGGACCAGGGCAGTGCACACATAGGCTGAACTGTGCACTGCAGGGAAGTATGGGTGAGCAGTGTTTGTGGGTTTTGGTGATGCATGACATATGGTGTGTCACCATTGTATGTCTACATGTGACCTTGGTGACTATGTATAGGCCCATATGCAGACAATGATGGGTAGCTGGGGTTGGATGTGAGGGGCGGTAGTTGGGGTGTGGGGCCTGAGATGTTTGCAATGTGTGGCTAGTGGACATCACCTGCACCACCCATTACCAATGTGTCCAGTACCTGCTTGCAGTGATTGTACTATTTATTTATTTATTTATTTACATTCTCTTATATACCGTGCTATTCTGCATCAGTGCGGTTTACATTGAACAAACTGAAATTACATTGAACAGGGCATTATAACTTGGAGATAACTATTTTACAGGGAACATGGGCTATGGAGGGTTAAGTGGCTTGCCCAAGACCACAAGGAGCACCTGTGGGACTAGAAACCTCAGTCCTTCCGGCCCAAGGTTGCTGTCCTCTAGTGGGATTTGAACCCCCGACCTTCCGGCCTGAAGTACCTTGCCCCAACCACTAGGCCACTCCTCCACTCCACTCCTGCATTTCTGCAGCTGACAGGTGTCTTGCTGCTGAGGCGGCCATATAGTTCCTTGTAGTTCTTGAGTACATTAGCCAAGAGAACATCATTCTCCTCCTGAGAGAAACGCAGCGCCCTATTGCGTGACTCCTCAGGCATTGTTTTATGCTTCCGTTTCAGAGCACTTGCCTTGACAGGCTGTTTTGCCCTCTGTTGGGTCATCCCAGATAGGCCAAGTTGTTCATCATTCTGGGGCTCCACTGTGGGTATTGTCTCACTTGGCTGCCCCTGTATCACCTTCTCTGGGCCATCAGCAGCAGTTTCCCCTGCATCAGCAGTCTGCTTTTGACTCCCACTTTCCCTAAAGCTGTACCCTGTTGCAGGGGGTCCATTTTCGCAGGATAGTGCACCAGGCATCTGACAAGATGCATGTCACAGTGACAAGCAGGTGGCAGATATACAGGGCAGGTAACATCCATACAACGTGCTTTGCGCATGTGCAGTGCGCGTTGGGGTCTGTTGCGCGCCTTATGTCATCGTTCCGCATCTTGCAGCGTGCAGTCTGCCTTACGTCACTGTTCCATGCCTTGCAACGTGTGGTCCACTTTACATCATTGTTTCATGCCCTCCGACGCGCAGGGCACCTTATGTCACCATTCCATGCCCTGTGATGTGCAGTGCGCCTACTATCTGCATACCGCACACTGTTTGTGACCAGAGCACAAAGGGTGCAGTCACAAGAGGAAATCAGTTCTATGGCTCGTATGTGTTGCATGATGCGCAGGTGTTTGGTGTTTGCTATGATCAGATGCCCATCCCCTCCCCTTCACCCACTGATCCTATTTGAGCCATAGTTTATTGGCAGATCCTGTCGTCCAAGATGGCTTACTTTGGCTTTGCTGCGAGTGCTGTCCAGTGGTTGCTTGATGAGGAAGAACAGCGGTTGCTTGATGAGGGAGATGGTGTGCCAGGGAGAATGGCAATAGGCAGGGATCCAGCACTGCAGCAACACAGACCTGCAGCTGTGGTGGACCCACAGGCCAAGTATGGGGAGCCACAGTGCCGTAGACATGCTGATGTTCACCTCAGACAGCCTCACCTCTACAGGCCCAGGGCCATGCTCCAGAGCATATGTGAGGACCATGTCATCTCCCTCTATCATCTAAGCACAGGAACTATACAAGAGCTTTATGAGGATCTGAGATCTCACTTCAAGCCTCTAACTGGCCGGTCTCATGCCATGCCAGGGTTGGTGAAGCTTCTGAGTGCCCTACATTTCTTTGCCTCTGGCTGCTTCCAGACATCAGTGGTCCACCTTCTTACGCTGTCTCCACCAGGTATTGCGAGCGATGGTCAGCCCGGGTAAGGAATTACATTGTATTTCTTGACAGTAGGCAACAATGGGGGACCCTGAACCAGGCATTCAAGCAAATTGCAGGGATACCACACATGATGGGAGCTATTGGTTGCACATGTTGCCCTGGTTCCACCCAGAGACAGGGAGGCAGTGTTCCTCAACTGCAAGCACTACCATTCCCTGAATGTGCAGGTGGTTTGTGATGCAAATATGCATATTCTGAAAGTGGTTTCTAGGTTTCCAGGGTCCACCCATGACTCCTATATCCTGCATCACTCAGCAATATTCCAACAGTTTGAGAATGGACAGTATGAGGACTGAGTCCTGCTGGGTGAATATTGTTTATGTCACCTATGTGCAGAATGCTTATGAAATACGGTTTGCATGACCACTATCACAGATAGGTCAGATTAAGATGCGGTTCTAGGTGACACATTTATGTTTGGGAATTTCAGTGTGAAATCTACACATGGCCTAGTGTTTTGATGTCAGGCATGCTACACAATGGTGTTTCAGGCATGGCACATCAAACCACAGCCAGGGCTTACATGGCTTTCTATAGCTAGTCCTCATCAGCACATGGTACTCCCCTTTTTCATATGTCTGCTGTTTGTGTTGTGGGAATGCACCAAGTCGGGCACCTGATGCTCCTATCTCAGCACATCACTGTCTCCTGACTCCTCTTCCCATCACAGTTTGTTTGTGTTTTCACAATGACATATGTCTGCAGTTTACCTCTACTGTGTAATCTGTGGAACCATGCAGCCATGAGGTTTAGATATGTCTTCTACAATCCATCCCCACTGAGTGATCTTTAAGCTGCAGCATGTTTCAGAACATGTGCTGTGGCCATCATGCACTATTCTGCTGCATGTGCTAGGCATCATATCTGCTGGGTACACCTCTCATGATCTGGATGCAGGTGCAGTGTTTGCACAGGGCCCTACGTTTTGGAGCGGTCTTCCCTACTGACATCACACAAATGTGCTTTTTCTCCCAGCAATGCCAGCCTCAGAGGGAAACCACAGCCCCCATCTCATCTATGTATAGCTGCCCAGATGAATTGCACCACCTTTCCTTCCATCAGGTAGAGGTGTTCATGTGTGGGGCACAGGCATCTTGGGTTTCTGGCCATTTGGTTCCTATCAATGCACACTGCAACTGTGGCCCACATTTGAACCACACTACTACATTCAAGAGCAACAGCACTCTTCACCTCAGCAGCTGTAGACAGATGAGTTGTGGCCTAGCTGGCCTCCTGTACAGCCACTCTGTCATGCACGGCCCCCCTCGAGGCTGGAGGGTGGGGCTCGGAACAAGGAATGGTCTGTTTGTGTGTGAATCCATGAGAGGGGTTGACAGTTGGGAATGCTAGGTAGACCCATTGGCTGCTATGAGCTGCTGTTAGGGGAGGGTTTGAATGTGATGGGGGACATGAAGGGGGCAAATGATATTTGTTTGTGATCAGGGAGGGCTCTATGATTGTCCAAGTATGTGGAGAATAGGTGCAAACTGAGGATGGTGGGGTGACATCTGAGTGGATAACACAGGAAGTAGAGGGAGCTGTGTGGTGCAGACAAAAGGGGATGGTTGAGCATGTTGCTGCAGAGGTTGAGTGTGAATGGTGGGGGATCTGATGTGGGAGGACAGGTCAAATAGACGGCAGACTATGGTGAGCTAGCAGGGGACATGCTGACACCTTGGGAAGGTGACAGGACCGGATCACATGATTGCTCATATTTCTGAAAAGCAAAGGTAGGCACATACCTGTTATGTAAATGTTTTTTGCCTCCCCTTTGTCTGGTTTGGGATAAGTGCATTGTTCACGCCTTTGCCATTAGTCTACTGCCCAAGTCAGGTACCTAACATTGTTCACATCCGAGGGTTGTTCAACGTTTCAGATGTAGCTTTTTGGGTAGGCTGTTTAATTAAGAACAGTAGCCAATCTAGGTCATAAGTACCTAGCAGTTTCCACAAAAGACACAGGTTCTACAATGCTTGTATTGGGTCAAGCAGTGATATCCCATGTCCCTTTTAATAATGGTTTATGGACCTTTCCTCCAGGAACTTGTCCAAACCTTTTTTGGTGGAATGTATTGAATAATTTATTTAAATACAAATGTTAGTGTAATTTTGGCCTGTACCTTTAATATCGGACACCCTGCGTGTATTCTGATGGTGTAAACAATCAATCTACGTTTACCCGTTCCATTCCATTCATTCATTTATAGACCTCTATCATATCTCCCTTCAGCTGTCTCTTTTCTAGGTTGAACAGCCATCCTCTTTACCATTTTGGTGGCTCTTCTCTGTATCTTTTCTAGAAACATAGAAAAATGATGACAGAAAAAGACCACATGGCCTATCTAGTCTGTCTTCCCATATCAACAACTACAACAGTCCCTTTTTTTCCTTTAGAGATCATCTGTGTTTGTCCCATGTTGTTTTGAATTCAGATACTGTCCTCATCTCTACCACCTCCACTGGGAGACTATTCCACGGATCCACCACTCTTTCCGTAAATAAATATTTCTGCATATCACTCCTGAATCTATCCCCTTTCACCCTCATCCCATGCCCCTCATAGCAGAACTTGCTTTCAATCGAAAGAGGCTCTCCCCCTGTGCATTTATGCCATGGAGTTATTTAAACGTCTCAATCATATCACCTCTATCCCGCCTTTCCTCTAAGGTGTACATATTAAGATTCTTAAGTCTGTCCTCATATGCTTTATAATGAAGACCACTAACCATTTTAATAGCCACCCTCTGTACTGATCCATCCTGTTTATATCCTTTTGAAGGTGCGGTCTCAAGAATTGCACACTATATTCCAAATGAGGTCACACCAAAGATTTATACAGAGGCACTATCACCTCCTTTTTTCTGCTAGCCATTCCTCTCCGTATGCACCCAAGCATCCTTCTAGCTTTTTCTATCGCCTTTTCTACCTCTTTAGCCACTTTAAGATCATCAGACACAACGACGCCTAGGTCCCGCTCTTCTTTAGTGGAAAAAAGTACGTCACCCCCTATACTATATTGCTCCCTTGGATTGCTGCAGCCCAAATGCATGACCTTATATTTTTTAACATTAAATCCCAGCTGCCAAATTCTAGACTGTTCTTCAAGCTTAGCTAGATCCCTCCTCATGTTATCTACACCTTCCTGGGTGTTTGGTGTTTACTCTATTGCAGATTTTGGTATCATCTGCAAAGAGGCAAACCTTACCCGACAGCCCTTCCGCTATATCACTAACAAAGATGTTAAAAAGAATCGTACCAAGGACAGATCCCTGGGGCACACCACTAGTAACTTCCTTCTCCTCAGAGTGAGCTCCATTTACCTGTACTCTTGGTTGCCTCCCACTCTACCTATTTCTAACCCAAGCAGTAACTGTAGGGTCCATCCCTAGGGTGCTCAATTTGTTTATAAGTCGCCTGTGAGGAACGGTGTCAAACGCTTTACTGAAATCTAAATACACCACATCTAGGGCTCTCCCTCGGTCCAACTCCCTGGTCACCCAGTCAAAGAAATCAATCAGATTTGTCTGACAAGACCTGCCTCTGGTGAATCCATGCTGCTTCAGATCCTGTAATCCACTGGACTCCAGAAACCTCACTATTTTCTCTTTCAACAACTTTTCCAATAATTTACTCACCACTGAAGTGAAAGTAATCGGCCTGTAGTTTTCAGCCACATCCTTACTTCCGCTTTTGTGTAAAGGCACCACATTATCCTTTCTCCGTCCTTTGGCACCACTCCCAACTCTAACGAGGCATTGAAAAGGTCAGTCAGTGGAGCTGCTAGAATGTCCCCAAGTTCCCTCAGTATTCTAGGGTGTATTCCATCCGGTCCCATCGCTTTGTCTACTTTAAGTTGAACTAATTTCTCACGAACACAGTCTTCTGAAAATTGCTCAAGATGCCCCTCACTTCTTTTCCTGTTTGTGGGTGTTTTTTGAGGTCCTGTTCCTGGTTCTTCATCTGTGAACATAGAACAGAAATATTTGTTAAGCAATTCCGCTTTATCCTCATCAGCTTCTACATATTACTTGAGTCTGACAATACCACTTTTGCCCTTTCTCCTCTCACTAACATATCTAAAAAATGTCTTATCCCCCCCCCCCCCCATTTTATTGCATTGGCTATTTCCTCCTCTTTTTGAATCTTTGCTTTCCTGACTACTTTGCTAGCTTCTCTAAGTTTTTCAAAATATGGATGTCTTTCTTCCTCTCTCTGTAATCTCTTGTATTTCATGAAGGCCTTCCTCTTTTTCTTCACCTTTTCAGCTACTTCTTTTGAAAGCCACAGCGGTCTCCTTTTCCTTTTACCTTTATTTACCATTTTAACAAAAAGGTTGGTTGCCCTTAAAATATCCCCTTTCAGTTTTGCCCACTTTTTTCTACATCCCCCAGCTGTTCCCATCCCGCTAATGACTCCCTGAGGTATTGACCCATTTTAGCAAAGTTTGTTTTCCTAATCTAAGACCCTCACTTTTGAATGGATTCTAACAGCCGTAAGCACCAAGTTCAGTATGGCCCCTTCACGTGTGTGGTCTGTTACCAATTGCCTGAATAGTTCTCCCTGTAGAGAATCCAGGATCTCCTTACTTCTAGATGATACTGCAGCAGGAATGTGCCAATCAACATCTGGCATATTAAAATCCCCTATCAGTAGCGCTTCCCCTTTCCTAGCAATACTGTGTATGTCTTCAATTAACTCTCTGTCCACCTCTTTCTCTTTTGAGGGAGGTCTGAATATCACACCAATGCAAATAGATTTCTCTTTCCCTCTTTCTAGTTTAACCCACAATGCCTCCCTTCTCCCTTTTAAGCTCTGTAATTCCAAAGCTTTAATATTATGTTTTACATATAGTGCCACTCCTCTTTCCCTTCTTCCTACCCTGTCCTTTCTGAATAAAGTATAGCCTGGTATAGTTATATCCCAGTCATGGTTTTCTGTGAACCATGTTTCTGTAACTGCCACTAAATCCAAGTCGGACACGCCCACCAAAGTTTCAACATCAGAGATCTTATTTCCCACGCTACGGGCATTTATAAACACCGCTTTCCATATGTTACCCTGTTTACCCATTTCCATAAAGGTATTTAATGTATCACTTACCTGGGGGCTTTCTTCATCCATTCCCAACGAATCTAGTTTAAAGCCCTCTTCAGTAGATTAGCCAGTCTACTACTGAAGATGTGTCAACCTTTCCTGGACAGATGGACGCCATCTCTGCTCTGCAACCCTTCTAATAACGCTATATCCTTTTTAAGATATGGCAACCAGAATTGCACACAATACTCAAGGTGCGGTCGCACCATGAAACAATACAGAGGTGTTTATAATATCCTTTGTTTTATTTTCCTTTCCTTTCCTTATGATACCTAGCATTCTATTTTCTCTATTGGCCGCTGCTGCACACTGGGCGGAGTGTTTTAACATGTTATCTACAATGACACCTAAATCTTTTTCCTGGATGGTGGTTCCTAATGTGGAACCTTCCATCGTGCAACCATAGTTTGGGTTTTTCTTTCCGAGATGCATAACTTTGCACTTGTCCACATTAAAATTCATCTGCCATATGGATGCCCAGTCTTCCAATTTATCAAGATCCTCTTGCGATTTTCCACAATCCTCATGGGTTTTAACAACTTTATACATTTTAATGTCATCTGCAAATTTGATATCCTCACTCGTTATTCTCTTTTCCAGGTCATTTATGAATATGTCAAAAAGCAACGGACCCAGCACAGATCCCTGGGGTTCTCCACTATTCACCTTTCTCCATTGGGAAAATTGGCCATTTAGCCCTATCCTCTGCTTTCTATCTTTTAAACAGTTCCTGATTCACAATAGTACACTGCCTGCTATCCTATGACTTTTTAATTTTGCCAAAAGTCTCTGATGAGGGACCTTGTCAAAGGCTTTCTGAAAATCTAGATATTCTATTGTATATCAACCGACTCACCTTTGTCTACCTGTTTATTCACACCTTCAAAAAAACATAACAGATTAGTAAGACAAGATCTTCCTTGTCTAAAGCCATGTTGGCTGTCTCCCATTAAGCCATGACTATCTACATGTTCAGTAATTTTGTTCTTTATTATGGTTTCTATCATTTTTCCCAGTATTGACATCAGGTTCACTGGTCTGTAGTTTCCCGGATCACCCCTGGAACCCTTTTTAAAAATTGGTGTTATGTTCGTCATCCTCCAATCTTCAGGTATTACAGATTTTTAAAATGATAATTCACGGGAGCCCGATGTCCAGCGGGATGGTCGCATAACGCTGAGGCTCCCGAGAGGCCTACTCAGAATCCTGAATTAACACCGGACATACTTGAATTTCTGCTCTGATCTTGCCGGGGCACATTGGTGAGATGGCGGGGACCAGACCTACGCGCCTGGAATTTGGATCTCCAGCGGCTTCTCACGGCAAACGCTCCAAAACTGAACCCCCGTCCCCGCAGAAGGGGCTGGCTTTGCGCGAGGGCCCCGAGATGCAGCAGGAAATCCTCGCAGAGATTAGAGGGGTTAAGGACCTCGTGCAGTCAAACGGTGAAGCACTCCGAGCGCTGCGGGAAGATCTTGGTGTATTGCAAGGCAGGCTAGAGGGGCTCTCTTCGCGTCAGGACAAAATGGAGAGCGTATTAGACTCCCACGCGGTCCGGCTGTCCAAACTCGACAAAGTTGAACGTCAGGTGCGGGCCTTGCAGAAAGAAGTGGAAGATGGCAATAATAGAGCGCGCCGCAACAACCTACGACTCGTGGGCATACCGGAGGGAGCGGAATCGGGAGACATGAAGGAGTTTTTATATAAAATCCTCCCTTCCCTGCTCCAAATCACCTTTACCAAAGAATTGGAGATTGATCGCGCTCATCGTGTACCCACAAACATAACGCTCAACAGGAAGACCCCGCGGCCTATCATCTTTCGACTTTTGAGATATCAACATGTGGAGCAAATTCTCAGTGCCTCTCGGGCAAAGGGCCATATGGAGTTTGAGAGCCACAAGATCTCCTTCTATCCTGACTTGGCTAAACCCACGGTCGACCGCCGAAAGCGCTTTCTGGAATTCCGGCCGAGGCTTCAACAACTACAAGCACGCTATGGCCTGATGTACCCGGCCAAGCTCCGAGTCACGCTTCACAATCAAACAAGAACATTTGAGGACCCTGATCTACTAGCGGAGTTTTTGGATGCTAAAGAAGCCGACTTGATGCGCTGACTTCCAGAATATTCCTGCCAGTATTCTCATATCCGCTGTACCTGCCATCTTGGATTTGCCGCGGCTCAGTAAAGAGTCTGTCGAGGGCGGTTTGTTGCCTTATTTTGATGATATCTGTGACCCGACTCCATCTACCCATCGGAGCCTCGATGAGTATCAGAGACAGTGTTAATTATGGACTCTGGTGTTTCTTTTTTTTTTTTTTTTATGTCTCTATCTTCCTCTCTAGGGCCTCCTCCCGCAGACATATGGTCGCCATTTTCATTGGGGGTTTTGCTTCTTCTCTAAGTTACTTTGGTACATACTTTTCAATATGGGGTGTATTAGTCAGCAGACTCGGTGATTATATCATTGTTGTACAGATTCTGATTATGATGTATGTTTTCAAGCGCCCTTACCTAAAATGTCTATTACCGATTGATGGCACCATGTAAGATTTTATCATTGAACGTAAAAGGAATCAATAATCCGATAAAACGGAAGAAAATCCTAAGCTATCTAAGTCATGAAGCTGCGGACCTGATTTTCCTCCAAGAAACGCATTTAAATTCGAAGGAAACTCTTAAACTCAATATTAAACCTTACATGGTGGCCGCCTATTCCCCAGCCGTTTCTAAGAAATGTGGGGTTGCCATACTGGTTAGGAAATCTCTGCATGCTACTATTATTGCGACTAGCTCAGATACAGCAGGTAGATGGTCCAGAGTTCACCTCAAGATAGGTAACCTTGAAGTTACATGTATATGCCTTTATGCTCCTAATGTGGATGACCCTGCCTTTTTTGCTACCATTGCTCAGGTTGCGCAGGCCTCTGCTAATACTTCATTGATAATAGGGGGGGATTTCAATTTAGTTCTTGATCCCCTGATTGACAAACAGCCGCCTAGGACAAGTGGTCCCCCCAAGAGTCACACCACGCTTACCTCTGTGATCAAAGATCTTGCTTTAGTCGATCTATGGAGGTTGCTACACCCCAATGAGCTTGACTTTACCTTCTTCTCTTCCCCTCATAAATCCCAGTCTCGCATAGATTTCTTTCTAATATCAAAACTGTTAGTTCCTCAGGTGGACACTGCAAAGATTCACTCCCAACATATTTCAGATCATGCTGCTATTTCTTTTCAATTACACACTACTGCACCCCAAGGGAATTCGGGGGCCTGGTTCTTTGATAGAGCCCTATTAACTCAGCCAGAGTTCCAGTTAGAAATTCGAGCAGCCATACAGGATTACTTCCATTTTAATTTACCCCAGGATACTGCAAATTGGGCTTGGTGGGAGGGTTTCAAAGCGGCCATTCGTGCAACGATCACTAGTTATCAAATTCGCCTGCGGAAACAACGCAAACAGCAGCTACTTATACTAGACCAACAAATCAAAGCAGGCGAACGAGTTCTAACTTCACGTACTGATCCATGCGTCTTAGTTCGCTTACAGCGTCTCCGTTTTCAATATAATGCAATCCTCTCAACTGCAGCTTCTAAGAGTATTGAGCTTCAACGAGGGACATACTACCGTGAAAGCAACCGAGCCGGTCGACTTTTAGCCAACGCCTTGAAAGGTCAAAAAGAAGCCAAACGCGTAGCGGCCCTTCGAGCCCCACAGGGAGGGGGCATACTGACCACAGACTCCGATATCGTAGAACTCTTTCGGGATTTCTATACCCGTCTATATCAATCTGAATGTGAGTTCTCATCAGAGACCTTCGAGCGATTGTTTTCTGGTATTCAGCGGCCGACCCTTTCTGAAGCTGATAGGGATGCGCTGGATGAACCCTTCTCTACTTCAGAGATCCAATCTGCCCTAAAAAGAACAGCCTCGGGCCGAGCCGCCGGGCCTGATGGTCTCCCGACCGAATTCTACAGAACGTTCAGTGCAGATTTAGTTCCCTACTTAAAACTCTATTTTACTGCCCTTGCGGTAGATACATCCTCTTTGGGATCCTTTTCTGCAGCTAATGTGGTAGTATTTGAGAAAGAAGGCAGAGACCCGCTGCTAACCGCCAACTACCGTCCAATCTCCCTACTTAATGCCGATTATAAGATCTTCGCAATGATCTTGGCCACCCGGCTATCTGACAGGATGACCACCTTGATCCATCCCGACCAATGCGGTTTTATACCCGGCCGATCCACCGCTGACAATGCTCGGACTTTGTGCCATGTGCTATCCAGTGCTGCCAATTTAGACCACCCATGGGTGGGTCTTTCCCTAGATGCTGAAAAAGCCTTTGATCGCCTAGAATGGCCCTTCTTATTTGCAGTTCTCCGATGGTATGGCTTTGGGGAGGGCTTCCTCCGATACCTCCAAGTCATGTATACTCAACCCGTTGCCAGTATTTGTGTAAATGCCATTAAGTCTCAGCCTTTTACTCTCCAAAGAGGCACGCGTCAAGGTTGCCCCCTATCACCAATGCTCTTTGATCTAGCTCTTGAACCCCTCGCCCTCCTTATTAGACAGTCCGCACGTATTCGAGGTGTCCCCTTCAGTCACAGAGAGATTAAACTCTCTGCATATGCAGATGACCTTATGCTCTTCGTATCCCTTGATTCGGTTCCAGCTGTCTTGGATCTGATTGATGGATATTCGCAATTATCGGCTATAAAATAAACTGGACCAAATCTGTAGCATTCCCACTGAACCGCTGGGTACATGAGGCTGACATGCAGGCCTTTCCTTTCCTTTGGCAATCCCGCATGGTGAAATATCTTGGGGTCCATTACTGTTCTCCTCTAGAAGACACTATTAGTTTTAATGCCAAAGAGGTAGTCTCCAAAGTCCGTGAGCTCACAAATCGTTGGTCTCCCTTATCCCTTACATGGTGGGGCCGCCTAGAAACTGTGAAAATGATGATAGTCCCCAAAGTGAACTATATTTTAGAAATGCTGCCATGCTTACTCCCGCTACACACCTACAAAGATATTGAGGGCCTTCTCGTCCGCTATCTCTGGCAGGGCAAACCACCAAGGATAGCTAAACAAAAACTACAGTCTGCGAAGGAACTAGGGGGTACCCGCTTTCCTGATTTTCTCAGATATCATCAAGCCTTCCTACTTAAACAAGGTGCCCGATGGCTAGATGCCTCAACAGACAGCAGACCAGTTTGGCTTGACATAGAAGAGGAGCTTAGTAGCCCAATTCCGTTGATCCATCTCCCCGGTATGTCCCATCAAGTAGACACCCGCCATCCCCCAATGATTGTCGATACTCTTGCGGCCTTTAACACTCTCATTCTAACACTGGGCCCAAACGTATGTCCTCAGGACGGACTCCCGCTGTGGAATAACCCCAGAATTCAAGTCCTAAATAGAACGATAGCATGGAAACCCTGGTACTCTAGGGGGATCTGGACACCCCAACAGCTCTTCTCTGCAGCTCGTTGGAAAACCTTTTCTGAGTTACAAAAGGAATTTGCGTTACCAGCGAAACATTACTTTCAATTGATGCAGCTTCAACACTGCCTCAAAAGTGCTCGAATCCCGCCGCCCTCTGTCCCTACTGAGGATGGGCTATTAGACCTAATTCACTCTATTAGTAGTACACATGGGGTAGCCTCTAACTTTTATAAACTATTATGTCAGGGTACAGATACTGCTACTTGTCGAGCCCAACAAGCCTGGGAGCGCGAACTGCAAACCACTTTAACCCCTGTGCAATGGAGCGTTTTCTGGAGCAGAGTAGTGCGGGTTTCCCGATCTGCCTCAGTTACCCAAACTCTCTTCTTTTTTGCACATAGAAGCTTTTATACTCCAGAAAAAATAGCCAAATGGAACACAACTGCTAGGGACCAGTGTTGGTCTTGCCATACTGCTGTGGGAACCCTCGCTCATGTTATTTATGAATGTCCTCAACTACAGGTTTACTGGGGGCGGGTCTGGGGTCGTATTCAATTTATCTTACACCTCCACGAGCCTCTTTCTTGGAAGATTGTGGGACTCCGCTCAGTGGCGGAGGTCCCCTCTCTTCCTAAGAAGGGTCGCTTTCTCCTTGATTTCATGCTGGGTATAGCCATATGTTTAATCACGAGGAATTGGAAGGATAGCTCTCGACTTACTGTCAATGAATGGTGGAACCTTGTCTGCTTATATAGTAAATATGAGCAGATATCTCGGAGAGCTATTCCCCATACCCAAACTCACTCTCGCTTGTCTAAATGGCAGATGCTTAATGATTATGTACAATCTGCTCATTGCTCCGACATGTCTGTTTAATGTACACTCATCATGTTTCAGATCACCGTTAGGTTTTGTAACACAATAATGTCCGTACACGCCCGTTTCGGGAATGATTAGTTTTCTGGAGAAGAAGCAGGGGGGAGGGGGGTGGCAGGGGTTTACTTTGGTGTATGTATCTCATTCTATGTATGTATCTGTCTTTTAGCTGTATGTCTTCCTTTCCTTTGTTGTTATAAAACGAAAATAAAGAATTTAAAAAAAAAATAAATGATAATTCACAGATTACTAATAGCAGGTCTGCAATCTCATATTTAAATTCTTTCTATCCCCTAGGATGTATACCATCCGGTCCTGGTGATTTGTTACTCTTCAGTTTATAAAATAGTTGTAATACATCTTCCCGGTGTCTCAATATTTCTTTCAATTCTTCTGCAGTGTCATCTTTAAATACTACTTCAGTCATGGGTAACATCCCTACATCTTCCTTATTAAAGAATGACATAAAGAATTCATTCAGTCTCTCTGCTATGGCCTTGTCCCCTCTTAGTGCCCCTTTTACCCATTTATCATCTAATGGTCCAACTGACTCTCTCACAAGTTTTTTGCTATGAAATGTACTTGAAAAAGTCTTTATTACGTGTTTTTGCTTCCACAGCAAGCTTCTTTCTCAAATTCTCTCTTTGCCTGCCTTATCAATGCCTTGCATTTAACTTGCCAGTGCTTGTGCTGTTTCCACTTTTCATCATTTGGCTCTTTTTTCCATTTCCTGAAAGATGCTTTTTTGGCATCAACAGCTTCTCTGACCCCTCCTTTAAACCATGCTGACAGTTTTTTGGACTTCCTTCCACTTTTCTTAAAGCATGGAATGCAGCTGGTATGGGCTTCCAAGATAGTATTTTTAAACAACACCCAAGCTTGATGTAAGTCTTTAACCTTTACAACAGCTCCTTTTAGTTTGTTTTTAACTATTTTCCTTATTTTATCATAGTCTCCCTTTCGAAAGTTAAAAGGTAGTACTGTGGATTTCCTTACCATCCCTCCTCCATTAATTAATTCAAACGCGATCATGCTATCATCACTATTGCCAAGTGTCCTCAACACCCTTATCTCTCGTACCAGATCTGGTATTCCACTAAGGACCAGGTCCAAAATGGCTTCCACTTTGGTCGATTCATGAACCAACTGCTCCAAGAAGCAGTCATTTATTTCACCTAGAAACTTTATCTCCCTAGCATGTCCTGCCGTGACACTGACCCAGTCAATACCGAGGTAATTGAAATCACTCATTATTATTACTGTGCTGTAACTTTTGTTAGTTTCCCTTATTTCTTTGAGCATTTCATCATCCATTTGTTCATTCTGGCCAGGCAGTCGATAGTATACCCCCACTGCCATCTCCTTCCCCTTTTTACATGCAATTTCAATCCATAGAGATTCTACAGCAAATTTTGTTTCCCGCAATACTTTAATCCTTTGTGACTCAATGCTCTCTGTAACATAGAGCGCAACCCCTCCACCAATTTGATCAACTCTATCATTGCGATATAGTTTGTACCCAGTTATCACAGTGTCCCACTTGTTGTCTTCCTTCCACCATGTCTCTGATATTCCAATCATATCTAACCTCTCATTTAGTGCTATATATTCTAACTTTCCCATCTTATTTTTTAGACTTCTAGCATTTGCGAGACTGTATTTTATTCATATTAATCTGACAATCAGTAGACAGGGGTAATTTGGAATCTTTAAGCTCTGTCTGCTCCGTACTCAAGGGCATTTCAGCTACTTTTGCCTTTATTGGAACCTCTCTGCTGATATGCCCTAACTTCATTCTTTTGGTAGTATCCTTCAAGGTGTCAGACGGCTGCCTGGGTGAGAATGTTCACAGTCTTGGCAAATGCATATATCAATATGATTTGCAAGGGATTGTGGGAAATGCAGTCCATTCACACCAGACACAGCTGCTCACAATAATTAGTTGTGCTTGAGTGTAAAGCCAATAAGATATTTATTTATGGGGTTATTTCTCCCAACACAGATATGCTTGGTAGCACATAAAACAGGATACTTGCTTTCAGTGTTAAACTTGGAAAAACAAAATCAGGAAAACAACAGTTGAACTTGTCAGGCAATCAAAGCAAAAGAATAAAGACCTGGTTGGTAACAAACTGGTCTTTTCTGTAGGCTTTAGCTAATATTTTCTTAGCAGTGTTTCAAACAACAAGCAAAACCCACAAAGAAGGGAAAAACTGTTCTTTTCAGGTTAACTTCTTATATCTTCACACATAGACTCAGAAGTGATTCCCTCAGAGCTCACAAGCAATTAGGTAAGGCTCAATTGCTAGCAGTTACCCAGCTGAAACCCCTTAGCTGGCTTGCTTTCTACTGCGTGGCTCAAATCCTACTTCAGGAGCTTTTCTGAGTAGATTAAAGAACAAGTTTGTATTTCTTTGTGATGGTTGTTGTACTTTGTAACAGAAAATTACCAAAGGAGTTTAGACAGTGTCATGAGGCGTGTGTCAATAAAGATCAGTGGTTGAAAAGAAATCCTGTTTCTTTTGAGGAACTAGGTGTGCAATTACCCCCAGGCACAGCTAGAGGGAGCAGGAACAGACATTCGGGAGTTAATGAGCCTAGGAACTCTGATGACTTGCACCTGGGAAGGAACCCGGAAGTCAGCTCAAGCACTTTGCTTTATAAGTCAGAGCAGAATGCTTCTAGAACAGAAGCAGAAGGAGAAACAGAAGTAGAGAAGGCTGAGAGCCACCGAGAGAAAGAAGTAGAGAAGGAGGTGAAGGCTGAGAGCCAGCGAGAGAAGGCTGAGAGCCACAGAAGAAAGGAGCAAGAGAAAGCTGAGAGGCATCAGGAGAGGACTGAGAAGAATCTGACTGGAAACAGACTTCACAAGGTTGGGAGCCAGAAGGCCCAAACTGACCCTGCTGCAATAGGGAAGTTTGACAGAGCCAGCTCTAAGGTGAGAGTGTCTGCCACGCCCTGTTCTCACAGTCTGCCTGAATCCAGGATGGAGAGACAGAAGCTAAGAACCAGGGGGAAGGGTTCTGAGAAGAGCTTACAATCTCTAAAGGATTATTGCCAAGTTTTACCAGGTCAGAGAGGAAAGCACTTTTATAATCACCTGGAGTTTTTACCCAGAGAGAGAGAAGAATCCAGGCCAAGTTTTACTCAACTGCCTAGAAGCCCAGCTGTGTCCAAAGCAGGCAGGCAGAGGCTCAGCTACCAAGGGAGGGTGGCTGGAAGAGAAAACACTGTGCATTCCAACTCAGCTAAACCCAGGTATGAAACATTAACCAATGACTGTAACTGTTGTGCTCCTAAAGGCTTTGCTAAAACCCACGCTCCTTATGTAAGGGAAAAGAAACCAGATTGGTTCAGTAAAATTCCTGCAACATTGAGAACCCCTGGCTATGGGAAGCCAGACTCCAGAGTTTTAACTTACAAGGCTAGGTCAGACAGGGAAAGTGAATACTCCTCTACTGAGTGCAGCGAAGGAGAGTCCATGGAGATTGATTATCCAAACATTGTTCCCTCACCTATGCCAGAACTCATGGAATGTGATTGGTGCACTGCCTCAGCTCCAGAGTCTGTATGCTCCATGTAATGAAGAAGAATGAATGAAATGTGATTGCTGTTTCGTGTATTAAATTCTACTTGTGAAAACCTGCCTTAACTGTGAAGCAACAGTTAAGCAACCCATTGTAAATACTGGTACCTTTTGATACAAAGGACTTTCTGTTTCATGGATTATATCTTATGTTGAACCTTTGCATTAACCAGGGAATAAAAGCCTTTATTTCCCTCCACCTGGTCTCTTTAATTAATAGTGCCGCGACATAACGTTGCGACAACAGAGAGCAATCCATATATTCACAGCCTGTATCTAAGACCGCTCCCCCTTCTTCAACAATCATGGGTTCAATATCATGGATTGACACAGAGGAATTTCTCAATGTAGCACTCTCAGGAGAATACTTGTTTCCCTGCTGTCTTTCAAGGTTATAGCTACGGCATAGATCAGTGTTCATACCTGAGCTTCCATTGCTGTTAGAGTTCCTCTCTAAATAGCCTGGCCAGTATGTAGTCCAGTTCTTATGTCCAGCCTTCCAATCCAGATCCCTGGACACTGGATCTCTCTTCACATACCTTCTGGCACGGGTCCTAGGGTCCCTTCCAAGTGCAGCCGTCTCCCTCACAGGTACCCTCTGGAGATTCCTAGCTCTGCAGCACCATTCCTCTGGCTTTCCCCAGTCCAATGGTGTATGCTGGCCCTTGGAATACCTTCCAGTATACGTACTGCTCTGGACTCCTTTAGACCTCCCAAATGCTTTTCTCTTCTTTCTTCCAAAGGGTTTCTTGCCCTCTCTGTCCGTCCGGTCTGGCTTCTGTTCCTGATGATCCTCCAGATAATAAAGCTGTCCAAGATGAGGATCTCCCAGATGAAACTGAGGATGAGGATAATTCTCTGTAGAATAAACTCTACCTTTATTCTGCTTTGATGAGTGCTCCACCCTAGCACAGCGCAGCTGTGCTGAATCAGGCCCTACCCTTTGAGATGAGTGCTTGGGGATTACCTCATAGCCCTTCTGATTGAACACACGTTTCCCCACTTCAGCTCCTCTAATGGCTGTTGGAAACCTGGTGCATTCTGGGACTGGTAGTATTTTATAGAAAAATTATGTTTTCTTATTTCTACCAGAACTGACAGGTTGCTTGTTCAGAGTCACTTCACCTTTTCTATAGCTCCTTCCTGAGCTATGATAAGCTTCCTTATCACACAAGGATACCTTGTTCCGAACCATGCGCTCTTGGGTGACTGTCGGCTCTCCCCTATTATCTAGTTGTATTTTGGTTTATAGCCTCTGCTCCCTGGTTGTTGGTTTGCTGACAGACTATGCTTGGGATATTTAACATAGCTTAGATGATCTGCTCATGTTATTTATGTGACAGTGGCACTGCTTCTCTTTCATCAGTAGGTGATGTGTTCTTGTTTTGAGAGATGTGTACCTCCCATATTTGCAGAGATGTGCTGTACCATGTAGAGTTTGGTCCCCTACAACTGTTGGCACAGTTTTTGTATTATGGCATGCTTGATATGTGTTTGACACAGGCAGGCATATTTGCAGTAGCAGGTTGACAGTGGATCAATGGTATGTCTCTCATTAGTCAGAGATCGTGTGTCCAAGGGACACAGGTGCTCCAATACTGCTTTGTGTTTGTTGTAACATAGTATGTGCTAGATGTTATGGCTGCATTCTTTGAGTGCATGTGTGAAGGGGAAGGGCAGGCTGCAATGGAGATTTACAGGTGTGTACATCCAGAAATGATGTATTCTCCCATATATCTTGATAACCTCTTACTTTTTCTGTGTGCAGGTGATGCTGGATATGGGTGTTGTGCCTGGTTGCTGACCCCTGTGTGTTTTCCACGGTCACGTGCAGAGATGAGGTACAATGAGGCCCATGCCTCCACTCGCTCTGTCATAGAGCGCGCCTTTGGCATGTTAAAGAGTCGCTTCAGGTGTCTGGATAAGACCGGTGGGGCCTTACAATACCAACCAATGACTGTAGCACAGATAGTTCTGGCCTGCTGCATCCTGCACAACATTCCTCTCAGGCACAATATCCCAGTCAACATTAATCCAGATCTTAAGGAAGATCCTGTGGGCCCTCCTGTATGTGGCCATGGGTACACACATGTGGGCACAGCAATCTGGCAATGTCTAATCAAGCAGCTCTTCTCATGTAAGTAATGTATATGTGGAGAAGGGCTTATGGGTACAAAATTGCATACTATCCTGTGTGTTTAACGACTACAATCTTACATATGTGTGTTTGCTTTGTGACTCTTCAGAATGTGTTTGGCAGGCTACCACTCCTGCTATTGTGGTGAGGTACCTCATTGGCTCAAGAGGATCGATATACAGCTGACTGTGGTACAACTCCATACACATGACAGCATGGCAGTGATTTGGGACTGGGTGCATCATACACAGAGGCATCAGAGGTATGCTTTTTACATCACATACCTGCATATGTTTCACTAAGATATCTCTCTGATATGCTGATGCTGTTGTGCCACTTACCCTGCCTGCATTTGAGGGCACAGGACAACATATGACATGGGTGATATTCCCTCGTGTTCCTACATAACGTGCTGTGGACCTGTCTTGCATGCCTACATGTGCCCCATTTCTGCGATTTACCATTTATGTGGGGATTTCAGCAGATGGTTATTTCACACCATAGTGTTGATGACATTGCCAACTATGATGTTGTGTGTACACATGTGATAGGAGTGGGTGAGTTGCAGATTGCATTTGACCATTTCCTACTACTACTACTACTACTGAGCATTTATATAGCGCTACAAGTCGTACGCAGCGCTGCACAGACATGTACGAGACAGTCCCTGCTCATCAGAGCTTACAATGTAGTCAAGACAAACACAGAAGGTGTAGGTAGGGATAAAGCAAGGGGAAAGAAAAAGGAGATCAGGTGAGTCAAGATCCAAAAGCAGCAGCGAAGAGGTGAGTTTTCAGCCTGGATTTGAAGAGGGTTAGAGAAGGTGTCTGGAGTACAGACACAGGTAGTTTGTTCCAGGCGTAAGGTGCAGCAAGGTGAAAGGAGAGAAGGGCACAGATAGAAGCAGTTTGCTAGAAGAGCGGAGTTCCCGAGGGGGGTTGTAATGAGAGATAAGAGAAGAAAGGTACTGAGGAGCCGCAGAGTGAATGCATTTATGGGTCAGCAGAAGTTTGAACTGGATGCGAAAATGGATAGGGAGCCAATGAAGTGATTTGAGAAGAGGAGTAATATGGGCATGACGAAGCTGGCAGAAGATTAGCCGCGCAGAAGAGTGTTGAACAGATTGAAGGGGAGAGAGATGATTCAAAGGGAGACCAGAAAGGAGTAGGTTACAGTAGTCAAGACGGGAGGTGATTAAGGAGTGGATAAGCGTCTTAGTAGTGTGTTCAGAAAGGAAAGGGCGGATTTTGCGTATGTTAAAGAAACAGCAGGTCTTAGCTATCAGATGGATATGTGAGGAGAAAGAGAGAGAGAAGTCAAAGACAACCCTCAGATTGTGGGCTGAGGAAACAGGAAGGAGTACAGAGTTATCCACAGAGACTGAGAAAGGAGGAAGAGGAGAGGAAGTATTAGGTGGAAAGATAAGAAGTTCAGTCTTGGCCATGTTCAGTTTCAAGTGGCAGTGAGACATCCAGGCAGCAATGTCAGAAAGGCAGGCAGAGATCCGGGTCTGGATTGCTGGAGAGATTTCAGGTGTAGAGAGGTAGATCTGGGAGTCATCAGCATACAGATGGTACTGAAAGCCAAGGGAGAGAGATAAGCACACCAAGGGACTGGGTGTAGAGAGAGAAAAGGAGCGGACCCAAAACAGATCCTTGGGGTACACCAACTGGGAGCGGGTTAGTAGAGGAGGAGGAGCCACCAGAACACACACTGAAAGAGTGATGGGAGAGATAGGAGGAGAACCATGATAGTACAGAGCCCCTAAAACCAAGTGAAGACAGAGTATCGAGGAGAAGGTTGTGGTCAACAGTGTCAAAAGCAGCAGAGAGGTCAAGAAGGATGAGGACAGAGTAAAAGCCCTTGGATTTTGCCAGGAACAAGTCACTGTAGACTTTGGCAAGAGCCGTTTCAGTAGAGTGTAAAGGATGAAAGTCAGACTGTAAGGGATCCAGGAGGACATGAGAGGAGAGGAAGTTAAGACAGCGGTGGTGAACCGCACGTTCAAGTAGTTTAGAAATGAAGGGAAGGAGAGAGATGGGCTGATAATTAGAAGTACAGGTGGGATCAAGTGAGGGTTTCTTGAGGAGAGGTGTGACCACAGCATGCTTGAAGTCTGCAGGGACTGTTGCAGTGGAGAGCGATAGGTTGAGAATATGAGAGATGGATGGGACAATGGTGGAGGAGACGGGGCTTAGGAGACGGGTGGGGACAGGATCCGAGGAGCAGGTGGTGAGTTTGGAGGAAGAAAGAAGGTGTGAAGTTTCCTCTTCAGAGATCACAGGAAAGGAAGAGAGGGTAGCAGAGGTGGGGGGGGGGGGGATAGTTAGGAGTGAAGAGGAGGAGGAGGGGAAGTAGCTGACTTTGTGGGGAATTGGAGGGTGATTTTGCGGATTTTGTCATGAAAATAGTCAGCCAGGGTTTGGGCAGAAAGGGAGGGAGGGATCAGAGGTGGAGGCACTTTGAGAAGAGAGCTGAGTAGTAAAGAGACGGCGAGGATCAGAGGCAAGAGAGTTAGTCAGATGGACACAGTAGTCTTGTTTGGCAAGAGCTATGGCTGACTGGAAAAAAACAAGCATGAATTTGAAGTGCATAAAGTCTGCAGGGGAGCGGTATTTGAGCCAAGCACACTCAGCAGAATGGGCACAGGAACGTAGATAGCGGGTAGTGGATGAAAGCCAGGGCTGGGGTGCAGAACGTCTCAAAGGACATGGCATGGGCGGAGCGAGAGCATCCAGAGCCGAGGAGAGTGCAGCATTATAAGAAGTTACTGCCTTGTCAACAGACTTAGATGGCATAGTGGAAGAAAGAGATGAAGAAATAGTGGAAGAGAGAGCCAAGGGATCAATAGCATGAAGATTTCTAAATAGGTTGGAGGAGACAGGACGAGGCTGAGGCAGTGGGTGATGAAGATTAAAGCTTAAAAGGTGATAGTTAGATAAGGGAAGGACTGAGCTACAGAGGTTCGAGGGTAAGCTATCTCTATCTACATGTTTTAAGCCTTTTGTTAAGGATAAAGCCCTTGAGGAAATCTTACCTCGCCTTATTATCACACTATCTGACCCAGATAAACTAGTTTCCAACTGGGACCACGCCCTTAAATCAGCTGCCTCCCTTCCAACCACAAGAATAAACATCAAGAAGCGAGAACATGCTCCATGGTACACCAATGACCTTAGAGCGTCACTCCTTCACTTACGTAAACTAGAGAGACACTGGCGCCACGCCCGGTCCCCTGAATCTCTACGTACATACACCTCTTATCTACAATTTCATCGAGCAATGACGATGGAAAAAAGAAAACAATACCATGCAGATATTCTAAAGCAATCGCTTAACAAACCCCATGATCTGTTCAGCATAGTTAAGTCCCTAACAGGTGACCCAGCTCCTGCCCAAACAACTATGCCTCACCCACAAGATTATGCAAACTACCTACAATCAAAGATAATCCAAGCCAACAAGTTATCAACCTGCACAATCTCCTCTACTACATGTAAAACCCCTCTACTCAAATTTTGCGAAGTATCCAACAAAGAAATACAAGATATTATCACATCCATTAATCTTACCACTGCCCCTAGTGACCCATGTCCAGCTAGTTGGATCAAAGAATTATGCCAAGAACTTAGTCCCGCTATAAGCAGAATCACAAACCAATCCATCTCCATAGGATCTTTCCCACAAAGCCTGAAATTTACTTCAATCCGCCCATTATTAAAAAACAACAAACTTGATTCCTCCAAAGTTGAATCCTTTCGCCCAATATCAAGCATCCCCCTACTCGCCAAAATCATTGAAAAGGTAGTTCAACGACAAATCCAACAACATATTGACGATGTAGCTCCACTGGATCCATCTCAACATGGCTTCAGAGAAGCTCATGGTGTTGACACCATCCTCACAACTCTCTTCAATGATCTAGTTACAGGACTTGATAACATCCGCCAGGGATTTGTCCTCACTTTCATGGATATTGCTGCAGCCTTTGATTCAGTCAACCATGAAACTCTGATACTCCGTCTTGTGAAGAAAGGAATACAAGGCTCAGCTATAGCATGGTGCAAGTCCTACCTATCTAACAGATGGCAACAAGTCAGAACAGGTCCCATGACTTCTGACCCATTTCCTCTCAATCAAGGTGTACCTCAGGGTTCATCCCTATCTGCATTAATGTTCAACATATATATGCAACCAATTTGTACCCTAATCCGCTCCTTCAACATCCAGTGCCTAGTCTACGCAGACGACGTCCTAATCTACTCACCATTCCTGATTGATCAACCTGACTTTTCACCTATATCAAGCTGCTTCGAAGCTGTATCACAATGGCTTACAACACAAAATTTAAGGATCAACCATAGTAAAACAGATGTCTTATTCCTCACCAAGAACCAGATTTTCTCCCCACCCCCCACATTAAAAGTAAACAATATTGAGTTGATAGCAAAATCAACTATCCGCTATCTCGGCATCACGCTTGACCAACGACTCGACATGTTTACACATGTGAAGAACATCACGAAAGCAATTTACCATAAGGTCCGGATACTACGTCACCTGCGCTCCCTATTGGACTTTAATGACTACCGAACTATCTTCCAAGCCTTGGTGCTCCCACATCTAGACTTTGCAAATATTATCCTTCATGGCCTCCCTCAGTCAACACTAGGACCTCTTCGCCTTGCAATGAATGCTGCAGCAAGGGTACTTGCAGGTACATCAAGAGCTAAACATATAACCCCAGTCATGATGGATCTCCACTGGCTTCCACTTCAGGCTAGAATCCAGTATAAGTCCCTAGTACTAACATTCAAAGCTCTAAGGAACCAGATCACCTCACCCATCAGCAAACTCATTCAAAGACGGCCGTTCAACAGGATCAGGAGATCTAATCAAGCAAACACTCTAGAGATCCCCAACATTCTAACTAAGTGCAAAAAGGCTACTGCCAATAGAGCCTTCTCCCTATTTGCACCCATGACCTGGAATGCCCTCCCCACTGAGCTCCGTTCCACCCCAGACTTATTGTCATTTAGAAAAGCCCTCAAACAACACCTTTTCCTCATCCATTACCCAGAATCCAATCTCAGAAACAACCACCCATCCTCACATCCTACACCCTACTCCACCCCACCCAAAATCCATCACCATAAAGAAAATGACTAGCTCTACCACCATATCCCCTCTCTTATTTATTATTGGTACTGATCACACATCTTATTGATTAAACTTCTTATAAATATGTTGAAACCAAGCTATACTATATGTATAATTTCTCACCATACTATATGTATAATTTCTCACCATTCTCCATGAATAATTACTCTGTAATTAGTTACCCCTGTTACCTCCAGGTTATCTCGTCCATGTTCAATGTAAAAACTCAATTGTCGTGTGACATTGCAGTATGTTTTTTGTTCAATTGTAAACCGCACTGATTTTAATAGCGCGGTATATAAGAGAAGTAAATAAATAAATAAATAAATAAAATAAATAAATAAGCAACTAGAGAAAAATATCAGGTCAAGGCAGTGGCCATGCTGGTGAGTGGGGGCAGTGGAACAATGTTGGAGGTCAATCGAGGAGGTAAGGGAGAGGAGCTTTAAAGCATAAGGATCAGAGGGGTTATTGACATGAATGTTAAAATCCCCAAGAATAAGAGTGGGGGAAGAGGAATCCAGAAAGAAGGAAAGCCACGAGTCAAAGTCAGTGAGAAAGGTAGAAGCAGACTTGTCAGGAGGTCGATAAATAACAGCTACCCGGAGAGGAAGTGGAGTGAAAAGGCGGATTTCCTATCATTGTCCACACACTCAGCATGACTGTGATCTTGGATAGGCTCATGGCATTGCTCCTCTTAGGCCCAACTTGTAACCAGACAGGGGACCTGGGATCAGGTGCACATATGTTGTATATTGCAGTATGTGTGCAGAGCTATCACCATTGTACAGATATACTGTACAGACATATGTTATATATTGGTTCCTGGTGAGAGGTATGATTGGCCCTGTAATATCACAGCAGTACTGATGCTGCCATCGAGATGCCACTATGTGACTGGTGTGATCATGGCCAGCATTGTGTTCCTTCTGGAAACTTGTATACATTTTGTCTGCTGGCATATGTACATGCTTCATCATTCACATTTGTCACATGATACTTTGGATAACAGGCAATTATGTTTTAACATCCACACTGACTACTCTCACACCTTGCAATTGACACCTCTGGGACAGGGATGACAGGTTGCAAACAGTATTATCTCCAGACAGTCCCTATCCAGCACATGCAACACACACAAGATGTCCTCCACATTGGAAACTGTTTGCTTAGTATCATATATCCTGTATGTCATTGACTGGTTTGGTACTCGGATGCCATTGAGACATCATTGTCATGCTGCACTAATAGATATGATGGGGACCTATTGCACACCCATTCCACATGGCCATGGACATGTCTATGTGGCTGAGCAGAAGTAAGCATGATCTGTACTGCTCCGTTTAAATGTCCTACGCCTTCAATGGTAGCTGTGTTATGGCAAAGTGCTTGTTTCATGTTTACAGTTTTCCATACTGAATTGTAAAAGTAGCAAACACTGGGATGCTAACTTATGACATGTGATGACAGACATACCAACCTTCCTATTATATTTTTCACAGATCATGGACCTCCCACAGCAGATAGGCCCATCAGTGCATCTGCAGTCATCACCATCCACAGGTTGGATGAGACAGCAACAACAGAAGATGATAGCTGAGAAGGGGTGGCATACAGTAAAGTAGCGTTTGTTATGGAGCACATGCCAATGCTGGACGTTGCTATCCAAGTGGCGGAGTGATGCATTCAGAGGATGCACACTGGGCTGGCAAGACGGTCCACTGCTTGTGCTGAGTGGCTCCTTAGCACACCCTAGTTGTCACAGTCCCTTACTATGGATTCTGCCATCATCATTGTCAAACCTTGAACCTTACTGTCAACATCCATGGCTGCAGGACATGAAAATAGCTGTGCTACTCAACACAACATTACAGCCAGGGATACAGGCTGTTTGCAGGACATAGTCAAGCAGCAGCAGCAGCAGCACTGATAACTGCGGCCTGGCACTCCTGACTGTCATTTACATTTTGCTTGTTTTAACATGTCACTGCCATGGCCCATTGATTACACTAATTTTTTTGTTGGAGTTAGTCGTCAAAGTGAGTGGACAAATGACCACACACCGCCACGACGTCTCCATTTTAATAAATGTAAAAATAAAGCTTTTGCGCTTTTAGTACTTAGCTCATTTGATGATCTTTTAGAGATAAATGCCAAATGTTTCAAGCAACGACGTGCGACACGTTTCGGGTCATCTCCAAAGTTTCAATGATTCAATCAACCCTGCTTCAGGCGTGTATAAAGGCTGGCAAAACCTTATAGCAAATCACAGAGCTTTTGCTATAAGGTTTGCTATAAGGTTTTGCCAGCCTTTATACACGCCTGAAGCAGGGTTGATTGAATCATTGAAACTTTGGAGACGACCCGAAACGTGTCGCACGTCGTTGCTTGAAACATTCTGGCATTTATCTCTAAAAGATCATCAAATGAGCTAAGTACTAAAAGCGCAAAAGCTTTATTTTTACATTTATTAAAACGGAGACATCGCGGTGGTCTGTGGTCATTTGTCCACTCACTTTGACGACTAACTCCAACAAAAAAATTAGTGTAGTTTGTTCTGGGGTCTTACATATTTGTTGAAATTTGGTAGATTATGGTATTTTGATAATTTCAACGGGTTCTGGTGTTATTAATTCATGGCCCATTGATTGACAAAAGCTGTTTTTGCAGGACACAGCTTCACAGTGGGTGTGTAGCAGCAGAGGCACATTGCATATGGGGTGTGTTATGTCTTTGTAACCCTTGCACTGGCCATTTTCACTGTGGCAGGCTGTTGCACATCCCCCACAAGGTGCACCACTACAACAGATGTCATGTCTGTTTGGGCATATCCAGGTGTGCTACTCTGTCTACAGGGTGTCTCAGCGACATTTGGGGATTTACAGTGTGCATATGTGTGTGTATGAATATGTTGTGACACAGTGACATCAAATGATGTTTGTTGTGAGAAGGTTGCTGTACCATGGTTTTAATGTTTGGCCGGGTAACATACCATGTTGACCTTTTATTTCCTAATAGAGCTTGGAATGTCTTGATATATTTACAGCTTGTCACATGTGTGCTTCTTTCTCTGTCTCTCATGATGATGTGTCACACACATGGCATTTATTTATTTATTTATTTGTAAGTCTTTTATATACCGCCACTTCCCAAGATCAGTGGCGGTTTACATCAAACAACAAGAAATACATAGAACAGTTTAGAAATAGGTATATTAAACGGTAATTAGAACTATAAACATTAAGTATAAGCATATCTTGAAACTATTTACAAGCTTTTACAGTATTTATATATACATATGTACATCAGGTTTCATCGTGTGTTCAGTTTTGAGAGTAGTGTTGTGACTATCAGAGCAGGTGAGAGCTTTGGTGATTTATGGAGGGTGGGTGGCCTTGTCAAAATTATTATCTATGTTAGAGTAATATTGTGTAAATAGATATGTTTTTAATTCCTTTCGGAATTGCTTTAGGTCTTTTAACTCTCTTAATTGAGCATGGCATGGCGCATTTACTGATCTGCTTATCTGTATTCTCTCACATGGCTTACATTATGTATTGCATGCACATTCTCAGACCTGTTCACCTCATGGACATAGGATAATACAGTGACACCCCAAAGCTATTTCTTTTGCTGAGTCTGCACCTGTGTGGGACATGGTTTTTAATGTGCCAGCACATGTGGTTATCATAACTGGCTCCAGTTCCACATTGCAGATCATAGACCAGATGACTGAAAGCATTTATAGATGTGCCTGCCGTACTTACCTGTGTACATGACTTCTGGGTAGTTTTGGCATGGCACCAACTCAGGTGCTGGCCCTCTGAGATGTTATGTGGCTCCTGAACACACCCATGTGTGAGTGGCATCAGGGTGTGTTATGGTGATTATGTGGCACCACATGAGTAGATAAACATGGTTGACAGGTGTGTGCACTTTTCTAGGCAACACACATCCATCTGTACATGACCCCTTGGCATTGATTCTCCAGAGCTAACTTTCTGAAATAGGGTCTCTGTGGTGTGTCAGATAATTGTGTCATACCTGGTTAGATCTTGCTCCCTCTTATTTGTGTGTCTGGACCCTGGTTTTCAATAGGCAGGCCACATATGACCACATCATTCACATCAAGGTTATACAGATGGTGGTCATGCAATGCACCGACACATCACTGTGCACCACCCAGTTGAGAATCTGTGAACCATGTATCTTTGCACATGACATTCATACATGTACACACATTCATAACAACTATGTGAAAACATCAGCCATGTCCCATATGTCCCATGAAAGTTCCGGGGATGGTGTAGGGCACATCAATGCATGCTCTCCAACTCACTTACCACACCTACATCCCTCGTGCAACAATGTCCTCACTGGCCACTGTGGAGATATATAACACACTTATATGTGGAAGCACAGTTTTCCAAATGTGCTATGCATGGCTCAAATCTCTGTGAGACAGCTCATATGTATAAAGGTGCAAATGTCTAATGTTCAGATGTGTGCACAATGTGTCAGTTCACACAGTCACAGCCATTGCTGGGGTACACCATTTCTCTTTCAGCTGGTCATCTCTCAGAGATAGCTTTGAGGTTCATGTATATATATATGGACACAGCATACTCCATTATGGCCCTGATTACTGCTATCAGACCTGTGGTTCACTGAGACATCCCATGCTTAATGGCAAATGTTTTCAGTTAAGCAACAATGTCCAAGGCATGGGTGATGTGTACAGTCTGCTCATATTTGGCTGAGCCTAGCATTTCTTTCACATGGCCCATAGCCCCTGTGACACATGTGCGATTGTCAGCAGCAGCCCTTTTGCAGATGGCCACTGCATATGTACATACATTAACTGTGCCCATACCATAGACCTTTGCGTAGCATCCCAGATATCATGGCATCATCTACATGATTGCTTACCATGACTGTACACATTACTTATTCTAGATGCCTTCATATTGTGTTGTGTTCGCACATAGCCACTCAGTGCATGCTACACATCCAGACCCTGTACAGGCACTCTTCATTGGGCAACACTGCAAGAGATGCAATAGTGTAGTTTGGGTGCACATGCACAGTATGTTGCATTACAAACTCAACAGGCATTCCATGGCACAATCTTCATGAGGTCCATAGCAAGCTGATTCACGGCTGATGTAGCAAGGCCCCATAATGTCCAAGGAAATTGCATCTGGTTCTGTCTCCATGTCTGTGCAGCACCATTATAGTGCTCTTATCCAGGTCAACTAACAACATTGTTAGTGCCATGCTGCCAGAGCCACAATATGCTGGCCCATAGACAATATTCAGTTGCATGTCAGCTCCTGCATTTCTTCCTGCCTTGTTTTCAATTTGTCCACATGTATTTCCCCCCAGACAGGATGACATAGGCCAACTTATGACCCTGTTATAATGTAAGCAAAGGATTGTTCCAATGCAAAATTTGTTAACTGTAAACCGCGCTGGTACCAAAAGTGCGGTATATAAGAACTGTAAATAATAAATAAATAAATAAACTTGGTAAGTTAACATCCCCATCTGACTGGCCCATTAGGGACATAGTTGGCCTATGACATATTTAGCACTGGTTATCCAGGTTGATGGGCAACAAACAGCCTCCACTTGTACCTTCTGGTACACATACCATCCCTAACACATCTGAGGCTCTACATATACCTCTACTGTTGTTTCAGGGTATGCATGTTCTGAATTGTCATGGTTAACATGACAGGCATGAATGTTATATAGTGAGTGACATACATAATGAGTGTTGGTGACTCATAACTGGCAACATGATATTTACACACATGCTCTGAACATTCTGGCCTGTGGACCATGGACTGCAATGAGGGCCATGCAGTGCAATGCACATAATGCAGCTCCTACTCAGCATCTGTCATGGGGATGAGCCTTGGACACAGCACTGGATGTACATGGTACCTGTTGGTAACAGACCTTGTGTCTTTCCCATCTCTGCACTACACACCAGCCCATCAACTGTTGACATGGGGAGATGCCTACATGCTCACAAATTGCAGGCAGGCACATGCTGCTGCATTGTTTGTTGATTTCCCACAGTTATACATTGCAGGGCCTAGCATCAGGGCTCCTGCACTGTCCTTGAATACAGCACCACCCTGTGGGAGGTACACCTGTTGGTATGTAACATGTGACTGACTCACCTGCATTCGGCGCAAGACAACCTGCTGCATCTGTATGTACATGTCAATATGTGCAGAACACACAGGTCAATCAATGTCCAGTGAGATTGAGTTGGAACCTGCTGATACATTACAGGCAGATACTTACTTGCATACAAATATTTCCTTTATTAGTAGATCTTCCCATACTAGGTGGTATGCAAGGTTAGCATAGTGGTTGTGGCACTGTGTTTGGACATGCCGGAGAGCCAGTTCAGTTCCCACTGGTGGTTTTTCTGTTCATTTTGTTCTTGGCTGGTGCAAGGACCATCCAAAAGGGGTGCAGGTTCGGCATGGCCCCAGGCACCTTTACATCTATTCTGTGTGAACTAATTTATTCATGCCCTTTTCAATCCATCCTGTCAGACAGGCAGAGTGTACAGCCTGAGATGTGGCCCACATCCCACTTACTGGCTACAATATCAGATGGACAGGGATCATCTGGTCTACAAACTACCACCTGTCTGTCCATCCCTCACCTTTTGATTGACTTCTATTGATGCTCCGTTATCCAGCACCTTCCCCTTCAGAGTCCTTTCACCTTTTTCACTTTGACCCCTCAGGGCACATTGCCTACAGGTGCCTTGACCCTCGGTTGCAGTACCTTATACCCTTCAGGCACCTTCACGCGTGTCACCTTGATGTGTGTCGTGCTGTTACTGTGCGGTTCATAGTCATGGTGCCCTGTTTTGCATTGTACGTGGCCAGGGCACCCTGTTCCACACGGTATGTGACCAGGGCACCCTGTTCTGCATGGTACATGGCCAGGGCACCCTGTTCCACTTGATACATGGCCCATGGCTCTCTTTATGCTGGCCTGTCCGCACCCGCCCATAGCCTTAAATGGCATTGGTAACGTTAGCGCTGAGCTTACCGCCGGTGACTTTACCACAGTTTAGTAAACATACCCCATAGATGTCCTTCTGTGTTACAGTGCTACTTTAGTCTACATAGGCTGTTATGCCACGTTTTAGCAGGTCTAACCTAGACGTCTAGGTTGTACATAGAGGTTTTCATTGGAATACAGTTTAGATGTTTAAGCAGCTTGACACACCCATGCTCCTCCCCTCCACGCCCTGTACAGATTACCCGTTTTTCTCGTTTGTATGTGTAAAACATTTTGTTGCCGGAATTGCGACTAGATGTTTACGTGCCGTAAACGTCCAACTTAGAGGTGTAGATGGCTTATTCATGGTTCAGAATGACCCCCTATTTGAACAGAATACTGCAATTCGGTTACAGATGCAAAACATAGTCCGTCATCAAACATAGAACAAGGGATCACAGTTTAGAAATAAGACAACAATTAAACGGGGAACCCCAAAAGCCAGACTTGGAATGTACAATACTGGAAAAAATAAACCTATAAATTAATTTCTTCTTGTACTAAAGAAACGCAAAACGTTAGTGATGCACATTTCCCAGAGCTGACATATTCCAGATAATAAATGCAAAATAAAATTATTTTTTTCTGCCTTTTGGTGTTTGGGCATTTTATGCTTCAGTTGCAATTGCCCCAGTTGCTTTCTTCTACTTTCTTTGAGTCTTCTATTAACTCTCCATTGTCTGCTGTCTATTTGTCTTTTATTCTCTCTTCTAGTTTTTTCCCATTCTCTCTACATCTGCCTCTAACATACTGATCTTTCCCCTTTTGCTTTTTCCTTCATTTCTTTCTTTATTCCTTTTTCATCCACTCAAATTTCACCCCTCCATCCTCAATCCCCATTTACTCTCCCAATAGTCAGCCAATCATAGACCTTACTTCTCTCCCACACAAAATATCTGTTCCCCTCTCTATCTTCATTCCCCCAGCTTCTTTTTTTCTCGTGTCAGTCCCTTCTGGTTCTTCCCCAGCATCAGCTCCCTTCTAGTTCCAGCCCCTCCCAGCATCCACTTCCTTCCAGTCCCATTCGCTCATCCCCCCGCATCAGCTCATTTCCAGTCCTAGTCCCCCAGTATCAGTCCTCCAATCCCTCCCAACATCTGCTCCCTTCCAGTCCCAATCCCCCATACCCAAACATCAGCCCATTTCCAGTTGTAACCCTCCCAGTATTAGTCCTCCTCCAGTCCCTCCCAGCATCAGTTCCCTTCCAGTCCTAGTCCCCCATCCCCCATTCCCAGGCCATTTTCAGTCATAACCCCCAGTATCAGCCCCCTTCCAGCCCCTCCCAGCATCAGCTCCCTTCCAGTCCCCCAGCATCAGCCCATTTCCAGTCCAAACCCCGAGTATCACTTCCTTCTAGTCCCAGTCCCTCATCCCCAGGCTATTTCCAGTCCTAACCCCCAGTATCAGTTCTCTTCCAGTCCCAGCATCCGCTCCCTTCCAGTCCCAATCCCCCATACCCTAATATCAGCCCATTTCCAGTCATGCCCCCCTTTCCCATTCTAGCCCCTAGTCACCCCATTCCAGTCTAGCCCCCCATTCTCATTCTCATTCTAGCCCCCCAGTCCCCCCATTCCGCTCTAGCCCCCAGTCCCCTCCTTTCCCATTCCCATTCCCATTCCCATTCTAACCTCCAGTTCCACCCACCCTGCCACCATCACACACCAAAAGGTCCCGTGCCTGACCAATTTCAGAGGGAGCCGGGGAGGCCCAAAGCCCTGGTTCACCTCTGAACAGCTGCGAGAGTAAAGAGCGGTGCTTGTCTAATCTCCCACGGTTGTGATAAAAAGGAGCGTGCTGGCAGGGTCCTTTTTATCACAGACATGGGAGAGAAGGCAAACACCGCTCTTTACTCCCATGGCTGTTCAGAGGTCAGCTGGGGCTTCAGACCTTTCTGGCTCCCTCTGCAGCCTGTTAGGCATGGGGCCCCTCGAGGTGTGGGGGCATGTGTGGGCAACAATCCCACACAATGGATGGGCCGGCCCTGGTGAAGAAAATGAATGATGGTGTTTTGTATGGATTGCAGGTGCTTGGTTTGATAGTGGGGAAGTCCAGAGTAGATCATGTTACAATAGTTAAATCTTGCAATTACAAGAGAAGAAGAGTAGTGAGTGAGGTGGAGGGAAGAAAAGACCAAATCTGATGCAAAGGGTAGAAACATTGTTTCACAACCAAGCTGATGTGGGAGTGAAAGGAGAGAGATGAGTCGAGTATCACTCCAAAAAGCCAGGAGCCTTAACCTTTTAATCATTTCCTCCTTCCATTCCTGTTATCATTTTAGTTGCTCTTCTCGGTACTTTTTCTAATTCTGCTATATCCTTTTTTAGATAGGACGACAAGAACTGCCACAATACGAGATGCCCTCTTTAACATATATCACCGCTCTTCCACCAATTTGATCTACCCTATGAAAATGATATAGCATAATTTGTGCCGAGGTATCACACTGTCTTGTGAGTTATTATCCTTCTGCTAGATCTCTGAGATGCCAATTATATCTAACCTTTCATTCAGTGCTATATATTCTAACTCTCCCATCTTATTTTTTAAACTTCTATTATTTGCATACAGGCATTTCAAAGTTCTTTTTGTATTTATCTTAACAATCTGGTTATCAGTTACGAGAGGTAATTTGGAATCTTTTAACTCTGTCCTTTACTTGAAGGCACCTGGGTTACTTTTACCTTTATTGGAACCTCTCTATTGACATGCCCAAACTTCCCTGTTTTGATAGTATCCTTTAAAGATACATGTTTAAAAACTTATCTAGGTTGTGCATACCACTCAAGCAAGCTACCAGGTGATCCTCACTTCCATCTGCCACCCAAGTATCTCATGCCTAATAATAGAATCACCAACTAAAATGGCTGTCCTATTCCTTCCCTCATGGGCGCATACACCTGGAGATACATCCTCAGTGCGAGAGGATATTACATCACCTGGAGAACAGGTCCCCCATCTCACTGTTAGACTGCTATCTGCATCACAGTTATAATAATCTGTTTAGCTATTTAAAGTTGTTCAGTTATTTAAAATTGGTAGGGGAATACGGATACTTCATATACCTAAAAGGTTTAAGGGATTTTGTTTAGTGTTCACCTCAAATAAACTGTAATTAGAATCAATCTATTTCTAAGACCTAATAACTTGCTGGTGAAAATAACCAGTTAAAACTGAAAGTGAAAAATTTCCATTCTTTCCCCTTGACTGCTTCAAAGATTGTGCCTAAGGCAAAGGCAAAGCCTTTTCTAAAACACTGCTGGAAATGTGTATGTTATGACCTCGAGGTCTCAATTCTGATCTCTATGTAATATCTAAAATGTCTCTTTACATGTAGGGGAAGCTGGAATGGAAGAGCATCTTAAAATATCTTACAGATAGTAGGATGGGATAGAAGGGATGGGATAGGATGGGGAGATGTTTGCTCTGAATTAACTCAAAAAAGGACACAGCTATACTGATGAATAAAAGGATCCCATTTGTGAAATATGATTCTGGGTAACAGGGAGAGCAGACAGAAATGAGATATTTATTTTAAATATATCCCTCAGATGGTTTCAAGGGTTCTTTTTCAAAGCATCAGGGGTTGTTGTTGTTGTTAAGTGCCGTCGAGTTGGAGTTGACTCATGGCGTCCCTCTGGATAGCTATCCTAAATTGTGTTCGGTCTTCAGTGAGGCGGCTCATTGTTGACAGACTGGTACCCATAGCTGCTGTTATTGTATCGATCCATCTCATTGCTGGCCTTCCTCTTTTGCATTGACCTTCTATCTTGCTAAGCATGATGTCTTTCTCTAATGATCTCTCTCTTCGCATGATGTGTCCAACATATGAAAGTCGAAGTCTTGTCATCTGAGCTTCTAAAGAAAGCTTAGGTTTGATCTCCTCTAGTACCGACTGGTTTGTTCTTCGGGCAGTCCATAGTATACACAGTATTCGCCGCCAGCACCATAATTCAAAGGCATCAATTTTCTTCCTGTCTGTCTTTTTCACTGTCCAGCTTTCACATCCATATGATGTTATTGAAAATACCATGGCTTGAACAAGTCGAATCTTTGTATGGAGAGAGACATCTCTGCTCTTGAGAATCTTATCTAGGTCTTTCATAGCCATTCTGCCAAGAGCAATGTGTCGGATTTCTTGACTGCTTGTTGCTTCTTTATTGATAGTTGATCCAAGTAGGTTAAAGTTGTTCACAATTTCAATTTCTTCTCCTTCAACGATGAACCTGTTGATTATGCCAGTTGTCATGATCTTTGAACATAAGAACATAAGATCATAAGATATGCCATACTGGGTCAGACCAAGGTCCATCAAGCCCAGTATTCTGTTTCCAACAGTGGCCAATCTAGGTCATATGTACCTAGCAGTTTCCCCAAGAGACACAAGTTCCAAAATGCTTGTACTGGGTCAAGCATTGATATCTTCGGTCACTTCTTAATAACGGTTTATGGACCTTTCCTCCAGGAACTTGTCCAAACCTTTTTTAAACCCAGCTACACTAACAGCCTTTACTACATCCTCCGGTAACAAATTCCAGAGTTTGATTACACGTTGAGTGAAAAAATATTTTCTTTTATTAGTCTTAAATAGTTTACCCTGTAGCTTCATTGCATGTCCCCTAGTCTTTCTATATTCTGATAAGGTAAAAACAATCGATCTATGTTTACCCGTTCCACTCCGTTCATTAATTTATAGACTTCTATCATATCTCCCCTCAGCCGTCTCTTTTCCATGTCTTCTTTACATTAAGGTGCAGGCCCATTTTGAGACTATGTTCTTTGATTGTGAGAAGCAAATGTTTCAGATCATCTTCACTTTCAGCCAGTAATGTAGTCCTATGTCCTATGTCCAAAGTCTTTCCTATGTCAAATCATCAATGTTGCCTCCCCGGTGATGGCCCCACCTTTGTACTTAATTCCCCCACCCCTATGTAACACCGCTTTGACCCGGTGAAAAACGGTATATAAATACAGCTAAATAAATAAATAAAATAAATAAATCAGCATAGCGAAGGTTGTTGATGAGTCTTCCACCAATCTTCACACCTCTGTTGTCTTCATACAATCCTGCTTCTCTGATGATTTGTTCTGCATATAAATTAAACAGGTAGGGGGAAAGTATGCAGCCTTGTCTTACACCTTTGCTTATTTTAAACCATTCTGTTTCTCCTTGTTCCGTTCGAACCGTTGCTTCTTGATCAATGTACAGATTGCGCAAGAGAACGATCAGGTGTTCTGGTATACCCATGCTTCTTAATGTGGCCCAGAGTTTCCCATGGTTTACACAGTCAAAAGCCTTGCTATAGTTGATAAAGCACAAATAGATATCCTTTTGGTATTCTTTAGTCTTTTCAAGGATCTATCTCACATCCGCAATGATGTCTCTCATTCCTCGCCCCTTCCTGAACCCTGCTTGCACTTCAGGTAGTTCTTGTTCCAGGTAGGGCTACAATTTTAATTGTAAACCGCTTTGCCTACCAATGAAAGGCGGTATATCAAATAAATGAATATGAATATGAATAGTCTCTTTTGAATAATCTTCAGTAGAATCTTGCTGGCATGTGGGATCAGAGCAATTGTTCGATAATTTCCACAGTCAGTTGGATCACCTTTCTTTAGTATTGGTATAAACACAGATCTTTTCCAGTCAGTTGGCCATGATGTTGTCTTCCATATTTCTTGGCAGAGCCTTGTAAGTATGGTAACAGCTGCATCAGATTGCTGCAATACTTCTATTAATAGAATCACCAATACTTCTATTAATAGAATCACCAATCAGTTAATAAAAAAATTTGGGCAAGCATGAGTACTATTATGAGGTGCTAGAGAAGAACCCTGGGAATGCAAGTCCTATTGGCATATGTAGAGCAGTAGGAGAGGGATACTAAGGGATCAAAATGCACAAAACTACTGTTAGGGATCATTGTGCTATTTTGAACTCGGTGCCATAACAAACAGGAGCCAAAGTCTCCTGGATTGCCAATAATATTTAGAAGTATGCTGGGGAGGGATTATGGGACAGATTGGGTGGGGGGGGGGCTCTTGCTGAGGTGGGGAGTCTGAAAGGGAGAGAGGGTGGTACTATGGACAAGTTTAGGTGGTGGGGATATCAACAGGGAACATTCTAGAGGTTGGGATTTTCACTTGGAAAGGGATTGCTGCCTTATAGATGCTGGTTCAGCTGCATGTTAGAGGCCTGATGCTCCCATCAAGAAAAATAGTGCCAGCAGCTGCCATTATTTTTCTATTGGAATAATGCAACTTGCAATACTCATCGCAAGCTACATTATTACTTTACCTCAGGAGTCACTAACCTGTGGTACTGGGTTACTGCAGGTTAGTGACTCCCTCAGTACAATAAGCTGTAGCAAAATCCATGGGGCCTGATATTCAAAAGGCATTTACATGGTTAACAGCATGGGTAGTGTCATCGAATATCTCCAACTAAGTCCGCTACCTGTCCTGATGCTAGCCGGCTAGTATTGGTGTGTGCCGGGGGCGTTCTGGGGTGGAGTGGAGGCAGAGATCGGCTCTAACTGTGCAGCACCAATATTGGAAGCTGCATGGTTAGTGCCCACCGCCTATAAGATAGGCAAGGAAAAAACTCCAATATTGATGCTTAACGGTTAGCCTTGGCGGATACCGGGCAGTGCAGCCAGACCAGCGGAAGGGAATATCTGGGATTAAGGGGTCAGTGGGCAGGGCTAAGTGGCTATGGCGCTTAGCTCTGCCCAGATGAATATTGGGCCCCATGTTTTTACCACAGTTTAGTAACTTTAGTAACTACATCCCATAGTTGGTAGGGGATGGTAGTGGTTAGAGAAGACATGAATTGTATAGTGGGTGAGCTGGATAGATTTAAAATGAAATGTAAGGGAGGGTGCTATGAAGTTTGAGAAAGTGTAGTTACTCACCTGTAACAGGTGATCTCCGGGAACAGCAGGAATTAAGTCTTCACATATGGGTAGCGTCGGTACCGGCAGAGCCTGTGCAGGAACGCTCCCCAGCGTTCAATAGGAAAGCTTTTGGGAGCATCCCACAGTGCCTGCGTGCTGCCTTTCCGCCTTTCCAACTCTCCTTCGTCAGTTGAGTTTATAGCTGAGACAAAAGGAGAGAAGGAGAGAGAGAGAGAGAGAGAGATAGAGAGAGACAACTCCTAGGGGAGGTGGGTGGGTTGTGAAGATTTAATTCCTGCTGTTCCCGGAGATCACCTGTTACAGGTGAGTAACTACACTATCTCCAGGAACAAGCAGGAATGTAGTCTTCGCATATGGGGAGTCCCCAGCTGAAAGATGCCAGGGGGATGACCCCAGGAAGCTGCCAACCCATGGAGAAATGAGTCATGCTTCCTCCCATGGATCTCTGGCATCCAAACCCAGAACAGAGGGTAGGAGTTGTACTAAGTCTGAAAGAGATGCTGGAGAACAGCTTGGCCAAACGAGGCATCCCTACGGGTGTCCTTGTCTAAACAGTAATGGGCTATGAAGGTGTGTACCGAAGCCCAAGTGGTTGCTCTACAGGTGTCGTCAATGGACACAGAACGAAGATTAGCCATAGAGGCTGCCGACTTGAATCAAAAGCAACAAAAAGCTGAAAAGATTTTCTGTGTTGCTTAGTTTTTGAAGGTTAAAAGCCAGGGCTCTTTTACAATCTAAAGTATGAAGATTTTTTTCTGCATTAGAGGCATGAGGCCTAGGAAAAAATACAGGAAGGTAAACCGCTTGGTTTAAATTAAAAGGCGAAACCACTTTTGGCATAAAGTGGGGATGAGTCCTACCTTATCATGGTGAAATCTTGTTTAAGGAGTATCTGCCACTAAAGCCTGTAACTCACTGATGCGTCTCACAGAAGTGAGAGCAACTAGGAAGATGACCTTACAGGAGAGAAACTTTAGAGCTGTAGTGACTAAAGGTTCAAAGGGCGGTTTCATGAGCTTCCCTAGAACAAGATTTAGATCCCATGCCACCGGTGGTGGCTTAATGGGAGGTTTTGTTAAGAGTAGACCTCTCATAAATCTTGCTACGAGTGGATGAGAGGAAATAGGTTGTCCATCCAAAGGCTTGCAAGAAGCTGCAATGGCACTAAGATGGACCCTTGCTGAATTGGTTTTAAGACCAGAATCTGATAAATGGAGGAGATACTCCAGTAGCGATTCTACAGGCACCGAAAGGGGGGTAAGTCCCCTTTGAGAACACCATAGAGAGAACCTTTTCCACTTGAAGGCGTAGGATCGCTTTATGGAGGGCTTATTGGAAGCCACAAGGATATCCTTTACCTGTTGGGAAAGGCTGATATCCAGGAATCCTAGGCTTTCAGCAACCAGGCCCTGAGGTGCAGGGACTGGGGATTCGGGTGCAGTAGAGTCCCGTTCTCTTGGGAAAGAAGATCTGGAGCATATCCTAACTCCAGAGGTGTGGCTTGAGAGAGACGTAGAAGCAGAGGATACCACGTTGCCATGGCCAACGTGGAGCTATGAGTATCATACGACTTCTGTCTCTCTGAAGCTTGAATAATGTTTTGGGAATGAGGGGAATGGGTGGAAAGGCATAGAGGAAGTCTTGCCCCCAGTGGAGGAGGAAAGCATCTCTTGCCTGACAGTTTGAGCCGGAATTCTGGAACAGAATCAGGGAAGTTTGGCATTCTGTGGACTTGCAAATAGGTCTATATCTGGGGTCCCCCAGATTCAAAACACTCAAGCAGTCTGGTCTGAGTGAAGAGACCATTCGTGTGGCAACAGTATTCGACTGAGTTTGCCTGCCCAAAGATTTTGAATGCCCGGAAGATATATCACGAAGAGGTGGATTTGATGCTCTCTGGCGAGGGCCCACAGTCGCAAAGCTTTGTCGCATTATGACAGAGAGCCTGTTCCTCCCTGCTTGTTCATGTAGAACTTGGCTATCTGATTGTCGGTCTGGACCCAAACTGTCTTGTAGCTGAGCTGGGCATGGAATACTCGGAGAGCATGGAAAATGGCTCTGAGTTCTAGGAGGGTTATGTGAAGACAAACCTCCTGTGGGGTCCAAAGGCCCTAAGTCGAGAGATCGTGCAAGTGAGCTCCCCAACCCAACTTGGACGCATCTGTTGTTAGGGTGGCCTGGAATAGAGGCTGTTGGAAAGGAAAGCCTACTAGAATGGTTTTCAGCGATTGCCACCATTGAAGGGACGAAATGAGACGTGTGGAGTTTCTGATTTTGTCCGCTAGGCGACCCGAGGCCTGTATCCACTGAGAGGAGAGGGTCCACTGGGCTGCTCGCATGTGAAGGAGATCATAGGGAACCACAAGGACAGTGGATGCCATATGCCCCAGAAGCTGAAGCATTTCCTGAGCAGTCAGGAAAACCTTCAGAGCTGCTTGGGATGCCAGCTGTATTATACGAAGACAACGTGGCTGTGGCAGGAAAGCCCTTGACTGCCTTGTGTCTAGACGAGCCCCTATGAATTCTAGAGACTGCGAAGGGGTGAGATGAGATTTTGGGAGGTTTATGACCAGTCCCAAATACCGAAGGATTCTCAGAGTGCGAGAAAGAGTGAAGCTGGCTTCTGGAGCTGTTGGTGCTCGAATGAGCCAGTTGTCTAAGTAGGGGAAGACTAATGTTCCCAGAGTTCTCAGGAATGCTGCTACTACTGCCATGCATTTTGTGAAGACTCTTGGAGCAGAAGCCAGACCGAAGGGAAGAACCCTGCATTGGAAGTGTCTTCCCTGGAAAAGGAATTGAAGGAATTTCCTGTGATCTGTATGGATGAGAATATGAGTATATGCATCCTTTAGATCTAGAGAACATAGCCAGTCCTGACTCTGAAGGTATGGCAGGAGTGTTCTGAGAGAGATCATTTTGAATTTTTCTCAGAACAGATATTTATTCAATTCTCTGAGGTTCAGAATAGGCCTGTGTCCCCCTGTTTTCTTGGGAATGAGAAAATAGGGGGATTAGAATCCCATCCCCTGTTGGGATATGGGTACTTCTATTGCTCCTTGAGCAAGAAGTGATGCAACCTTCTGACCCAAGAGATTGGTGACAGGGTCCTGAGGATTGAACTGCTTTATGATTGTAAGAGGGGGCATGCTGTGGAAGTGAAGTCTCGTACAATGAACAGAGTCCAGTTTTCTGATGTTATTTGTTGCATCTGCTGGAAAAATGGCATAACCTTCCTGGAATGGTGAGGGTTCTGGGCCTTTCAGGGGCAGAAAGACTAAGTTCTCTAGGAAAGAGTCAAAGCCCCTGAGGAGGCTGAGCTTGTGGAGCCGATTGAGATCTTGGAACTTGCGGCTTCCGCTGCTGTCTGTTCTGTTTCTGCCCCTTTTGGGGAAAATGAACTGGGCAGTAAGCATGATGGGTGTAAGATGGGTAAAACCTCTTTTTCTTGTTGAAAAAGGGTTTCTTGGTTGACTTTTTCTTTGCTGGGTTGGCTGTAGACTTTGATAGTCTGTTCAAGGTAGTATTTTCAGATTCAATCTCATTGGCCTTGTCTTGCCAATCCTTGCCAAAGAGATTTTCTCCTGTGCAAGGAATGTTTCCCAGTTTATTTTGCGCCCATTGCTCTAAGTCCGATGCCTGGAGCCAGGCAATACGACGTGCACCGATTGAAATAGCAGAAGTTCTGCTAATACATTCAAAGCAATCAAAGGTTGCATGGTTCACAAACTTAGAGACATCCTGGGCATGTTAGACCAGAGTAAGAAAATCCCCTCTTTTGTCCTCAGGAAGAAGAGGGCTCATGAGCTCCAAGTCTCCTGTAACTTCTTTGAGGAACATTCCCATATAAAGGATATAAGAGCTGATCCTGGCTGCCAACATAGAGGATTGGAAGCATCGACGCCCAAAGGCATCGAGTGTCCTTGACTCACGGTCTGGAGGATTGGAGGAATGTGTTTTAGCACTCTTAATCCTATGCATTGCCGATTCCACTACCATTGAATAGTGAGGTAACTGAGTCTTTTGAAAACCAGGACAGCTTGGTACATGGTATCAAGTCGTCGTGAGTATGGAGACACCGTTAAAGGGATTTCCCACATTCTTAGCATAAGATCCTGCAAGATCCTATGAATGGACAGGGTAGCTGCCTCTCTAGGAGCCTTAGGGTATTGAAGAATTTCTAATTCTTCTGCAATGGGGTTCCTTTTCTGGAGTCACCCTGATTGCAAGATTGAGCTACAACACGTATGAAATCCTGGAAGGACATGTCTTCTGGAGGAGATATTCTGCATTGAGGAGAAGGAGATGGATCCTCCGGAAGGGCTCTAGTACCGGCAGAGTCATCAGAGTCATTGGAATTGGAAGATTCAAGATATCTGTGTGCCTGGTGTTCCTGCAACGCTCGGTACCGGTACCGCTCGAAGTCGGTATCGGGGTGTCTTGGTACCGGCCCCTCGATGCCTGAGATAGACTCAAGGCATGGGGGGCAGCATACCCGCCGAGGCAGGTGCACTCAGTACCGGCACCGATGTCGGTACGGATACCTGTGGAACCGTCTCTAGGGGTCTTAGTGGTACCGAAGCTGCTAAGAGAGCCGCTAGACTGCGTTCGATAGCAAGGATTCGCTCTTGCCAATGCCTGGGTGTCGGTACCGGTGGAAGCGGCCATGACCCCAGAACATGGCACCAGTAGTTCTGCAGAGGATGAAGCCTCTGGAACATTCTGGAGCCTCGTTAATGCTTTGGAGACCGAAGCTTCCCGCCGGGGCTGTTTTGCCGGTGAACTTTCCTCGAGGGCAATGCCAGTGGCATCTCGATACTTGGAAGGAGATCTACCCTTTGAGGACCAGCCAGTCTTAGAAGGCTTGGGTTTAGTTACCTGAGATCCATGGGAGGAAGATGAAGCCCTGGAAGACGTCGATGCAACAGACATCGTATCAGCGGCAAAAAGGGTACCGAGTTTTGCAGCTCTATTCTGCAGGCCCCTCTTGGTCATCTTTCTGCAGGAGAGACACTCCGATGGAGAGTGGTCAGGACCTAAACATTTAAGACACCATTCATGGGTGTCGGTGACAGATATGGTACTGCCTCATTTAGAACATTTCTTAAAACCACTAGCTGGTTTTTCCATGTTTGAGGAAAAAGAGGCCTAGTGCCCATAATGGCGCCTAACCCCGAGAGGGGAAAGGCTCCTAAAGAAAAGATTTTTAGAAGCTAGTTTTTTTTTTTTGAAAATAAGAAAAGAGAACCAGCGGTACCGGAATGCGCCGAATGAAGGTAGATGCGACCACAAAAAAAAAAAAAGAAGAATAATTTTTCTGCGGTGACAGGGATATGTCCTGTCGGCTTCGTGGAAAATGAAGAACTGATGAAGGAGAGGTGGAAAGGTGGGAAGGCAGCACGCAGGTGCTGTGGGATGCTCCCAAAAGCTTTCCTATTGGATGCTGGGGAGCGTTCCTGCGCAGGCTCCGTTGGTATCGACGATACCCATTTGTGAAGACTACATTCCTGCTTGTTCCTGGAGATTTATATGAACCTCTGTTGGATTATAGTTTGATAGCTATTTGGAGAGAGTGGTACCCAAGCACCAGGGACTATATTTAATACTCACAGAAGTACCAAGCTTATTCAAGATTGGATTATGTGTTGGTAAAAAAGAGACAGGTTGCCTGGTTTATTACAATTGAATACACCCATTAGTTATATTGGATCATGTCTTGTCACCAAGGGGAAAGATAAAGAGGGGAAACATTGGAGGATCACTGTGTCTCTGATACAAAGAATGAAAATGAAGGAGGCTCTTATAAAGGAGTAGTATGTATCACTAAATGACTTAGAAGAGACTTCCTGAATGCAGATAAGGTATTTATGGCTGAAATCCAGTACCCTTGCAGGCTTTCTACACTTCAAATTCATGCTTGTCTTTTCCAGTCAACATTAGCACTCGCCAAACAAGACTATTATGTCCATCTGACTAACTATCATATCTGTGACCCTTGCCGTCTCTTTACAACTCTTAACTCTCTCCTCAAGGTACCTCTGCCTCTGACTCCTCCTTCCCTTTCTGCCCAAACCCTGGCTGACTACTTTCATGACAAAATCCACAAGATCACACTCCAATTCCCCACGAGGTCAGCTATTCCCCCTCCTTCCCCTTTCATTCCCAATTCCCCCCCCCACCTCTGCTCTCTTTTTTCCTTTTCTATGATCTCTGAGGAGGAAACCACTCACTAACTGCTCCTCGGATCCTATTCCCATCCATCTCCTCAACTGTAGTCCCTTCCATCTCTCAAAGTCTCAACCTATCGCTCACCACTGCAACTTTCCCTGCAGCCTTCAAGCATGCTGTGGTCACTCCTCTCCTCAAGAAACCCTCACTAGACCCTACCTGCCCTTCTCACTATCGACCTATCTCCCTCTTCCCCTTTGTTTCTAAAGTACTTGAACATGCTGTTCACTGCTGTTGCCTCGACTTTATCTCCTCTCAAGCCGTTCTGGATCTTCTACAAACTGGCTTTTGCACTTTACATTCTACTGAAACGTCTCCTGTCAAAGTCTCCAGTGACTTGTTCCTGGCAAAATCCAAGGGCCTTTACTTGATCCTCATCCTTCTTGACCTTTCTGCTGCTTTTGACCACAACCTTCTCCCTGATATCTTGTCCTCGCTTGGTTTTAAGGGCTCTGTGCTATCCTGGTTCTCTTCTTATCTCTCCCATTGCTCTTTCAGTGTTTGTTCTGGTGGACCCTCCTTTACTGCTATTCCACTCTAAGTTGGTGTACCCCAAGGATCTGTCTTGGTTCCACTCCTTTTCTCTCTATATATCTAGTCCTTTGGTGCACTTATCTCTTCCCATGGCTTTCAGCACCATCTACTTCTCTTCACCTGAAATCCAAGATCTACCTCTCTACACCTGAAATCTCTCCGGCAATCTGGGCTTGGATCTCTGCCTGCCTTTCTGACATGGCTGCTTGGATGTCTCACCACCACTTGAAATTGAACATGGCCAAAACTGAGCTGCTTATTTTTCCCCCCTAAATCCTCCTCTCTCCTTCCTCCTTTCTCAGTCTCTCTCTCCTTAGGTCGCCACCTTGGGGTCATCTTTGACTAGCCTCTCTCCTTCTCCAAGCACATACAACTGATAGCTAAAACCTGATGTTTCTTTCTCTACATCAACAAAATTCACCCATACCTTTCTGAACACACTACTAAGACACTTATCCACTCCTTAGTCGCCTCTAATTTAGACTATTGTAACCTACTCCTTGCTGGTCTCCCTCTGAATCATCTCTCTCCCCTTCAATCTGTTCAGCACTCTACTGCACAGTTAATCTTCTGCCAGCCACATCATGCTCACATTACCCCTCTTCTTAAGTCACTTCATTGGCTCCCTATCCTTTTTCACATTCAGTTCAAACTTTTCCTGCTGACCTATAAGTGCATTCACTCTGCAGCTCCTCACTACCTTTACTCATCTCTCCATACAACCCTCCTCGGGAACTCTGCTCTTCTGGCAAATTGCTTCTATCTGTGTCCTTCCCTTCTATAGCTAACTCCAGACTTTGCTTCTTTCACCTTGCTGCTACTTATGCTTGTACATCAGGCACCTTCTCTGGCCCTTTTCAAATTCAGGCTGAAAGCTCACCTCTTCACTGCCGCTTTCGAATCTTGACTCATCTGATCTCCTTTGTGTTGTCTTACCATTCCCCCTAGCTGTATCCCATGTCTATAGCTCTTATGTTGTCTGTCTTGTCTAGATTGTAAGCTCTGATGAGCAGGGACTGTCTTTTACATATGTCTGTGCAGCGTTGCATACGTCTTGTAGTGCTATACAAATGTTCAGTAATAATAGTAGTAGTAGCAGCAGGCAGAGATGCTTGACTGGAGTGTTAGAGAAATATCAGGTGTAGAAAGATAAATCTGGGAGTCATAAGCATAAAAATGATATTGAAAGCCATGGGAGGAGATAAGAGCACCAAGGGACTGAGTATAGAGAGAGAAAAGAAGAGGGCCCAGAACTGACCCTTGGGGTACACCAACTGAGAATGGGATAGCAGTAGAAGAGGAACTACCAGAACAAACACTGAAGAAGCAATGTGTGAGATAAGAAGAGAACCAAGAAAACACAGAGCTCCTAAAATCAAGTGAGGGCAATGTGTTGAGGAGAAGGTGGAAATCAATAGTGTCTAAAGCAGCAGAAAGGTCAAGAAGAATGAGGACTGAGTAGAGGCCCTTGGATTTAGCCAGGAACAAGTCACTGGAGACTTTGGCAAGAGCTGTCTCGATAGAATGTAAGGGATGAAAAACAGATTGAATTGGATCTAGCAAGGTTTGAGAGGAGAGAAATTCAAGGCAACCATGGAGGACTACATGCTCAAGAAGTTTGGAAATGAAGAGAAAAAGGGAGATGAGTCAATAATTAAAAGGACAGGTTGGGTCAAACAAAGGTTTCTTGAGCAGAGGTGTGATCACAGCATGCTTGAAGGCTGTAGGGACAGTTGCAGTGGAGAGCAATAGGCTGAGAATATGTGAGATGGAAGGGATGACAGAGGAGGAGATGGAATTGAGGAGATGGGAAGGGATAGGAGCAGAGGAACAGTAAGTTCAGAGGACTAAAGAACCTGAGAGGTTTCCTCTTCAGAGATCTTAAAAAAGGATGAAAGGGTAACAGAGACTGAGGAGTAGAGTTGGTATTCAAGAGGGAGAACAGGGGATAAAGCTGATCTAGAGGGGAATTGGAGTGCAGTCTTATGGATTTTGTCATGGAATTAGTCGACAAGGTTTTGGGCAGAAAGAGAAGGAGGGGTCGGAAGTGGAGGTGCGTTGAGGGGAGAGTTGAGAGTTGAGAAGAGATAGTGGGGGTCAGGGGCAAAAGAGTTAATCAGATGGAGATAGTAGTTTTTCTTGGCGAGTGAAAATGCTGATTGGAAGGAGGCAAGCTGAATTTGAAGTAAAGAAAGTCAGAAAGAGAACGGGATTTGAGACAAATGTGCTCAGTTGAGTAGGCACAGGAGTATAGATAGCGTGTAGTTGAAGATAGCCAGGGCTGAGGTATAGTGCGCCTCACAGGATGAGCGATGGGTGGAGCAAGAGTATCTAGAGAAGAGAAGAGAGTGGTATTATTGGAAACTATAGCCTCATTAACAGACTTAGAAGACAAAGTGGAGGAAAAAAGTGAAAAGACAATAGTGGAGAGAGTCGATGGATCGATAGGCTGAAGATTCCTAAAAAGGTAGGAGGAAACTGGGTGAGAAGTGATGAAGAGTGAAGCTTAGCAGGTGATGATCAGATAAGGGAAGAATAGAGGGTAAACATTTAGGGGGTCATTCTGAGGCACGAATATCGGGGATGGACATCCCATTGGGATGTCCATTCCTGCTATTCGGGCCCTTTCCCGATCCCATCTACCTTCCCTGCGTATTGTATGAGGAAAGTAGATGGGGGCGGGAAAGGGGCGGATCGGGGGCAGTGTTAGGGCAGGTAGTGGGTGGTCGTTGGCCCCGAATGCACAGAGCCGATTCCAATATCAGCCCTGTACGTCTGGGGCTGGCAGCTTGAATGGGGAACTTATTCTACCTTCAAGGTGGAATACGTTCCCCTAGTTGGTGGGGGACACAGGCCTGGGGCACGGTAAGGGAAGGGGGGGCAGAGGACATTCTCTGCAGCTAGACCCTGGCCTTAGGAGGCCAGATTGGGGGTCAGGATGCAGAGAATACAGCTTTGGAGCTAGTGGCTGGCGATCGCGGCTTTTCAATGAAGCTGCGATGCCATGACAACCAAACGCCAAAGCAACGTGGCTCCATGGAAAGTCCTGACTGAGCTAGCCAGGCAAAGCCTGTATGTGCAGGCCAGATGGAATCGGAGTCCCGGCCTGCATGTATGTGCCTGTTCGCGTTTCTGATCCCGTGGGGCTAGACGTGCCCCACTGGATCAGAATCACGGCTTCTGACTGGACGCACAGAGGGCCAACACGTTCATGTCGGAATCAGGCCCTTAGAGAATAAAACAAGGTCAAGGTAGTGACTGTGCTGATGGGTGGGGGAAGAAGAGCAAAATTGGAGGTTGAATGTGGAGGTAAGGGAAAGGAGTTTAGAAACATAGGGGTCAGAAAGGTTATCAACATGAATATTAAAGTCACCAAGAATAAGAGAGGGAGAAGGAGAATCTAGAAATAAGGAAAGCCATGCGTCAAAGTCAGTGAGAAAGGTAGAGGTAGACGTCTCAGGGAGTCTATAAATAGCAGCTATCCAGAAAGGTAAGGGATTAAAAAGGGGTTAAAATTAGCAAGAAGGAAAAAGCAGAAACCCAACACCACCACCATGGCCAGTCTCTTCCACCAGCATATCACAACAAATGCATACACAATAGGCCCTCAATACCATTCCCACAGTGATCCTGGCAGATACAACAACTTACAGTTGTGGTCAACATTATTGGCACCCTGGTATTTTAGGTATGTTGTGTACAATATCTTGAGAAATAATTGGAAATATTCCAACTGTATGTCATCATAATATTTTAATAATATGTTCAAAGGTATAAAGCAACAAAAAAAGATGTCTTTGCAACTTATAGTAATTTTGAGAAAAAACAAAATATAACCTGTTCAGGATTAATGGCAAACTTCACTAATATTTGGCTGCACAACCTTTGGCAGTGATGACAGCCTCCAAACTTTTCTTGTAGCCATCTATAAGTTTCATACATCTGTCTACAGGTAGTTTTTCACTATTCAACTGCGCTTTGTTCCATTTCATGAATGTTTCCAGGATTCCGTTTATGAATGGCAGGTTTCAGCTCTTTCCAAAGGTTCTTGATTGGATTGGGATCAGGACTCATTGCTGGGCAGTTTAAAACAGTCTATTTGTACCTTTCTAACCATTCTTTTGTACTTTTGGTTGTATGTTTTGGGTCATTTCCTGCTGGAGGACCTATGACCTTCGACCCAGGCCTAGCTTTCTGACACTAGGTAGCACATTTCACTCCAAAATACCTTAGTAGTCCTCTGACCTCTGATTGATTTCTTTGACTGGGTGACCAGGGAGATGGACCGAGGGTGAGTCCTAGATGTGGTGTATTTAGATTTCAGTAAAGCCTTTGACACCGCTCCTCACAGGCGACTTGAAAACAAACTGAGCACCCTAGGGATGGACCCTAAAGTTACTGCTTAGGTTATAAATTGGTTGAGTGGGAAGCGACAAAGGGTACAGGTAAATGGAGCTCATTCTGAGGGGAAGGAAGTTACCAATGATGTGCCCCAGGGATCTGTCCTTGGTCTGATTCTTTTTAACATCATTGTTAGTGATATAGCGAAAGGGCTGTTGGGTAAGGTTTGCCTCTTTGAGGATGATACCAAAATCTGCAATAGAATAGACACCCAGGAAGGTGTAGATAACATGAGGAGAGATCTAGCTAAGCTTGAAGAATGGTCTAGAATTTGGCAGCTGGGATTTAATGTTAAAAGATACAATATCATGCATTTGGGCTGCAGCAATCCAAGGGAGCAATATAGTATAGGAGGTGAAAACACAGTTACTTACCTGTAACAGGTGATCTCTGGGAACAGCAGGAATAAGTCTTCACATATGGATACTGTGATACAGTGGATAAAATAGAGCATAGGGAAGTTCAGGAAAGTGAAGAGCTTACCTCTGATTCAGCTGTAGGAAAAGATACAAGGCATAGGAAAACAGCTGAGCAGAAAACGCTGTTAGTACAAGAAAAGCCAAAAGCTCATCAAGAGCACCTGTCTCCTAGTTCTCACGTTACGTGCAGGGCTGGGAACCATATAAGGGAGAGTTTTAGTCAGTGCAGGCAGAACTGCCAGGAGAACTGCCAGGAGAACTGCAAAGGAAGTTGCAGAGGAGTGCTGGGAAAGGAAGCTGCAATCCAGGAACCAGGAAGTGGCAGCAGACACAGTGCTCAAGAGAGAAGGGTTGGAAGGAGCAGTGCTGGGAGACGCTTTGATACAGGAAGCAGACCTGGAGAGAAACCAGGAGGGGCCAGCAGCTCAGGAGGCCAGTATCTGCAGTTACGAAGCACAGGTCAGCCCAGAGGAAGTTTACCTAGAGAGAGGAGCTTCAGACGTAGCTGTAATCTAAAGAACAGCTGTGAGGCTGACACGGAGTTTCTTAACTCACAGCCTGACTGGGAAGCCGGGGAGAGAAGCCACTACAACCCCAGAGCTAAGACTAGCACCAAGGTAAAGAGAAGGGAACCTTCTTCTTTTAAAGAGAGGTTTAAATACCATGACTGTTGCAAAGGCATAGCCCTGAATATAATGCTGTGAGGGAAAGATATCCTAAACTCTCACTTCGTGAAGAGGACCAGTGGAGAGCTTTCCACAGACCAGGAAAATATAACCTGGGGATTAAAGAAGCTTTTGCAGGAAGCGATAGTGAACTCTCACAAGAGGTTGTGCCAGAGTCCTACACATGGGAGGAATCTGATTTAGACGGTTTGGGAAGTGAGCCTGAAGGGATGGTATGGGAGAATAACAGCCACCTTTCAGATCCCATACCAATGGATTGTAATATATGCTGTAAGAATAACCACACTTCTTTATGTTGACCTTTTTAAAGGAAACTGTTTTGTGAAGATAACAAAGGAGAGAAGTTTTTTTGTTACCATTTTTGTGCACTGCTGTGTTTAAGTTTTGTCCTTAAAGAATGTCCGTTCGGGAAGGGGAATAAAACCCATACTTATTTTTCCTTACCACTTGACCCCAAGACTCTGTTTTTCATAGCAAGAGCAGGGTAAATTTCTACAACCCTAGGCGACTGCCTAATTAGGGTTTTAAAAGGGCTCCACCATATGGGCCCCATCACAGTACGTCGGTACCGACGGAGTCTGCGCGGGAACGCTTCCCAGCATCCAATCAAAGAGCTTTTGGAAGCATCCCACCACGCCTGCGTGCTGCCTTCCCGCCTTTCCCAACTGTCTCTCCTCAGTTAAGTTTTAAAGCTGAGACAAAGAGAGAGAGAGAGGAAAGGAAAGATAGATAGAGATACAACTCCTGGGGAGGTGGGTGGGTTGTGAAGACTTATTCCTGCTGTTCCCAGAGATCACCTGTTACAGGTAACTAACTGTGCTATCTCCAGGAACAAGCAGGAATGAGTCTTCACATATGGGGACTCCCAAGCTGAGATGCCTGGAGTCTCAGCATGTTATAGGTTGGAACATGCTATCTCCCACAACACCAGGCATCCTGAGGATGGAGGGTAGGAGATGAAAAGAGAAAAGTGCTGTAGGAAAAACAGCTTAACGCAACATAGGACTGCAGACAAGGAGTCTATGTGTGGATGGTAATTGTCATCAAGGATATTGGAATGAAAATTGCAATATGGACCTCCGCTGACAGGATTTTACAGAAGTATGGAGGTTCATGGAATCTACTGGGGAACCCAGTAGAGGAACCTCGAAGAGGACCTCACTGTGAGGTGTAGGTAATGAACCTGCAGGAAAAAAACAGTGGAGGTCATAAAAACTGAAAGTAACAGGTAACCCTAGTAGGGAAAACTGGGGTGGTACAAAACAGTGGGCCTTCACCAGAAGGCTTTATGACAGAAACCCAACTCTTTTGGCGGCAGAGTGGCCACTCTTAGGAGCAAAAGAGAAAGGTTAACTGATTTGAACAAACAGGCACAGTCCTTTTGGGGAGAAAGGGTATGGGAAACCCTTGTATCCCAAAAAGGAGAGGACAAATGCCGGAGGCATTAAGCCTGAGGTAAACTGAAGATCCGCAATGTCTCTCCTAACTGGGGTAAGCTAGGAGAGATATTGGAACATGGAGCTTCAGGGGTACCTAAACCTAAGGTCATGGCATAAGAGTTGTTGAGTACCACAGGAGTGGTTGCGTGTGTAGAACCCTAAACCTGCTGGATAGCCAGGTATGGGTAAGCCCAACTGTCAGAATCATATAGGTATATGGGTATAGACAGATAGATAAGTACAGGGAGACCTATCTATCTATGATAAAATATCTCGACAGATATATGTATATGTATATCTATATATCTATATAGATACATACATATATATATATATATATATATATATATATATATATATATATATATATACCTATAGATATATGGGAAAACATATATAAAAAGTATATCTGCACAGAGATGGAGGGCATAAAAGACACACCAAAATAGATATGAATATGTAGGCTTGTATATGGGTGTCTGCAATTAAGCAGACTGAGATGCCTACAACAGGGTACTCACATAGGATATGTGGAGGAGAAAGATTCATCCAATAAAAAGGAGGTAGAACCCACCTGAGAAGATATATAGAGAATCTATTCCTCCTGGATATGATCTGCAAGGATGATATCAGGCTGCAGCCGGCAAGTGTGAGTTTCCCAGAACTCTGGCATGGTAAGAAGATAGAAGACGTATAGAGATGAGATACCATGTGGACCTGCTCAAGGGCAAAAGGTATCATGCATTCTTACCATGAGGACGAGCTGCAAAGAGAAAGAACCTATCCTCGATTGGGAATACTATGGACTAAAGCAGGGATTGGCAACTTCCTAAACTTTCACGTAAGCAAAAGCCTATGTCCTTTATGACAAAAAGGAGATAGGAAGAGAAGGGAGAACTCTTCTAGTCATAGGAGACATGACTGCAAAGCCTTTGCCAACCATCTAGGATAGCCCCTGGAGAAAAAAAATCCCATGCTCTCTAGCAAGGGCCCATAGTAGAAAGCTTCTCTGTAGGATTGCAGAGAGCATGATACAGGGGAATGAGGAGATAGAACTGGCTGCTGGAGAGCCAGTATCTCTGTCTGTTATGCTGCTCAACCCAGAGGACTGTAGATGGCAGAAAAAAAAGAAGACAATGAAGAGGGTAGTAGTGAGATAGACTCCAAGATAGATGAAGCACTGACTTGGAGCCACTACTACACCTAGAGAGAATGGTAGGACAATCTGGGTGTTTGTGGACAAGAACCAGTGGTCCAAACATTAAGGCTCCTGCAGAGGCAGCTGCTAGCAAGACAGCAAAAGAATCTTACTGCTTAAAAACAGAAAGAATAGAGAGGACAGGAGCAGAACACTGTGGACATGTGTGAGAAACTGCTCCCCAGCCAAATTGAAAAGAGGAGTTAATTCAGGAAGGAAAAACTCCACACTGGAAAGTGACAAAACTAGAGGGGCTGAAGCCCAGTGAAGTAACACTACTCTTACAGAGGAGAAACCTGGTAAGAGGGTGAAGGAATGGAGCTGGAGAAGACTTACCAAGTACTAAATCTATAGATAGGAAAAAACATGCTGGCACAGGCAACTATCATTTGATAGTGGTTAGGCCTTTCTTACTAGTAGGAAGAAGAGGAGAAAAACCTGTGACGTATAGGCATGAACATCCTGACAGCTCATAGAAATATGGAAAAAATGGATGTCCTTTTGGAAGAGATCCATGTGTAGGGATTAGAATGAAGCAGTGGATTGCATCTATTGAAAAGAAGCAAACTGCAGATTCTAAACCCCAAAATTCCAAACATATGATGATGATTGATCAGAAACCCTGCGGCTGCATGTGACTGAATATGTTGGTGCAACACAGCATGGGACAAAATGGCTTCTGTGTGGGTTACTAGAACATGTTTGACCTTTCTTTCAATCTCTATAGACAGGTCATTGTGTTTGTTTACTGTACAGACATGTCGCTCTACATTGATTTACAAACCTAGCATTGCATGTCTGCATAGTCCTATTTATCCCCTGAGGTTCCAGCACTCACATTGCCCCGTTATATTTGGAGTGTGGCAGTGTGGGTGTCCATTTTCTTCCTCATTTGTGAATTCCATGTACCGTGATATATGTGTACAGACACTGTATGCACACCACCCATTGCAGGGGACCTTCTGCATAGTGCTATCTCTGCATGTGTCTGCGGTTGATTTTGTTTGAATTCTCTGTGTTCATGTGCCTCTTGTACCTGTTACCACATCCTCCACTGGGAAACTATTCCATGGATCCACCACTCTTTCCGCAAAGAAATATTTCCGCATATCACTCCTGAATCTATCCCCTTTCACCCTCATCCCATGTCCCCTCAATCAAAAGAGGCTCTCCCCCTGTGCATTTATGCCATGAAGGTATTTAAATGTCTCAATCATATCACTTCTATCCCACCTTTCCTCTAAGGTATACATATTAAGATCCTTAAGTCTGTCCTCATATGCTTTATAATGAAGACCACTAACCATTTTAGTAGCCACCCTCTGTATGACTCCATCCTGTTTATATCCTTTTGAAGATGCGGTCTCCAGAATTGCACACAATACTCCAAATGAGATCGCACCAAAGACTTATACAGAGGCACTATCACCTCCTTTTTTCTGCTAGCCATTCCTCTCCCTATGCACCCAAGCATCCTAAGGAGGTCATTTAAACCCGGTGTCTGACATCACATACAGAGTACATGATTACTGCCTAGCCAACCAGGGGCAGAGAACAATAGGGGCAAACGCCTCCTGGGTGACCAGAATATTAAATCACAGCAAACTGTGCCAGTTCAATTCCAAATTCAAACCTTTGGGCATAACAGTATCCAATCTGAAAATCCATTGTTGCTCAATCAACTGTAATCTAAACAGTCTATTTCCCCCACGTATTAGCGGGGGAACCCAATCAATAACTCGCCATGAAAATTGGGCAAAAGAATGGGTAAGGCATGTTTTAGAACTGGAGCTGAAAGCACTTTTGTATGAATATGTGAAACATGCTCAGCCAGACGTCAAGATGTACGGCCCACATATTTAAGACCACAAGGGCAAAGCAACAAATATACCACAAAAGTGGTGTCACAAGTGGTATGATGTTTAAACTTCCAAACCCTCTTAGTGGTCGGATCAATCCAAGTATCCCCAACCAAAGAACCAGAGCAATAAGAGCACTTCCCACAAGGGAAGTGCCCAGCTTGCTGAATGGCACTCTGGATTCTCGGGGTAGTGTGTACCAACCAATCCTGTACGTTTTTCCCTTGGGTATAGGCTAGACACAAACTTCTTGGAAAACATTCTTGAAGACGTAAAACATGCCAAAGTTTCCAAAGAATAAATTGCACTGCCAAAGTCCTATTGTTAAATGGCAAAACCCCCACCATCATATCCTCCTGAGATGTTCCATCCTCCTGATTACTCAATGGTATTTAACAACCATTCTCTGTGATTATATAGAGCATGTTTATAGGCCCTACCAACCACAGTTTTTGGGTAACCCCAGATATATAAACGGTGGCATAGTTCTTGTGCATGAAGAGGTTTGGACAAGTTCCTGGAGGAAAGGTCCATAAACCATTGCTAAAGGGGATCCGGGAAATCCAATGCTTGCTCCAGTGCAAGCATTGTGGAACCTGTGTGTCCTTTTGGGAAACTGCTAGGTACTTGTGACCTGGATCGGCCACTGTTGGAAACAGGATACTGGGCTTGATGGACCTTGGTCTGACCCAGTATGGCATATCTTATGTTCTTATGTTCTTAAATTCTTTAGTTGAAGAACAAATCCGTCAAAGTCTTTTTTTGATGAATGGTCAGAAATGTTTTACTGCAATTGATTAAAAGGGCCGTGTCTCCAGTTAAGGTTTTCCTTCCCTGGAGGTTGATTGTCTGACATTAAAATATTTGTTATTAAGGAGGACTTTTTCTTTGTTGGAATCTGCCATTTTTTTGAATTGATTTTAAAGAGGCCGGTGGTGTTTTGTGATCCCAGGGACTTTTTTTGATATGGTCTAACAGGAGACAAGGCATCCTAAAGAGAGACAAGGTGCCCTAGATGAAATTTAATGTGGACAAGTGCAAGGTTATGCACCTAGGGAAGAACAACCCAAACTATGGTTACACGATGCAAGGTTCCACATTAGGAACCACCACGCAGGAAAAAGATTTAGGCATCATTGTGGACACCACGTTAAAACCCTTGGCCCAGTGTGCAGCAGCGGCCAAGAGAGCAAATAGAATGCTAGGTATGATAAGGAAAGGAATGGAAAATAAAACAAAAGATATTATAATGCCTCTATATCGTTCCATGGTGAGACCGCACCTTGAATATTGTGTGCAATTCTGGTCACCGTATCTTAAAAAGGATATAGCGATTTTAGAAAAGGTTCAGAGAAGAGCCACCAAAATGGTAAAGGGGCTGGAAGGATACTCCTATGAAGAAAGGCTAAAAAGGTTAGGGCTCTTTAACCTGGAAAAGAGACGGCTGAGGGGAGATATGATAGAAGTCTATAAATTAATGAACGGAGTGGAACGGGTAAACGTAGATCGATTGTTTACCTTATCAGAATATAGAAAGACTAGGGGACATGCAATGAAGCTACAGGGTAAACTATTTAAGACTAATAAAAGAAAATATTTTTTCACTCAACGTGTTATCAAACTCTGGAATTTGTTACCGGAGGATGTAGTAAAGGCTGTTAGTGTAGCTGTGTTTAAAAAAGGTTTGGACAAGTTCCTGGAGGAAAGGTCCATAAACCATTATTAAGAAGGGACCCAGGATATCAATGCTTGAACCAATACAAGCATTGTGGAACCTATGTCCCTTGGGGAAACTGCTAGGTACATATGACCTAGATTGGCCACTGTTGGAAACAGGATACTGGGCTTGATGGACCTTGGTCTGACCCAGTATGGCATATCTTATGTTCTTATGTTAGGTGCCCTAACATGAGACAAGGTGCCCTAAGGTGGAAAGCATGCACCTTAAGGCAGGAAAACAGCTGTAACCTAAATGCTGGCTAGAGCACCAAGGAATGTCAATTTAAAGGTGATGGAAGTAAGGACAGGTGGGAGATGATAGACCTGCCATATTGATGGGCATCCTATGTGAAGCCAGTAAAGTGGACGAGCATGTGGGAGGCAGCTGTACCAATGCACAGGGTGGTGCCAATGTAAAGTGCTGCAATGTCAATATGTGGCATAAAATGGGGCAGATTTGTTCTCCAGAGGAGGCAGAAGTGGCAGGATGTTTACAGGTAGACAGAATAGTAGTGGGTAGATGCAGATCAGGCACAGGAGAGGCGAGCACAAAGAGCCGTAATGCGGAAAAGAGTACCAGTGTAGATCATGGACAAGAAGACAGAACTTTATATAGTCGACAGAGGCAGGTAGATGGGCTGAACGATGGATGGTGGCTGAGGAAAGGGTGGTATGGGCTGGTAGCACCGATCTGCAGAACCCTGATTATTACAGACATGAAAATGATCTGAGTAGCACAATCACAAAAATAACAAGTAGGTATTGAACCCTTGCCCTCTGCATATGGAAACCTTGCACTAACCAGTAGGCTACATCTCCATCCCTTTCTGCCCAGCAATGGTTGGATACAAAAAGACTGCAGGTCACCACCTACAACGTCTGTTGCGTGCGCCGGCATAGGGTAGCCCCACCAGTACCCATGATACTGTGCACATGCAGAACAGCGGTCTACAACTGATCACTGAATGGAGAATGCACTTATCCATCACCTCAACACAGTAAGATGTACTGACAGTGTGTGATGCAAGCACAGAGCAGCTACAAACCATGCTACTGAGCAGTTTCTGCGGTCACCCTGAGGGTGAGGATGGGTGCCCAGCACCAGATCCCCTGTACCTGCAGTGCAAGATGTGCAAGATGTGGTTTCTGCTGCAGATCACCATTGCCACTAGTGTGTGGCAGGTATTGTCTGCTGTATGCTTATGCTAGTCACCTTGTATTATGCAGCATGTGCCAGTCACATCTGGCTCTGTTCCTGTTAGACAGGGACATACCTAGAACACTGCATGTCAATACCTAGTGTTACAATGCTGATACCATGGTGGCCAACTATCTGGGGAGAAGGTAGAGGGTGCATATAAACTAGCACACTGTTGTTACTAGGGTCTTACTGGCCCTACCACTGCCACTGGGAATATTCCTGGAACACCTCATGTCCAACCACCTAGGTCTATCATTCGCCCACAGCAAGTGCAGTCAGACTACACCTGCTGCTCACCACTGTGATTTCCAGCCATACATATAACAAATGCAGACAGTACACATTGCATGTGCACAGAACAACCATGCATAACAAAGCTTGATATATACAGCATGGACACACAGCAGTTGGTTCAATGGCATGGACTACATAGCCGTGCCATGGTCACTACTCGGTCAGGGTGAGAGTGCCCTCCCAGCATGACATGCTGTGGCCACCCAGGCCATGCATGTGGCAGATGGGCACTACGACGTCTCAGCCATTCCCCCTACCTCCAATGCAGACCCATCCTGGCCAATTTGCCTTGTTTCAGCCCATACCCACAATACTTTGCTCCTCATCATGCACATTTGCAGACTAACGCTGGAAACAGTGTAGGCACTGCGAGGCTCGGTGAGGTATAGAAAGCTATGACTAAATTGATAGACATATACACACATACACACACACTCATAATGATGCGCTGTGCAAAAATGGGGAGGTTGGCACTCCTGCCTACCACCTTGATCCTGATATCAGCTTGAGCATTGTTAATGTGTGCTGCTTTTGCAGGAGCTAGTTGCGTGCTCTGATGTTAATGTCCGCTCAGTGTGCTGGTACTATCAGTCTGACTCTCCATGCAGCTGTGGATAGTGGAGCTTGTCTGGGTGGCTGATAGGTGTTTGTACCTTTGCTGGCTGATTCATTGGTGCACATAGTAACATACTAACATAGTAAATGATGGCAGATAAAGACCAGTATGGTCCATCTAGTCTGCCCAGCAAGATGCCAAGAGTAGGTGCACCTGCTGCTCCGTGCAGGCCACCCCTCCCCATGTCATTGTTTTAGGGGTGAACCCACCGCTCCATGTAGGACACCCCTGTATGTTGAGAAATTAGATAGATAAGTTTATTTTGATTTTATCCTGTTGCTGTAAAGGGATCCACTGTGTTTGTCCCATGCCATTTTGAATTCTGTCACTGTATTTGCCCCCACCACTTCCATCGGGAGGGCATTCCAAGCATCCACCACCCTTTCAGTGAAAAAGTATTTCCTGACATTGCCTTTCAATTTACCCCTTTGCAGCTTCATGTTATGCCCTCTAGTTTTACAACTTCCCTGTCTTTGGAAGAGGTTTGTTTGTTCATTATTTCTCTTTAAGTATTTAAAGGTCTGAATCATATCTCCCCTGTCCCTCCTCTCCTCCAGTGTGTACATATTTAGGTCTTCAAGTCTCTTCTCATAAGGCTTCTGACGCAGGCTCCAAATCATTTTGGTCGTCTTCCTCTGAACAGTCTCCAGTCTTTTTATATCCTTTACAAGATATGGTCTCCAGAACTGAACACAGTATTCCAAGTGAGGCCTCACCAGTGACTTATACAGTGGCATTAGTACCTCTTCCTTTCTGCTGGTAATCACTCTTTCTATGCAACCCAACATCCTCCTGGATTTTGCCACTGCCTTGTCGCACTGTTTTGCCACCTGGAGATCCTCAGAAATAATCACACCAAGGTCCTTCTCTTGGTCCATGCACACCAACTTCTCGCCCCCTATTGTGTACATTTCCCCAGGATTTCTGCTTCCCAAGTGCATGACACTGCACTTCTTCGCATTAAATCTTAACTGCCAAGCATTAGACAATTCTTCCAGCTTTTGTAGATCTTTTCTCATGTTATCCACTCTCTCAGGGGAGTCCACTCTGTTGCAAATTTGGCGTGCTGGCACTGTCACTGTGGGATCATGATGAACATCACTTGTTGGTACTGTACCTGCATTGAAGACTAAATTTCAGCCATAGGGACATGCAGTGCATATTCCACAGCCAGGACCCAAATCTGTGACCATCCACTCATATACACACCAACTGTGTGCATTGAGCCACAGTGCCGCCATATGACTGCAACATTCCCTGGGGCTGACATACTTTGCATCAGACAGACCTTGGCACATGTTGCAATGCACACTGCACAGGACCAGGGCATGTCTTTGGTCTGCTGCAGGCGGGTGCTGCTGGCCCCTCCGCCAAAACCCCCACACCATGCTGACATGCCCCTGTACTGTCCATGTTGATGGTGTGCAGTCCCAGCCCATCCAACATGTGGGTTGGTGGGTGCCTAGGGTGCATGGTCCAGATGTGTGGGGGGGGGGCTGAGGCATACATGGACAGCCACACAGCCCCCTCCCCAACCATCTGCCTCTGCAGGGACCCCATCACCGCCTGCCAATGATACGTCTCGGGGGGGGGGGGGGGATGACAGCCACTGCTGTGGCTGTCCCTGGGTGCCTACATGTTGCAGCTGCCAGGGGGCTACAGTTTCTGGCACTATCGGCCTCTTCCCCCACAGCAGGGTTCTGCAGCAGAGGAGGGGGGGCAGCTTGGTTCTCTGCCTGGGGTGCCATGACCTTTGGACTGCCCCATGTGGCATATTGCCTTTCCGGAGCAGTAGCAGGACTGCGTGCTGCCACTGTCACTGTGGGATCCTGACAAACATCACAGATGGGAGGAGTGGTCTAGTGGTTAGGACAAGGTACTTCAGGCCAGAGGGCTGGGGGTTCAAGTCCCACCTGGGGACAGCAACCTCAGGCCAAAAGGACTGGGATTTCTAGTCCTATAGGCACTCCTTGTGGTCTTGGGCAAGCCACTTAACCCTCTATTGCCCATGTTCCCTGTAAGTATTAGCGTATGTGTGTCATATCCCCTCGTGTTAAATGTATCCCCCAATTGACTGCTTTGACCCGGTGAAAAGTGGGATATAAATACAGTCAAATTAAATTTATTTATTTATTTAGTAGACACTTGTATACCGCTGCTTCCTACGATCAGCAGCGGTTAACTTTACAGATCAGGTTGGACTGCACAGTGCAGTAATTTGTATGATTTACATTATGATTGGTTAAGGATTTGATTAGAAACAACACAAACACAGAGTCATTTGATTTACATTTGAATTAGTGTGTGCGGGTTTGCTTACCTATATATACATTAGGATGCGTGGGTGGGGGTGTGCTCCGTATATACATATGTACAATATGACAGATCTGGTTTCTGGTAATGGTAATGTGTATGGCAGAATACCCCTTTGTGAAGAGGCTAAAAAGAATGGGGCTCATCAACCTGGGGAAGAGACGGCTGAGGGGAGATATGATAGAGGTCTATAGATTATTGACCAGAGTGGAACAGGTAAACGTAGGTCGCTTTTCTATGCCATCAGAATGTGGACAGACTAGGAGACCTGCAATGCAGCAACAGTGTAATCCATTTCTAGGAGGATGTGGTAAAAGCTGTCAGTGTAGTTGGGTTTAAAAAATGTTTGGATGGGTTCCTGGGTAACGGTCCATAAACCATTGCTAAAGAGAACCCGGGCTATGCATTGCTTGCCCCATTACAGTTATTGGGGATCCTGGGTGTCTTTTGGGGAAACTGTTAGGTACATGTGACCTAGATTGGTCATTGTTGGACACAGGATACTGGGCATGATAAACCTTGGTCTGACACAGTTTGGCATATTTGTAGTCTTATGTTTCTATGTGTCATCTAGGCAGCTGCCTGGTCCCCCCTGCACACTAGCAGCCCCCATTGCATGACCCTTGTGCCACCTCCTTTGTCCCCATTTGCACCTTCAACATAGTGCCCTTTCATACTTAGGAACTATGCCGTTGCTGCTAATGGAGCACTACTATCACTCTCTTGGGCTCCCCTATCTGTGCATCACAATGCAGACATAAAATAGGCTCTCTCTCCTCAAAAAACACCCTTTCCACAAGGTTTTGAGTTGCATTAGGGTTCATACCGTTAAGGTGCCTGCATTAAGGGAGCAAGCCTTGTTCCTGCCCACTCCCCACCCATTGACCCCACTCTCCGCCCCATGCACACCTTCTCTCCACCCATAGGTACCGTTAGCATGCGCTAAAGTGGCTTTTTGGATGCGCTGAGGGCACAGCATACTTGCTCCTTTATGGTGTTTTAGTAAACATATCCCTTAGAGTGTTAGCGGTGATTAAACAACTGGTGCGATAGAGGGTTACTGAAAGCAGACTGCTGTAGGCTAGATCAAAGTGCAGCTGAAACATTATAAGGGAATGATCAGATCAGGGCAGTGGTGCAACAACCAGTGAAGATGGTAGAGTCTAGAAGTATTACTGGGTAAGAAGAAGGTCCATGATATGATCTGCTGAGTGGATAGGTTTATGGCTATAATGGAGGAAGTCATGGTCATTGAGGAACTGAGCAAAGGATTTATCTCGGGGTCTGGAAGAAGCATTGAAGTGAATGTTGAAACAGAAACATAGCAATATGATGGCAGAAAAAGACCACATGGTCTATCTACTGTAGTCTGTCCTTCCATATCAACCACTACAACAGTCCCCTTTTTTTCCTTTAGAGATCCTCTGTGTTTGTACCATGTTTTTTTGAATTCAGATACTGTCCTCATTTCTACCATTTCCACTGGGAGACTATTCCACGTATCTACCACTTTCCATAAAGAAATATTTCTGCATATTACTCCTGAGTCTATCCCCCCTCACCCTCATCCTCTCTCCGCTCGTAGCAGAGCTTGCTTTCAATCGAAAGAGGCTCTCCTCCTGTGCATTTATGCCACGGGGGTATTTAAACATCTCAGTCATATCACCTCTATCCCGTCTTTCCTCTAAAGCAGGCAAGTCCAACAGGTAGATTGCGATCTACCTGTAGATCACGGAGGGGTCAGAGGTAGATCGCCAGCCCCACTTGGCTCCATCTCTCCAGCAGCTCGCCCCGTCGCTAGGAGAGAGCTCATGCCAGCAGGTCATCTGCCAAGGGCTTGCCGCCGCTGATTTGCCTGTCTTTTTTCCCTACCTGTGGGAATCCTGCCTGTGGGTGTATTGGGGGCGCTTGTTGTTTTCGTGCCAATAGATTGTGCGTACCCCAGGGGGCCGCCGCCCACACCCCCCGACAAGACGCCATAGGCCTGGCGTCATACCTGGTCTCCTGCCTCTCAGAATCACCCATTCCTGCCCCCGCCCCAACACCCCTTAGAAGTGTGTTATATAGCAGCCGATATCCATTCGCCCGGGCTTTACCTGAATACACTTACTGTATTAGTTGTGTCGTGTGCTTGTCATTGGTCGCTTTATAGTTCGCTTTCATTAAACGTTTTCGGGCAGACACAACAAAGTGACAAGAATTTGGTGATTTTGGCGGGCTTTTCCAATTTTGTTCTAACTTGCCTATGCCTTGCCTTCGAATTGGTTCAAACCACTGTGACTTTTGCTTGCCTCTGCAATTTTATTTTGCCTAGCCTTTGTGTTGATTCTACACTGCAATTTTATTTTGCCTTGCCTTTGCGTTGATTCTACACTGTGTGCAGAATTTATTAAGTCACGTGTGGTGGTATTTGAACTTGTTTGGCAGTATTTGATTTTATCTGGTTTACTGGACAGGTGTTTGAGGTTTTTTTATGATTGTTTGGTGGTATTTGATTATTGGTGCCAGTATGATGAATTCTTATTTTTACTTTTAGAACTGCATGTGTGCTTTTGGCATCTCCAGTCCTTGTACTGCACATCATCCAGAGGTCTTCAGTTCCTGTTGATCTTTAATACTTTGGGACAGTGACAGCCACCCCAGTATAATGAAGATGAGTGTTCCAAAGAAGAGCAAAACCTACCACTTTCATGATGAATGTGAAATGGACTACTTCTTCATCACGGTGAAAGACAAGTGTTGTTTAATTTGTAACGCCCCCAGTATCCTTGCCCAAAAAGGGTAATCTGGAACGTCATTTTAAGGCTCTGCATAGCAATAAGTTTGATGCTGATTTTCCACCCAAAAGTGAAATTCGTAAACTGAAGCTCAAAGAACTTAAATCGAAATTGGCTACTCAGCAACAGTTGATGGCGAAGTCAAGGTCACATTCGGTCAATGCAACCATAGCATCCTTCAAGGTCAGCAACCTGATTGCAAAGAAATGCAAACCTTTTACTGAAGGGGAATTTGTAAAAGATTGTTTTCTTGAAGCAGCTGACAATCTTTTTGAAGGATTTCAAAATAAGAAAGAGATCATAGCTGCTATTCAAGATATACAATTGTCAAGAAACACCATCGTGCGGGGAATAGAAAAGATGTGTGGAGACACAACTGAACAATTGTTGGAGGATGTTTCAAATTGTGTTGCTTTCTAACTCCAGCTGGATGAATCTACAGACATAAGAGACATAGCCCAGTACTAGTCTTTATCCAGATGGTTAAGACTTCAGTGTTAAAGAACTACTTGGAATGATTTCTTTAAAAGGGAGAACTACCGGTCAGGAAATATTCAGTTCTTTCCATTCTTTTGTGACAAAGTGTAATCTTCATTGCATAGACTTGTTTTCATCACTACTGATGGAGCAAGAGCAATGACAGGTGGGCTTAATGGTTTCATAGCCCTCTGTAGACAGTATGACGACTTCCCAGATTTCCTTTCTTACCACTGCATCATTCACCAGCAAGTTTTGGCAAGCAAGAAACTCAATACAAAGACTGTCATGGACATCACTTTCAAAATTGTAAATTCAGTTTGTGGAAGATCACTTCAAAGACGGCTTTTCAATCTTACTCTTGATGAAGGGGCAGCGGAAATCATTTTGCACACAGATGTAAGGTGGCTAAGTAGGCACAAATTTCTGCAAAGATTTTGTGATTTGCTGAATGAAATAAGAAGTTTTTTGAAGGAGAGGGGAGATGACCAAGCAGAGTTGGAAGATGAGGAGTGGTTATGTGATCTGGCATTTCTCGCTGACTTTACAGGTGAACTACGTGATATGAACCTTGAACTACAAGGTTAAAAACAAATGCATTGGTGAGATGAGCACTACAAGAGCAAATCTGAGCTAATGATGACAGACCTTGCAAACAACACTTTTGATCATTTTCCTAATACGCAGGACCATCTGGGACAATATCCAAATTTTGTTTTTCAGAACGAGAAGTATGTGACAGAAATCTGTTCTGTTATCCAGGAATTCGAAAATAGATTCTGTGACTTCCAAAAAATTGGAACAGTTGTGGAGTACTTGTCATACCCATTCAAAGTAGATGGGGACATTAAAGAAACTGCAGCTGCTATCAGTAAAAATTACTCATTGAACAAGCCATCTCTTGTAAATGAAATATTAACCCTTAAAAATGACATTTTTCTCAAGACCCGTGCTGAGCAAGAATCGTTTTGGAAGCTAGTGCCTAGAGACAAATTTCCCAACTTGAGAAGATGCAGTGAAGCTGTACACTCCTGTTTCGGTTCAACTTATTTGTGTGAATCTGCGTTTTCCCATCTGAAAATGACAAAGAGTACACAACATTCCAACATGAGAGATGAACATCTCCAGGATTCCCTGAGACTGGCCCTCACACAATTCCTCTAGAATTCTGCCTCACTCTAAGAAGAGATCCTCACGTAACATATCTAATCTCATCCATATCCCTCTTCTTTCCCCTCCCACTCTCCCTCCCTCATGTGCCTTATGGAATGCACACTCATCCGGAGAGATCAACCCCAACACTGGCCCCTCAAGAACTCTGTCTTACTCTGGAAAGAGATCCTCACGCAATGGCCCTCCTAGATCTCTGTCTTACTTTGAAAAGAGATCCTCATGTAACTTGTTTAATCTCATCCACATCCCTCTCCTTTCCCCTTCCACTCTCCCTTTCTGATGTACCTTGTGGAACGCACATTCAGTCTCTAATAAACTTGCTTTTACTCATGATCTCTTTATCTCTAACGCTCTACATCTTCTTGCCCTAACTGAGACCTGGCTCCTCCCAGATGATACCGCATCTACTGCTGCTCTCTGTCACAGGAGCTATCACTTCTCCCATATGCCTCGTTCCACTGGTTGCGGTGGTGGTGTTGGGCCTCTACTTTCTCCCTCTTGCCAATTCCAACCCCTTCTGCTGCCTCAGTCTCACTCCTTTCTCTCTTTTGAAGTCCACTGCATTCGCCTCTTCACACCTCTTTCTCTCTGAGTAACTGTTATTTATCACCCTCCTGACAAGTCTGCTTCTACCTTCCTTACCGACTTCGACTCCTGGCTTTCTGTCTTTCTGGATTCCTCTTCCCCCACTCTTATTCTTGGGGATTTTAACATTCATGTCGACAACCCCTCCAATCCCCATGCTTTAAAGCTCCTCGCCCTTACCTCCTCGTTTGACCTCCAACTTTGCTTCACTGCCCCCACCCACCACCACGGCCACTGCCTTGATCTGATACTCTTCTCTAATTCCTCTCCCTCGAACTTCTGTAACTCAATTCTTCCCTTATCTGACCATCACCTGTTAAGCTTTAATCTTCAGCTCCCGCTGCCTCAACCTCGTCCTGTCTCCTCCAACCTATTTAGAAACCTTCATACTATTGATCGCTTGACTCTCTCCTCCACCATTTCTCCATCTCTTTCTTTATGTCTTCCAAGTCCGTCACCTTCTATAATGCTGCACTCTCCTCAGCTCTGGATGTTCTCGCCCCACCCACCTCACATCCTGTGAGACGTTCTGCACCCCAACCCTGGCTTTCATCCACTATCCGCTCTCTACGCACCTTTGCCTGTTCTGCTGAATGTGCCTGGCTCAAATCCCGCTCCCCGGAAGACTTTCTACTCTTCAAATTCATGCTTGGCTCCTTCCAGTCAGCCATAGCTCTTGTCAAACAAGAATACTACATTCATCTGACTAAGTCTCTTGCCTCTGATCCTCGCCGTCTCTTTAATAGCCTCAGTTCTCTCCTCAAGGTGCCTCCGCCCCTGGTCCCGCCCTCCCTTCTTGCCCAAACCCTGGCCAACTACTTCCATGACAAAATCCACAAGATCACCCTCCAGTTCCCCACTTCTTCATCTACCTCCCCTCCTCCCCAATTCTCCCCCCCATCCCTGCTACCTCTGCTACCCTCTCTTCCTTTCCTGTGATCTCTGAAGAGGAAACCACACTCCTTCTTTCTTCCTCCAAACCCCCTACCTGTTCCTCTGATCCTATCCCCACCTATCTCCTAAGCCCCATCTCCACTACTGTTGTCCCTTCCATCTCTTATATTCTCAACCTTTCGCTCTCCACTGCAACTGTCCCCGCAGACTTCAAACATGCTGTGGTCACACCTCTCCTCAAGAAACCCTCACTCGATCCTACCTGTCCTTCTAACTGTCGACCCATCGCCCTCTTTCCCTTCATATCTAAACTACTTGAACGTGCAGTCCACTGCCGCTGCCTAGACTTCCTCTCATGCCCTTCTGGATCCTTTACAGTCTGGCTTCCGTCCCTTACACTCTACTGAAACAGCTCTTACTAAAGTCTCCAGTGACTTGTTCCTGACTAAATCTAAGGGCCTCTACTCTGTCCTCAACCTTCTCAACCACTCTGCTGCTTTTGACACTGTTGACCACAACCTTCTCCTCGATACCCTCTCCTCGCTTGGTTTTAAGGGCTCGGTACTATCCTGGTTCTCCTCCTACCTCTCCCATCGCTCTTTCAGTGTATGCTCTTGTGGCTCCTCCTCCTCTCCTACCCCGCTCCCAGTTGGTGTACCCCAGGGATCCGTCCTAGGTCTGCTCCTCTTCTCTCTATACCCAATCCCTTCGTGTGCTTATCTCTTCCCATGGCTTTCAGCACCATCTCTACGCCGATGACTCCCAAATCTACCTCTCTATGCCTGAAATCTCTTCAGCAATCCAGACCAAGATCTCTGCCTGCCTTTCTGACATTGCTGCCTGGATGTCTCACCACCGCTTGAAATTGAACATGGCCAAAACGGAACTCCTTATCTTTCCCCCCAAAACCTCCCCCCCTCTTCCTCCTTTCTCAGTCTCTGTGGATAACTCTGTAATCCTTCCTGTTTCCTCGGCCCACAATCTGGGGGTTATCTTTGACTCCTCTCTCTCCTTCTCCACACATATCCAGCTCGTAGCTAAGACCTGCCGTTTCTTTCTCTACAACATTGGCAAGATCCGCCCCTTCCTTTCTGAACACACTACTAAAACGCTTATTCACTCCTTAATCACCTTTCACCTCGACTACTGCAACCTACTCCTTGCTCGTCTCCCTTTAAGCCATCTTTTTCCCCTTCAGTCTAGTCAACATTCTGCTGCTCGACTAATTTTCCTCCAGCCTCGCCATGCCCACATTACTCCTCTCTTCAAGTCACTTCACTGGCTCCCTATCCGTTTCCGCATCCAGTTCAAACTTCTCCTCCTGACCTATAAATGCATTCACTCTGCTGCCCCTTAATACCTTTCATATCTTATCTCTCCTTACAACCCCTCTCGGGAACTTCGCTCTTCTAACAAACTACTTATATCTAGGTCCTCCACTCGCACCGCTAACTCCAGACTTCGTTCCTTTCACCTTGCAGCATCGTACGCCTGGAACAACCTACCTGTGTCTATGGGGTCTGTTTACTAAAGGCCGGTGTTGTGCGGTCCGCGGTACCGAGCGGGTGCCGTATAAGGAGTGGGCGTTCCGTCGTGAAGAACAGAAGCTGTGATTGACAGATGCGCTAAGGTGCGCGGCGCCCGTGTGGTTAGTGCCCTGTGACATTACGGCGTTTGATCTGTGCACATAGATCACACTGCTCACGGTTTTTGGGCTTCCACTATTGTGCTGCACATTGCTGACGGAAACGGTTTCTTTTCCCTGCACAGCACCTCTAACGCGAGTGTTTCACTGGCGGTAAATTTCTTTGCAGATTCGGGCACGCTCCTGTGCGGCGAGTCTCTCCCCTCCCACATTCCGCCCACTGACCCTGTCTCTCCGCCCCTAGGGGGCCTTCCTCCGCCCTCATTTCGCCTTGGCACGCCTCTTTCGCACATTACCGCCCCGCAAACGTGCGCGTTTTCGGCGCACGTGTGCGGGGCCCGTTAATGTGACCCGCACGTGTACGGGGCGTTTAAGAGCACTTAAATGCATCATTTTAGGGCGCTCAGGTGCGCCCCGTACAAGTGCGCCGTTTAGTAAACAGACCCCTATATGTCAGGCATCCTCCCTAGCCCTCTTCAAATCCAGGCTGAAAACCTACCTCTTCACTGTCACTTTCAGATTTTGACTTCTATCTTTTGTCTTATTTAGATTGTAAATGCCTTTTTTTGTGTTCTTGCCCTGAATAGACTGTTGTTCTGTGTTTTTGTTTTGTTTTGACTAGATTGTAAGCTCTGACGAGCAGGGACTGTCTCTTACATGTCTGTACAGCGCTGCGTGTGACTGGTAGCGCTATATAAATGCTCAATAGTAATAGTAGTAGAAGTGGTATTCACCCAACTTCAAAAAGCTGGTGGATGAAATGCAGGCTCAGATGTCTCACTAATGAGCAAGAGCAAAATATTAAAGATTGTGCAAGATCAACCTGGATCAATACTCGACCTAAATTTAACACAAATTACTCAATAAAAGTTAAAGAAAGTTATTAAGACAGTTAAAGAAAGTTATTACTCAATAAAACTTTAAGAAAAAATTTACTTTCCATTTCCCCTCGCAATTCTTACTGGATCTTCGTCTCTCTGTTTTGTTTTTGCTTAATTTGCTTAACAGCTGATCACATCCAAGTAAATGACAGAAGGTTCATTAAAAATGGGGGGGGGGGGATACTCCAACTTTATTGGGTTAAAATTAAATTTGAAACTAATTTGAAACGTAATTTTCATAGTGGTAGATCACCTGCACTTTTCGCTGGAAAAAGTAGATCACAACCTGTTCGAAGTTGGACATGCCTGCTCTAAAGTATACATGGGGTATTTTACTAAACTGCGGTAATGTAGCAGCGGCTACGTTAAGGCGCGTTATGTAACGTTAAGGCGCCTTAACGTTACATAACGCTCCTTAACGTTCCCGGCCGTGGTAAGTGCAGAAAAGGGTGGAGAGAGGGTGGAAAGAAGGGGTCAATGGGCGGGGAGAGGCCCCTTTCACACTAACGTGGAGAAATTAAGGACTGAATCCTAACGCAACTGAAAACCTGGCGTTAGCACACATTTGCAAGAGAGAGAAACTATTTCAGTGTCAGCAATGTACAGCATCGGCAGGGAGCCCAAGAAAGGTGATAGTAGTGCTCCATTTGCAGCAACAGCATAGTGCCCAGGTATGAAAGGCCACTATGATGATGGTGCAAATGGGGCATGGGGGCTGCAGGCGGGACATGCAGTGGGGGCTACTGGGGCACATGGTGGACTAGGCGGTTGCCAAGGTAGCACATAGGAACGCAGAAAATGGAAACTAGCAAGACAGCAACTGACCAGGGTCAGACATGCCCATGAGTCTGTGGCCCAGTGTCCCATCCAGGGGACATTACCCAGCAGGTATCCCAAGGGGCACATAACATTGACAGGCGGTGCCGGGGGAAGTGTGGACATCTATGTAGGCACCCCTACCCCAGAACCCACACCTTAGCAGCTGCCTACCTGCCCCATGGATGGCCTGGGATGGCGCACCATCGGCACCGACAGCATATGGTCATGGTGGCATGGCAGAGGGGGTGGGTGATTGTGCTGGAGGGAGCAGTGGCACCCACCTGCAGTGGACCTAGGCCATGCCCTGTACCAGTACGTGGTGTGTAGTGCAACAGAAGAGGTCTGGCCAAGGAACGTAAGGGTAGCCCCAGGGACAACTATGCTGCTGTGGTAACAGTGTGGTGCAGTACACCCAGCTAGCATGCCCAAGAGCAGAGGGTCAGAGGTTCAGGTCCCATCTGTGGATCCTGCAGAGCATCTCCCCATAGCTTTAGCCCACAATGCAGCCACAACAACAACATGGACAACCCCCAACACAGTGGTGTACAGGGGTAAGGACACCCACTCACAAGGGCTCCATTATCCACAGCTTCATGGAGTGTCAGGCTGTTAGCCTCAGCACAGAGCTGCAGTTATCACCAGAGCACTACTACTACCCCCTGCACAGATTAGCAATGTCAGCTCTGTGATCAGGACCAGTGCGGCGGGTAGGGTTGTCAACCACCTCCATCTCTGCACAATGCTGAGATAGGTGTGGGAGTGTGCGTATGTCTCTCCATTGTTTTGTGTCTGGCAGCACCTCACTGAGCCCACATTGCTCACACTGCTTCCAGCGTTAGCCTGCAAATGTGCATAATGAGGAGCAAGGTATTGTGGGTATGGCCCCAGACAGGGTGGATTGGCCAGGATGCATCTGCACAGGGTAGAGGGCAATGGCTGAGACACTGTAGTGCTCGACCACCACCTGCATGGACAGGGTGGCCACAGCATGTCACACTGGGGGGGGGGGGGGTCACTCTCACTCTGACAGAGCAGTGACCATGGCATGTCTATGTTCCCCCATAGTGCCACATATTATTTGTTTCTAGTGCTACCTGTGTGTTCCCAGTTCTGGGGCCCAATCACAGGGATACTTGCTTGATGTCTGTGCTGTGGGTGCACAGGGTTCCCCTGTGATCATGCACTATGGACTGGTTAGTGGGTTGTTTGCAGTTCACCTGTGCATGGTGGGAACACCTTGTAGGATGCTGCAGGTGCAGTCTGACTGTGCTGTCTGTTGATGAATGGCAGACTGTGGCGTGGGGAAGTTGAGCTTTCCCCTGCCTACCCAATGCATCACTGCTGGTCTGCAATGGTCACAGGTATGGCACTGGCCTAGCAGCCCTGGAGGGCTGTCATCCGCCAGCAGGACTGTGGCTGCTGGTACTGCAGCCATTCTGTAGGGTGCAGGCACCTGTCCCACCACACCCTCATCTACAAAACGGGTGATTGAGGCCCCTTGGAGTATATAGCACATACTACTTAGACCCATAGTGGCAGTGCTGCATTGCCCTCATGCGAGTCTAGACACCCCACTGCCCTGATAACAGGTACCCATGACAACCAGACCGTAACACCAGGTACACACTAATCTAGGTGGTCTCTGGTTCCACAGGGCCACATGTACCTTCAGTTGCATGGCTAGGAACACCTGTCACACACTGGTAGTACTGGGGATGTGCAGCAAGACCTATTTCTAGCACCACATGTACTGTGGACCTGGTGCTGGGCGCCCATCCTATCCCTCAGGGTGAACATGGGGCCTGCACAATGGCATGGTCTGTAGCTACTCTGTGCAGGTATCACGCACTGTCAGTCCGATTTACCACGTTGCAGTACCGGAGAGGTTCAGACCCCACTTGGTGGTCAGCTGTAGGCTGCTGTTCTGCATGTGCAATGCATCATGGGTGCTGGTGGAGTTACCCTATCTTGGCACACAGAGCAGATAGTTTGTGCAGTGACCTGCAGTCCTTCTGTACCCAGCCATTGCTGTGCAATAGGCCATAGAGGTATAGCCTACTGATTAGTACACTGACGTGCTAGGTGGCAGTCATGGGTTCAATTCCTCATTGTTCCCTCCTATCCAAGGCAGATATTTTGCTTGCCTGTGACAGTCATATCTTTGCAGATCCATGCTGCCAGCCCATAGTACCCTCACCACAGTTGCCAGCAATTCTTATAATATGATCCTGATATAAATCCCCCATCCAATTCTTTCTTTTTTTGTCGGAGCTGGTCAGCCAAGCAAACAGCAGCAGTCCATGTGCCACTGTGACCTCTCCTTTTTTATTTTTATATAACAAGAAGTAAAAACTTCACTTAGCTTTATCTTAATTTAGAAAGCAGGCCATACTGCTGGCTTGAAACAATTCGTCCAGAATACAGAACTCGACAACGTGTCACGTTTCAGGCTGCAATATCCAATTTTCAGCCCTGCTTCAGGTCCAATCCGATTCTGGTAATCACAAAGCTTTTAAATAACATGGAGGGATCTCCATTTTATACCAACTTCGGCGTCTGACGTCATGCCCAACCAGGAACAGCTGTCTACCAATCCAATCCAAGAGCTCTACAGCCAATGGGGAAAACCCACAAACAGGGAAAGCCCTCATTGAAACAGCAAAATATAATCCTGGCTAACATCCCATATCAGATGATCGTGTACCAGTCCACTTGAGCATTTAAACCCTCAGGGGTAACCGTGTCTAAACGATAAATCCATTTTTGTTCCAATAGTTGTAATCGTTGTTTACGGACACCACCCCTGGGGTCTGCTGGTACATGGTCCAAAACTCTCCAGCGAACAGACTCAAAATCATGAGAAAATTGAATGCAGTGCTCAACTATAGGGGCTGCAAGATTCGTAGTCCACAGTCTGGAAGCATGTTCTGAAAGCCGTATCTTGAGAAAACAAGGGGGAGCAGCTGCTCTTGCAGGAACACAGGAAGGCAACAAAGGGCAAGAGTCGTAGGTGGGTGTAAACAAATTTATTAACCCCTACGCGTTTCGGCCGTAGCCTTCTTCAGGGGGCACACAGCTAAATGACATACAACATAAAAAACATATAAATATGTTAAAAATATATTAAAAATCATATTTGCCTTATGTTAATGGACCAATGTTATAAATATATACATAAAAAACGTATTCGTGTACAAGTGCTCAATAGATTAATATAAACTCACAAATCCAAAAATCTTTAAAAAAACACATACATTTATAATAAACGAAAAAAAGCAGGGTGGAATGACGGGATAAATAAACATTGAGTGTTCAAATAAAATAACTCTTTGGAGCCATGTTTTCTCCATGGAAGGAGGTCCTTAGTTTTAAAGAAGATGTTTTACAGTCAATGCTGCCGGAAGACCCCTTCTATACAGAGGAAGAAGCTACACCCAACCTAGAAGAAGAATTGAGAGAACTAGTGTGGGCTACACAAAAACATATAAGAGAAGAACTGCACGCAGCTTCCTTACTGGAATACTGTAGAAAAAAGATTATCCCAAGAGGTTTAAGAGTTCAAAAGGCTCCAGGAATGTTTAAGGATGATCCTTCTTTTATGACGAACTGGATAAAGATTCTCAACAAGTGCTCATTAGATCTCATGATTTTGCTAATTAATACATCAAAACGCAGGGTGGAATCTTTAAAACCACAAATAGACACAAAAATAGAGGTTTTAAAGAAAAAAGATGCACAATATGATCTGGAAAAACATAAATTTGACAAGAATACTATTACTTACAGACAGGCAATTAAAGAAAAAAGATTCATAAATTAAAACGTGACGAGGAAGATTATAAATTGGGGACAGTGTATTACTGGACATATAACAAAATGGATAATAAAAATAGACAGAGGAGTAATTCATACAAACGACCATACAGATCACCAAAACAAACCTTTAGGACTGATAATAAGACTAAACAGTATAATATAAATAGAGCACGGTCCCCTACTCCTGAAGCTGGGAGAAGTAGCAAACGGATTCGCCATCAATCACGAGAAAAAATGGACCAATCTGGTTCCCTATTCCCAACCCAGCCCCTAGATAATCCACAAGGGAAAAGACGGGATTTTCATATGGACCAACTATGGGCTGGAGGAGGAAGAGACAGGTCACCAAGGTCGCCAGAACGTCATCAGTACAAACATCGCAGCCGACAATATTCACACCGAGAGAGGAGGGACAGTCAAAATCTAAAGTCAAAAAGACGTCTGGATTGGGACCTTTGAGCTCAGTCATTAATCTGTCCCAATATGTATTAACAGAGACAGAACTAGAAGTATTGGATAAAGGACTTAAATGTGTACCAACTCAAACACACGATAAGTTCTCCACACATGTAGAACTATATAAATTTTTCCGTAAATTAAAAATAACAGATTTTTTCAACAACCAAACACAAAATACTACAGATTCCTCAATAGTTAAAAAACCCTCTCGGTGGTATCCACCACCCAATGTAGATCCTTTGATTATGGCATATGAGAAAACAGTACTCACTAAAGTAGAGAGTCTATATAAAGCCAGCAACAAACGTCCATTTTTTAATCTCACCAAATTACAAAAAGAAGCACTTTATAATTTAAAGACCAATAATCACATTATCATTAAGCCAGCAGACAAAGGAGGTGCAATTGTCATACAGGATAAGCAAGCATATATAACCGAGGTCCTTCGACAATTGAATGATCAGGAATTCTATGAAAAAATATTCGATGATCCCACTACAAGATTGAAACAAAGAATAGAAACTTTACTGTTCATTGGAAAGGAAGCGGGATATTTGACTAATGATGAAATAAGTTTTCTCACAGTTGCACATCCGATCACACCCACCATTTATATGGTGCCAAAAATTCATAAATCGCTCACAAACCCACCAGGTAGGCCCATTGTTTCCGCAATAGGTTCTCTATTTGAGCCACTTTCCAGATTCCTAGATATCATTTTGAGACCCTTTGTCGTTCAAGCAACATCATATGTTAGAGACTCTACTCACATTATCAACATCCTTCAGGACTTTCAAGGTTATCATGAAGATTTGATTTTGGTTACTTTAGATATAAGGTCATTGTATACAAATATAACACAACAGGCAGCAGTAGAAGTTCTGGCCAATGTTTTGATAGGAAGAGAACAACCAACACGTATACCTACCTGTTACTTGGCAGAAATGGCTAGACTAATTATGACTGAGAATTTTTTTAGTTATAATGGGATTTTTTATAAGCAAATAAAAGGGGTAGCGATGGGCTCCCCCATGGCACCGGACGTCGCGAATTTGTACGTAACAGATTTTGAAATTTTTTTTTTATCATTTCATCCGTATAAACCCAATATTTTATTATGGAAGCGATATATAGATGATATTTTAATTATATGGAAAGGTACAGAAACCAATCTTAACACTTTCTTTAATTGGTTAAATACTTTAGACCCTAATCTCCAATTTGAAGGCTCCTACAGTTTTGATTCCATCCCCTATCTAGACATTTTGATCAAAAAAGACAATCACCAATTTACAACAGACTTGTATAGAAAACCTACTGAGCGAAATAATCTACTTAAATATGACAGCTGCCACAATCTCTCTTTGAAAAGAAATTTACCTATAAGTCAATTCTTAAGATTGAAAAGATTATGCACAAAAGATGAAGATTTTCAACGACATGCTAAAGATATGCACAATAGGTTTCAACAAAGAGGTTACCCTACAAATTGCATAACTAAGGCCTATATAAGAGCAAATAATGTAGAACGCACAACACTTTTACAGAAGAAAGAGAAAGAAAAAATGGATGACAGAATAGTGTGTGCACTTACCTATACCTCACATTCCAGGGCCATTGCAGATAACGAAACAAAACATTAAAAGAATACAACTAGCACAGAACGCAGCAGCTAGAATTGTAATGAAAGCACACTCATTCCAGCATATTACTCCAATATTAGCAACCCTACATTGGCTCCCAATACAAAGCAGGATAATATATAAGACCACAATAACCACATTTAAAGCTCTCAATGGCATGGCTCCAATCCCATTAAGCAATCTTATAAGCAAGGAATCTCAAAAAGTCACTCACAGAAAAGGACACTCAAATAAATTAAGGACTCCAAATGATTTTATAAAAGCAACCAAACTAACTAATAACAGAGCCTTCTCACATGCGGCCCCCTTCATTTGGAACTCCATCCCAGAGGACCTAAGATCCACAACAGAAATTATAGAATTCCGCAAAAAACTGAAAACCTACCTCTTTGCCATGCACTACAACAACATTGATAATACACTAATCATCCCAGAAAAAGGCTAAATAACACCCAACTGAGTAAAGCTAAACCTCATAATTAACAGATTTACACCCTCTTGTAAATAACCATGATTTAAATCTAAGGAACCTACAAACCTGTATCTGTACATAGTTCATAAATTGTTCTTGTTCTGTTATGTATTTAACCATTACATTGTTCTGTTATGCATTTAACCATTCACCGTTCTGTTACGTATTTAACTATAACATTGTTTACTGTCAAAAATTGTTCCATGTAAAACAAGCCCTTGCTTTGTTGACTGTTGTTCAATTGTAAGCCGCATCTGAACTCTGGAAGATGCGGGATATAAATGATTGTTAAATAAATAAATAAATAAATAAAGAATGGCATTTATTGGCATCTATTCCTTCACTAGCTACCAAACGCCCAATGGTAGCTTACAAACGCAATGTTAATTTATCACACCATTTGGTACCTTCTGCACTCCCAAAAACTAAACCAACATCTACAATTAAAGGGCATTACAGTTGTGGCAACTGTTCCGTTTGCATTCACACGATTGTTGTTAAGAATGCCTTTGTACACCCCTCCACAGGAACGAAAGTATATCTACAACAATATACTAATTGCAAGACCATCAATGCCATTTATCTTATACAATGTCCATGTAATTTGATATACATTGGAAAAACATCAAGACAAATACGTACGCGCATAATAGAACACAGGAGTAATATAGTAAGAAAAGTGCCAGATAAGCCATTGGTTTCTCACTGGCTGGAAAAAATGCATAAAGTCACAGATCTTAAATTTACTGTTCTAAGAACTATAGTTCCCCATTGGAGAGGTGGAGATGTTAATAAGAAGTTACTGAAGTTGGAACAACGTTTTATTTACGAATTTAAAAGTCTGGAGCCATATGGCCTTAATCAAGAAACAGATCTAACGATATTTTTATGAATATAATCTTATTCTCATTTTTATTCGTATTTAATATAGCATAAGATATATTTTATGTAATTTATTTATTTATCCAAGCCCACAAATGATGGGTCACAACGTACAATAATTGTTCAATATTTATTATTTTAATGATGCATTTATGATTTATGTAATCTATATTTGTCTTTTTATGGGATTATTTATTTATTATATTTATTTATTTTACAATGGTGATTTAATTATAATATATTTTTTAATGACCTTATTTAAAAGGTTATCACGCAATTTTACCAAGTCTAATTATTTTTGTTTATTATTTAAGCATTAGTTACGTACATTTACGTTGTTTTAGCTACGGTTAATTTCAATGATGCTCACAGGTATTATCTTTATTATTATTTGTATTTTATTTATTAGTAATTTTTAATATTATTAAGATTGTTATTTTTATACCATTTGGTGCATCTTTAATTAGTCCACAATTGTCTACATTCACATGCTTAATTATTCTTATGTATTTATAATATTTTTACAATACGTTTTTAATACTATTTTACAATTCGAGTTGAAGAGTACTTGTTTAACCTTTCATTTCTGTCACTAGTTTTTAATAACAATCTACATTAATTATAACAATAGTAAGTCTATGCTATTATTTACTATCATTTTGTTATCAATTAACATATCGAGCATTGGAATTCATCTGTTTCTCTAAATATTTGAGTGTTCTATCCACGATTGTCCATCTAATATTCTTTCCTTCCCCCCCTTCCCTTTTCCCCCCCCCTTCCCTTTCCCCCATTCCTTTCTCCCCCCTCTCTCCCCCCTCCTCCCCTCCCCCCTCCCCTTCTCTTCCCCCCCTCCCCCTCCCCCTCCTCTCCTCTCTCCCCCTCCCCCTCCTCCTTTCTCTTCCCTTCTCCCCCCCTCCCTCCCCTCCCCCCTCCCCCTCCCCCTCTCCTCCCTCTTTCTCCCCCCCTCCTCCCCCCTCCTCCCCTCTCCCTCCTCCCTCCCTCCCCCCCTCCTCTCCCCCTCCCCTCCCCCCTCCCCCTCCCCCCCTTTCCCTCCCTCCCCTCCCCCTTCCCCCCCTTCCCCCCTCCCCCTCCCCTCCCTTTCCCCCTCTCCCTTCCCTTTCCCCCCCTCTCCCTCCCCCCCTTCCCCCCTCCCCCCCTCCTCCCCCCTCCCCGCCCTCCTCCCCCTCCTCCCTACATATCTTCCTCTCGCAAGACACTCTCCTCTAACACGTCATCTTAAATTGTCGCGAAATTCGGAATTTTTTTAAAGATAATAATTCAGTTTATAAATCTTTGCTTTTTCAGGAACGTGTTTTATTTAGTCTCTCTAAAGCCCCTCAATAATGCTCGGCGCGGTCTTTAACAGATTTAGTTTCACTTTCTATAACGCATTGAAATAGTTGTGTCTATCACAAAGCAAAACAAGTTTTCCCTTTGATCATATTAGTTTCTTCTTTGCAAATTTATCTTTTCATTTAAACATGCTTCATAAGCTTTAAATAATAAGCCAAGTTACTGCACCTTTTTACACTGTTTTACCCAATCACAAGACCTCGCGTAATATGGTCATTTGTTTATATCATCTAATCAGTTTTATCTACAACTGTATATATATATATTTTTTAAAAAAATATTAATAAACAGTAGTTAATGTGCCCCCTTTTTTAAGAGATCCCACAGACAGTACTAAGTTCTCATACAGCAGTTTCATATACATGCATAACAACCTAGTCTTCATAAAATATGCAGTAATTTTATGAGTATCCTTAGTCTTTTTTAATTTAATTGATTAAACATAGTTTTGATTGACGTTAGCTAGTTCCTCCCTTTCAAATGACGTCATTCAAAATTGGCGCGCAAATTGGCGTTTTTTAAGGACATCGATTCAGTTGACAAATCCTTGCTGATCCAGGAACGAGTTTTTTCAAAATTCGAACAGGTGCGTTTTAATGTCATGTCTTTGCAGCGATTTGATGCGTTTATACTTTATTGCCAGTCTACTTTTAACATTGTATTGACTAGTTTCGGTTTTCCTATAATAAGATAGGTTTCCCCTTTGGATCACATCAGTCTCATAGGCTTAAAACAAGAAGCTGATTTCTTTTATTATTTATTATTTATTTTCGTCTATTATAAGACTTTGTGCAATATGGTTACTTTTTTACTTTTTTATGACTGACTTTCCACAATTGTTATATATATTTTTTAGGAGCACTTATAAACAGTTTCAATTGTGTCTTTCTTCAGCCATTCCACAGATAGTATTCAAGTTCGTATGCAGCAGTTTCACATACGAGCACAACAACACAATTTCCACAAAAGATGTAACTTTTTAATCAGCCTCAGCACAATGCAGTTGATTTATTCCACACAGCCCCCCTCCCCTCCCCCTCCCCCCTCCCCTTCCCCCCCCCTTTTTTGACAAAAATGATTCACAATTTGAGTTAGGCTTTTCAGTCTTAACATTCTGTTCTCCTGAATGCATTTTAGCATCATGTTTTAGTACACTGCGATGTATCTTTCTACCGTTACAATAGTTTCCTCAACAACTCTTAAATATATATTTTTTAAATAATAAATTTTTATATATTTTTTTAAACAATAATATAATAATAAAAAGTCTATATAGATCAATTTTCCAATGTGTTTATTTTACAGCATTTTTGCAGATGATATAAACATACATTAGAAGGTTTATATGTAAGTAAGTAGTTTATTTTCTCAACATTGTTTTTCGTTATATTGTTTTCAAGCACATCATGCTATCTAGTATTATTACAAAGCTATTTTTTGACATATCACACTTCACAACGGATCATTTTTTCATTTTTAAAGGCTCACAGATTGTGTGGCTAAAGTGCACAGCCAGTCTCTCTTCCCTCTCCCCTCTCACCCCCGCCCCCCTCCCCCCCCGACCCCTTCTAATCCTTTAAAAACAATACTCACTATTATGTGTTATTTATATCTTAGTTGCTTCGGTGAATACATTTTACGATTTGCAGATCTCGTCGATCATACACATGTGAGTTATCCAGTAAACTTCTTTTCCTCTTTTCCTCCCCCCCTTCCCCCCCTTCCCTCCCCCCCTCCCCTCTCTCTCTCTCCCTCTCCCTCCCCCCCCCTTCCCCCCCTCATCTCCCCCTCTCTCTCCATCTCTCTCTCTCTTTTTCCCTCCCCCCCTCCTCCTCCCCCCCTTTCCCCCCCTCCCCCTCCCCCCTCCCCCCCTCCTCCTCCTGTTCTCACCTTTCCCTCCCTTCCTTCCCCCCTCCCCATCCCTCCCTCTGTCCTATTACTTCATATAATAAGTTCACTATCATATATATATATATATATATATATTTTTTTTTTAAACATACAGTATTTTATTTGAACACTCAATGTTTATTTATCCCATCATTCCACCCTGCTTTTCTTCGTTTATTATAAATGTATGTGTTTTTTTAAAAATTTTTGGATTTGTGAGTTTATATTAATCTATTGAGCACTTGTACACGAATACGTTTTTTATGTATATATTTATAACATTGGTCCATTAACATAAGGCAAATATGATTTTTAATATATTTTTAACATATTTATGTTTTTTATGTTGTATGTCATTTAGCTGTGTGCCCCCTGAAGAAGGCTACGGCCGAAACGCGTAGGGGTTAATAAATTTGTTTACACCCACCTACGACTCTTGCCCTCTGAAAGCCGTATCTTGACAGGTCGTTTTGTGTGCCCCACATAGTATAGTGAACAGGGGCAGATTATTAAATAAACCACAAAAGCAGAAGGGCAATCAGTGTGCCATAGTGATGAAAACACTCGACCCACCCGAATGTCAATCCACTCAGAGCCCGTTAGCTAAGTATTGCAATGTGCACAATGTCCACAGTCAAAATGCCCCTTCTCCTCGTGTGATGACATCGCTCGATCAAGGGCATGGGTAGTTCTCATCACCATATCCCTTAAATTAGCTTTTTGTGAATATGCAATTTGTAAATGCTTACCACGGAAGCATGGATGATACTCCAAGACCGGCCAATAGCGATGTAGCAATTTCACCACTTCAGGCATTCCACATGTATAGGGGAATACCCCAGTTATGTTATCCTCAGAGGACTTAGATCCCGAAGGAGACAGTAACCATTCACGATGCACAAAACGGGCCCTCTTATATGCCTTCCGCACGATTGAAGGGGGATATCCCCTCTGTAATAAACGCCAAACCAAATCCTCAGCCTGTGAATGAAAATCCTGCAGAGAGGAACAATTTCTGCGAAGGCACAAAAACTGCCCAAAGGGCAATCCCCGTTTCAATGCCTTCGGGTGAAAGCTTCCATAACCTAGGAGTGTATTTCGTTGTACTGATTTTCGATACAAAGACGTCTCAAACCCCGAAGGGGTCAGACATAGTAACATAGTAACATAGTAGTTGACGGCAGATAAAGACCAGCATGGTCCATCCAGTCTGCCCAGCGAGATGGCAAGAGTAGGTGCACCTGTCGCTCCGCGCAGGCCACCCCTCTCCATATCCTTGTTCAGGGGTAAACCCACCACTCCATATAGGACACCCCTAAGATGTTATATGGTTCGGAAGTTAGATGGTACCGTTTATTTTGTTTTTTTTCCTATTTCTGTAAAGGGATCCTCTGTGTTTGTCCCATGCCTTTTTGAATTCCGTCACCGTGTTCGCCCCTACCACTTCCATCGGGAGGGCATTCCAAGCATCCACCACCCTTTCAGTGAAAAAATATTTCCTGACATTGCCTTTCAATTTACCCCCTTGCAGTTTCAAGTTATGCCCTCTAGTTTTACAGGTTCCCCGTCTTTGGAAGAGGTTTATTTGTTCATCATTTCTCTTTAAGTATTTAAAGGTCTGAATCATATCTCCCCTGTGCCTCCTTTCCTCCAAGGTATACATATTTAGGTCTTCAAGTCTCTTCTCATAAGGCTTCTGACGCAGGCTCCAAATCATTTTGGTCGCCTTCCTCTGAACAGTCTCCAGTCTTTTTACATCCTTTGCAAGATATGGTCTCCAAAACTGAACGCAGTATTCCAAGTGAGGCCTCACCAGTGACCTATACAGTGGCATAAGTACCTCTTCTTTTCTGCTGGTAATCCCTCTTTGTATGCAGCCCAACATCCTCCTGGCTTTTGCCACCGCCTCGTCGCACTGTTTTGCCACCTTGAGATCTGCAGAGATAATCACACCAAGGTCTTTTTCCTGAACTGTGCATACCAAGCTTTCTCCCCCTATCTTGTACATTTCTCTTGGATTTCTGCTACCCAAGTGCATGACACTGCACTTTTTTGCATTAAATCGTAGTTGCCAAGCTTTAGACCAGTCTTCCAGCTTTTGTAGATCTTTCTTCATGTTAACCACTCCCTCAGGGGAGTCCACTCTGTTGCAAATTTTTGTGTCGTCTGCAAAAAGACAGACTTTTCCATTCAGTCCTTCAGCAATATCACTCACAAATACATTGAACAGTGCCGGGCCCAGGACCGAACCCTGGGGCACCCCGCTAATCACCTTCCTCTCATCCGAGTGAGCTCCATGTACAATCACCTTCTGTCGTCTGTCAGTCAGCCAATTTCTAATCCAGTTCACCATCTTGGGACCCATCCCCAAGCTACTGAGTTTGTTGATAAGCCTCCTATGAGGAACAGTATCAAAGGCTTTGCTGAAATCCAGGTAGATGACATCCATTGCATGCCCCTGATCTAGTTCCCTCGTCACGCAGTCAAAGAACTCGATCAGATTTGTCTGGCAAGATCCTCCTTCGGTAAAACCATGTTGCCTCGGGTCTTGCAAGCTGTTGGTTTTCAGAAAGTTCACTATTCGCTCTTTCAGGAGCGCCTCCATTACTTTTCCTGCCACCGAGGTAAGGCTCACGGGTCTGTAGTTTGACACTTCTTCCCTGTCACCACTTTTGTGTAGAGGTACGACATCAGCCATTCTCCAGTCCTGAGGAACCTCTCCTGTTTCCAAGGATCTGTTGAAGACATCCTTTAACGGTCCTGCAAGAACCTCTCTGAGCTCTTTCAGTATCCTGGGATGTATCCCATCCGGTCCCATGGCTTTGTCCACTTTCAGTTTAGCAAGTTGTTCTAACACCTCTTCTGCTGTGAATGGTGTGGTATCTACTTCATTCCCATTTTTATATTTGGGAGTCACAACTGGTCCATCCCCAGGATCTTCTTTAGTAAACACAGAGCAGAAGTAATTGTTTAGCAATTTTGCTTTTTCAGTGTCACTTTCCACGAGTCCTTTCCCAGCACTTCTGAGTCCTGCAATTCCAACTCTGATCTTTTTCCTTTCCCGAATATACCTGAAGAAATTTTTGTTGCCACCCTTAACATCTTTAGCCATCTTTTCCTCTGCCTTTGATTTTGCTATCCTTATTTCTCGTTTTGTCTCTTTGAGTTTGATCCTGTATTCATTTCTGTGTTCTTCTGTCTGCAAGCTTTTGAATTTTGCAAAAGTTGTGTTTTTTGCCTTTATATGAGCAGCCACCTCTTTGGAAAACCAAATAGGTTTCTTTCTCCTCTTGCTTTTATTTACTTTTCTTACATATTTATCTGTTGCTCCTTTCAATGCCTCCTTTAGTTTAGCCCATTGCAATTCCACTTCCTTTATCTCTTCCCACCCCGTCATCTCCTCCTTTACATACTCTGCCATTTGATTGAAGTTAGTGTATTTGAAGTTTAGGACTCTGAGCTTGCTATGATTGGCCTGTGCCATTGCTTTTATTTCAAACCACACCGTGTGATGGTCGCTGTTGCTCACAGGGGCACTCACGCAGACATTTGACACACTATCACCGTTGGTGAGCACTACATCCAGCGTTGAGCTTTCCCTGGTTGGTTCCATCACCATTTGTCTAAATAATGCATCTTGGAGAGCATCCACAATTCTTTTGCTTCTGTTATATCCAAGAACTGTATCCGAGAAGTCTCAATATGAGCAGTGAACTGAATATTGGTCTTAAAAGTATATAACCTCAACAGGAAAAAATGCAAATCTGCTCGCGGTCCTGTCCACAAGAAAAAGATGTCATCCAAGAACATTTTCCAAAACGGGATCATCCTAAATAAAGGGTCCGGATAGACATAAGATGTTTCAAAATCATCCATATAGATTGTCACTATTGAAGGGGCCACAGTTGCCCCCATGGCGATCCCAAACTTCTGCTTATAGAATTGTTGTTGATAAAGAAAAAAATTATTATTTAAAACCAAATCCAGTAGCTCAAGCAAAAAGGACCTCGGGATGCGCTCTAGTAAATCCAGAGGGTAATCTCTTAAACAAACAAGCACCTCCTCCTGATCTATGTTCGTATACATGCTTCCAGACTGCGGACTAAGAATCTTGCAGCCACTATAGTTGAGCACTGCATCCAATTTTCTCATGATTTTGAGTCTCTTCGCTGGAGAGTTTTGGACCATGTACCAGCAGACCCCAGGGGTAGTGTCCGTGAACAACGATTACAACTATTGGAACAAAAATGGATTTATCGTTTAGACACGGTTAACCCTGAGGGTTTAAATGCTCAAGTGGACTGGTACACGATCATCTGATATGGGATGTTAGCCAGGATTATATTTTGCTGTTTCAATGAGGGCTTTCCCTGTTTGTGGGTTTTCCCCATTGGCTGTAGAGCTCTTGGATTGGATTGGTAGACAGCTGTTCCTGGTTGGGCATGATGACAGATGCCAAAGTCGGTATAAAATGGAGATCCCTCCATGTTATTTAAAAGCTTTGTGATTACCAGAATCGGATTGGACCTGAAGCAGGGCTGAAAATTGGATATTGCAGCCTGAAACGTGACACGTTGTCGAGTTCTGTATTCTGGACGAATTGTTTCAAGCCAGCAGTATGGCCTGCTTTCTAAATTAAGATAAAGCTAAGTGAAGTTTTTACTTCTTGTTATATAAAAATTAAAAAGTAGAGGTCACAGTGGCACATGGACTACTTCTGTTTGCTTGGCTGACCAGCTCCGACAAAAAAAGAAAGAATTGGATGGGGGATTTATATCAGGATCATATTGGTGAAGGGTTATATATTTTCGGGTTCTGATAGGTTCATGATTTTTCATTCGTAAGCAATCTTTATAAGGCATTATAAGGCTCCTAATTAGGCACATTACAAGGCACGTTACAAGGCACCTTATGGGCACAGTACAAGGCATGTTATAAGGCACCTTATTAGGCACAGTACAAGGCACGTTATAAGGCGCGTTATAAGGCATGTTATAAGGCACGTTACAAGGCACCTTATTGGGCACAGTACAAGGCATGTTAAGGCATGTGCCTTGTACTGTGCCTAATAAGGTGCCTTATAACGTGCCTTATAACATGCCTTATAACGCGCGTTACCTGACATGCTAGCCATAATGTTTATGTTTATGTTTATTAATCATTTGATATACCACTTAGGCCAGAAGGCATTAAAGCGGTTTACAATAATATCATTTGAGGAAATAGGAAAAGAACGCCATTATAAGATAGGACAGAATAGAAGACAGAAACAGGTAAACAGATAAGAGGAGGAGAACAATAGAGACAGCAAGTTACCACGAATGCAGGCATCACGATCCAGTCCAAGATATCAATATGAATCGCCACGGTCCAACGCCTAAGGGCCACGCCAAAGGGCCCTCTGGCGAGGCCCTCAGGCGCGGGCCCGCAAGGCGCGGGCACGCCTGCTGCAGCGGCGGTTTTACAGCCATTGGAACAGGCTGATTGGTTGGGCTGAGGAGGAAGGAAGGGGGAGCCCCCGCTCTCACCCCCATCGGGATCGCTGACTCTCCTTCGCGCCTGCTGCAGCGGCGGTTTTACAGCCGTTGGAACAGGCTGATTGGTTGGGCTGAGGAGGAAGGCATCTGTACCTTTACCGCAGAACCTAACGCAAATGACATTACTGCAGTTTAGTAAACATACCCCATATTAAGCTCTTTAAATCTGTCCTTATATGCTTTATAAAGAAGACCACTAACCATTTTTGTAGCAACCTACTGCACCAACTCTAACCTGTTTATATCCTTTTGAGGGTGCGATCTCCAGAATTGCACACAATACTGCAAATGAGGATGCACAGAGAATTATATAGAGGCACTATCACCTCTTTTCTTCTGCTGGCCAATCCTCTCCCTATGCACCCAAGCATCCTTCTAGCTTTCGCCATTGCCTTTTCTACTTGTTTAGCTATTTTAAGATCATGAGACACAATCAAACCTAAGTCCCGCTCTTCTTTTGTGGATAGAAGTACTTCACCCCCTATACCATGTCGCTCCCTTGGATTACTGCTCTCTAATTTCATGACCTTGCATTTTTTAACATTAAATCTCAGCTGCCAAATTCTAGACCATTCTTCAAGCTAGCTAGATCCTTCTTCATGTTATGTACACCTTCCTGGGTGTCTACTATATTGCAGATTTTGGTATCATCTGCATAGAGGCAAACCTTACCTGACTGTCCTTCCACAATATCGCTAATAAAGATGTTACAAAGAATCGGACCAAGGACAGATCCCTGTGGCACACCACTGGTACCCTCCTTCTCCTCAGAGTGAGCTTCATTTACCTGTACTCTTTGCCGTCTCCCACTCAACCAGTTTTTAACCAAAGCAGTAACTTTAGGGTCCATTCCTAGGCTGCTCAGTTTTTTTATGTCGTCTGTGTGGAATGGTGTCAAAGGCTTTACTGAAATCTAAATACACTACATCTACAACTCTCCATCGGTCTAACTCCCTGGTCACCCAGTCAAAGAAATCAATCAGATTTGTCTGACAAGACCTGCCTCTGGTGAATCCATGCTGCCTTGGATCCTGTAATTCGTTGGACTCCAGAAACCTCACTATTTTCTCTTTCAGCAGCGATTCCAATAATTTATTCACCACCGAAGTTAAACATGTGCCTCTCTATAGTCCTCTGGCACCACTCCCGACTCTAAAGAAGCATTGAAAAGGTCAGTCAGTGGAGCTGCTAGAACATACCCAAGTTCTCTCAGTTTTCTCGGGTGTATCCCATCTGGTCCCATCGCTTTGTCTACTTTAAGTTTAGCTAGTTCCTCATGAACACAGCCTTCTGAAAATCATTCAAGATGCCCCTCACTTCTGTTCCTGTTTGTGGGTGTTTTCTGAGGTCCTGCCCCTGGTTTTTCATCTGTGAACACAGAACAGAAATATTTGTTAAGCAATTCCGTTTTATCCTCATCAGCTTCTACATATTCCGTTACTTCATCCTTGAGTCCTACAATACCACTTTTGCCCTTCCTCTTCTCACTAACATATCTGAAAATATCTTATCCCCCCATTTTATTGCATTGGCTATTTCCTCTTGAATCTTTACTTTGCTGACTTCCTTGCTAGCTTCTCTAAGTTTTTCTAAATATAGATAGAAACACAGAAACATAGGGGCTTGTTTACAAAGCCGCGGTAGTGGTTCGCGATCGCGATCGCAGCCGCGGCCCCATTGAAATCAATGGGGCCGCGGCTCCGATTACGATCGCAAACCGCTACCGCGGCTTTGTAAACAAGCCCCATAGAAATATGACGACAGAAAAAGACCACATGGCCTATCTAGTCTGTCCTTCCATAACAACTACAACAGTCCCCTTTTTACCTTTAGAGATCCTCTGTGTTTGTCCCATGCTTTTTTGAATTCAGTTACTGTCCTCATCTCTACCACCTCCACTGGGAGGCAATTCCACAGATCCACTACTCTTTCCGTAAAGAAATATTTCCGCATATCACTCCTGAATCTATCTCCCTTCACCCTCATCCCATGTCCCCTCATAGCAGAACTTGCTTTCAATTGAAAGAGGCTCTCTCCCTGAACATTTATGCCACGGAGTTATTTAAACATCTCAATCATATCACCTCTATCCCGCCTTTCCTCTAAGGTGTACATATTAAGATCCTTCAGTCTGTCCTCATATGCTTTATAATGAAGACCACTAATCATTTTAGTAGCCACCCTCTGCACCGACTCCATCCTGTTCACATCCTTTTGAAGGTGCGGTCTCCAGAATTGCACACTATACTCCAAATGAGGTTGCACCAAAGACTTATACAGAGGCATTATCACCTCCTTTTTTCTGCTAGCCATTCCTCTCCGTATGCACCCAAGCATCCTTCTAGCTTTTGCCGTCGCCTTTTCTACCTGTTTAGCTACTTTAAGATCATCAGACACAACCACGCCTAGGTCCCGCTCTTCTTTAGTGGACAAAAGTACTTCACCCCCTATACTATATTGCTCCCTTGGATTGCTGCAGCCCAAATGCATGACCTTACATTTTTTAACATTAAATCCCAGCTGCCAAATTCTAGACCATTCTTCAAGCTTAGCTAGATCCCTCCTCATGTTATCTACCCCTTCCTGGGTGTCTACTCTATTGTCAGCCTTCCTCGCTCTGTGATCTCTTGTATTTCTTGAAGGCCTACCGCTTATTCTTCATCTTTTCAGCTACTTCTTTCGAAAACCATAGCGGTCTCCTTTTCCTTTTAGCTTTATTTACCATTTTAACAAAAGGTTGGTTGCCCTTAAAATATCCCCTTTCAGTTTTGCCCACTGTTTTTCTACATCCCCCAGCTGTTTCCATCCTACTAACGACTCCTTGAGGTATTGGCCCATCTTGGGAAAGTTAGTTTTCCTAAAATCTGCTTTTGAATGGATTTCTATCAGCCCTAGTCCTAATACTGAACAACACCATCTGCCGATCATTGCATGTGAGATGATCTCCCACTATAACATCAGAAACACTTTCACCATTGGTAAGCACCAAGTCCAGTATGGCCCCTTCATTTGTGGGTTCTGTTACCAGTTGTCTGAATAGTTCTCCCTTTAGAGAGTCCAGGATCTCCTTAGTTCTAGATGATACTGCAGCAGGAATGTGCCAATCAACATCTGGCATATTGAAATCCCCTATCAGTAGCACTTCCCCTTTTCTGGCAATGCTGAGTATGTCTTCTATTAAATCTTCATCTACCTCTTCTCCATGTGAGGAAGGTCTGTATATTATGCCAATGCAAATAGATTTCTCTTTCCCTCTTTCTAATTTAACCCACAGTGTCTCCTCTCTCCCTTTTAAGCCCTGTGTTTCCATAGCTTTAATATTATTTTTCACATATAGTGCCACTCCTCCTCCCCTTCTTCCTACGCTGTCCTTTCTGAATAAAGTATAGCCTGGTATACTGTAGTTACATCCTAGTCATGGTTGTCCATGAACATGTCTCTGTTACCGCTACTAAATCCAAGTCAGCCTCTCCCATTAAAGCCTCAACATCTGGGAACTCATTTCCCATGATATGGGCATTTATACACACTGCTTTCCATATGTTGCCCCTTTTACCCATTTTCCTAAAGGTATTTAATGTTTCACTTACCTCGGGGCTTTCTTCAACCATCCCCAACGAATCTAGTTTAAAACTCTCTTCAGTAGGTTAGCCAGTCTGCTACTGAAGATATGTCGACCCTTCTTGGACAGATAGACGCCATCTCTGCTCTGCAACCCTTGGAACTGCATCCCATGGTCCAGGAAATCAAAATGCTCTCAATGACACCATCCACGCAGCCATGCATTTATCTCCAGGATGTGGACTTCTCTGCCTTGGCCTTTACTCTCAACAGAAAGTATTGAAGAGGACACCACCTGCGCACCAATCTGTTTCACCCTCTGTCCCAGAGCCATGAAGTCACTTTGATATGCTTAGAGGGATACCTGGCAGTATCATTTGTGCCGACATGAATGAGCAACAATGTTAATAGTCAGTGGGCTTGATGAATCTTGGCAAACTGACTATAATATCTTGGATTTTGGTACCTGGCAAACAGCATACCTTTCTGGACATCGCCTGTCGGCAGATGGATGCCTCAGCAGAGAGTCACCAACCACCACTACCCTTTGCTTCCTTGTGGTCACTGATTCTGCAACTTTGGAGTGCTCGGGCTCTGGTTTTCCCCTTTTCTGTGATATTTTCACCTCCACCTCTTCCAGGGCTGCATAATGGTTCTTCAGTTCAAGGGCTGAAGGAGTTGGATTGGTGATACTGCAGGCCCTGGTGACTCATGTCTGACCTTCATCATTCTGTAGGCTAACATCTTCTCCTCAGCTGGAGAGCTTGGATGTTTCAAGAAGCATCTCATCCATGTACTTCTCACTGTCTTGAATGCTCCTCAGCCTCATCACCTCTTCTCTGAGCTAATCCACTTGTTTCCTGAGAGCTTCAGCATGCAAGCATCCTACACATGGAACTGGTCCTTCAACTGGCATTGGGATTTCTGTCTGGATAAAGGCAGAAGCTGTAATGGGGGCATCAGCTTTGACGATAAGATTTTTCCCAGCCATTTTTCAGTTGGTGGAGCTTAGGTTCCTGTTGAAACAAAAGAGAGAGAGACCTACCAAAGTACCAGTCGGTTTCCCAGCTGTCCTTTCAGTGAGAAAGCAATTAACCTCTTTTAAGTGTGTTCTAAATGTGCTATTCCAAGTCCCTGAAGAGAAGCAAATCACCTGGGCCGGATGGTATACATCCAAGGGTGTTGAAAGAACTGAAATATGAGATTGCAGACATGCTATTAGTAATCTGTGAATTTTCATTAAAATCATCTGTAATACCTGAAGATTGGAGGATCGCCAATGTAACACCAATTTTTAAAAAGGGTTCCAGGGGTGATCCAGGAAACTACAGACCGGTGAGCCTCACGTCAGTACCGGGAAAAATGGTAGAAACCATCATAAAGAATAAAATTACTCAGCATGTAGATAGTCATGGCCTAATGGGAGACAGCCAACATGGCTTTAGACAAGGAAGATCTTGTCTTACTAATCTATTTTTTTTTTGAAAGTGTGAATAAACAGGTGGACAAAGGTGAATCGGTTGATATAGTGTATCTGGACTTTCAGAAAGCCTTTGACAAGGTCCCTCATCAGAGACTTTTGGCAAAACTAAAGAGTCATGGGATAGGAGGCAGTGTACTACTGTGGATCAAGAACTGGTTAAAAGATAGAATTCAGAGGGTTGAGCTAAATGTCCAATTTTCCCAATGGAGAAAACTAAATAGTGGTGTACCCCAGGGATCTGTGCTGGTTCCGCTGCTTTTTGACATATTCATAAATGACATGGAAAGTGGAATAACAAGTGAGGTTATCAAATTTGCAGATGACACAAAACTATTTAAAGTTGTTAAAACCCAAGAGGATTGTGGAAAATTGCACGAGGATCTTGATAAATTGGAAGACTGGGCATCAAAATGGCAGATGAAATTTAATGTGGACAAGTGCAAAGTTATGCAACTAGGGAAGAACAACCCAAACTATGGTTACACGATGCAAGGTTCCACATTAGGAACCACCACCCAGGAAAAAGATTTAGGCGTCATTGTGGATAGCATGTTAAAACCCTCGGCCCAGTGTGCAGCGGCAGCCAAGAGAGCAAATAGAATGCTAGGTATCATAAGGAAAGGAATGGAAAATAAAACAAAAGATATTATAATGCCTCTATATCGTTCCATGGTGAGACCGCACCTTGAATATTGTGTGCAATTCTGGTCGCCGTATCTTAAAAAAGGATATAGCATTATTAGAAAAGATTCAGAGAAGAGCCACCAAAATGGTAAAGGGGATGGAAGGATACTCCTATGAAGAAAGGCTAAAAAGGTTAGGGCTCTTTAACCTGGAAAAGAGATGGCTGAGGGGAGATATGATAGAAGTCTATAAATTAATGAACGGAGTGGAACGGGTAAACGTAGATCGATTGTTTATGTTATCAGAATATAGAAAGACTAGGGGACATGCAATGAAGCTACAGGGTAAACTATTTAAAACTAATAAAAGAAAATATTTCTTCACTCAATGTGTAATCAAACTCTGGAATTTATTACCGGAGGATGTAGTAAAGGCTGTTAGTGTAGCTGGGTTTAAAAAAGATTTGGACAAGTTCCTGGAGGAAAGGTCCATAAACCATTATTAAGAAGGGACCCAGGATATCAATGCTTGACCCAGTACAAGCATTGCGGAACCTGTGTCTTTTGGGGAAACTGCTAGGTACGTATGACCTAGATTGGCCACTATTGGAAACAGGATACTGGGCTTGATGGATCTTGGTCTGACCCAGTATGGCATATCTTATGTTCTTATGTTCCCTGTATGCAGCTAATTGGGGATGTGTCCTATAAAGCAAGACTGCTCACATGGGGTGGGTGGAAGTTGGGGGGGGGGGGGTAGGGAGGGAACGAACATTTGATGAGGTGTCAGTAGCTTCAAAGAGCTGAGAAGGATACTAAAAACAGGGTTTTAAACCTACACCACTAAAGAAAATATTTCCCCTTTTGAACTAAAGCACCAAAAAGAATGTAACTTTGTTTTAAAAATGTACCAAAAACCATTTTAAGAGCTCTCAGGCAGAGAACTAGTAATTAAAAGCCACACACCTTTACCTTTGCTTGAAATTCAGAGCCTCTGTTAGGATTGCCCCCACAGTGAGGAGTTTGGGGGAAGAGACTGTCAAGTCTAGAAATGCTTGAAGAATAGTGTCCTATTGGGGACTCAGGAGAGAGGGGCCACAATAAATCAAGAAAATACTGAAAGAAAAAGTTGGGCCCAGTTTGGCAAAGAGCTTTTCTGGACCCACCCAAGAGTCACCAGGCAGCTCATTGAGCAAAAGAGTGGCACTAAAGATTAGTGCCACCTCTCCGCCCCCGCACAATTTATTTATTTTATTGAACAGTTTTTCTATACCGCTTTCTCATTAAATCAAAGCGGTTTACATTATAACTTGCTTGTTACAGGGAACTTTTATAAAAAACACATTTACAGAAAACTTGTAATGAGGAGGGGGGGACATGCGGGAGATGCACTGAGGCATAACTTATTTACAGAGAGTGTCATTTACAGAGAACATATTTACATAAGTATTGTGTGAAACCTCCAGTATTATGTATGGAGGGCTGAGAAACCTCCAGTACAATGTATGGAGGGCTGAGAAGACTGCATAGTTAGGGGGGAGGCAAGAGTGTAGGTAGGGTTCCTCATCTTCCCTAAGCCAGGTCTTGGTGTGCCCCAGTATATCTAAATTATGTGAGATGACGATATATAGTAGAATCATAGTAATATAGTAGCATAGTATTTGACGGCAGATAAAGACCAGCATGGTCCATCTAGTCTGCCCAGCAAGGTGTCAAGAGTAGGTGCACCTGCTGCTCCGTGCAGGTCATCCCTCCCCATGCCTTTGTTTAGGGGTATACCCACTGCTCTGTGCCATCTCTGGAGGAAAGTAGACAGGAGGGTGCACTGGGAAACAGAGAAAAGCAGAAGCCTCAGATTGGGACCTACATGATCAGAGAATAAAATGGTCAGACAACAAAGTTAGAAGAGAATTTTATTTTCAATTTAATGACCAGACTTGGTGCTATCTTTATATTTTATACAGTACATGGAAATGCATCTCTTTCTATTTCTCTGGTATTGCACTGTATGCAGAATCTGGCTTCTTGAGGTTGCCGTTTAATTTTTATCTACATAGGTTTATTTTTAGGTTACGGTCACCTATTCTGTACTTGGTGAGGGTCTGTATTTTGAGTGTGTGACCAAGACCAGGTGTTCTGTTAACATGGAATTTGTATGTAGGAATCTGTACTGTAGTAATCTGAATTGTTCAGCTGTCCAAATAGGTGTTTGGATATTCCAGGGCCCACTGTAGTATTTACAGTGATGCTTTTTTTGGATGGTCTCCTCATGTGAGTTTTGGAAGTTGGTGCTGGTATGGTATGGTAGATTTGCTCTATAGATATTCGGTGACTTTGTGGTAGGGTTTTGTATTAGTTCACAATATGCCTGGTACTGGATAATGTTTTTTTTTTTTTTAAGATATTTTGTTCTGTGGGTGAATGTCCTGGTTCTGCTCTGCACCCACTGTTGAGGAAGGAGGTTCTGTGAATGCAAAATATATCTTCAAAAAGAAAAAGCAAGAATCATAACGCAGTTTATAACAACAAAATAAAAATTAGTTATACTTTAATTTTATAAACTGTGCTGTGGTTCTCACTCTTTCTTTTAGTTCCTTGGTGTGCAAACTCTTGCATTTCCTTCATATAATCTAATCAGCTTTTTGGTTTGGTTCAGTACCTGACTGGAGTTTTGAGAACCGCCCCCCCTCCCCCCCTAGCACCATCTCATCCCTTGCCTCAGGCAGTAGATTGCCTTGAGCCACCCCTGGCCATATGTATTATAGCAGCTTCTGTGCAAATGGCTGATAGATGCTGCACAGACGTTTCTTTGTCATGTGGACAGTACAGTCAAGGGATCTGTTCCCCAGCTTCTAGTAACAGAAAGAACATGATCAGGGGACAGGCAGTGGAATGGAATGGGCCATAGGGGCCATGGTCCAACTATTTTGCCCAATACAAAATCAACAGCTAAAGAGTTTGGAGGCACAGCTGGAGATTTGTTTGTTTGGTCCTCTCCAACCAAAAGATTTTCTGCTGCTCCTAGAATAGCTGAGGTATCCTTCTCTGACCTGCAGGGGAATAAGGGGAAGAGAAAGCCCAGGATCACTGCACATGATGTATTAATGGTATTTTAGCCCTAAGTGGCATAGTTCTCAGTTGAGCTGAAATTCAAAACAATAGGAAGAAGCTATCAAAGCAAACAGAAAATGACTGAATGAACTACTTGATGAATACTTACATTTACAGATGAATGAGATGTTGTAATTGTAACTATTCTGGACTTCATTCTAAAAATAAAGAAACATTTTTCTGTAAATGCATTTTATAAAGCTGCACTGTAGTATAGGTATGTCAAAAATGTTACTACTTCAGAATATTTTTTCCTGAACACCGTTTAAGTATATGTTTGTGTTGCCTACAATATTTTTATTTACATCTTAACTTTATTGAAATTACAATCTAGCAATATGTTGTTGAATATGCGCATAAGAAACTATGGACCCTTTTACTAAAGTGCATTAGGTTTTTGTACCTAGCACGTGTTTAGCAAAAAATAATCAGGCAAGTATTTAGTTTTCAGCTCAGGATTGTTATATAAATTCCTTTACAGCAATTCAAACTTACTAACTGTATCCTCTTTTCTCTTTTGCATGTTCTTCAGGAATATTCCAGGGTAAGTATGCCTGGACTCAGATATTTAGAAAAAAAGATAAAAGTATTTGAGCTCAAATACATATGGTGGGCCCGATTTTCAACAAGGCGCCGAGGTTTGCCATACCCGCAGAACGTTACCCATTCAGGAAGTACTTGAATCGTGAGTCATGTGCCGCCAAAATGGGAAAGCAATAAAAATGTAGCACAAACTGAGCACAGTGGCAGGTGCCCAACGCGGCATATACTGGTAAGCGCAGGGCGTGTAACTCTTTATCTTTATCTTTATCTTTATTGGTAACTTAATATACCGCTCAGGCAAAAATGCGTCAGAGCGGTGTACAATATTCAAAATAGCTGCAGGAAGGAAGGAAAAGAACGCCAAATATGTGACAGAAAAGATTTAGGAGAAAGGAGAAAAAGCTAAAGGGAAGGAGAAGTAACAGGAAAAATGGCTAGAGAGAAGTCAGTGAAGGGAAGGGAGGGGGGAAGGAGGTGGGGAGAGGTCAAAGGCGAGACAGAAAAGGTAGGTTTTTAAGTGGGCCTTAAAGGTTTTCAGGGTAGGTTCCAGGCGGAGGTCCGGGGGAAGCGAATTCCAGAGACGAGGTCCAAGGAAATAAAAGGCAGAGGAGCGGGTGGATTCAAGGTGAGCCTGTGAGGGGGATGGTAGGAGCAGACGATTGGCGTATATGGAGCGAAGTGAGCGGTGGGGAGTGTGGAGATGGATCTGATCTGCGAGATAAAGAGGGGTACCTAAGTGGATAGATTTGTGAACGAAAGTGAGGACCTTATATTGAATGCGGAAGGGGACTGGGAGCCAGTGCAATCGTATGAGAAGAGGAGTGACGTGATCAAATCGGGAAGAGCAGGTGAGAATACGAGCTGCAGTATGATGGACCCTCTGGAGGCGTTGTAATTGGGACTGGGGAAGACCGGCCAGAGAAGCATTACAGTAATCAAGGCGAGTGACAATAAGTGAAAGGAGAAGAGTGGTCATGGACGAGAAAGAGAGGAAAGGACGAACAGAGCGAAGTTGACGCAGGGTAGAAAAACAGCGTTGAACAACAGAGGAAATATGGGGTTTAAAGGATAAGGAAGAGTCGAGGGTAACGCCTAAGTATCGTAGAGAAGAGACAAGAGGGACAGGAGAGGAGAAAAGCACAGGAAGAATAGATGGAGTAGGACTACCAGCGGTGAACCATATTGCAGAAGTCTTGGTGAGGTTAACATGCAAAAAGTTGGAAGAGAGCCAAGAAGCCACAGTGGAGAGACAGTCGTTGAGAGGTGTAATGTCAGGGGAAGCAGAGTTTGTGTGATAGAGCAGGAAAATGTCGTCAGCGTAGTAGTGAGCAGATATACCCTGTTGTTGTACTAAGAGAGCAAGAGGAGCAAGAAAGACATTAAACAAGAGGGGGGCAAGAACAGACCCTTGTGGGACACCACAGGGAAGGGGAGTGGGGGGTGAGGAGAGGGAACCAGTGGACACACAGAAGGAACGACCTGAGAGAAAGGACTGGAACCAACGGAGGACGGTGCCAGAAAGACCTGCATCGAGTAGGCGTGAAAGGAGGGTGCGGTGATCAACAAGGTCAAATGCAGCAGAGAGATCAAGTGAGACAGCAATAGTGAAGAGACCGCGGTCGTGGGCAGAGTGAAGCTCATTAAGGAGGGAAAGAAGAACAGTTTCGGTGCTATAGCCGGGGCGAAAACCAGATTGGAGAGGATGCAGAGTAAGTGAAGCTTCAAGATGTGAGGACAGCTGTGAAAAAACAAGTTTTTCAAGGAGCTTAGAGGGAAAAGGAAGGTTGGAGATGGGACGCCAGTTAGAGGGGGAGGATGGGTCAAGGGAACTCTTTTTCAAGACAGGATGGATGACAGCATGCTTCCAAGAGGTGGGGAAGATACCAGTGGATAAGCTATTGTTGATAATGGAGAGAAGATAAGGGGAAAGAGCCAAGGAGGGATCTAGTAGCCAACGGGAGGGAATGGGATCAGAGGGATATGAGGTTTTGCGAACGGAGTGAAAGACCTTGGAGAGGATGGAGGCAGAAATGAGCTCGAAGGAGGACCATCTGTGAGAGAGAGGGGGGAGCATAGGGGGAGAAGGAGGGGGAGTGGGCAGGGGATTGAGTGGAGGAGGAGAGAGGGGAGGGGGACAGGAAGGGAAGGAAAGGCGGAGGGAAAGTATCTTGGAAGAGAAGAAAGCAGCCAAAACAGCTGGGTCAGGGGAAACAGGAGAGGGGGAAGGTGAGGAGAAGGAACGGGGGGCAGACAAGGAATGAAGGACAGAATAGAGCTGGCGAGAGGAGTTGGCAGACGTTGAGATAAGGGTAGAAAAGTAGTCTCGCTTTGCAGCGTGGAGGAGAGTACGGTAGTGATGATAACATGTTTGGAAATGGTTCAGCGAGGAGGGGGAGGGATGCTTACGCCATAGTCTTTCAGCCCGGCGGAGGTATCTGCGGTGGAGGGAAAGACCAGGGTGAAACCAGGGGTGACGACGAGGGTGGCGGGGAACAGGATGTGATTGAAGGGGAGCTATGTTATTAAGAGTAGAAGAAAGAGTATCATTCCAAGCATGGACCTGGGCATCAACAGAAAGAAGATGAAAATCGGAAGAGAATAAGGTGTCGGGGGAAGGAAACTGAAGCAAAGTGTCTGGGGTAATGCGGCGGGTAAGAACTCGTGCTCTACACCCAAGGTTGACAGGCGATACCCATGTATGTGACCACAACATCAGCCAGAGAAGCAGGACGGCATTTATGCATGAACCCGTGTATTGCCTATCCGGTGTACCCGTGCATTGCCCATCCGGTGTACCTGTGCATTGACGACCTGATCATGCAAGCCCCGTGGACTGCCTGTGCAAGAGCCTCCTGTGGCCGGGCGGATAGACACCAGTGGCATGAAGAAGCTCACTCTCGATCCCGCCACTCCTGCAAATTGGCGACCTGTCACTAATCTTCCTTTTCTTTCAAAGATTCTCGAAAAACTGGTGTTCTCTCAACTTGCCTTTCACTTAGATTCTACTTTCGCCCTTCACCCCCGTCAATCCGGTTTTCGTGTAGGCCACAGCACCGAGACCATCCTCACAGCCCTCCTTTCCGAATTGCACTGCGCTCACGACCGTGGTGATTTCTCTTTGGTGGTGTCTCTGGACCTTTCATCCGCTTTTGATATGGTTGATCACCGCACTCTCTTGGCTCGCCTGTCTGATTGTGGTATTGGTGGGACCGTTCTGCAATGGTTCCGTTCCTTTCTGTCTGCACGTTCCTTCTCTGTTCATTCCTCCCACTCCGTCTCCTCGCCATCCCTTTCCATCTGTGGCGTCCCTCAAGGTTCTATTCTCGCCCCCCTTCTTTTTAATGTTTTTGTCGCCCCACTAGCCCTACTAATCCAACAATCTGGTATTTCTTTTTATGTTTATGCCGACGACATTCTGCTGGTTCACCATACCTCCTCCTCTGTCCCCGATCTTGCCCCTCTCAACCATTGTCTTTCTACAGTTTCATCATGGTTTGCCTCTAATTTTCTACACGCTAACCCTGCCAAGTCTTATGCAATCTGGTTTTCTTTCGGACTCCCCTCTCCTAGCCTGTCTCCAGTCATGTCTTCCTGCCCCATTCCTCTGGTTTCATCCCTGCGGTATCTGGGCGTCACCTTGGACTCATCCCTCTCCTTTCACCAACATATCTCAGCTGTCATCCGCACTTCCTTTTTTCACCTACGTAGGATTCGGGCTGTCCAATCATCACTTCCTCCTTCTTCAGTTGTCACACTTGTCCTGTCCTTAGTTATGACCCGGTTAGATTACTGCAACATCATATACGCAGGTCTCCCCGCCTCCCAGCTTCGCCGCCTTCAATTCGTACAGAATGCCGCCGCTCATCTCGTCACCGGTTCCCCAGTCCGCTCCCATGTGTCTCCTTGTCTTCTTGCTTTGCACTGGCTCCCAGTCAAATTTCGTTTCATCTTTAAGGTTCTTATCCTCACGCACAAGGCCCTCCACTCCAGCACCCCTCAATACTTATCAGACGCTATCCATCTTCAGCCCTCTCCACGTTTTCTCCGCTCTGCCTTTGGTAACTGCCTTTTCCTCCCTTCTCCCTCCCAGGCCCAATTAGAATCAACCCGCCACTCCGCCTTCTTCTTCTTGAGTCCTGCCCTTTGGAATTCACTCCCTTTGTCTCTGCGCTTAGAACTCTCCTACCCCCGTTTCAAGAACCTTCTTAAGACACATCTCTTCTGCCAAGCCTTCGACCTTCCCCCTCCTGCTGACGGTGTTCTGTCCCCTGGTCGTGCCCTCCCCTCATGATCATCCCCCAGATAGTCCGTTCCCTTTCCCTTTCCTTTCTGCCCCCCCCCCCCTTCTATGCCCACTTTGCCCTACTGGGCTTTTCTTTCTTTCTGTCTTTATTCTATCCCCTTCTTTCCTATCCATTTTTTGGCGTTTCTTTCCAATTTTGTTTCCGGTAGCCTGTGATTGTATTGTACACCGCCCTGACGCTTTGGCCTGGGCGGTTAATCAAATTGTGTGAATAAAGATAAAGATAGGAGAAGTGTAAACTTCAGCTCTGATGAGAGCGAGAGCCTTGTCTGCTCTGTGCTGCAGCACGAGGGGGTCCTTTACCCCGGGGGGAGTGGGGGGGGGGGGTGGGGAGTGGCGTTGGCCAAATCTGCGGCAGTCAACAGCCATATGGAGGGGCATCCAACTCTGGCTGTGCAGGTAAGGAGGCCACAACAGGTGGGGGGGGGGGGGCTGAGCACAGTGCTAGTCAGATGCACCCTGAAAGGCACAGCTGTGTGTCTGCTCAGGGAGACAGGGTTGTGATGCCAAGTCACATGCTGGTGGCTGCTCCAATGTTTGCCAATCAGGTGGTGGTGGAGGGATGGACCAGGCATTGATATAGGTGCCAGCCCTGATTGCCTTCAGCAGGGGGCATACCCCCACACAGCACGTGGTGAGGGCGCTGCACCCCTGGGTAGTAATTGGTAGCAATGCCACAGGGCATGCACAGCAATGGTAATGCCCAGTGCAGGGGAAGCTGTGTTTGGACAGCACCGCAGGGGACTCCTCCAGCCTTGTGGATGCTCTGGACACCTGTCCCACACCCCATCCCTTGTGGCCTGGCACAGGGGTCTGGATGGACCAGTGGCAGAAACCACACATGTGTTGCCTGTCTGTCCCTGCAAGCGGATCTGCCACCACAGCCTGACAGCCATGGGTATACCCTTTCCTTCAGGATGGGCATGTTGCCAGACTGTGGCAGGATACAGGTATGCACAACAGGAAATATGGTAGTGCCCCCCCTCCACAGGGAATATGGTGTGCGACACACCCTCAAGGACCTCAAGTGCCACTTCTGCATGCTGCGCCAGAGGAGACTGATCCAGCTGCAGCAGATCAGGGAGCGGTTGGTGGCCAGGGAAGGTCAGTGGGGTACACAGTGGCATCCAGCAGATGCAGGGGGCAATAGCCATGACTGCCAGACTGGTGCAGGCAGACGACCTAGTGGTGGATTCTCTCTGTACGCAATGATGGAAATGTGCTATGGGCAGCTGTGCCATAGTCTGGTGCCACCATCCTGTGTGTGCACCAGCCAGTAGCCAAGACATGTAAGTACACACACACCTGGCTGGAGCATGGCACAGAAGGGCAGTACAGGGGCACACACCCCCAGTGGTGGCCCCAGGAACACATTGTGCACCTGCCCATGCTGCCCCCTTGCATGCCCATTGCCTGTGGAGACCCAGCAAGGCACAGCTTGGCATGTGAGGGGGAGAACAGAGCTGGCTGGAGGTGGACAAAGGGAAGAGGATGCAGTGTGCACTGTGGAGGAGTCATGTCCCTGTGGACTGAAGGTGGGTTGAGGATGCATTTGTGGGCCCCCCCAAGGGGTGTGCCAGTCCCACCCCAGGGCCATGCCTGTGTGGACCATTAACCCTCTCCTCTTTCCCCACAGCTGGCTCCAGGGGGGCCCAGAACACCACTGTCCCACTTTACCCTCCCCCCAGGAGCAGCAATGCAGCACCATTAGAACAGTCCAGCACCAGTACCACCAGATTTCAACCAGATAACAGATACCAGATACAGACAGGATGAGCAATGGTTTCAGGGCCACTAATTATTGCGATTATTGTTTTTCTGTTTTGCTTTACACTGTTCTTTCTCTTGCTTTCCTGTTATATTTTCGCGTTCCTTTTCCATAGTTTGCAGTGTTGACCTTTTATTTTTTCTGTACACCGGTTTTATGTTTCGGCCTAAGCGGTCTATCAAATTTTAAATAAAGATAAAGATAAAGAAAGATAAAGATAATACCCCTATTAGGACTGCTCGTTGCGGGTGATCGGGCCGCTACAGGTTTACAGAATTTACCAGGATTTACAGATACAGAGTACAGAACTAGCCAAACAGTAATAAGGTAGCAGTACTTACCAGAACTCTGATCAGACAGGGAGTTTGGATGCCAGTCTATCCAGCCGGTTTTCAATCGGGGATTCAGCCGCAGGGACCGACTGACCAGACAAACCAAGGTGTCCTTCCGGAGCACAAAGTGGCCCGGGGCTCCAAGGACCGTTAATCACCTGGAGGAGCCGGTCCCTGACTGGTGGAGGCCCTGATCCTGCAAAAAGCAGTAGTCTTCCCACCGTGGGTGTGATGAGAGAGAGGCTTTTCTTTTAATTTAATTTAATTTAATTGAAGGTCCCATCTGGGTCGCCAGAATGTAACAGCCAATCAGCTTAAAGCTCTAATTCTCTCACTCACCCACAGAAGGAATACTCACAGACAGGCTGGTATGCAAACACAGGATCTTTAATGTGTGCACAGGCCCAGACAGAGAAACCAGCAATCTCCACAAACGTTTTGAGCCCCGAGGGGCGTCTTACAATGCCTTATATACAGTACAATTTTAAACTCATTCTATAATCCTATTTGCCACAGGTATTTCCTGTCCACCAATCAGCAGCCCCTGGGGAAGGTACCTGGGTGACCTGTTCAAACCGGTGTGCTCTGGTCTGTTGATTTCTGGGCTAGGGGATATTGTGTTCAGACCTAGAGTGGGGGAAGGGTGTCTACTGAAATCTTAATGCCTTCTCTTAGCAGGCTGATCACTTGTGTAAGAGCCTCATGGCTTGGGGGAAGGGTCAGGCTGATCACTTGTGTAAGAGCCTCATGGCTGCCTCACTCCTCCCTATTTAAGTGAGACCTCAACCGCTAGGGGCGGTAGAGGGCAGTATTACTGGAGGCAAGCCGCAGAGGGGTGTATTGGGTCAGGGCCATGACAGTGGTAGCCGCCTTGCGTTCCACCAGGGTATCAAGGGTGGTGGTAATGAAGCAGTAAAGAATGGGGATACAACATGGCAGAATGGCACATAGCAGTAAAATAAAAAGAACCCCTACCACTGGGATTTTAGTCCCCCTAGCCAACTGAACCACTTCATAAACCACCCAGGACCCATGGACGGGTCAGTAATATGATTAACTAGATCACTTAGGTCTTGGATAGAGTGTTCAATGGAAACACTTGCGTCGGTGAGTTTAAAACAACACATACCCTATACCCTCTGTAGCAACTCCTGCACAAAAGTTTTGTTCCGTGTGCAAAAGTTGCTGTACTGTCTGTAAAAGGTTGCAGGGCCTGCAGAGGCCTCTTTCCTTTGGGACAAAGGAGGGCCGTGTGCAAAAAGTCTGCAGAGGCCTCTTTCCTTTGGGGCAAAGGCTCTTTCCCTGGGATCCATCCTTATCAGCATATTAATGGCTTTTATTCTTGCTAGTGTTGAGTCATTCTGGCTGCACCCTGCCATTCCCTTTGCTTCATTAATCACTGGCACTGTAGTTTTCAGGGCATATGAGTACTTTGTATCACCAGCATTGGTTGGCCTGTTTAACTTATCCAGGCTTGCCCAGCTTGCTCAGGCCTGTTTAACCTGTTCAGGCCTGGCATGTCTTTTCTTGTGCTGGGTCCATTTTCTGTGCACTTTCAGGCCTGACCTGTTTCTTAGCTGGGTCCATTCTCTGTGCACTTCTGTTCAGAGTATGGTTCCCCCTGGCTTTACTCTTGTTGTGCTGGGCTCTGGGTACTCATTTTCTTAGCCCACATGTTTTTTTCCGTGCCATCATAATGTATTACAGCCTCAGGCAAGGATGCAGCCATACTAGACATACCTATCAGCCAATTTCCCTTCATTCCCAATTTTTCTTTTTCTTTTCTTGTGAATGGGGCAAAGGTAATCCCACTAAGGGCAATGGACAAGCAACCATTTGAGACAGATATTGAGACAGATAGGGGTCATCAGAAAAGCAGCTTCTGGTACTGTTCCCTAGAGACAACATACATTGTAACATCATTTTCTTGCAGCTGGTCAATAATATTGAAAACACATAACATGAAAGTATGTCAAAAGCAGCAGTGCTTAATAATGTGATAAAGAAAGTTCTGAGAATAGTACAGCAAAAACTTGAGCTGGTGTGGGTATTGCAGTTGCTGAAGCCAAAATGGCTTGTAGATTTCAGTTACTTTCTAAGAAAACAATATTAAAAGGATAACAATACAATCATTCACAGAAGCCCCCAAAACCCCCCAGTCAGTCCAATAGTTCTTTTTCATGCCTCTCAGCAGTTCCCCAGGACCTCGCAGTGTGCCTCACCTTTCTCTGAAGTTTAAGTTCTGTTTCTCTCAAAATTTGAACCTCTCATTCTCCTAGGCAGATATCTTGGCCCGTTTTCAATGTGACACACTGATCCAGATAGGGACTCCTTCACATTTTTCAGCGGTGGGTAGTTCTGAGTTCTCGGGATGGTCTGCTCCATCTGGACTCTGGCCATTTTTTCTCTGCTGGGCTCTCTGGATTGCAATTTGGTGACATGGCTCCAGGCCTTATTCAGGAATAAAATGCTCATCTCTTTTTTTCTTTTTTTTTTTGTTTGTTTACATATTCACTAGCCAGATACATCACTTCAAATTACCTTCATCAGTTTAATGTCCATCAAAAGTCCTTCTTCTTAATATCCCACTTCATCCCTCACAACACTCCCCCATCACCTGCATCATTCCACCAATCACATACATAGGTACTAATGTATCCTTATTATTGCTGTGTATACTGGACCTCTACATGTGGCAGGTGAAGGCCTGTGATCCACAGTGTCTGACATAAGCAGGCAGGCCTAACTAGCTTGACCTGTAAATGAAGCCTGTGAAGAGGCTCATAGGAATTACACATCCCCCAACATGCTGCTATTGTAGGATTAGAACTCAGTAGTATTGAATTAGCTTAGACAAGCAGAACTGGAAGATGGAAAAATACAGAAAAACATGTTTAAAAGTCACTGATAAGAAAGTACATCTGCAAGGGATTTAGTTAAGACTGTTGACAGATGAGTTACAGAGCCCTGCTTCCCCACACGTACAAATTGGCTCAATGGCCTTGGAAGTATGAAAGTAACAAGTTGATGAACTGGCCATTGTAATTGGGACTAGAGGGGGGTAAGCAGGTGCTGAACCCACTGAGAGAACATAACTGGATAATCATATCAGTACCGGGACCAATAGAAGGGGTACGGGAGGTACGGGAGAGTACCGGGACCAATGAAATGTTTTCCTATACCTAGAATGGAGTAGAAATCTATAAAAGTTGTTGTATTGCCAAAAACCTTTGCTCAGCCATTTTGAAATTGACTTTGCTTGAGACTTGTGCACAAATAAATGATTTGGACCTTCTGAACAGACTCCTGGTATTATTGGTTTGTCTGCGCTCTGCTGCTACATACATAATGTACTGCTACCAGTATATTTGGTAACAAAGTGCAAGTGTATAAACTAAAAAGATTTGTTTCTCACAGTGCTATAACATACTGTACTCCTGAAACTGAAAAACCCTCAAAACAAGGTACACTTTTTCTCTGGACCCCAATGCGTAAAATTCAAATACAGAAAACCAGGTGAATTTATTCCAACATCCAATAGTATAGCATCTATGATGTTACTGTTCTGTTCATCATTTGTCAGCACAGTGCTTAACAAGGCAAAGTAATTACCTTGAATCCTACAGTTCAAAACAAGCATGAAACTGATACTTTTCTATAAAAAGGTTGGTGGATACCTGGAATGCAATATCATTGTAGTATCAGAAAAATGAATACAGTTGATCAAGGCAGTTTAATGTACCAAGCAGGAAAGAATGCAATCATCAAAACAGCATCCACTGTCTGCAGAATAAAATGTCAAAGATGGCATATCATGCAGAAGTATTACTTCTTAATTTTGTATGTGCAGTCAAAACCAAATATATGTACCAGAGATAAAATTCAGGCTTTAAAAAGACAAGTAAAAAAAAATCTTCATTTCTTCATAATCTTATAAGGATTTTTTTCCTCCCCTTTTTTTTTATAGGTTGTAACAAATGTGTTGCAGCTAATTTTCACACATCAGCTTTGCCCTACAGATATTGCTAACAGTAATTTGACAGTCCTTCTTCAGCCTTTGTTTGCTTCCAGCTTTACACAATCAAGATGCTGGTCAGACATTTGAGGATGCTCAAAGGAGGCACCCCCCATGGTTCTAGAAACTTAAAACTCCACAAATAAAATTGATGACAAGAGGATTGTTTGGAGGCTAGGTGTGGCTAGGTGAATTGCTAGGAGAAAGACTCCTAGGTGATTTTTTTCCTTTTGTCTTCTCTAATGGGCCTCCATTTATCTGCTAGAAGAAGGAACTCCTCCCAGTATCTTTCTATAGCTATGCAAACTATCTCAGCAGTTCCAACTACCCCTTACTCACTGCTGAGAGGTGTGATCAAAAATTTGGTTCTTTGACTATTGACTATGTATGAAACATAGTAATGAAACTGGATATGCATTAAATAAAGCAATTGTCTTCCTTCACTCTCTAATGGGCCTCCATTCATCTGCTAGAAGAAGGAACTCCTCCCAGTATCTTTCTATAGCTATGCAAACTATCTCAGCAGTTCCAACTACCCCTTACTCACTGCTGAGAGGCATGACCAAAACACTTTCTAAACTGTCCCTCTCCCTGCAATCAGTAGACCTGGTGTTTTTCACTGTTTGGGGACACAGGGGCGATTTGTTAATAACTTCACCTTTTACTGATAAGAGTATCAAAATCAATCCTGAAATATAAAGACCTAATGTCTGGACAAAACCTTTCTTTCCCTAATCTTTCCCTAATGTCACAACTAAACACAGAGACACTCTAACATTTACAGAGACACTCTATCAGTTTCTACATAACAGCACATTAACTATATGGACCAGCCATGAATCTATATAGGGAAACTGGTCCGGATGCTGCTCCGCTACAATTTAGCCTCCGGACCCCATGCTCTAATCATAATTTTCAAATCACAAGTTACAGTGTAAATCTTCTAATCTCAATTCAAGGAATGCAATGTTCAGTGTAAATTTTCTAATCTCACTTCTGGGAATACAATATACAATATAATCCAGGTAACAGGCAGAGTTTTGGTTGCGCAAAACAGACAGGACCACAAAGGGAAAAAGAAAGAGGGAAAACAGAAAACAGAGACATCTCAGCAGCGAATACTCATACACTCTCTTTCCTCAGTAGCAGCTGTTACAAATACACATTACACACACACACTCTCTAGCTGTACCATAGGATTTAACTTTTACCATGTGGATAATAGTAATATGAGAAATATAGCTAGCTATTTTTCTAATGTCCACTAGATGGAGCTCCAGGATCACTATCACAAAAGAAACCCCCAACACTAAAAGCACATGGCAACACAAAAGAAACCCCCAGCAACACAAAAAAGCCCCCAACACTATAGGAGCACATGGCAACACAAAAGAAACCCCCAGCATCACAAAAAAGCCCCCCAACACTATAGGAGCACATGGTAACACAAAAGAAACCCCCAGCAACACAAAAAAGCCCTCCAACACTATAGGAGCACATGGCAACACAAAAGAAACCCCCAGCAACACAAAAAAGCCCCCCAACACTATAGGAGCACATGGCAACACAAAAGAAACCCCCAGCAACACAAAAAAGCCCCCCAACACTATAGGAACACATGGGGCAAAGGCTCTAAATAAATCGCCCCGATCATCAGAGAATTGCGATCAGCGCAATTATTCTTGAAAGGCACACTTAAGGGGGTTAAGTACTAATATTTTAGGCAATTTTTAATAGCTTTGGCAGCGCTGCACTTTAAATACCTTTAAGGGGCCCGAGGTGGCAAAGTTAAATTTATACTGCCGTTATTTACCGGTACTCGCAAGCGCCCCCCCCCCCTATTCCTACCAGATTTCAACCAGATAACAGATAACAGATACAGACAGGATGAGCAATGGTTTCAGGGCCACTAATACCCCTATTAGGACTGCTCGTTGCGGGTGATCGGGCCGCTACAGGTTTACAGAATTTACCAGGATTTACAGATAACAGAGTACAGAACTAGCCAAACAGTAATAAGGTAGCAGTACTTACCAGAACTCTGATCAGACAGGGAGTTTGGATGCCAGTCTATCCAGCCGGTTTTCAATCGGGGATTCAGCCGCAGGGACCGACTGACCAGACAAACCAAGGTGTCCTTCCGGAGCACAAAGTGGCCCGGGGCGCCAAGGACCATTAATCACCTGGAGGAGCCGGTCCCTGACTGGTGGAGGCCCTGATCCTGCAAAAAGCAGTAGTCTTCCCACCGTGGGTGTGATGAGAGAGAGGCTTTTCTTTTAATTTAATTTAATTTAATTGAAGGTCCCATCTGGGTCGCCAGAATGTAACAGCCAATCAGCTTAAAGCTCTAATTCTCTCACTCACCCACAGAAGGAATACTCACAGACAGGCTGGTATGCAAACACAGGATCTTTAATGTGCGCACAGGCCCAGACAGAGAAACCAGCAATCTCCACAAAAGGTCTGAGCCCCGAGGGGCGTCTTACAATGCCTTATATACAGTACAATTTTAAACTCATTCTATAATCCCATTTGCCACAGGTATTTCCTGTCCACCAATCAGCAGCCCCTGGGGAAGGTACCTGGGTGACCTGTTCAAACCGGTGTGCTCTGGTCTGTTGATTTCTGGGCTAGGGGATATTGTGTTCAGACCTGGAGTGGGGGAAGGGTGTCTACTGAAATCTTAATGCCTTCTCTTAGCAGGCTGATCACTTGTGTAAGAGCCTCATGGCTTGGGGGAAGGGTCAGGCTGATCACTTGTGTAAGAGCCTCATGGCTGCCTCAAAACTATATCACTGAAACCCTGACTTCCTGCCTCAATAAGCTTCAGCAGAGCTCTCCAGGGAGATCCCTGCTCTTCCTGATAAGCTGCCCTTTCAATTAACTATTTGATTACTTTAAAGACAGCCAGTAGTCACAGTCTTTAACTTTGTACTGCAGTTATGCTTTTTAAAACCTGCTCAGCATTACAGCCCTACACTTTTCTTTATTTTCATTTTAAAACAGCTGCCATACTTTCTTTCTCATTTAAAGATGAAGAGCATGATTATGTTTTTTTCCCTTGCTGTTCTGAACTGCAGCGAGTCCAGGCTTTATTCTGTTTACATGTAGCAATGTCAGCCCTGCTTTTCTTTTCTTTTTGACACTGTTCCAGATTTCTCCTGCCAAATGCCAGCACCACCAACAAACCAAAGGCACCTGAAACATACATAGTAACATAGTATATGATGGCAGATAAAGACCAATATGGTCCATCTAGTCTGCCCAGCAAAGTGGCAAGAATAGGTGCACCTGCCGCTCCATGCAGGTCACCCCTCCCTATGCCTTTGTTTAGGGGTGTACCCACCGCTCTGTGTAGGTCACCCCTATTTGTTGAGATATAAGAGATAGTGATGTATATTTTGATTTTATCCTGTTGCTATAAAGGGAAACCCCAGGTAAAATCTTTTATTTTTATTCTTATTATAATCTACTGGTTAAAATAGTTTAGGACTAACTATGTAAAACAAAAGAGGCTGAGTCAGGCTCACTCATATCTGACTTATATGGTGCTTGATAGTAATGTCAAAAAATCTCTGCAATCTTATGGTCACCAGCACATATCAGCTATTTGGGCTCAAACCCTTCTTCATTTTAAAATGCTGGCAAGACTCCTCCCAGCTTTATTATTACTTTATTTTCAAACAGCTCTCCCAAAACCTGTTTACTTAATAATTTATTAAGTGCATATTTTTTCTCTACTAGTTTGCACAGTAAAAAACAATCTTTATTACCTTATATAGATTGGTAATTCCTTATCTTTTCTGCCTCTTGACCTTATTTGCATATTTAATTATTTCTCCCCTTAAAGTCACTTTGACAGCTTCCCAAAGATTAGATGTTGCGATATCAGAAGCCTCATTCTCTTGGAAAAATAGGGTTATAGCTCGAGACATCAACTATGTGAACTCTGGATCTGCTAGGTATCCGGTATTAAAACACCATTGAGGTGAGTGCCTTATTTCCCCATGAACCTTCAAATGAAGGAGAATGGCTGCATGGTTAGAAATAACATTAGGGAGAAGCGCTGTATGATCCATTCCTGGTAATAAACTTATAGAGAGCAAAAAATAGTCAATAGTCAATGTGTGAGTGTGATAGATGGGGCTCTGAAAAGAAAGTGTAATAATGTGCATTTGTATTTAAAACTCTCCAGACATCCTTAGATGTGTGGAGGCCAATTCTGATTGGGGCACATCCGGGCTGTCCGGACATTCAAAAAATAGATGGCCCGAAAGTGCACCCGATTCTGCACCCGAGGGAGCTAGATGTTCATGTGGGTGCAGAATCGGCACTTAGATGGGCTGGATGGGCCCTGATTCCATGGTGCGAGATGTCTAGGCACCTGCCCTGCTAGCCCTCTCTAGGTTCCTGCTGTTGTGCCAATGCCATGGCATCTCGTTGCTATGGCGCCGGGATGCCAAGCAGGAGTGCACCATGTCTGACAGCTGAAATATTAATTTCCCTCACTGCCTGACCTTTGGCTGGAAAAGCCAGGGCTGGGATTGGGTGGTGGGTGCCTACCTGCCCTTATGCCATGTGTTGGGGGGGGGGGGGGGTCCGTGGCCTGATCTCTGCCATTTGTCAGACTTATCCTACCTCCGAGGAGGAATAAGTCCAACATTCATTCTTAACCCGCCAGCAGGGCATTGAGTGAGAAACTTCTGCATTAAAAGTAAATTTTAAAATAAAAAATAGAAGCTGGCGGCAGTGGCAGAATCGAGTATCCCGCGGCCCCCCCATGCACGGCAGAGCCCTCCCTCCCTGCATCAGCCCCTCTCTGCGTCAGCTTTCAGAGCCACGAAGGGAGAGTTTCCCTTTCGCGGCTCTGTTAAGCATGCCGGGGATGATGGGAAACAGGAAATGCCTGTTTCCCATCAGCACTCGCGGGCTTAACAAAGCACGAGGGAGAAACTCTCCCTTCGAGCTCTGAAAGCCGGTGTGGAGAGGGAGCTGATGCAGGGAGAGAGGGAGGGCTCTGCCGGGCACAGGGGGGGGGGCACGGGACACTCGATTATGCTGCTGCTGCAGCGGCAGCTGCAGCAGCCAGCTTTTCTTTTTTTTATTTTAAAATTTCCCTGGGCTGATGGGGAAGGGGGGTTAGGACTGGTAATAGGCTGTGTGATGATGGGGGGTTAGGACTGGTAATGGGGTGATGGGGGGGTTAGGACTGGAAGTGGGCTGATGGGGGGTTAGGACTGGTAATGGGCTATGGGAGGGGCTAGGACTGGAAATGGGCTGATGGGGGGGGTTAGGACTTGAGGAGGGCTGATGGGGGGGTTAGGACTGGAAATGGGCTGATGCGGGGCCTAGAAGGGAGCTGATGATGGGTGGGGCTTGAACTAGAAGGGAGCTGATGTTGGGGGAGGATTAGAATAGGATGGGGCTGGGAGAGTGAAATAGAGAGGGGAAAAATATTTTGTGTGGGAGGGAAGAAATATCTACAATTGGCTGGGTATTGGGAGAGTAAGTGGGGATTGAGGATGGAGGGGTAAAACTTGAGTGGATGAAATAGGAATGAGGAAAGAGCAAAAGGAGAAAGATTAGTACGTTAAAGCAGATGTAGAGAGAAAATGGAAAAAAACTAGAAAAGAGAAGAAAGGATAAATGGGCAGCAGACGATGGAGAGTTAGCAGAAGACACGAAGAATCCAGAAGAAAGTGGCTGGAGCAATTGCAACTGAAAAAAAAATGCACAAAAGGTAGAAAGATATCTCTTTATTTTGAATTTATTAACTGGAATATGTCAGCTCTGGGAAATGTGCATCATTAAAGTCTGCGCTTTGTTTAGTACAAGAGGAAATTAATTTATAGTTTTATTTCTACAGTGTTGTTGTACATTCCACGTTTGGCTTTTGTGATTCCCAGTTTAATTATTGTCTTCCTGTTTCTAAATTGTGATTCCTTGTTTGGTGATGGTCTATGTTCTGCATGTGTAACTGAGCTGAGGTATTCTGTTTATGTAATTCCTATTTGACATTGCCACTTGTTCTCTTTCCCCAGTAGATCATGTTTTGTTATTCTCTGAAATGTATTGGTTTAATATTTGCAGTGTTGCCTTTTGATAGGTAAGGTCTGGTGCTTTGTGAGTCCTGGTAGTGCTGTTATGATACGGCGGGTTTGCTATGGGTTCTAAATGGGCAGTGCTTGTAGTAGTTCCTAATATGCCTGGCGGTTGGCACTGGATTATATAATGTAGAAATATCTCAGTCTTTCTTTATCCATACACTCATTAAGAGGCATGTTTACTAAAAGTTAGTGTATGGTAACATTATGCAAATATTTATGCAAATGAGGCCCCTTATGCAAATGAGGCCCCACACCGATTCTCCGCACATGGCCTCGCACCCCCCTTGGGCCGCCCCTGCTCGCCAGATGTACAGGGCCGTGACCTGACTGGGCCTTGTACATCCACGTTGTGCAGTCTGCCCATGATCTGCACACTCTATGCCCTATTGCTGCCCCTTCCAGCCCTGGTCTGGAGCTCCCCACACAAAAGCCCTGTGCAAGCAGAGTGCTATTGAGGCAGAATAGGTTCACAGTGAATAGCGGGGGTTGTATGTCCAAACCGGACGTATATCCCCACTATTCGCTGTTCAGAATGACCCCCTTAGAGATTTAGGGGCATGTTTACTAAACTGCGGTAATGTCATTCCACGGTAAAGGTAGAGATGCCCATATAAAGGAGTGAGTGGGGTAGCAATAAAGCTGTGTGTCAGATAAGGTGCGTTAGAAGGCACGTTAAAAGATGTGTTAGAAGGCACCGTAGAAGGCACGTGCTTATGTGCCTTATAAAGCACCTTGTAACGCGCCGTATAAGGCGCGTTATAAGGCGCCTTGTACTGTGAACATAAGAACATAAGATATGCCATACTGGGTCAGATCAAGGTCCATCAAGCCCAGTATCCTGTTTCCAACAGTGGCCAATCTAGGTCATACGTACCTAGCAGTTTCCCCAAAAGACACAGGTTCCACAATGCTTGTACTGGGTCAAGCATTGATATCCTGGGTCACTTCTTAATAATGGTTTATGGACCTTTCCTCCAGGAACTTGTCCAAACCTTTTTTAAACCAGCTGTGCCTAATTATGAGCTTTGTAACGTATTTTAGCTGTGGAGAGGGTACTGTGTGGCTGGCAGCACAGATCTGCAAAGATATGACGGTCACAGGCAAGCAAAATATCTGCCCTGCCCTGGACAAGAGGGAACAACAAGGAATTGAACCCATGACCTCTGCCTCCACAGCATCAACATAACCAGTGGGCTACAGCTCTATAGTGTCTAACACACCGCTGGCTGGCTACAGAAAGACTGCAGGTGACCACACAAGCTGTCTGCTGTGGTTATCAGGATAGAGTAGACCCACCCATACCCATGATGCACTGCACATGCAGATCAGCAGCCTATGTCTGATCACAAGATGGGGTATGCGCCACTATAGCACCCTGGCCTGGTAGGGGGAGCTGACCGTGTGTGTTACTGGCACAGAGTAGCTACAGACCGTGACAGAATGCGGTTCCTGTGTTCACCCTGAGGGTGAAGTGGGGGGCCCAGCACCAGGTCCACAGCACATGGCATAGCTGAAATAGGCTGTGCTGCAGGTCCTCATCAGTGTCAGTGTATGATAGGTAGTCCTTGTAGACACACCTAGGATACACCTGTGTCCATCCGTATTCCCCAGTCTTGTCTTGCTCTTGTGGACCATGATGCACCCAGAATAGTGCATATCCTGTGTGGGTGCTATGGTCACAGAATACATGAAGGGTTGTATGCGGACCCTAAAGCGGATTATATGAGCACCACCCAACCCGCCCCTGTGGGTCAGGGTGGGGAACAGGATCCCCCACCAACAGATCCACAGTCTACATCCCTGCAATGGTGGCGGTAGAGGGGACCATCGACCCCAGTCTTGCTGGGGAACAGATACCCTACAAGGCAGGCAATGCAGATCTGTATGCATCCATAAGGCAATGGCAGACAGACAGTAGGCCTGGAGATGCTCAGCTGCCCCCCACCACCATCTGACAGCCTCCAGCTGCTGCACCCTGCAAGGGGTTCCAGCCATACACATATTAACTACAGACAGTCTGCTAGCTAGTCCATAGTGCATGTTCCTGGAGGGGATGTGAGCACACACACCAAGCAGCTAAGTCAGTGATTGGGCCCCAGAACCCCCCCCCCCCACAAATATCACTTGAGAGAAATGCTGCATAGCACTATGGGGGAACCTGGCCATGCCATGGTCACTGCTCAGTCAGGGTGAGAGTGACCCCCCAGCAGGACATGCTGTGGCCACCCTGTCCGTGCAGGTTGTGGCCAGGCACTACAATGTCTGAGCCATTGCCCTATACCCTGTGCAGATGCATCCAGGCCAGGCCACCCTGTCCAGGCTATACCCACGGTACCTTGCTCCTCATTATGCACATTGGCAGGCTTACACTGGCAACAGTGCAAGCAGTGTGGGCTGAGGAAGATGTTGGCAGACACCACACACTGGATAGACAGACACACACTCTCACACCTATGCCAGCATTGTGCAACTATAGAGGCTCTTGGCAGCGCTGGCCACCGCACCAGTCCTGGGCACAGTGCAGGCATGGCTATGGTACACAATACTGTTGCGGTCAATCCCCAGGGTGGTGAACACTGTCAGACACCAGACCTGAAACACACTCCACAGACATCAGAGAGGTTGATATGATACAGCTCAATGAGCAGATAGTGCTTAACTTAGGAATTGCTATCTGCCAGTAATCATAGCAACCTCTTGATATGTGTACCGTATTCCCACGTTTAGGGTGGCATTGCTAGGGTATGTAAGTGCTAGTATTGGGAGATGCACACAGGGCCCAACATCCTGCCTCTCCAGGAGGCTTTGGATACTGGAGCCTGTGGGTGCAGGTGTGTCTGCCCCTGTTGGCCGCTGCTCTAGGGCAGAGGTTCACAACTCCATTCCTGGTGGGCCAAACACTGTTTGGGTTTTCACGCTGTCCCTAATGAATATGCATGAGATACATCTGCATACCATGGGGGCGGTGCATAGAAAAGCAGCACAGACATCTGTATTAGAGACAGCATGAAACCTGAATGGTGTTTGGCCCTCCAGGACTGCAGTTGGGAAACTCTTCTCTAGGTATTGCGCATGTTTATGGTGTCGGTGCTCTGTAGAGTAAAATATAGGCGTTTAAGGCATGTTTATGTTATCTGCAATAAAGGTTCCGTCTTTATTACCACGTTTTAGTAGTGGGTAAAATATGGGGACTGGGTTGGTAGGAACCACAGCTGGGACTTGAACCTGTGACCTTCTGCTCCTGAACACACTGGCTGTGTGTACTGCACCACACTGTTGCCACAGAGATAGTGCAGTCCCTGGGGATACCATGACTGTTCGTCATACAGGGCCTGTCTGTTGCAATGCATGGCACCTACCTACACAGGGCTAGGCCATGGTCTGCTGTGGGCAGCTGCCACTGCCCCCTCCACCGCCAGTATCCCTCTGCCACCATGCTGACATGCCCTTCTGCTGGTGGTGCGCAGTCGCAGCCCATCCAGTGTGCTGGTAGGCGGTTGCCTATGGTGCAGGTTCTGGGGTAGGGGTGCCCGCATCGATGTCCACGCTTCCCCCCAGCACCACCTGCCAATGTTCTGTGCCTTGGGGGTACCTGCTGGGTACTATCCCCTGTGACACTGTGGGAAACACACTCGTGCCCATGTTGGGCCCACATCAGTTGCTGTCTGACTGCTCTACTGTTTCAGAGATGCCACCTAGGCATCACCACCTAGGCACCTAGGCCACCTAGGCATCACCCTGGGCCACAATGTGGCCCAGCTGCACCACAGCATGTGCTGCCTGCAGCCCTCTGTATCCCCTTTACCAGCATCTGTCCAGTTGCCCATTCCAACATGCCCACCCTGCTGTTGCAGAACATGTGCATGCCATAGAAAACCTGTCCAATAACAAGGGGAAACCGTGATCAGCGCTATTTCACTGTGGGATGATTCATCTTGAATGGGGACAGAGCATAGACCCTTCCAAAATTAATATATATTTTTTTGTAGCTTTCTCGGTAGTGTTTTTTGATGTTTCCCATTCATATCACTATTGGCCAGCTTGGTTATGTTTGTTTTACATTTTGTTCAGGTCATTTTCAGTGTTTATTTGCCCTTTTGTTCCGTGCACATGTATCACACTTATCACTTTTTGTAGGTTTCCCTGGCTTTGCTGTACATTGCTGACTGAAATGGTTTCTCTCTCCTGCAATTGTGTGCTAACGCCAGGGTTTTCAGTTGCGTTAGGATTCAGCCCTTAATTCCTCCACGTTAGTGTGAAAGGAGCCTCTCCCCGCCCACTCCCTGCCCATTGACTCCTTCTCCCCACCCTCTCTCCACCCTTTTCTACACTTAACGCGGCCGGAATGTACCGTTAGGGTGCCTTAAGGTGCCTTAACGCGCCTTAACGTAGCCGCTGCTACGTTAACGCAGTTTAGTAAACATGCCCCTTAGTTTTAACAGCTTTACTTTGGAATTGCCTATCTAAGATAAGGTCTAGGGGATATTATAATCTCCAGTGACCAAAAGGGCTGCTTCCTGTAGTCCTGACAGAACTTGAGAGAGGGCTAAAAAACCTCCGGTGTATCCCTTTTGGGGCCATAAATATTCAAAAGGAATGTGATAGCTGAGACTTCAGTTCAATATTGACAGCCTTTTTAAAAAAAGTAATTACCCCCCACCTTTTTCCTCATGGCAGCCAAAAATGCTCCTATCACAATCCACATCCCTGCATCTTTACAGCCTCCTCAACAGGAAGAGCTATCTCGGGCCCTTCTTTCCATAAATATTGAAGCACTTTCTTATGCTTTATAGAGTGTTTAAGCCCATGCACATTTAGTGATAGTATTTTGAAATTAGTCCATTGCCAGGCTTAGTAAAACTCATGAGTATATTAAAAACTCCATAATCCAGATCACACACACTGCCGCCCTAAGAGTCAACCCTTCCGTTTACACAATTAAATCCCCCACAAAAGACACAAACTATTCTCATGGTGTCAACAAAATAGGAGTATCAGGGTCTACCAGTTTCTGGTGATGGTGCGGATGCACTCCCAGCATGACCACTTATAACCAGTATAACTGAATACTGCAGTGCATATAAGATTCAACAATTTCACAAACTTTCCTGCTAGTAATCAGTTTGCTGAAGCTGTTGACTCTGGGAACTTAGAAACACAGAAACATGATGGCAGAAAAAGACCACATGGCCTATCTGGTCTGCCCTTCCATATCAACTACAATAGTCCCCTTTTTACCTTTAGAGATCCTCTGTATTTGTCCCATGCATTTTTGAATTCACATACTGTCCTCATGTCAATCACCTCCATTGGGAGACTATTCCACGCATCTATCACTCTTTTCATAAAGAAATATTTCCGCATATTACTCCTGAGTCTATCCTCTTTTACTCTCATTCTATGTCCCCTCGTAGCAGAGCTTTCCTTCAATTGAAAGAGATCCTCCTGAGCATTTATGCCACGGTGGTATTTAAATGTCTCTATCATATCGCTCCTATCCCGCCTTTCTTCTAAAGTATACATATTAAGATCTTTAAGTCTATCCTCATATGCTTCATAATGAAGACCACTAACCATTTTAGTAGCCACCCTCCTCACTGACTCCAGCCTGCTTATATCCCTTTGAAGGTGCAGTCTCCAGAATTGCATACAATATTACAAATGAGATTGCACCAGAGACATATACAGAGGCATTATCACCTCCTTTTTTTCTGCTGGTCATTCCTCTGGCTTTTGCAGTCATCTTTAAATAACTGTCTAGCTACTTTAAAATTGTCAGACACGATTACGCCAAGCTCTCGCTCCTCTTTTGTGGACAGAAGTACCTGATACCTTACACTGTACTGCTCCCTTTGTATTTTTGCAGCCCAAATACATGACCTTGCATTTTTTAATATTAAGGGGTATGTTTACTAAACAGCAGTAAGGGAGCATGTGTGCTGTTAATGAAGGCTATCGGCACACTTGCTCTCTTAACGCTGAAAAAATGCTGCTTTAAGATGCGGTAAAGGCACCAGCAACGTTAAGGACGCAGGGGGCAGAGAGTAGGCGTGACTGGGGCAGGGAGTGGGTAGTTACAGTGTGTGCTCCTGTACCACAGATTGCGCAATGGTCTGAAAAACCTTCTAAAACTGGGAACCCAATCGCCGATAAAAACCTCGCGGAAAAGAAGTTTGTAGAGGGGAAAGAGACTATTTAGCACTGGCAATGTGATGCACTGACAAGGGAGCCCAAGATAGTGGTAGTTGTGCTCCATTAGCAGCAACAGCATAGTGCTCATGTAGGAAAGGGCACCATGCTGATGGTGCAAATGGGGCACCGGGGGTGACACGGTGGTCATGCAGTGGGGGTGCTGGTGGATATGGTGGACTAGGCAGCTCCCTGGATGGCACAGAGGGGCATAAGAATATAAGTTCAGAATATATGCCACACTGTATCAGACTAAGATCCTTCAAGCCTACTATCCTCTGTCCAATAGCGGCCAATCAGGGGCACAGGTACCTAGGTGGATCCCGAAAGGACACCCAAGGTCAAAGAGGCCTGTATTTGGCCAAGCAGCCAATCCTCAGTGCCCCCTGAATAAACGTATAATGACCTTTCCTCCAGGACCTTTATTAAACCCTCCCAAAGCCCAGTTATACGAGGAGCTGTCACGACATACACTGCCACTGTGCCAGTGTTTGCCAACACAACAAACTGTATGTCCCAATGTGTCTGAAATGCGTTACATTTTTTATCTTTATTAAGGATTTAATATACCGCTCATACAACAAGCATCAGAGCGGTTTACAAAATTAAAAATTTGAAACTGCTGAGAAAAGGAAAACAACGCCAAATTATAGTAGACAGGAGAGAGAAGCAGAAAAAGAAGCCAGGCGAGCAGGTGCACTGCTCATGTGGGAGGGGAAAAAACTGGGCATCAGCAAGGGGGCGGGGATAGGGTTGAGGTAAGAGGGAGGTCAAATGCGGTACAGAATAAGTGAGTTTTTAGTCTTGTTTTAAAAGTTTTGTAGGAGGGTTCCAGACGGAAGGTGGCAGGGGGAGAGTTCCAGAGCTGGGGACCCAGGAAGAAAAAAGCTGAGGAACATGTAGACTCAAGATGGGCCTGGGATGGGGAGGGGAGAGACATGCGATTGGAATGGATTGACCTGAGAGAACGGTGAGGTGTGTGAAGGCGGATCAGATCTGTGAGATAAAGAGGGGTGCCAGTGTAAATTAATTTATGAATTGAAGATGATCACTTTGTATTGGATCCTGTAGGGGACTGGGAGCCAGTGTAGACGGATCAAAATGGGGGTAATATGGTCGAAGTGTGAGGCATGGGTCAAAATACAGGCGACTGTGTTATGGACAAGTTGTAATCTTGGTAATTGCGATTGGGGAAGGCCGGCTATGCAGATGTTACAGTAGTCCAAGCGGGACACTATTAAAGACAGAAGTAGAGCGGTCATGGAGGGGACTGACAGGAAAGGGTGAACCACGCGGAGCTGTCTCAAGTTGTGAAAGGATCGCTGTACCACCAAAGAAATGTGATCTTTGAAGGTCAGGGAAGAATCCAGGGTGACCCCGAGGTAGCGCAAGGAAGAGACAACTGGGAACAAGAGAGAAGGGGAACAAGAGGGGGAGCTGGGTTTCCGGAGGTGAACCAGATGGCTGAAGTTTTAGAGAGGTTGATATGCAGAATGTTAGAGGAGAGCCAGGAAGCCATGGAGGCTAGACAGGAGTTGAAAGGGTTGATGTCAAGGGTGGAGGCATCTGTGTGATGGAGAAGGATGATATCGTCTGAGTAGTAATATGCTGAGATACTGTGTTGCTGAACTAAGAGGGTGAAGGGGGCCAGGAAAAAGTTACATAGAAGAGAAGCAATGACAGAGCCCTGGGGGACAACACAGAGGAGGGGGGTGAGGGAGGAGAAGGAGAGCCCTGAGAGAACAGAAAATGATCTATTAGAGAGAAAAGAGCGAACCAGAGTAGGACAGAACCGGAGAGCCCAATGTTGTGAAGGCGTGCAAGGAGGGTTTGGTGGTACACAAGGTCGAAAGCAGCAGATAGATCTAAGGAGACAGCAATGGAGAAGGAACCTTGGTCGTGGGCGGTGAGCAATTCATTGAAAAGGGAAAGGAGGACGGATTCGGTGCTGTGGCCAGGGCGTAAACAGGATTGCCGGGAGTGGAGTGCTAGGGAGGCTTCGAGATGGGAGGAGAGTTGTCCAAAGACCAGTTTTTCTAGGAGTTTAGAAAGGAATGGAAGTTTTGAAATGGGGCGCCAGTTGGCCGGGGATGAGGGGTCAAGGGAATCCTTCTTTAGGATGGGACGGATGGAGGCATGCTTCCAGATGGAGGGAAAGGTATCTAAGGAGAGACTAGAGTTGAAGATGGAAAGAATCAGGGGAGAAAGAGCTAGGGAGGAGTCCAGAAGCCAGTGGGAGGGAATGGGGTCAGAAAGGCAAGTGGTTTTACGGATAGAGGAGTAGACCTTGGTTAGGTCTGAGATGGTTATGGGCTGGAAGGAGGACCAGTGGTGGGAAAGAGAGGGGGTAGAGGGGGAAGGGGACAGGGGTGGGGGAGAGGGAGCGTGAAGAGGGGACAGGGGAGGGGACGGGAGCCACAGGGGGAGGAGAGTGGGGGAGGACAAGAAGGGAAAAGTAGGTGGAGGGAGTGGATTTTGGCGGCAAAGTGCGATGCTAAGAGAGCTGGGTCTGGGACGGTAGGGGAAGGGACTGAAGAGATGAGAGAGTGGGAGGCAGAGAGGGAGCGGAGAACTGAATAGAGTTGGCGGGAGGAGTTGGCTGAGGAGGAAATGAGGTTAGAAAAATAATCTAGTTTCGCAGAGTGTAATAGGGAGCGGTAGTGGGAGTGACAGTACTGAAAGTGGGCCAGGCTGGCGTGGGAGGGATGTTTGCGCCAGTGGTGCACGGCCCGTGTAGATAGGAGCAATGAAGAAAAAGACCTGAGTGAAACCAAGGGTGGTGGCAACGGGTGCGGGAGGGGAAAAGGGGCTGGAGAGGGGCGAGGTTGTCAAGGGCATTTGTGAGTGTGGTGTTCCAGGACTGGGCCTGGGCATCTATGGGGAGAAGATGAAAGTCAGTGGGAAAGAGGGAGTTGGAAGGAGGGAACTGGATGAGGGTATTGGGAGTAATGCGGCGAACAAGACGGGGTGGGGGGCAAGTAGGATTCTGGGCTGAAAAGGGGGATAATGAAGGGGGGAAGGCCGGGACAGAGAAAAACAGGCAGAGATGATCTGACCAGAGGATGGGCAGAGAGGAGAAGGAAGAGGGGACCAAAGGGGAGGTGGAATTCGAGGTTACAAGGTCCAGAGAGTGACCAGCGGAGTGTGTGGGGAAATGGACGAACTGTTGAAGGGAGAGATCGGAGAGGAGGGAGAGGAATGCAGAGTCACGGGTGGAGGAGGGGGAGTCAACATGAATGTTGAAATCCCTCAGGATCAGGATGTGCTGATGGAGGAGGGAAAGCTCAGAAAGATTTGAGGTAAGAGAGTCCAATCGAGTAGCTGACAGGGAGGGAGGGGCATTGAGGAGGAGGAAGTAAAGAGGGGGAGGAGGAACTGAGGCGGAGGAGAAGGGCTTCAGGGTAATGGAGTGCAGGGGAGGATAATTCTTGGAGAGCTAGGGAAGAGCGGAAGAGGATGGCAACCCCCCTGCCACTCCTACCCCGGCGGCAGGTGAAAAAGATGGAGTAGCCAGGAGGGAGGCAGCAGTTAAGAAGAGGTTCCTCGCCCTCTTTTAGCCATGTTTCTATCAGGAAAAGAAGGTCAAGGGTGTGCTGGGAGACAATATCATGAATAAGAGTGGTTTTGGTGTGAAGAGAACTGCAGTTCAGAAGGGCCAGCTGCAGAAATACAAGAGTAGGGATGAGAGGAGGAGACACTGAGGAGGAGGAGCAGGGGATAAGGTTTGAGATGTTCCTTGAGATGAAACCTGAGGGAGCGCGGGCAGGGGCCTCCAGTTCCAGAGAACAGGGATGGTGGACATGCCAGGAGGAACTACTGAAACTGCTGGGGGAGTGAAAAGAAACAGCTGGAGGAGGAGCAGTAAAGCAAAGGCCAGGGAAGAGGAGTTAACTGGAGCCTGATGGCAGCGGCTATGGAGACGGAGAGCTGTGAAGAGAGGTAGAGTGAGTCTGCATCCGAACCAGAAAGGAGAGGTCCTGGGGAAGAGGGGCTCTGGACTCGCGTCCATGGACTTGCCCCAAGGAGCTCGCCCAAGGAGCAGGACCTGCTCCTTGGATGCATGCCGCCACAGCGCGTTACGCCACGCTATGAGTTAATATATGCAGTGGAAACACCTTGAGGTCACGCGGTCACACAGGACGCGGCCGCGTCACTTCCGGGTCGTCGGAGGCGGCGTGGAATGTTCACCAATTGTATACTGCAACAGGGGAGATACCTAAGGGGAGGAAAATGCAATATAAGCACAGGAATGAGCAGGCACTGGAAGTGATATTGTTACCAAATGCACATACACAGTAAGGCAGGTAGAGTAGGCAGACAAAGCAAACAAAATAGGCAGAATACAGAGTAGCAGGATAGCGGCAGTGCCTATTCCCTAGTCCCCCCCCCATATTGTGATGGTGTTAACAACGGTGAACCATACCACACCATTCAGTACTGTATAGACCCCTAACATATTTCCAATCCTATTCCTCCTATCCACCATTTCCAGTCCTATTCCAGCTCCCCATTAGCCCATTTCCAGTCCAAGCTCCCTCATCAGCCCATTTACAATCCTAGCCCCATCTCAGCCATTTCCAGTCCTATTCCAGCCCCCCATCAGCTCATTTCCAGTCCTTGCCCTCCCCATCAGCTCATTTTCAGTCCAAACCCCCTATCAACCATTTCCAGCCCCTTTCCAGCCCCCATCAGCCCATTTCCAATCCTAGCCCCCGATCGGCCATGTCCCGTCCCATCCTAGACCCCGCTTGAAGAACTCCGCGGCTGTCTAAGCTGCTTCAGAGGGAGCCAGGGAGGCTCGTGTGAGGCCCTGGTTTACTTTTGCACAGCTGCCAGCATGAAGAGCAGCGTTTTCCCTTATGCTGGCAGCTATGTTACTGTGAAGCGCACTGAATGCTGGGAAAGGTTAAAGGGCATTTCCCGGTACTCACATGCTTCACAGTAACACAGCTGCCAGTGTGAGGGAAAATGCTGCTCTTCATGCTGGCAGCTGTGCATAAGGAGATGGGGCCTCGCGCGGGCTTCCCCGGCTCACCTCTGAAACCATCGAGTTTTTGCGAATGAAGTTTGTGCGGGGCCCTGTGTTAACAACATTCTCGCACAATGGATGGGCTGGCCATGTCTGGAGGCTCTCTTTACCCATCCCCAACAAATCTTGTTTAAAGCCCTCTTCAGTAGGTTAGCCACTCTGTGCAGAAGACACTTCAACCCTTCTTGGATGGCATCTCTGCTCTGCAGCCCTTGGAACATCATCCCATGGTCTGGAAAACCAAAACGCTCTCGATGACACCATCCAAGCAGCCATGCATTTGTCTCCAGGATGCAAGCTTCTCTGCCTCAGGCTTTACAATCAACAGGGAAGATTGAAGTAAGCACCACCTGCTCACCTATTTGTTTCACCCTCTGTCCCAGAACCTTGAAGTCACTTTTGATATGCTTGGAGGGATACCTACCAGTATCATTTGTGTTGATATGGATGAGCAACATCAGATAGTAGTCAGTAGGCTTGATGAGTCTCAGCAAATTCTCTGTAACATCTTGGATTTTGGCACCTGGCAGATAGCACACCTCTCTGGACATCAAATCTGATTGGCCGATGGACGCCTCAGTACCCCTCAGAAAAGAGTCACCAACCACCACTACTCTTTGCTTCCTTGTGGTGACTGATCCTGCAACTTTGGATGCTCGAGCTGTGGTTCTCCCTTTTCCTTGGATGCTTCCACCTCCTCCAATTCCAGGGCTGTATACTGGTTCTTCAATTCAAGGAATGGAGGAGTTGGAGTGTTGATACTGCACGCTCTGGTGATTTGTGTCCAACCTTCTTCCTCTGTAGCCTCCCATCTCCACCTTTGTTGGAGAGCTTGGATGTTTCAAGAAGCATCTCATTAATATGCTTCTCACTGTCTTGAATGCTTCTCGCCACTTCTTCCCTGAGCTTCTCCACTTCTTTTCTGAGAGCTTCAGCATGCAGTCATCCTGCACATGGAATCGGGCCTTCAACTGGCATTGGGATCTCCGGACAGAGGCAGAAGCTATAATGGGGACAATAGCTTTAGCAATATGGTTTTTCCCAGCCATTGTTTAGTTGATGGAGCTTTGGTACCTGTTGAAAGACCTACCAAAATTCCTACCTCTTCCTCAGCTGTCCTTTCAGAGAAAAAGCAGTTAACCTTTTTTAAGTGTGTTCTAACAGAACTGTTCTATGTCCCTGTGTGTAGCTAGAGGAGTTGCCCTATAAAGCAAGAATGTTCACAAGGGATAGTAGATGTCGGGGTGGGTAAGGACGGACTGAATACCTGATGAGGTCAGTGGCTTCAAAGAGTTAGCTGTGAATGGGTAGCTAAAATAAAGACAGTGAACTCTAAGTGACAGAGCCTTGCCCAACACCACAAGCAAGCAAAATAAAAAATTACCCCTTTGTAGTATAGAAAAAAGACTTAGCTTTTAAATATGAACACCAAAAACTCTTTAAGAATTAACTTTTGAAAATGAACACCAAAATGCCTTTTCAGAGCTTTCAGGTAGAGTATTACCTTGCTTTGCAATGGAGTCCGTCAGGAATGCCAGTACCTGAAAGGCCCTGTAGAACCTTATACAGCACTGCCTAGCTGCTTAGTAGTCTACTCTAGGGCCTATTAACACTTGCTAAGGTCAGTGGCTTCAAGGAGTTAGCTGTGAATGGGTAGTTAGAATAAAGACAATAAACTCTAATTGACAGAGCCTTGCCCAACACCACAAGCAAACAAAACCAAAATTCCCCCTTTGCAGTATAGAAAAAAGACTTAGGGGTATGTTTACTAAACCGCGCTAAAGGAGTAACTGTATACCTGCGCCCTTGGTGCGTCCAAAACACCGCTTTAGCGCACGGTAATAGTACCAGAAGCGTAAAGCGCTTTGTGGGCGGAGAGTAGGCATCCACGGGGTGGAGAGTGGGTGTCCACGAGGCGGGGAGTGGGTGATAACAAGTCACGCCCCCTTTACGCTGATTGCACAACCTGCCAAAAGGCTCCTTAATGCCGGGAACCCTAACGGATATCAAAACCTCGCGGAAAAGGTGTCTTACGGAGATGAGGGAGACTATTTAAAGTTTGGAATGTGGCGAATAATAGGGGATCCCAAGTTAGTGATAATAGTGCTTCCATAGCAGTAACAGCATAGTGCCGTACTATGAGAGGGCACAAGGCTGATGTTGCTAAAGTGGAAAAGGGGGTGACACATGGGTACTGTTGCGTAAATAAAGGAGGTGTCATTTGGGTGGCACTGTGGGGGCCACAGGTCCAGGAAGGTGACAGGGCAGTTGTTTAGGGTGCACATCTAAGATGCATGATATGACACTGCAGAGACTGTGGGAGCACACAGACATGCAGATACATGCGTCACTGACACCATGTTGCCATGTCAGTGCTGTGTGACTGTGTGGGTGAGCTGCAGTGTATGTAGCTGCAGCTGGAAACAGTTGGATTATGGTGGGGTGTGACAGGTGCCAACCTGCAGCTCTCACTGACAGTGGGATGGCATGTCCATTCACAGCTATTCCCTCTTCCTGCAAGGCAGCTCTGACACTGAACCCAACCTCCTTGTTCATGATGGGCAGGCTCTGCCTGTCAGCATTCCATACGAGACCCATGAGAGCACACGTCAGTCCCTATTAGGTCTGCCACATCCCCACCTCTCCCACCTCATGTCCAACCAACCCCCCTCCGCTGTTACCATCTCACCCTCTGCTAAGACTTTTGAGGAGGGAAGCACACACTGTCATTTCTCCAAACAACTCACCAGCTGTTTCTCACATCCTATTTCCTCAGCTCACCTCCTTCTGCAATCCAACTCATCACCAGTACCACACATGCTATTTACACAGCTGACCTGGGCTCCATCACCTGCATTGTTGTCTATGAAAACCCTCATATAACCAAACTATAGCTCCACAAAGCAACTGTCCATGCAGCCCTGCCATCATGTCACAGAGCCTGCAGTCAGCTTAGTGCACAGAGGAATACGACTCATGCCCCTTGTACTGAACAAAACCAAAGGTCACTGTGTATGTGTGAATGCTGGGTGAGGGGTTCAATTCTAGCCTGTGGCTTAGCTTTGCTACCTTCAATTTTCTTTACGTCAACATACCATCCAGGGTCAGGAGCAGTGGGTGCAATCCCTCCCCCTCTTCAATGGCAGGCATGGCTCACCATATTCGCAAGTACCACCTAAGTCATCGTGAGTTTTGCCACATCCCCACTTTTCCCCCTTAACGTCCAACCCTCCCCCCACCGCTCTTACCCTATCACCCTCTGCTATGATCTCTGAGGAGGGAGGCATACACCTCCTCCCATCAACCAACTCACCACCTGTACCACACATGCTATTTACACAGCTCACCTGGGCCCCATCACCTGCACTGTTGTCTATGCAAACCCTCACATAAAAAAATGATAGTGCTACAAAACAACTGTCCATGAAGCCTGCTATCATGTCACAGAGCCTGCAGTCAGCTAAGTGCACAGAGGAATACACCAACACATGCCCCTTGTATTGAACACCTAAGTACACCTGCATGGGCTAGCTTACATGCCTGCCTTGTGGCATGAAACCAAAGGTCACAGTGTACATAAATGCAGGGTGGTAGGTTCAATGCCAGCCTGTGGCTCAGCATTGCTAGCTTCAATTTTCTTTATGTCAACATACCATCCAGGGTCAGGAACAGTGGGTACAATTCCCCCCCCCCCCAGGCATGGCCCATCACATTCATAAGTCTCAGCTCAGTCATCATGAGGTCTGCCAGATCCCCACTTTCCCCCTTCACATCCAGCCCAACCCTCACCACTGTTACCCTATCACCCTCTGCTATGATCATTGAGGAAGGAAGCACACACTGTCTTTACTCCAACCCACTCGACACCTGTGACTATCATCCTAATTCCACACCTTGCCGGGGACCCATCACCCACACTGTTGTCCATGGCAACTCTCACATTTCCAAACTATAGCTTTACAATTCAAATATACATGCAGCTGTAAAGCATGTCACAGAGTCTGCAGACTGCTAGGTGCATATAGGCACACACCAAGTCAGGCCCTCATGAACACTGACAATGAACACCCAAATATGCATCTAAAAAATAGTACAGCTGCTCTGTGGTTCAAAAAGCAAGGCCACTGTGTGAATGAGTCAAGGGATGCAGGATCAATGCCAATATGTGAATTATCAATGATAGACACAAATACCTGAGAATCTGTGAAAAGAGCAGTAGGTGCAACCTCCCACATTATGGCAAACAGAGATCCCCACATGCAGAGTTGAGGAGGAGAAAATGCACAATGGAAGGCATGATGGCAAATCACACAAATACATGTACTGTGGGATGGCTGTTATAAGTGCATGTACTGTGAAATGAGCTGTAATAATGCATGCACATTTTCTCCAGGACCAAGCAGGAAGTCAGTCCTCACATATGGGTGTCATCGGCGCCGATGAAGCCCCAGCGGAGCATTTCCCCAGCTTTCTATGAAAGCCTTTGGGAATGCAGGCATGCATGCGCGGTTCCCTTCCCGCCTAAAGGTACCATCTTACCTCAGTCTCTTTATTTCCGTGAAGCCCACCGGACGTGTGTCCAGTTTTCCCGGTTAAAATTAGATTTTTTCAGCGATTTTTTGCTCTTTTTCTACCGGTTCGACGCCGGTTCCTCTCCCGCCAGGTTCGGTACACTGGTATCGAGCCCGATTCTTCTTTTTCAGTTTTTGCCCTTCATGGCTGGCGTTCGCGCCCTTTTTTCTCTTTTTCCCTGGAAGGCCGGTCCTTTGACCTCGCGGGGACTTTTTTCCCAATGGCTTCCAGTGGTTTTAAGAAGTGTGATCGGTGTAAGAAAATAATGTCTCTCACCGACACACACGACTGCTGCCGTCGGTGCCTCGGCCCCGACCACGATCCTAAGTCGTGTGGGGCCTGTGGAAAAATGTCTTCCAAGGCACTACGAAGTCGCCAGCAGCAAAAGGAAAGGCTTTTCTTGGACTCAGCCTCCAGCCGGGCCCGGACCTCGTCTGAGGCCTCGACATCTCGGGATTCCGATACCGAGCACCGTCGAAGCTCCTCGGACAGGGGGTCCCCCGACCGGGAATGCAAGAGGAAGAAACGGCTCATGAGGGCATCGTCGGAAGAGAACCCTGGCTCCTCGAGGGCCAGGTCTAAGACCCCCGACCATCGCCCCGGGCCTGTGGAACCGGAGAAGCCTGCCAAAGTTCCTCGTGTGGAGCCGGAGTCTGCTGGACACGTAAGCCCCATAGTCCTCGTGGACTCTCCTCCCAGGGAGCCGACGTCGGGCCCGGCGCCACCGGGGCCCGAGTCAGTGGCTGCTGCGTCTCCCGAGCTGAGCCTCAGGATGACAGCCTTGGAGAGCAGAATGTCTGCCTTCATGGAACAGCAGCGGGCACTGATGGCCAGCCTGTCTGGTGCATCTGCCCTGACCACCGGGACATCGACTTCGAAGTCGACCCCGGAGACCGAGTCGATACTCGAGTCCATCGTGGCTCGGTCGCGGTCTCCCTTGACCTCCCGTTCGGGACCGAGGGCGTCGACGCCGGTGCTTCCGGCATCGGGGCGGGTGCTCCAGGGCCCTGCGGGGTCGGACCCCGACTCTTCCGCGGACGAGTCGGCTTGGGAGACGGAGGACGAGGAGTCTCCTGATACCTTTAAGACTCGGTGCGTCCCTTCGGACTCACCGCAGTCTGAGCCCCGGAGTAGGTCCCCCCCGGAGGACACCCGGTTCTCGGAGTTCGTCCGGGATATGGCCACTGCCTTGGCTATTCCGGCGGACCCCGATGAAGAGCCTCGAGCTGAAGAGCTCGAGACGCTGCAGTATGACTCTCCTCCGAAGGAGGCCTTTACTGTCCCGGTTCCTCCGATGCTGGAACGGCTCCTTTTCCGTATGTGGGAGGCACCGGCCTCGGCGCCGGTTCTTAGCAAGCGAGTTGATTCCATCTATCGACTCCGGAAGAGCCCTGGTTTTCAAAAGGCACAGCTACCACACCTTTCCATGGTTGTGGAATCGGCCATGCATCGTCTGAAGAGTCAGAAGATGCACTCCGCGGTGCCTCCTGGCAGGGAGGCCCGAAACCTCGATGGCGTCGGTAGAAAGTGCTTTCAGGGCTCGATGCTTGCTTGCCGTGTCCAGTCTTACCAGCTGTACATGGGCATGTACTTGCGGGATCTGGCCAAGGAGTTGGCCGGGTTCTCTGCTGGTCTCTCTGGGGTACCCTTGCAAAGATTTAAGTCCTTGTCCTCGGGGATTCGGGAATGCTCGAAGTTCATGTCCCGCGCCGCCTACGATGGCTTCGAGGCTTCAGCCCGAGTTGCGGCAGCCGGCATCGCGGCTCGACGCCAGGCATGGCTGAAGTCATCGGACCTCGAGCAATGGGTTCAGGACAAGTTGGTCAATGTCCCTTGCCGAGGTGAAAACCTTTTTGGCAAGTCCATGACCGAGAAGGCCGCTCAGCTTGAGACCGAGCACCTCACTCGGACAAGGCTGTCGAGGAAGACCTCTGCCCCTTCTCATAAAAAGAAGGGCTCGGGTAAAAAGCCCTTTTACCCAAGGAAGGGCACTGCCTACAAACAGTACCCTCAATATCAGGCTGCCCAAGCTGCCCCCCAGAGTCAGCAAGCCAAGGGCCAGGGTAATGGGCCCTGTAGGCAGAGGACCGCCAAGCCTCTGGCCCCTGCTACCACTCAGCAGGGTGGGGGTTTTTGACTCCTTGAGCATAGCCTCTCCTCCGCTGCTCTCCCAACCCTGCACAGGAGGTCGTCTCGCCCTCTTTGCCCACCAGTGGCCCCTTATCACCGGGGACAGTTGAGTGCTGGAGATAGTCCACAAGGGCTATGCCCTCCATTTCCACCAACTGCCACCCCCATACTTCCCAGGGGAGCCTCCAAGGCCTCCTCTGCACACAGAACTTCTCCGTCAGGAGCTTCAGGGTCTGTTGGTGGACAGGACGGTGGAGCCTGTGCCTCCCCATTTGCAAGGTCACGGATTCTACTCTAGGTATTTCCTGGTGCCCAAAAGGACCGGTGGCCTTCGTCCTATTCTGAACCTCAGGAACCTCAACAAGTTCCTAGTGAAAGAAAAGTTCAAAATGCTTACTCTTGGGACCCTTCTGCCCTACCTCCAGCAGGGAGATTGGCTATGCTCCTTAGATCTAAAGGATGCGTATACTCACATCCTCATTCATCCAGACCACAGAAAGTACCTGAGGTTCATCGTGGGAGGAAACCATTATCAGTACAGAGTGCTGCCTTTCAGCCTCACCTCCGCCCCCAGAGTCTTCACAAAGTGCCTAGCAGTGGTGGCGGCCTGCCTGAGAAATCAAGGCATCTTTGTCTTCCCCTATCTGGACGACTGGCTCATCAAGGGTCAGACAGGTCAGGAGGCCAATCAAGCCACCCTCAGGACCATTGCTCTTCTGCAGCACCTGGGCTTTGTCATAAACTTCGAAAAGTCCACTTTGCTCCCCTCCCAGAACTTGGAGTTCATAGGGGCAAGGTTGGACTCTCTCCTGGCAAAAGCATTCTTGCCCGAAAACAGAGCCCAAAGGTTGATGGCCTTGGCAAGTCAGTTTCTCAGCAGGTCCCTGGTCTCCGCCAGACTCTGCCTGCGGCTTCTGGGCCACATGGCTTTGACTGTACATGTGACCCCCAATGCCAGGCTTCATATGAGGCCTGCACAGTGGTGCCTCCGGACTCAGTGGTCACAGGCCACAGGCAGTCTCAGAGACAGGATAAGGGTGTCCAGACCATTTCTGCACTCCCTCAACTGGTGGCTGCACCCACCCAATCTACTGAAAGGGGTGCCTTTTCAGATTCCAGGGTGCACAGTAGTGCTGACGACGGATGCCTCCCTGCAGGGCTGGGGAGCTCATTGTCTGGGCAAGTGCACCCAAGGCCACTGGTCTCCCTGGGAAGCTGCACAGCATATCAATCTCCTCGAACTCAGAGCTATTCGATTAGCACTCAAAGCTTTCACACCTTCCCTGGCTCACCAGTCTGTCCTGATTCAGACAGACAACCAGGTTGCCATGTTTTATGTGAACAAACAGGGCGGAACTGGGTCCAGGATCCTTTGTCGAGAGGCTCAGGACCTTTGTTCTTTTGCCCTCAAGCACAACATGCTCCTCAAGGCTGTGTACCTTCCAGGCCAGGACAACTACCTGGCAGACAGATTAAGCAGACTTCTGCAGCCCCACAAGTGGCGGCTGCATCCTTCGGTAGTTCAGAAGATCTTTCTCAAATGGGGTCTTCCTTTGATAGATCTTTTTGCCAGCCCCATGAACAAGCAACTTCCACAGTTCTGCTCCAGGCAACCACATACCCTGCGGATAGCACCGGATGCTTTTCTGATATCTTGGTCTCAGGGCCTCCTCTATGCATTTCCTCCCACGCCCTTGGTTCAAAATTCTTCAGGACAGAGCCTCGGACCTGCTGGTGGCTCCCAGATGGCCAAGACAGCCTTGGTTTCCTCTTCTGCATCAACTGGCAGTGGATCCTCCGCTACCTCTGGGGTTGCAACCCGACCTTCTCACACAGGACCAGGGTTCCCTTCTGCACCCCAATCTCAAGTCTCTCAATTTGATGGCCTGGAGGCTGCAAGGGTAGTCTTGGCTCCCTGGGGCTTACCTCAGGAGGTTGAGGAGGTTCTCCTAGCAATGTTCCCTCTAATTTTCTGTAGGCTGTGTGCGCATAAAATATCAGCTGTGCAGCTTTTGAAGGAAGGTTAAATTTTTGTGCGCCACATAATGACACTTGGAGTTATATACTTTAAAATTTGACTACACGTCAGAATACAGTATGTACACCACATTGATTTTAATCAAATTAAATTAAAATAGACGATTACTAAATGAAGTGGAAAATTTCTAGTAATTACAATCACAACTTTTAAATTTTAAGACGTCTGTGTTGTTTTCTATCAGAATCAGAACCGTAATTTTTGTGCGCTCTGTTGTAAAGTATGTGCGTTCGCTCGGCAAGGTGTGTGCGCGCGCACATGCGCACAGCTTAGAGGGAACAGTGTCTCCTAGCCTCTAGGAAACAGTCCACTAGGAAAACCTATGCTCTCAAATGGAAGAGGTTTCTGTGTGGTGTCAGCTCCGTACAGAGAATCCTTTCTCCTGTACTGTGCCAGTAGTGCTTCAGTACTTACTGCACCTGTCAAATCAGGGACTTAAGTCCAATTCTGTTCGGGTCCACCTCTCAGCTCTAGCAGCTCACCACTCACTGGTGGAGGGACATTCTCTGTCTGGTCACCCCTTGGTGTCCCACTTTCTCAGAGGTTTGCTTTTGCTCAAGCCTCCAATCTGTCCCCCTGCTCCTGAGAGAGAGCTGAATGTGGTCTTGCAGCAACTGACTTGCCCACCTTTTGAGCCTATGGCTACTTGCCCACTCCGCTTCCTCTCCTGGAAGACACTCTTCTTGATAGCCCTTACTTTGGCTAGGCGAGTGAGTGAGCTTTAGGCCCTGGTCTGTGACAGGACTTACACCAGGATTTATAGGAACAGGGTAGTCCTCAGGACCCATCCCAAGTTCCTCCCTAAGGTTGTCTCCTCTTTCCACCTCAATCAGGAGGTGGTTCTTCCAACATTCTTCCCTAGGCCTCATGCAAGCCAGGCTGAAGCAGTCCTGCATACCCTGGACTGTAGGAGGGCCTTATCCTTTTACCTTGACCGTACGCAGGGGCTTAGAAGGGCTACTCAGCTCTTCGTATCTTTTGACCCCAATAAGTTGAGCTTAGCTGTGTCCAAGCATACCTTGTCCATCTGGGTGGCTGACTGTATTACCTGGGCTTACAAGGCGGCTGACCTTCCTTTGCAGGGTAGGGTCACGGCCCATCGTGTGAGGGCAATGGCTGCCTCAGTGGCTCATTTCCGCTCTGTGCCCTTGGTAGACATCTGCAGGGCTGCAACTTGGTCTTCAAGCCAGACTTTTGCGGCCCATTACTGCCTGGAGAGGGAGTCCCGTAGGGACAGTGCTTTTGGCCAAGCAGTACTCCGGAATCTCTTTGAGGTTTAGGCAACTCCTGCCCTCCTGCCCTCTGTTGGGTGGATATTGTGTCCTTGAAAAGCCTTTCTTTGCTGCTGAGACTAGAGGGAGTTCTCTTGTTCAGCCTGGGTTCCTCGGTAGCCCAGAGCAGGGGAGTCACCCATATGTTAGGACTGACTTCCTGCTTGGTCCTGGAGAAAGAGTAGTTACTCACCTGTAACAGGTGTTCTCCAGGAGCAGCAGGAATCAGTCCTCACAACCCTCCCTCCTCCCCTTGGAGTTGCAGTTGTACATAGTTTGTTTTTCATTTTTGTGTGCTGTTCTTAGCTATGTCATTTGACTGAGGTAAGATGGCACCTTTAGGCAGGAAGGGAACCGTGCATGTGTGCCTGCATTCCCAAAGGCTTTCATAGAAAGCTGGGGAAATGCTCCGCTGGGGCTTCATCGGCGCCGATGACACCCATATGTGAGGACTGATTCCTGCTGCTCCTGGAGAACACCTGTTACAGGTGAGTAACTACTCTGCGCAGGCACACCCAATCAATGGGCATCATGGGCATGTAACAATGGTATATTGACCAACCTTTCCAAGAGGGTCTAAACTGTATGGGGGGGGGGCACCTTGTGGATTGTGAAGTACAGCAATGCAGTGTGCATGCATGTGATGGTCTATCATTATGTTTGTATGTACAATGTGCTGCTGGTCTTCCCATCACCAAATGTACAGGCAGTGCACTGCCCTTGTACATGTGGCCACCTGTGGGGTGCACACAGCACCTGCAGTGTGAGTGAGTGCATGTGCCTCTTCTGCCATGTCAGCATGGTCTAGTGCCAGTGAAAAAACATGATGGCTGTACAGAGGCATGGTACTATGTATGTTGCTCACTACTGTAAGATGTGGTCCAGTTACTCTTCTGTAGGTCCTGGGTTCATTTCACTTCACAGACGCAGGAGGGTTTGTAATAAGATAAGCAAACAGGTGTGGCTTGGAGAAAGGTTTTTATGTAAAAATAGGCTTAATACATAGGTATTGAACAGAGGTATATAGTGATTGTTACAGAGCTGTTTCAGTGTGCATCAATGAATCTGTGTGTGCATGTGTGCATGTGTGAAGTGTGAGAGAGATAGAGGCCAGAACATGTGGGTCAGAGCCGCATGGTAGGCCAGAACATGTGGGTAGAGAGAGAGAGAGAGGGGGAGGGGTGAAAGGAATTGATCATCAGAGCCTCATGGTAGTGTCCAAACCTGTCCGATGAAGGAGGGAGAGAGAGAGAAGCAGGAAGTGTGTCTGTCCTTTATAGTGGACTGAATCCTTTCCAGCACTTCCCCTTAGCCACTCCCTTTAGGGTGTGTCCTTCTTGATCTAGCAAGGAGGGGCTGCAGACAGGTCCTAGAGACTGACAACACCAGGGGGTCAGAGTTTAGACTGAATTAAACAGAGTCCATAGCTGCATGAAAGGTATGCTGACATCTCCCACACCTTTTTTATTTTTCTTTATTATTTGTGCCTGGAAATGGTGGAAGCAAACCTGTGGTACCTGTCCCAGCTGCCATTACCTGATAGTAGGCAGCTTGTCGAATACCTCCTGTATTAAATACCTTGCTATGTCTAGCAGGTCCCCTGTCCTGCACAGTACTGTCTCTAGTACTGTCTCTAGTGTTCTAGAGATAAACAAGTCTCCTTATGAGTCCAAACCTCGTGTCTTAGGTAGAGCAACCACTACTGGGGGGGGGGGGGGGGGGTGGAACCCAATATGCCACTTACATACCCGTCTTAGAGAGAGTGAACAGTGCATAAGGTCTGCAGGAATTTTAAGGAGGCTAAAACCAAATGGTACCAGGATGCTATGAGTGAGGATAGGAAGCAATACTAGACTGCAGCTGACTCTGGTATTCAGTGTAATAGGAAATGTCGAATTAGCCAAATTAGCAGGCCAAATTAGCCTGGATGTAGGGGTGGATGCTGGAGAGGTTCAGTGTAACTACCTTAAAATGTTGTTGTTCTGTATGACATGCGCTGCAAGGAAATGTACATTTTTTTCATCTTACAGCACAGGAAAATTACGATAATGCATAGCAATATTTGTACAGCAGTTAAAATAATAATAGGGTGAATAAAAACATTAAAGACATGATCAGTAGGTGAGTAACCAAATAACAATTCCCAAACAGACACATGAGCATCTTGTAGCAAGTGTCCAACAATTTGTTGAATGTGTCCATTCTCATAAGCGATGGTGTGATTCACTTCAGTGGATGTTGTTTTAAGGTGATCAATATAGGCATGGAGTTCTGTAAAGTTCTTCTCCCATGCCAAGTGGTAATGGATGCACAGCATATGAGATAAAGTCTGGAATGTCCATAGAGTCATTGGTAACCAGCGGTGTGGAATAAGTTGTCCCATTAATGGTGATGGAGACCAGTGGTGTATGACTGCACCAGGTATTGTTTGGTAAATAGTTTGAACTGTACAACAAAGTGTTCTTGGGAAGGCGAATGTCATGCATTCTGGGAGCAATCGAAAAAGAAACATTCTGGGGAAAGAACAGATGAAAACAAAAGTGTCCAGCTCCAAGGTAATACAAACTGTGTGAGGTCGTCAGGGAATATGAGAGCTTAACAGTCAGGGAGCAAGAGGAAGAATTGTTCCAGCAGGAGGTGTCAGCCTCTTTAAACTGGTGAGGTTGACACTTGAACTGAAATGTAGTCTGCTCACACAAACTGGGGTCCATCGGCATGAATGAAGTCCAGGTGTCGTCCAGTGGCTGTACCCATGTGAGATGGTCCACAGGATACATAAGCATATTATCAAACTGCACCCCAATATTAACAACAGGATAAATAACTGTGTTGTCCTGACCATGGGATCAAAGTACAGATAGAGCAGCCTTGTGGTGAACAAATGGGAACACTAACTGTCCACCAATCAAGGTGAGCTATAGCAAGTTCCGGAATTTTGGTACTAGCCATATGAGTGAGAGATGGTGGCCAGTGTCCTAACTTAGCAGTGATCAGAATTTCCTTTAGTATAGTAATAAGCTCGATCTGTACTTGATCACAGGCAAGAGCCCAGGAAATATTCTTTCCCAATCTATATTCTGCATGTGCTAAGGTAACAATTTTCTGTTCTATAATGGGAGATATAAGAGCAAAGGTATCTACAACTACATTGGACAGTTTAGAGGAAGCTTCATTAATAATATGTTGTGAGTTAAAACCATCAGCAGCATGCTGAGCAGTGGATCCCATTTTATTACGGAGCACCTCTATATCAATTATATTAAGGGCACCCAGTGCAGTCCCTGTGCCACCTAAAATTGTATCAATTAATTCACGCTTGTGTCGAAATTGCTTAGCTCTGGGTGTTACTGACTGCATATCAAACCAAGTATTGAGCATTTGTATGTGGTTGGCAACAAACTGAGAGCAATTTGGATATTTGTGAGTAACTAGAAACAATTTGGGAAATAGATGCCAAGTAAGAAAATGGTATTCCACATCATATAAAACATCGTGTGGTGCATCATATTTAATCTGAAAGGGATGTCCTTCCTGAAATGGGTGGACATCAGAAAGGTAGAGTACAGGAGGAGCAGAAGTAGTGGGAGGGGTAGGATGAGGGGTAGTAGGTAAACAAGATACATCTAAAAGGAATGAAGTCTCAGTGATGTGCTGTTGATCATTCACAACCCATGTATAAGTTATTTTCCAGGTACCTCTGTCCTGACAGGAAATATTGTACAAAATCAAAGCAGGAGGACCTAGAAAGTAACGTTCTGGGCGTGCCCTCAATTCTTGTGTCCTTTCTAGAGAAGTGGAAACTGGTGGCTCCCACTGTACTTGAGTGATGTTTAATGAATAGAACACTGGCTTGTCCTGTACTGAACAGAAACTCAGGATGACCAGATCCTTTCCTTCCGGGAACGGTGGGGGTATTTCTTGATAACGATATACCCCATCTGTGGGGTTAGCCCAGCCAATCGTGCATATTCGGATGATAGTTCCTGTAATGAGACTTGAGTAGAAGAGAGCAGATACAAGAACAACAGGAAACCGAGACATAATAAAAGCAAACTTGTTATACTATGTAACAACAAAACAAAACAAAACAAAAAAATAATTTACATAACTATTAAACACATGTTAACTATACAGCAGGAGTAAATAGTTACCGTCCTCAAGCGACTTTTGTTCAGAAAGCAGCTGTCCGTGCTGTCTTCATAAAGGAGCTGTCCATGCTGTTTTCAGGTGGTAGCTGAAAACAAAGACTGATAAGACACATATTACCCATATGGTTTTAACTGGGTGATGTGTTTCCAGTACTGCTGGTTGTCAGGCATTAGGATAGGCTTGGGCCTAAGGTATCAGTAACTAAGTATGGTCCCTCCCACTGTGCAGTTACAAAGGGGAGGTTTGGTCTAGGTCTCATCTCTGCAAGACACTAGTGACAGGGCTTCCTTCATGTAATCATGAAATATTGATGGTGAATCCTTAAATCCCTGTGGAGGCACAGTCCATGCACACTGTTTCGGCCTGGCTGGTGAATTGCATGTGGAAGAAATAGGTCTAATCTGACCTCTCTCCTCCAGTATCTTCACAATTTTAGTCACTGGTTCTATAGCTTGATGAGGTACTGGGTATTGTTTCTGTGGTGTATGATCCTCACCTTCCAACAGTATTTCTGTGTGCATTTTCCCACAATCTAACTTGTCTTGAGCCCAGACTGGAATATCAGCCACTTCTGAGGGAATTACACACAGATCATACTGTTGAGCTGCCTTTGTGCACTGAGTTGCTAACTGCATGGGAATGACTTCATGCACTAAAGTTTTAGAAGCACTTGAAGTTCCTGAATACTGCCACAATTTAAGATTAGCCATATCCACCACCAAATTTAACTGGTTGGGAACATCAATTCCAATTATTTCTATTGGTGTGTTCACTATAGTGGAGGCAGTGGTTTCTAACATTTCCTTATTTTGTTCACTGTGCACAGGGATACCCCATTTAACTGGGATAGCCACACATTTGGAAGCTGTATCATTGATTCCTTGAATTTCATAACTATCCATATTTTTCTGATCTGCAGTGGGAGAAGCTCTGTTAGTAAAACTAATTCCAGCCCCTGTGTCAATCAAAGCTAATTTATCCTGACCCCCTACTCTACTGATAACATTGGGGCATGCACAAGAGTCCAGTATCAAGGGTGTTACAAGCCTTAAATTGTGTCCTGGGCCTGTATCCATTTCATCATCCAGAGGCTCTGGACTTGAGTCCTCTGCTGAGATAAAGGAGGCAGGCTGGGCTATGAAGACTTGATACATTTTGATATCTGAACTCAAGAGGTCAGGACATCCCTATGCACTGGCCTTGTGTTTGTCCTGAGCTGCTTGTATGTCCTGTTTTAATTTATCTATTTCTATCTGCAGTATGTGTTTGTCTTGTTCCCATTTAGTTTTTTCCTTTTCTAGCCCATCTCTCTGTGCTTTGAGCTCTTGAAAGGGGATGTAACCTGAGGAGTTTCTAAAAGTACCTCTGCCATGTGCTCTCCAAGGTGTGTGTCCTCTGTTTGTGTTTCTTGTGTACTGAGAGGATCCCTCGGCTTGCCACTTAGGTGTGTGTCCTCTGTCTGTGTTTCTTATGTACTGAGAGGATTCTTCGGCCTGCCACTTGCGTGCTTCTGATACTGTAATGACCTGCGAGGGCTGTGTCTTCCAAACAGACCCAATTCTGAGCATTAAAGTATCAAAAGGGGTTGCTTCAGGGTCTTCAGAAAATAACAGAAGGTGTTTTGTAATCTCAGGGGATAGCAATTCTAATAAAAATTCCTTATGCATGCTCTCCCCATAATCCTCTGCCTTGGGCCAGGACTCCTGCTCATTAAGAACTGCTTTTAAAATCCAGGCTCTATATGCAAACTGTTCCAGTGTATCATTTGGTAAAGGTGAAATAATTTTAAATACTTGCATTGGGGAACAGTGAAATAGTTTCTCAGTACCCCTTTTAACCAACTGGTATGGGTGAGTGAGAGAGCCAACCCTGTAATAGTGTGGCCCTAGAGCCAGATGCATAAGTCTATCAAAGTCTGATTGTTTTCTTCTGTATTTCCCTAGACCCCAGTGAATCAGAATATCAATCGCCCATTTAACCCACTGATTTACATTAAGAGGCATAGTGCCAATTTTCTCAACTATTTTTTCTATATCTCTATCTTTTAAATTCTCATGCAACATTACTTTAACTGGTGCTTTGAGTTCAGTATGCTCCAGACAGAGATCCTGGTTATTGCTGGGATCTGGCTGAGATAAACTATCTGAATTTTCCTGCTGTGAGTCATCTGTGTTCTTGCCATTCCTCAGTCCAACTATGCATACTTCTGTATTCTTTTGTTGCTGATAAGGTGTGTGATAGGCATAGGGAATGGGTGTATCTTTGTTCTTTTGTTTCTCACTAGCTGGTATGCATGGCTGATAGGGTGTGTCATAGGCATAGGGGGCTGAGGGAGGGGTGGGTGTTGGCTTTCTTGCAGAGGCCAATTGATCTTTAACGTGCCTCAATTCAAGTTTAAGTGCTTCTAATTGTTCACTAACAGTTATAAAAGAATTTGTGGCTTGTATCACTTGAGTTCTCTTAATAGAAATGCAAATTTGTGCCTCCTCAAGTTCTTTGGTCAATTGGCTACACTGAGAAGTCAGTTCAGAGTTTTCTTGTCTCATGCTAATGAGGCCCCTGGCCATGCCTTGGATGAAGAGGCATTTCCTTTTATTTGTTTTCTTTTTGGATTCTTGATCATGGTTTAACATCTGTTTTTGAATATTATACCATGATGACTCAGGGAACTCCCCTTCAAATGGACCTCCTTTTCTCTTACAGTATGAAATTAGAATTTCTGTAAGTTCTTTAAAATCAAATGCTTCCATGTTTGATACTGCAGAAAGGCTGTAGTTGGACTATCTCAAATGTGTAACATTAGAAGGAGGAATGCTAACTTAAAAGGTATTTCACACCTATTTAACCGGGTGGAAGTGTTAGGGTGAAGTTATAGTAAGAAGGTTGTTAGTAGATTAACAGAATTGTATCAATTGCAGCCATCTTTAAGCCTGCTCTCACTAAGATAGTTACTGACAGGAGACAGAGAAATAGAAGTTAAAAGGGACAGGAGGTGATAGCTTTATCAGGAAAGATGTATATTGTATTCAATGAGGGAATATTTAACTGTGTAACTCTGTATTTTCTTAGCAGTTCAAATACTATATAAAATCTGTAGCAAGCCTATACATAAAAATAAGACAATTGCAAGCCACTCTGTGTAATGTCCTTAAAATTCTAGATTCTTACAGAGCCTTTTGACAATAAAAATCCACCTTGTCTAACCTACAAAACAAAATTGTAAATGGTCACAAGGGCTATTGATTTTCCTGTCTCACTCTGTCTGAAATCTACTTAATGTATTATACAAAATTATTACTTACCCAACTGGAGATCTGCTGTGAAATCCGAGAAGACGAGCCTCCATAAAGTGTAAGATGTGATCCAGTTACTCTTCTGTAGGTCCTGGGTTCATTTCACTTCACAGACGCAGGAGGGTTTGTAATAAGACAAGCAAACAGGTGTGGCTTGGAGAAAGGTTTTTATGTAAAAATAGGCTTAATACATAGGTATTGAACAGAGGTATATAGTGATTGTTACAGAGCTGTTTCAGTGTGCATCAATGAATCTGTGTGTGCATGTGTGCATGTGTGAAGTGTGAGAGAGATAGAGGCCAGAACATGTGGGTCAGAGCCGCATGGTAGGCCAGAACATGTGGGTAGAGAGAGAGAGGGGGAGAGGTGAAAGGAATTGATCATCAGAGCCTCATGGTAGTGTCCAAACCTGTCCGATGAAGGAGGGAGAGAGAGAGAAGCAGGAAGTGTGTCTGTCCTTTATAGTGGACTGAATCCTTTCCAGAACTTCCCCTTAGCCACTCCCTTTAGGGTGTGTCCTTCTTGATCTAGCAAGGAGGGACTGCAGACAGGTCCTAGAGCAGGGGTCTCAAACACGCGGCCCGCGGGCCGCATGCGGCCCGCGAGAGACCTTTGTGCGGCCTGCGATGCAGACGAAACAAAAAACCCCCCGGCTTCTGCTGCTGCTGCCGTTCATGTTTGTAAAGCAGGGACTGTCCCTTACATCTGCGGCTCCAGCATCAGCTCTTCGAGCCCTGCACTCGCTGATTAGCAGCAGAACCGTGCATGGGTGGCTCCGGCACGAGCCTCGTTCCAGGCTAGCGGCGCCCGTTAGGGGGCTGGCTCCGGGCCCCCGATCTGCCCCTAGGCAGGGGCAGGAAGTGCCCTGCACCGCGGCCAATGGCTTTCCACGCCGCGCACGGCCGGGCAGGATGTGCCGCTCTTCCTCGTCGCTCGCAGCTCGGCCCCTGCCTCTGTCGGGCAAGCGGCGGCCCCGATCCCCGTTGCTATGTGGCCTGAGGCTGCGGGCAGGCGGGTGTGAGCGCGGACGCAGGTGAGTCCCGGGGGCGCGGCGGGGGGGGGGCTCCTTAGGGGCATCTGCTGGGAGAGGCTCTTACCTTCTTCCCCCTCCGGAATGGATGTCAGCAGCCACCCCCACCCCCCCCCTCCGGCAGCAGCGACTGGGAAAAGTGCCCCTCCTCCCCGATCTCATGACTTTCTATCCAGGATCAGCATCCTCTATCAGGGGCTTTAACTATTTTTACTTGGGCTGATGGGGGGGAGGGGGGGTTAGGACTAGTAATGGGGGGGGGGTTAGGACTAGTAATGGGGAGGGGGTTAGGACTAGTAATGGGGTGATGGGGGGATAGTACTGAAAATGGGGTGATGGGAGGTTTGGACTGGTAATGGACAGATGGGGGTTAGGACTGGAGGTGGTCTGATTGGGGGGCTAAGACTGAAAATGGGGTTATGGGGGGGCTAAGAATGCAGATGGGGTGATGGAAGGGTTAGGACTGGAAGTGGGCTGTTGGGGGACTTAGGACTGGTAATGGGCTATAGGGGGGGGGGGCTAGAACTGGTAATGGACTGGGGGGGGGGGCAAGGACTGGAAATGGGCCAAGTAGAAGGGGGAGCTTGAACTGCAAATAGCTGATGGGGAAGGGGGCTTGGAAAGGAAATGGGCTGATGAGGGGTGGGGCTACGACTGGAAATGGGCCGAGTAAAAGGGGGAGCTTGAACTGCAAATAGCTGATGGGGACAGGGTCTTGGAATGGAAAGGGGCTGAGTGGAAGGGGGCTTGGAATGGAAATGGGCTGATGGGGAGGGGGGCTTGGAAAGGAAATGGGCTGTGAGGGGAGGGAGCTAGGACTGGAAATGGGCTGATGATGCGGGGACTAGAAGGGAGCGGATGCTGGGTGGGGCAGGAGCTAGAAGGGAGTTGATGTTGGGGGACGATTAGAATGGGATGGGGCTGGGAGAGTGAAATGGAGAGGGGAAATATATTTTGTGTGGGAGGGAAGAAAAATCTACAATTGGCCGGGTATTGGGAGAGTAAGTGGGGATTGAGGATGGAGGGGTAAAATTTGAGTGGATGAAATAGGAATGAGGAAAGAGCAAAAGGAGAATGATTAGTATGTTAAAGCAGATGTAGAGAGAATGGAAAAAAACTAGGAAAGAAGAAAGGACAAATGGACAGCAGACAATGGAGCGTTAGCAGAAGACACGAAGAAACCAGAAGAAAGTGGCTGGAACAATTACAACTGAAAAGAAAAATGCACAAAAGGTAGAAAAATATCTCTTTATTTTGAATTTATTAACTGAAATATGTCAGCTCTTGGAAATGTGCATCTTTAACGTCTGCACTTTATTTAATACAAGAAGAAATCAATTTATAGTTTTATTTCTACAGTGTTGTACATTCTAAGTTTGGCTTTTGGGGTTCCCAGTTTAATTGTCTTCCTGTTTCTAAATTGTGATTCCTTGTTTGGTGATGGTGTATGTTCTGCATGTTTACTAAAAGTTAGTGTATGGTAACATTATGCAAATATTTATGCAAATGATGCACTTATGCAAATGATGCCCTTATGCAAATGAGGCCTGCGTCTTGTGCGGCCCCCGGGTTACTCTACAAGTCCTCATTTGGCCCTCAAAGCAATTTGAGTTTGAGACCCCTGTCCTAGAGACTGACATCACCAAGGGGTCAGAGTTTAGACTGAATTAAACAGAGTCCATAGCTGCATGAAAGGTATGCTGACAACTGCCACAGGCAGAGTAGAGGCACACAGCATCTGGGGATGTGGTAGATATAGGTTGCTGTGATGCAGTATGCACCCACAGCATGACCAAAGTTCATCAACCATTGCATTCTACATTGTAGTCCCACAGCACAGGTCCACAGTAAAATGTGATGCAAATGAAGGGGAGAGGATTCTGGCAAATGTATGAAACAGCACCACTACCACAGGATGTACATGTGTAAGAGGGAATGTATATGGAAGAGATGGACTAAAATATGACATCCAATAGCATGACTAGGGTGCATACAGCATGAACCGCTGACAGGCCACCATCACCCTGACTGTGCTGTGACCATGATTTGGCTATGTAGCCACACTAAGGTATATATATATGTTTAAGCTGTAGTTGTGTGGTTGTAGCTCTTTCCCTGGTAGTCCATGTCTGTGTGGAATTTAGACCATCGGGCTACATAGGAGTACCCTGTGTGCATGTCATGTGTATGGAATAGCACCCTTGGGTAGCTTGAGTATGAATGCACCCAATGTCCCAAGGTTGGTTGTGAACATGCAGAGTGACAATGCCTGTTTCTGTGTGATTATCTCATTGAGGTGATGATGGGCACAGCTGCAGTGATGGGTGTGAACCAATCTTGCAGCATAGTCAGGTTCCATCTCCCTCTTGCAGTGATGGGTGTGAACCATTGCTGATGGAGGTTGTGTTCCACCTCTCTTATCCTTTGCTGTCCTTTCACCCCCTCATTATGTACATTGGCAGGCTAACACTGGGGCTCAGTAAGGTGTAGGCAGCCACATAACACTGGATAGAAATACGTACACTACCACACCTATTTCAGCATTGTGCAAATATGGAGGTGGTTGGCAGCCCTGGCCGCCACACCAGTCCTGGGCACAGTGCAGGCATTGCTATGTTACTCAATACTGTTAGGGTCACTCCCCGGGGGAGTTAAACACTGTCAGAAACAAAACTTGGAGGGGAGAGCAGCAGCCAGCATCGGAGGTGAGAGCGGGAGCTCCACCTCCCTCCACAGAGCCTGCCCACTCCATCGGCTTTTAAACCGCTACTCCACCGGCGCGTTCTGTGAGGGGAGAGCAGCAGCCAGCATCGGAGGTGAGAGCGGGAGCTCCACCTCCCTCCACAGAGCCTGCCCACTCCATTGGCTTTTAAACCGCCACTCCACGGCGCGTTCTGTAAGGGGAGAGCAGCAGCCAGCATCGGAGGTGAGAGCGGGAGCTCCACCTCCCTCAACAGAGCCTACCCACTCCATCGGCTTTTAAACCGCCACTCCACCGGTGCACTAGCGCCTTGCGGGCCCGCGCCTGAGGGCCTTGCAAGAGGGCCCTTTGGCGTGGCCCTTAGGCGTTGGACCGTGCGGGACCGGGTAAACTGCTGTATTTGGTTTGTTTGCTGCGGCGATCGGGATGGTGGCGGGATGATGTTGGCGTCGCAGGCTGTGAGTGAGAGCTTTGCCTCATCACCTGCTTCTGTCAAGTACATCCAGGCAGCAGCGGTTTATAAGCAGCCATTTCTGCGGCATATTCCTGCCTGGCTTGAATTGTGATGAGAAAAGATTATGGTCAAGTCTGTCTGGAAGGACTGAGCTGTGGTGGTACGATATTCTACCTCTCTGGATGTTATAATGAGCCTTTCCTCTTGTCTCTTCTATTTCTTTGACTATCACTGTATCTCTTACTATGTCCTATCTTATTAATGCCGTTCTTTTCATATTTTCAGTATCATTTATGTAATATTGTAAACCGCTCTGATGCTTTGGCCTGAGCGGTATATCAAATGTAATAAACATAAACATAAACATAAACAAATTGTGTTCAACTTAGGATTTGTTATCTGACATTATTCATGGCAACCTTTTGATATATGTGGAACATTTTTCCACGTTTAAGATGGCATTGCTAAGGTATGCAGGTGCTAGTATTGGTAGATGCTGCTGTGCGCAGGGCCCAACAGCCTGACTCTCCATGAGTCACTGCATAGTGGGGCCTGTGGGTGTGGTTGTTTGTGCCCCTGTTGGCCGCTGCTCTAGGGCAGAGGTTTCCAACTCTGGTCCTGGTGGGCCAAATACGGTTCAGGTTTTCATGCTGTCCCTAATGAATATGCATGGATACATTTGCATACAATGGGGCGTTGCATGTAAATGCATCTCATGCATATTTATTAGGGACAACCTGAATGGTGTTTGGCCCTCCAGGACTGGAGTTGGGAAACTCTGCTCTAGGGATTGCCCAAGTTTATGGTGTATGTGCTCTGTAGGGTACAATATAGGCGTTTATGGCGTGTTACTTTTATGTGCAATAAAGATTCCGTCTGTATTACCACGGTTTAGTACTGTGTAAAATATAGGGACATGGTCTGCAGGAGGCACAGTTGGGTTGTGAACCTGTGACCCTCTGAACACACTGGCTGTGTGTACTGCACCAAACTGTTGCCACAGAGGCAGATCATTCCCTGGGGATACCATGACTGTTTGTCAGACAGACCTTCTCTGTTGCAGTGCACGGCACCCACCTAAACAGGGCTTGGCTGTGGGAAAATGCGACTGCCCTCTCCGCCACCAGCACCCCTCCGCCACCATGGTGACATGCCCTTGTGCCAGTGGTGCTGGTGGTGCGCAGTCCCAGGCCTTCCAGTGTTCTGGTAGGCGGATGCCTATGGTGCGTGATATGGGGTAGGGGTGCTGACATGGACATCAGCATATCCCCCTGGCACCACCTGCCAATGTTCTGTGCCCTTTGGGGTACTTGCTAGGTACTGTCCCCTGGGACACCGTGGGACACACACTCGTGGCCATATTGGACCCTGGTCAGTTGCTGTCTTGCTGCTTTTCTGCTTCTACATTCGTATGTGCCAGGTAGGCATCTGCCTAGTCCACACTGTGCCCCAGCTGGCCCACTGCATGTGGCGCATGCAGCCCCCTACACCCCAGTTACACCATCACCATAGTGCCCTTTCCCATGTGCCCACTCTGTTGTTTCTGCATATGTGTAAGCCACAAAGGCAAGCTACCCCATACACACCACAGAAAACCCTCATCAGCACTATTTCTATGTTGGCACATTCACTTTGTGGGGGGACTGTGACTTGACCCAAAAGTGAGCTCGTCCTTTTTCCTCTTTATAGGTTGTGTTCATTACCGCTTGTCATTATTTGCTCTATTGGCCAGCTCAGTGTTTTGGATTTCAATTTTGGTTCTGGTCATTATTTGTGGTTTGTGCCTTTTTGGTTGCTGCACATGTATCACTACTATCACTTTTCAGGGTCTCCCTGCCTTTGCTGTACATTGCTGACTGAAATGGTTTCTCTGTCCTGCAAATGTGCCTAGCGCGAGGTTTTCACTGGCGCTATTTTTCAGAGCTTCATTTCACGGTTTTAGTGTGCATGGGGCCTCTCCCTGCCCACTCTCCACCCATTGACTCCTTCTCTCCACCCCTGGGGAGCCTTACTCCGCCCTCTGGGAAGCCTTACTCCAACCTCTGCGCACCTTAACACCGCCGCAGACATTATCGCGTGATACGTGACGTTCTCGCATGGTAATGCGCCATTATCATGTGATAATATCACGTATCGCATGATAACATCGTAGCTGCGCCGTTAGCGCCGTTTAATAAACATACCCCCTGGTTGAAATGTTAGCAAATGGCCTGGGTTTGAATCACCACCGAGTGCATTCTGACTATGGACCACGCACCCTCCCTTTTGTCAGGATGTGTGTTTTATATGCACAGATAATGATCTGTGGAACAGGCTGGGCACTGAACTGACTCTGGAACAGACATTGTGATGACATATTTCTACTGTGTGCTGCTGAAACAGTATGCCCATGCACATTTGACATGATGTGTTCCTGGCCCCTGCTATAGGCCATAGCTAGAGTCTGTCCATGTGAGCACAGCGGATGTAGGACACAGGGCGTGTGCCATATAGGTACAACACTCCACAATGGGGAATGTACAGCTCTGCCCCTATCCTATGACTGCTGATCATGCAGGCATATCATGCCTGTGGGCCAGCCACCTTCATGTTCCATCATATGTCCCACATTGACCCATATAACCAATAGACAGGACATCTGTGCATACAAAGCACAGTAGCACACCCAGAACCTCCTGATGTCACCTGATGGAGAGGATCCAACCTTGGAATGGCCCTGTGTAATCTGTGAGTTAGAGGCAATGTCACAGAGCTAACACCTAAGGCCGATATGGTAAGGCATGGAGGTAGTACTTGATGCATATGGATATATAGATAGATAAACACACATATGTATATCTATATCTATAGATATACATAAATATCTATATATCTATATTCATATATTGTCGGCGCTCCCCCTTGTGGCCTGGCAGTTGCCTAGGGGTAAGAGGGCGCCCCGATTGTCCTTTGTATTAGAATTAAGCCCATTCGCATGTAGTTGTGTCTGGATAGATTAGAGCCAAGATCAAAGGTCGCAGGAAATTTCTTTTTATTTAGGAAAATAAGGTTCTACTTGACCAAATCAAATTCTTTGGTAAGGAATTTGAATATTACAAACAAAAATAATCAGGATGCTTCTCCATTCATAAACATAAGCCTTATCACACAGTCCTTGGCTGGGCCTTGCTTCTGCAGCTTAGTTTAAACACATATTCACAAAAGGTAATCCTTTACAAACAGCAATCTGTTCTCCGGTCCCCAGGAGACAGTACAGTACTTCACTGTTACTTTCACAGCTTTGCATAGCACTAATTCCCTGGTCCACCAACAGGCTTTAAAACTCAGTACATTTCTCTCCAAGATACTTTCAAACTTTTAGCTCACTCATGGCTACATTAATCTTGCAGCTTTTTCAGACCAGCATTCATTAATTTGCCTGGCTAAAAGTTATGGGTTTTAGCAAAGAATATTCTCATTCAGAACTTCTGGATTTTTCTCCAATTACTTTAAAAACCCTTTCAGCTTCTTATTCCTCTCTGGCACAAAGGGAACATTCAAACTTCATATCAGAAACCTCACTTTCATTATAAGTGTCTCCCAGTTCCATCTCCTCTCCACTGGACTCTCTCAGAGACTTGTTCTCCACAGCATCTGCCTGAAGAGCCTTCACATGCTGCAAACCTTTTATCAGCTGCTCCCAATTAGACTTCTCACTACGGGGGGTTGTGGGGAAGGGCAGGAAAAGGCTTCCCTATTCAAAAGCTTTTTAAGGGCTTGTAAAGGGCTCACCTTGCCAGCAGTGTGGTGTCCCCTTGTAGGCTCAGCTAGAGACGTACCCTTGCTTTCAGGTTCTCTCAGGAATACTCTACTCCTCTGCTTCCCAACAGTAGCTCGGGTAAAACCAACTTTTCCAGGCTTCACGTCAGCTGCAGGTTTCCTGTCAGCTGAGCTGTGCTCAAGGCTGGAACTGTCCCTGTACTGTCTGCAGGAGGTATTTCCTCTAAACCTTCCAGTAAGGTCTCTGCCCCTCAGCTCTGTCCTCAGAGGCTCCTTACACTGAGAATGGCCAGTCCACCAGCATTTAGAAAATATCTCTTCCTCAGAAGAGTCTTCCCTTGGGCTTTGCTCTGACCTTCTCTCCTCTCTGTTCCTGTTTCTGTTCAGCTTCCTCCGTCCCACCGACGCTGCAACAACTCCTGAGGTTGAATCTGAATCTCTGTCTGTGTCTGCTCCTTCTCTGTCTCTCCTTGAATGTGGAGCTGTGTTTCTCTCTCTGTCTCTCCTTGAACGTGGAGCTGTGCCCGAGTCTCCGTTTCTGTTTTTTTTGTGAGCGAATCTTCCCTGCCTAAATGTTTGGGGCTGTTCTATGACTCTTGACTCCGCCCCCAAACCTCTCCCATCACCTCCCTCGGTTTCCATGGGAACTGGGTGCGTCTTTGGCTCTACACTCCTGTGCAGGGAATCTTTCGCTTTGTTTAGAGTGTTAACCCTTGCTGTGCCCGCAGTTCTTTTGGGTTCAGGAAAAAAGGACTGTTTTTCCTCTCTTTTTCTCCACTCTAAACCTGCTTCTCCACCACATAACCCCCCCCCCCCTTAAGATATTCCGGGCTGGCGTCTTTTCTACCGCACAGCACGGAATACTTCTCTGGGTATGTGGGCCTGCGGGATACTTATCTGACCTGTCCTCTCTTGCAGCCAGCCGGGCCAGTGCTACTCGTTCGTGCCATGGCTGCAGTACATTAATGTGGAAAACTTGTTGCTTCCCTCTTCCAGTCCCTACGGCATAGGAGACTGGTCCTACCTGTCTGAGGACTTTATGGGGTCCTTTCCACCTGCTCTCGAACTTTGAAGTAGGGCCTGTCACGGTTGCCAGTACCTTTTCACCAACCTCTAATTGACGTGGTTGGGTGCGCCGGTCATAGTAACCTTTCTGGCGGGCTTGGCTCGCCATCATATTATCTATTACAACTTGGGATGTCCGCTCTAAGCATCCCTTTAAATCCCTTAAAAACTTTGGTACCTCTATCTCCTCTAGATTGGGTTCAACCCACTGATCTCTTAAGATATCCAGTACCTCTCTGGGAGCTCTCCCGTACATAAGTTCATATGGAGAGACGCCCATTGAAGTCTGCCGGCGCTCCCTGCAGGCATATAAGGTGAATGGTAGCATTATATCCCATTCAGTCATATCGCCTTCCAGACTTCTCCTCAACATTCGTTTGAGGGTCTGGTTTTGTCTTTCTACGAGGCCGTTAGTTTGCGGGTGATAGGCAGTAGTTTTTATATGTCTTATGCCAAAGGCGTCCCAGACTTGGGCAAGGTAACGCGATAGGAAGTTACTGCCCCTGTCAGTTAAAACGTCTCTCGGGAACCCAACCTCGCAAAAGAGTTTTATGATTTCCGTGGCCATGGTTCAGGCTGACACATTGCGCAGGGGAATGGCCCACGGAAAACGCGTCGCCTGATCAACAATAACCAGTATATATTGATAACCCCCTAGGGGTCTTGGTTAGAGGCCCTACTATGTCCATAGCCAACCTGTCCACTGGTTTCATTACCAATGGCAAGGGAATTAATGGCACCCTTTTTGGATGAACCATGGTAACCTTCTGGCATGCTGGGCAAGCTTCGCAAAACTTTGCAGTTTCCTTGAATATGCCAGGCCAATAGAAGCGGGCCATGATTTGGTCTAGGGTGCTATGGAAACCCTTATGCCCCCCCACAGGATGGTCATGTGCTAATCTTAGGACCAAATTTTTAAAAGTAGTAGGGACTACTAGTTGCTTCCTTATGGTTCCTAAACGGGGGTCTAAACTTTCTTGGTAAAGTATCTCCCTATCTAGCATAAATCGTGGCAATATCTCTGAGTCCGTGTTGGCGAAATCAAACGCTCGCGTTAGGGCAGTATCCTCCCTTTGCTCATTAGGGAAAGAGGGGAACTTTCCTACCAGCTCTGCAGGAGCCCAGGGCAATCCCTCTCCATCGGCTAAGTCTGCCCGGTTCTGAGCCCTGGCCTGCCTTCCCTGGCGTTTATCTGCCTTCTTCTGTCTATTCCTTTCCCTAGAGGATGTTATCAGCTCTTCGTGTGTGGGCAGATTACCCATAAGGTCGCCGCTCGAATCCTCTTCTTCCTCCCTAGCCTTGGTTTTTGCCCTAGTGGACACTAACCCTGTCTTGGACCCCAAACCCTTAGCTAGTCCTCGCTTAAACTGTGGCCAGTCTCTCCCCAAAACTAATGAATGTGGCAGTTTTGGGACTATGGCTACAGTGATGTTTCTTTTCAAGCCCAGGCCTTTCACCTTTACTGTATGTAAGGGGTACGATGACGCTGCGCCATGCACGCATCTAATTTTTATATCCCCCTCTGAATGTTTTCCCCTGTGACCTCCTCTGGCTTGTATCTTTGCCCACAGCTGCTGGGAAACCATCGATTGGTCAGCGCCTGAATCTAAAAGCGCTTCTACTGGGATGTCCTCCACCTCTACAGACAGTAAAAACCCCTCTCCTCTTTCTTGGGATGGGTTGGTCATTAATACTGTCTTGGCTTGACAATCCTTCCTTAGATGTCCTTTAGTTCCACAACTAAAGCATTTTCGTTGCTCATACCCTGACCTTCCTAGGGATTTACCTTGGGTAATTTCTCCTAGCATGGTCTTGCTCATCCTTTCTGTTCCTCTTACAATCGCCTGGCTCAAACCTGCACCCTTCATTTGGCCAACCACCCGAGCTTCTAAAAACCGCTCTGCCAAAGAAGTTGCATCTTTTGTGCTTTTGCAATCCTGTAAAACCAGGAAAGATCGCATTTCCTGTGGCACAGCCTCTATAAATTGTTCAAGGGCAATCATATCCAAAATGGTTTCAATGGTTTTCCCTTCTGGCATTAACCATTTATACATTAGCGCTTTGATACGCTGACACAAAGCGCGAGGGTTTCATCTGGCCTTAGCTTACATGCCCGAAAAAGACGGCGGTAGACCATTGGAGTCAATCCCAACTGGTCTCTCATGGCCTTTTTTACTTCGTCATAAGTGGAGGCAAGCTCAGCGGGCACGGCCCTATAAGCTGCGAGAGATTCCCCTGTAAGGGAGGCCGCTATGCGTATGGCCCATTGCTCTTCTGGCCATCCACTTAGAACTGCCACTCGTTCAAACACATCAAAATAGTCATTGATGTCATCATCTTGGGTCAAAGGCCCAAAGGAAAAAATCCCTTTACTTTCATGTCCCAGTCCTGGTAAAGTTCCTAAGGAACTAGATATTGTCCTTAGCTTCTCTGATGTCTCCTTCTGTTCCCCCATCCATGCGGCCATCATATCCAGGAGTGGCTGTTGTTGTTCCCTCATCATGGCAGCCATCCGTTCTTGAGTCTTCACAGCGATCTTCTGCTGTTGCCGGAAGCTGTCTGCCATCCAATTGAGGAACTCCGCTCGCTCCATCTCCCGATGCTGGAAAGAAACAAAAAGAAAAAGACACACCAAGTGCGGCCCTTATAGAAGCAGCACCCCCTCTCCTCTAACTGCAGAACCTCCCCCTTGCAGCAATATCCTGGATCAACCCTCTAGATACGGGTTTACCTGCTGCAAGCGGTGAATCAGGCCTCTCAGCACCGTCGGTACCAGCTGGACTCTCCAACTCCGCTCCGCTCTGCTGACTCTCTGGTTCAGGTTTTTCTTTTCTGCAGGAACTTTGAGGAAGCCTTCAGGATGTCTTCTCTAGCCACTTGTATCTCCTGATGTTCTTGTAGCTTAGGTTAGTAGATTTTTTTTGTTTCCTAATCCAATAACTACGCCACCTGTCGGCGCTCCCCCTTGTGGCCTGGCAGTTGCCTAGGGGTAAGAGGGCGCCCCGATCGTCCTTTGTATTAGAATTAAGCCCATTCGCATGTAGTTGTATCTGGATAGATTAGAGCCAAGATCAAAGGTCGCAGGAAATTTCTTTTTATTTAGGAAAATAAGGTTCTACTTGACCAAATCAAATTCTTTGGTAAGGAATTTGAATATTACAAACAAAAATAATCAGGATGCTTCTCCATTCATAAACATAAGCCTTATCACACAGTCCTTGGCTGGGCCTTGCTTCCGCGGCTTAGTTTAAACACATATTCACAAAAGGTAATCCTTTACAAACAGCAATCTGTTCTCCGGTCCCCAGGAGACAGTACAGTACTTCACTGTTACTTTCACAGCTTTGCAAAACACTAATTCCCTGGTCCACCAACAGGCTTTAAAACTCAGTACATTTCTCTCCAAGATACTTTCAAACTTTTAGCTCACTCATGGCTACATTAATCTTGCAGCTTTTTCAGACCAGCATTCATTAATTTGCCTGGCTAAAAGTTATGGGTTTTAGCAAAGAATATTCTCATTCAGAACTTCTGGGGTTTTCTCCAATTACTTTAAAAACCCTTTCAGCTTCTTATTCCTCTCTGGCACAAAGAGAACATTCAAACTCCATATCAGAAACCTCACTTTCATTATAAGTGTCTCCCAGTTCCATCTCCTCTCCACTGGACTCTCTCAGAGACTTGTTCTCCACAGCGTCTGCCTGAGGAGCCTTCACATGCTGCAAACCTTTTATCAGCTGCTCCCAATTAGACTTCTCACTACGGGGGGGGGGGGGGGGGGGGGTTTGGGGGAAGGGCAGGAAAAGGCTTCCCTATTCAAAAGCTTTTTAAGAGCTTGTAAAGGGCTCACCTTGCCAGCAGTGTGGTGTCCCCTTGTAGGCTCAGCTAGAGACGTACCCTTGCTTTCAGGTTCTCTCAGGAATACTCTACTCCTCTGCTTCCCAACAGTAGCTCGGGTAAAACCAACTTTTCCAGGCTTCACGTCAGCTGCAGGTTTCCTGTCAGCTGAGCTGTGCTCCAGGCTGGAACTGTCCCTGTACTGTCTGCAGGAGGTATTTCCTCTAAATCTTCCAGTAAGGTCTCTGCCCCTCAGCTCTGTCCTCAGAGGCTCCTTACACTGAGAATGGCCAGTCCACCAGCATTTAGAAAATATCTCTTCCTCAGAAGAGTCTTCCCCTGGGCTTTGCTCTGACCTTCTCTCCTCTCTGTTCCTGTCTCTGTTCAGCTTCCTCCGTCCCACTGACGCTGCAACAACTCCTGAGGTTGAATCTGAATCTCTGTCTGTGTCTGCTCCTTCTCTGTCTCTCCTTGAATGTGGAGCTGCGTTTCTCTCTCTGTCTCTCCTTGAACGTGGAGCTGTGCCTGAGTCTCCGTTTCTGTTTTTTTTGTGAGTGAAACTTCCCTGCCTAAATATTTGGGGCTGTCCTATGACTCTTGACTCCGCCCCCAAACCTCTCCCATCACCTCCCTCGGTTTCCATGGGAACTGGGTGTGTCTTTGGCTCTACACTCCTGTGCAGGGAATCTTTCGCTTTGTTTAGAGTGTTAACCCTTGCTGTGCCCGCAGTTCTTTTGGGTTCAGGAAAAAAGGACTGTTTTTCCTCTCTTTTTCTCCACTCTAAACCTGCTTCTCCACCACAATATCTATATCTATATATATACAGTATAGCAATGAATGCCGCAGCAAGGGTCCTTCATGGAGCCACCAGGACTGACCACGTTACACCTCTGCTGATAAAATTACATTGGCTACCCATCCAGGCCAGAATTATCTTTAAAACTCTACTTCTCACATTCAAAGCTCTCAATAAGCTCTCCGCCGCATCCTTATCTGCCCTTATTCATACTACTACACCAAACAGAGCAAGAAGATCCACGACCATCAACTCCCTAAAGCTCCCAAAGGCCCTAACAAGCTGCTCTTCGTCTACAGCCAACAGAGCCTTTATCCTCTGTGCCCCAAGGTGCTGGAATGCACTACCCCCTGGCATCCGGGCTATCAACAGCTTAACACAATTTAGGAAAGCCCTCAAATTCCATCTCTTCAACAAGTACCTTATAGAGTCAACGACACCCATAGACCTCAGTGATTCCACCCAGTAATACAATTCCTTGGTGTCTCAATAACACGCCAAGGCTGATTCTCTATAAGTAAAGAATATATTCTTAGTAACCGCTCCTAGTAACAGGTACCTATGCAGCAGTGTAATCCTTGTAAATAGATTGTAAATAATTACCCTTGTTATCCAAGTTCCTTCCCTTGTTATCTGTAAACTCATGCATGTTGACTGTACTGAGATTTTTGTTCTATGTGAACCGCGCTGATGCTGAATAGTGCGGTATATAAGAGAATATAAATAAATAAATAAATAAATATATATATACATATATATATACAGTATATATCTACATCTCTCTCGCTCAGAAAAGCCAGCGTTAGCTGGGTCATCCAAAGTCAGCACTGACTTGACAGAACAAATTAACCAATTAAAAGACAAACATATACATAGAACACAGGTATGCAAACACCTGACAGGGCTGGGGACAGACACCATGGTACCACACCACACGTTTTTGTTACTTAAGGTACCTTGCTTCAATCTGCCGTAGTGCACGCTGCCAGCAGCATGCATTGGAGGCGCCGCAATCTCTGATGTCAGCCCGCACGCCACTAACACCACAAGGAAAAAATGGCTGCCTGTTTGTGAAAGCTCCAAGGCAGACCTGCACGTCCTGGACAGGCTGATCTGCATGAAGCAGGGGAGGCTATTCCCCTCCTCTACAGTCAGACATGACCTGGCCCGATGCAGCAGTCCTGGCGTCACCTGCAGCGGCGGTTCAATGCTGAATCTGAATACCCACGAACAGTAAGTACATGGGGACAGGTACCCCACCCATCTTAATTCAGTATAGCAGGTTGGGGGCAACACACATAATCTACTGGGGCCACCATATACACAGAGGGTCTAGTCCCTGCTCTGTGAGCTGACCAGTTGCACATGACAGTCGAGACTGTAAAATGAGTGTAGGGGAGGGATAATGGGGACATGTATCGTGCCTTGTCAAAGTATTCATCCCCCTTGTGTATTCCCTGTCCTGTTGGATTACAACCTGGACTTAAAATGGGGTTTTAGGAGATGACATCATGTGTAGTACACCACTTTGCCATGACTTAGAAGGTGCAAAGTATACCTTACTTTGTCACTATTATAACTGCAATTATGCGATGATTTAAAAAACAAAGGTGTGTGCATATTTATTCACCCTCCAAGGTCTTTAGGTTGTTGCGGGAAATATTGATAGAAAGACAGCTGCAAGTCTATTGGCGTATGTCTCTATCAACCTACCTCTTCAAACCTCTGGAATCTCAGCCAGTCCTTACGGCAAAACTGTTACAACACCTGAAAGTTAAATGGATGACATTGGGGTACAGCAGGCTGCAACTCATGCGACTGGGCTGCAATTGGAGTAGGCCAGGGCCTGGAGAAGGCCATTATAAGATATTTACATGTTTCCCATTGATGCAGTTTGAAATGTATATCTATGATCACTGTTGCTGGAAAGCAATGAGCACAAATGCTCGAAGCTTAGCCAACAAAGTTCCTGTCCAGAAAGCCCTAATGGTGGAAATGGACTTGGACATTGTGGCCATTACAGAAACATGGTTTAATGAATTGCATGAATGGAATATATCCATAGCTGGCTATAATCTATTCAGAAGAGACAGAGAAAGTGGAAAAGGAGGAGGAGTAGCCTTGTATGTCAAAAGCAGTATTAAAGCTACTGAAATGCAGGGGGCATGGGGAAAAGAAAAAGTGCTCTGGATTGTGTTGGAAAGAGGAGATGGCACTGTCATCCATACTGCTGTAGTCTACAGACCTCCGACTCAAATTGAAGAAATAGATAACAAATTGATTATAGATATTGCCAAGATAGCCACAAAGGGGGAAGTGAACATATTGGGTGACTTTAATCTACCTGATGTGGATTGGATTACTCCTTCTGAGAATCTGGAAAGAAGTAAAAAAATTGTGGATGCTTTCCAAGATGCGTTACTTAGACAAATGGTGATGGAACCAACCAGAGGAGAAGGAAACCTATTTGGTTCTCCAAAGAAGTGTCTGCTCAAATAAAGGCAAAAACCACAGCTTTCACAAAATTCAAAAGCTTGCAAGCAGAGGAACACAGAAAGAAATACAGTATCAAACTAAAAGAGACAAAAAGAGAAATAAGGAAAGAAAAATCAAAGGGAGAGGAAAAGATGGCTAAAGATGTGAAGTGTGGCGACAAAACTTTCTTCAGGTATATTCGGGAGAGGAGGAAAATCAGAGATGGAATTTCAGGACTCAGAAGTGCTGGGAATGGACTCGTGGAAAGTGACATTGAAAAAGCGAAATTGCTAAACAAATACTTCTGCTCTGTTTTTACTAAAGAAAATCCTGGAGACAGACCACCTGTGACTCCCAAATATAAAAATGTGAATGAAGTAGATACCACACCAAAGGTAAGACTGAGGAAAGCAACCAAAGTATCTGTAGGATACCCAGACTGGCAGTTTTTTCAGGTTTGGAAAAAACCTTTTTATTGTCCCCTACGTGTTTCGGCCTCCCGGACTTTTTCAGGGCAATATTTTGAGGGTGAAAACCTCAAAAAGACAATCACAATTAAAACAATTTAAATAATATCAAAATTAAAATTAATAAAACATGCAATAGATAAAATCATAAATAGTAGTATAGCAACCAAAAAACAATGCCGCTAACATCCACATTCATTAAATAATAATCACAAAAGAAAGTACACATATGTAAAACATGCTCTGAATCTATATACACCTTAAAATACAAAAAGGAGATGAGGAGGACATAAATATGTCTACCGATACCTTCTCTGCAAAAGGCTTCTGTCAAATAATGTGTATTTGTCACTAAAATGAATAAAAATAGCCAATAAACAATAAATACCATGTAGAACATTGAATAGATAAAATAATTAATAGAGACAGTTAAATAAATACCATATAATGTCATTAACAAATAGGGGTATGTTTACTAAAGGGCGCTATTTGCGCTGCTGCAACATTATCGGGTGATAAGGCACGTTATTGCGTGATAATGGTGCTTTAATGGGCGCAGAGGTACCTTATCACGCGATAACGCGCGCAGTGGCGCAAACGAGCGCTGAGGGTGGAGAAAGGCTCCCGGAGGGCGGAGGAAGGCTCCCCAGGGGCAGAGAGAGAGGGTCAATGGGTGGAGAGTGGGAGGGGAGCGGCTCCCTGCACACTAATGCTGTGGATTCCGGGTCTGAAAACTAATACCAGTGAAACCCTGGCGTTAGAGCAGATTTAAAGGGAAGAGAAACCATTTCCATCAGCAATGTACAGCAAAGCCAGGGAAACCTACAAAAAGTGATAAGTGTGATACATGTGCACAGAACAAAAGGGCAAATAAACATTGAAAATGACCTGAACAAAATGTAAAAAAACTATAACCAAGCTGGGCAATAGTGATATTAATGGGAAACATAAAAAAACACTACAGAGAAAGCTCCAAAAAAAAGATATTAATTTTGGAAGGGTCTATGCTCTGTCCCCCTACAAGGTGAATGATCCCACAGTGCAATAGCGCTGATCAGGGTTTTCCCTTTTTATTGGACAGGTGTCCTATGGCGTGCACATGTTCCACAACAGCAGGGTGGGCATGTCGGAACGGGCAACTGGACAGATGCTGGAAAATGGGATACAGAGGGCTGCAGGTGGCACGCTGCTGAAAGAGAAAATAGTGAGGTTTCTGGAGTCCAGCGGATTACAGGATCCGAGGCAGCATGGATTCACCAGAGGCAGGTCTTGTCAGACAAATCTGATTGATTTTTTTGACTGGGTGACCAGGGAGTTGGACCAAGGGAGAGCTCTAGATGTGGTGTATTTAGATTTCCGTAAAGCCTTTGACACTGTTCCTCACAGGCGACTTATAAACAAACTAGGCACCCTAGGGATGGACCCTAAAGTTACTGCTTGGGTTAGAAGTTGGTTGGGTGGGAGGCGACAAAGAGTACAGGTAAATGGAGCTCACTCTGAGGAGAAGGATGTTGCCAGTGGTGTGCCCCAGGGATCTGTCCTTGGTCTGATTCTTTTTAACATCTTTGTTAGTGATATAGCGGAAGGGCTGTCGGGTAAGGTTTGCCTCTTTGCGGATGATACCAAAATCTGCAATAGAGTAGACACCCAGGAAGGGGTAGATAACATGAGGAGGGATCTAGCTAAGCTTGAAGAATGGTCTAGAATTTGGCAGCTGGGATTTAATGTTAAAAAATGTAAGGTCATGCATTTGGGCTGCAGCAATCCAAGGGAGCAATACAGTATAGGAGGTGAAGTACTTTTGTCCACTAAAGAAGAGCGGGACCTAGGCGTGGTTGTGTCTGATGATCTTAAAGTAGCTAAACAGGTGGAAAAGGCGACAGCAAAAGCTAGAAGGATGCTTGGGTGCATACGGAGAGGAATGGCTAGCAGAAAAAAGGAGGTGATAATGCCTCTGTATAAGTCTTTGGTGCGACCTCATTTGGAGTATGGTGTGCAATTCTGGAGACCGCACCTTCAAAAGGATGTGAACAGGATGGAGTCGGTGCAGAGGGTTGCTACCAAAATGATTAATGGGCTTCATTATAAAGCATATGAGGACAGACTTAAGGATCTTAATATGTACACCTTAGAGGAAAGGCGGGATAGAGGTGATATGATTGAGATGTTTAAATACCTCCGTGGCATAAATGTTCAGGGAGAGAGCCTCTTTCAATTGAAAGCAAGTTCTGCTACGAGGGGACATGGGATGAGGGTGAAGGGAGATAGATTCAGGAGTGATATGCGGAAATATTTCTTTACGGAAAGAGTAGTGGATCCGTGGAATAGTCTCCCAGTGGAGGTGGTAGAGATGAGGACAGTAACTGAATTCAAGAAAGCATGGGACCAACACAGAGGATCTCTAAAGGCAAAAAGTGGACTGTTGTAGTTGTTATGGAAGGACAGACTAGATAGGCCATGTGGTCTTTTTCTGTCGTCATATTTCTATGTTTCTATGTTTCTATGCTGTGGTGCAGCTGGGCCACAGTGCGGACTAGGGTGATGCCTAGGTGGCCCATAGGAATGCTGAAACTGTACAGCAGCCAGACAGCAACTGATGAGGGCCCAACATGGGCACGAGTGTGTTTCCCACAGTGTCACAGGGGATAGCACCCAGCAGGTACACCCAAGGGCACAGAACATTGGCAGGCGGTGGTGGGGGGAAGTGTGGACGTCTATGCAGGCACCCCTACCCCAGAACCCGCACCATAGGTAGCCGCCTACTGGCACACTGGATGGCCTGAGACTATGCACCACCAGCACCACCAGCATAAGGGCATGTCAGCATGGTGGCGGAGGGGTACTGGTGGTGGAGGGGGCAGTGGCAGCCTAGCCCTGTTTAGGTGGGTGCCATGCACTGCAACAGACAGGCCCTGTCTGATGAACAGTCATGGTATCCCCAGGGAATGAACTGTCCCTGTAGCAACAGTTTTGTGCAGTACACACAGCCATTGTATTCAGGGGTAGAAGGTCACAGGTTCAAGTCCCAGCTGTGGCTCCTATGGACCACGTCCCTACATTTTACCCTACAGAGCACATACACCATAAACATGTGCACTCCCTAGAGCAGAGGTTTCTCCACTGCAGTCCTGGAGGGCCAAACACCATTCAGACCATGTCACTGTATTTTACCCAGTACTAAACCGTGGTAATAAAGAAGAAACCTTTATTGCAGATAAAATAAACACAACATAAACACCTATAGTTTACCCTACATAGCACAAACACCATAGACATGTGCAGTCCCTAAAGCAGAGGTTCCCAACTACAGTCCTGGAGGGCCAAACACCATTACGGTTTCATGCTGTCCCTAGGAAATGTGCTTGAGATGCATTTGTATGCACTGCCCCCATTGTATGCAAATGTATCTCATGCATATTCATTAGGGATAGCATGAAAACCTGAATCGTGTTGGGCCCACCAGGACTGGAGTTGTGAACCTCTGCCCTAGAGCATAGGCCAACAGGGGCATAAACACCCACACCCACAGGCTCCACTATCCCAAGCCTCATAGAGAGTCAGGCTGCTGGGCCCTGTAGCGGAGCAGCATCAACCAATACTAGCACCTGCATACCTTAGCAATGCCGTCATAAACATGGAAACACGTTTCACATATATCAAAAGGTTGCTATGATCAATGTCAGATCCTACATTAAACACAATTTGTTAACAGAGGTTCATCATAGCAACCTTTTGATATATGTGGAGTGTGTTTCATATTTTGCTACTGACAGTGTTTACCATCCTGGAGAGTGACCCTAACAGTATTGAGTACCATAGCACTGCCTTCACTGTGCCCAGGACTGGTGTGGCGGCCAGGGCTGCCAACCACCTCTCTCTTTGCACATTGCTGACATAGGTGTGTGAGTGTGTGTATGTCTACCCAGTGTTTTGTGGCTGCCTACACCTTACTTTGCCCCCAATGCTTGCACTGTCTCCAGTGTTAGCCTGCCAATGTGCATAATGAGGAGCAAGGTATTGTGGGTATGGCCCGGACACAGCGGTCTGGGCAGGATGCATCTGCACAGGGCCTAGAGCAATGGCTGGGACATTGTAGTGCCCAGCCACCATCTGCACGGACAGGGTGGCCACAACATATCATGCTGGGAGGTCACTCTCACCCTTACTGAGTGGTGACTATGGCATGGCTAGGTTCCCACATAGTGCTATGCAGTGTTTCTCTCAAGTGATATCTATGAGTTCCACTTTCTTGGCCCAATTGCTGACATATTTGCTTGGTGTGTGTGCTCACATCCCATTTTTGGGTACACATAGTTCCTCCAGGAACATGCATTATATACTAGCTAGCAGACTGTCTGCAGGTAGCATGTGTATGGCTGGAACACCTTGTAGGGTGCAGTGGGTGGAGACTGACTGTACCCTCTGCTGGTGAATGTCAGATGGTGGTGGGGCACTATATTTATGGTCTTTATTCAGAGCGTGAAATAATCAATACTGTGAGGTACACTCCATCAACTAACCAAGGCAGTCAACTTAATAAACTGCTCATATCTCATATTCAGATAGAACAATAGATAACTTTAGAATACCTATTTCTTCCCCCCGAAGGTCTCAGACTTAACAACACTAGAGCGTAAAAGACAAGCTCATGTGTTATAATAGCATCAATGACCCTCTGTTAATCACCATAAAAGGGGCTTTTTAGGTTATACATCTAGTTGCTTGAAACAAAAAAGAGAGCTGCTTATCTGTAACGCATCATTATGATGTATTGCCTTGCTACAACACTTCAGTAATCTTGACTGGAGCCCAACGCCGTCATGAAGCTTTTCTTTCGCGTTTCACATAAACGTTTCATCAGGGGTTCACATTTGACATCTGGGACTAATGATGATACAAGCTGATAAGCCTCATTTGGTTACAAAAGGAAAAAAGTTATCTTACAACAGTGATAACATTCAAAAAAATGCTGCCCACGTTCCTAAGTGGAAAGACAATTCCTCTGCTTCGGAATCAAACAGCTGAGAACGCCGTGCTGGGCGTCCCACCTCACCCTCAGGGTGAGCACAGGAACTGCACAATGTCACGGTCTGTAGCTACTCTGTGCCAGTAACACACACGGTCAGTTCCCCCTACCAGGCCGGGATGCTATAAAGGCGCATACCCCATCTTGTGATCAGATGTAGGCTGTTGATCTGCATGTGCAGTGCATCATGGGTATGGTGGGCTTACCCTATCTTGGTAACCACAGCAGACAGTTTGTGTGGTGACCTGCAGTCTTTCTGTAGCCAGCCAGTGGTGTGTTAGACATTATAGAGATGTAGCCCACTGGTTACTTCAATATTGTAAGGTGTCTTGGCGGACAGGGCACTTTATAATGTGCCCTATGGAGTGCCTTATAGGGCGCCTTATGTGGCACCTTAGGTTACGACACTGTGAGGTTGTTTTTGCTGGTAGCACTGATTTAAATTAAAAGGAAATGCCTCAGACAGCCTTCTTACATAACATCACTGTGGGATAAAACCCATGACCTCTGCCTCCACAGTCATTGCAGTAACCAGTGGGCTACATCTTTATAGCTTCTAACCCTACGCTGGTTAACGCGCGTTAACGTGCCATGGCGCCCACTATCGCGCGATAACGATTCCTTGCAACCTTCCCTCCGTAACACCCACTACCTTATATGGCATTCGTCACATTAACGCTGCAACTAGCACCGGTAACATTAAGACGGTTTAGTAAACATACCCCTATGAGTTGCTTCGTGATAGTCTCTTTGTATTATTATTGCTTGTCCTCTATCCCTTTTTTTTCTTTTTTGACTCTTATCATTTTGATTACAATAGGATGTTTCTACTGAAGGTTGTTGTATTTGAAAATGCAAAAATAAAAATTAAAAAAAAAATTACAATAGCTGAGGAGATTCAACTTCTAGGGGAGATGGGTGGGTTGTGCTGACTTTTCCTGCTGTCCATGGAAAACATCTGCAACAGCAACTACCTCTTCTCCATGGACAAGCAGGAAAAAGTCCTCACGTTTGGGACTCCCTAGATACAGGCTACTTTGAACAAAATATAGGGGATAATACAGAGTCCAACTGGTTGGTTTTTGTTGGCAACAGGTCTTTTAAAATTTTAACTTTTTTAAAAAAGTTAACCTGAATTTAAAGAAATGGGACTAGGGGGAGATGGAGTTGGATTCTACTCCCCAAACAGATTCCTAAGTACTGATTAGCTAAAATTGTGTCATGTCGCGAATCCCTTTCTAGACAGTAATAAGATGTGAATGTGTTACTAGAAGTCACGATACAGCTTTGCAAATCTCTTCCATGGAGATTGAGTGCAAGTGTGCCACTGACACAGTCATGGCTCTGACATTATGAGCCATGACATGAACCTCAAGGCTTAGGCCTGACTAGGCATAAGAGAGAAAAATGCAGTCTGTGAGCCAAATTGACAAGGTGCTTTTGGAGCTGGCCACCCCCAGACTGTTGGGGTCAAAAGAAACAAAAAGCTGGATGGACTTTCTATGGGCTTTTGTTCACTTGAAGACTAGAAAGCTAAGGATCACTTACAGTCCAACATATGTAGTGAGCATCCCCTCTGTGAGAATGGAGTGTTGGGAAGAAAGATGGAAAGATGATTGATTGGTTAAGATATAATTCCGTAACTACTTTCGGAAGAAATTTGGGATGAGTATGAAGGACCAGTCTGTTGTGATGAAATTTTGTATTAGGTGGATGAACCATTAGGGCCTGAAGCTGCTCACTCTATACACTGAAGTGACTGTGACTAAGAACAAAATCTTCCAGGTCAAGAATCTCAGAGGACAGGTATTGAGTGGCTCAAAAGGAATTTTCATCAGCTATGCGAGAACCAAATTAAGATCCCAAGACACTGCAGATGGCTAATAGGGAGGCTTGAGCAGAAGTAAGCCCTGCATGAAGGGACAACTAAGGGCTCTACAGAGATGGGTTTAAGGTCTACTCCTAAGTGATATGTTCCAACTTCATTGAGGTGGACTCTCATGGAGTTGGATGAGTCCAGACTCTGAGAGGTGTAGAAGGTACTCAAGTAGTGTTTTTGTGGGATAGGGGAAGGATCTAGGGAGAATTCCTCACACCAAACAGCAAACCTTTCTACTTACATGAATATGATTTTCTTGTTGAAGTCCTCCTGGAGGCTAAAAGGACATTAGCAACACCATCTGGCAGATTGAGAGTGGACAATGTTAGCTCCTCAACATCCAAGTTGTGAGGGCTAGGGACTTGATGTCGGGATGCAACATTGCTCTGTCTCCTGCGATATCAGGTCTGATACCGGTCTGAGCGGAATTGATTCCCAAATGGAAAATTCCAGAAGGAAGGGAAACCACAGTTGACGAGTCCAGTAAGAAGTGATGAGAATCACCATATCTATGTCTGTTTTGAGCTTCAGGAGGGTCTTGGCAAAGAGAGGTATTGGAGGATATGCATACAGAAGGCCCTCTCCAAATCGAGGAGGAATGCATCCAAGGCTAGTTTGCTGTGGGAGCCGAGTCTGGAGCAGAACTGATCCACCTGGGCATTCTGAGGAGTTGTGAAAAGATCTATTGAAGGGGTGCCTCACTCTCAAAAGATATGTTTTGTTACATCCCTGTCGAGGGTCTTTTTGTGAAGTTGGAGGACTCAATGCGGCCTGTCTGTCAGAGTATTTTGTTCGCTGGGCAGGCAAGTGGTTCTCAACTCCATCCTGTGAGAGATGGCAAAATTCCACAGTCTGTTTCCCAATGCAGGAGGTACAATCCCATTCTTCCCTACATGTTGATGTAAATATGGCTACCTGATTGTCAATTTGAATCAGTACAAGTTGGAATTTAGTATAAGGTGGATGAACTATGAGAGCCTGAAGCCTGCTCACTCTGCACGCTGAAGTGACCACCACCAAAAACAAAACCTTCCAGGTCAAGAACTTCAGAGGGCAGAAAATGAGTGGCTCAAAAGGAACTTTCATGAGCCACACAAGAACCGCATTGAGGTCCCATGGCACTGCTGGAGGTTTATAGGCTTCAAAAGAAGCAACCCTCACATAAAGTGAATAACTAAAGGCTATACAGAGATGGACTTCTCTCCCACACTACAAAGATAAGTCCTAATTGCACTGAGGTGGACATTGACAGAGTTGGATTTAAATTCAGACTCAGAAAGGTATACAAGATACTCAAGCAGTTTTTGTGTTGGATAGACAAAAGGATTTAGGGCATGGCCCTCAAAGCAAACCTCCTCCACTTGCATGAATAAGATATCCTTGTTGAGGCCCTCCTGGAAGCCAAAAGGACATCAGTCACAGCAGCTGACAGGTTGAATTCGGACAACATTAGCCTCTCAACATCCATGCCGTGAGGGCCAAGGACAGGATGTTGGGGTGCAACATCATTCCATTCACCTGCAAAATCATATCTGGCATCTGACCTAGTTGGAATGATTTCTGACTGGAGAGCTGTAGCAGGAGAGGAAACCAAGGCTTCTGGGCCAGTAAGGAGAGATGAGAATCATTGTACCTCCATCTGTTTTGAGCTTCAGGAGGATCTTTGTAATGAGAGGTATTGCAGGCTAGTCTTTTTTGTGAACTTATCCTGGAACAGAACTGATCCACCTGAGCATTCTGTGAAGTGGTGAAGAGATCTATTGAGGGAGTGCAGCCGACATTGAGGCCCTGCCAAGAGCACCATGATCTGTTCCATGAGAGCATGAAAAAGGTGTTTCTTTATGGCTGCCAACTTCAAAGGCTGTGGGGCCTCAGCAACTTCAACCAATGTACCTGTAATCTGCACAGGGTTATTAGCAGCTTGGTCTCAGCTCTCGGTAGGCCATTGCTGCCCTTCCAATGCCCTGGAGGATAAGCTGTCTTCTCTTCAGGGCAGTTTGCATCTCGGTACACTAGAACCTTCCCTTGGTGCTTGGAGTGATCTCCCTTCAGCGTCAATGACGATGAAGCTGAATCTTTCCTCATCCTCGGGTGGACATCAATCGATGACAAATGTTCTCGGGCACTATGGGTGCTCCACTCTAAGTGGACTCAAGAACTCCTCGATGTCGGTGCACGACCAATGTCCAGTGCAGCCTCTGAAGCCACTGAGAATGGTGCTATCAATGCCGATGTCAATGGATTGGACTTGTGAGTGCCAAAACGTGATTCACACTGCTTCTCTCAACCCTTGAGTCCTCTGTTTGTCATCTGCAAACACAAATTAGAAGAGGGATGATGATTGGGTTCCAGGCACTGAAGTTACCAGATATGAGTATCTGTGGCAGATATGAGCACCGGGAATACTTTTTAAACCCACTGGACAGTTTTTGGGACATATCATCCAGAAGAATAGCCACAGTGAAATCAAATGGCTCAATCTTGAAAAGAGCAGGACCATGGCTAAAGAGGCAGAGGTGCCTAAAGAGGCAGAGGTGCTGTGGAAAAGAAAGGAATCTTAAAACAAATGAAAACTGACTAACTACAAGGAAAAAAGAGAACAGAATGCGACAGCAGGCAGAAAAGGACTAAAAATGGTGGCAGGGTCCCTGGAGAGGGGAAACTATTGTCTGAATTGTGGAGATGACTTTAAATGCATCTGTTGGGCTCTGTGGAAAGAGAAAGACTTTCCTAAAATGGGGCTGTGGTGACAGGCAGGAACATGGCGCGCAAAAGCTTCCACTAGTAGCTGGGGAGCATTCCTATGTGGGCTTTGTCGGATGACCTCACCCATAAGTGAGGGCTTTATTCCTGCTTTTCTATGGAGAATTTTCCTGTTTTTATGGTGATTAGGAAATTCCTTGAATAAAATCTTTGTCCTTCTTGATCTGGTGACACGAGTTTGATTGATTGCTAGATCTTTCTGAAGGGCAGCAACTTCTTGCAAAAGCAATTCCCGATGCTGAGGGTTTAGGGATTGAACCCTTAGAGAGCAATTTGGAGGAAGGCCAGATAGATGTAATTTGTAGCCCCTTTGGATAATTTGTAAGATCCAAGTGTCTGACGTTACAAGGGCCATGTAGTCTTTAAGAAGGCACACATTCTCACAGCATAATATGAGGAAATAAGGAGTGAAGTGAACAAAGATCCAACATCACACAATTGATGAGTCGAAAACTTTTATTTCTTCAAAATCACTTCAAATCATGAAAATGAGAATCTCGTTCTCACTGAATTAAGTTTTTGCAGTAAGCTACTCATGGAGACTTATACAGTATAGGGAGGGCAATCCAAACACCAATTAAGGGCCATATATGTGTGGGCTGGATGTCCAACCCGTGCCCAGCTCCCCGGCCCTATTCTGCCACCAGTGCTCCCCACGCATGTGGGGAGCACTGGATGTGGGCGGGAGGGGGCGGTGCTGGGGCAGAATGGGGGCAGAGCAGGGGAGTGGCCAGTTGCAGGAACATACAGAGGCAATTCATGTCAGACCACTGTATGTTCCCCAGCATCCCCTTGGAAGACCAGGTTATTCCACTCAAACAGTGGAATAAGCCCAGTGGGCCTCACCAATCGCACACCACATGCCCCTGTACCCCTGAACCCTAGCCTTGCCGTGACCCTGTAGCCATGATCCAGGTCATAGGGGCCTTCAGTGGCAGCCAGACCGTGGTCTGCAAGGGTGGCTGTCTGCGATGGCATTCCAAGCCTCCATATGGACGCCTCATTGCATTGTACTGGAACGCCACTGCTTCCTTGTCCCTGCAGTGGCATTCTGGTGTTGGGACGAGCAGCTCCTCATATGTCGATCTCCTCGGCATACGGGGAGTGCCCAGATGTCTATGATCTTGATTCTGCCATCGCGAGTACGTCCGGGCCCTGTGGTGGCAGAAATGGGTATATCTCCGGCATGACCAGATTTTGGCCGGGCACTGTGGGCAGACATGTGGGGACCTGAATCGTCTTCTATCTGTTTGCTGAGAGTACAGCCACAATGCAACTGTTTTAATTTCCTGTCTAACATCCTTGAGAAAGTAAATACTGATGAAACACAATAGTGTAGGGTTATTTGAAGTGGTTTTGAAGAAATAAATGTTTTCGGTTCATCAACTGTGTGGTGCTGGATCTTTGTTCACCTTGCTCTTTGTTCCCTGATGTTACAAGGGGCTGCCTTTGGGCAAAAAGAGTTAGCATTCCTCGAACAGGTGAGTCCTCTGCTACAAGTAACGTGGCTAACTCTGTAGGAATCAATCAAAACCCTTCCCCAAGTTTTGGCTGAGGAGCTGGCTGGACCTTCTAAGGCTTTTCTTGCATTAGAAACATGATGGCAGATAAAGACCATATGGCTTATCTAGTCTTCCCTGCCATACCAAATACTACAATCCCTTTTATCATTTAGAGATTATCTGTGTTTGTGCCATACTTTCTTGAATTCAGATACTGTCCTCATCTCTATTCTCTCTACTACTAGACTATTCCATGTATCTACCACTTTCACCTTCATCTTATGCCCCCTCATTGCAGATCTCTCTTTCAATTGTGCATTTATGCCACGGAGGTCTCTATAATATTGCCCCTCTAACCCCTCTCCTCCAAAGTATACTTATTGAGATCTTTAAGTCTGTCCCCATATGCCTTACGATGGAGCCCACTAACCATTTTGGTTGCCACGCTCTGCGACGACTCCATTATGTTTATATCCTTTAGAAGGTGTGGTCTCTAGAATTGCACACAATATTCCAAATGGGGTCTTACCAAAGAGCACTATCATCTCCCTCTTCCTATTGGCCATTCTTCTTCCTCTGTATCCAAGCATCCATCTAGGCTTTACAGTCACCTTCTTTACCTGTATAGCCATCTGCCTCTAGTAAAACAATGTTGCCTCAGATCCTGCAATTTATTGGACTCCAGAAATACTACAGTCCTTTGTTTTAGCAGTGTTTCCATTAATTTACTCACCAGAGAGGTCAGACTAACCAGCCTGTAGTTTCCAACCTCATCCTTACTTCCACTTTTGAGTAAAGGGACCACATGTGTCCTTATTCAGTCCTCTGGGTCCACTCCTGACTCTAAAGAAGCATTGAAATGGTCAGACAGTGGAGCTGCTAGAATTTCCCCAAGTTCTTTCAATACTCTGGGGGATGTATCCCATCCAGCACCTTGTCTCCTTCACTACAGTTCCTATTTGTAAATAATTTCTGAGTTCCTCCTCCTGGCCCTTTATCTGTGAACACAGAACAAAAATATTTATTAACATAGTAACATAGTATATGGTGGCAGATAAAAACCAGCATGGTCCATCTAGTCTGCCCAACAAGGTGGCAAGAGTAGATGTGTCTGCCGTTCCATGCAGGTCACCCTTCCCCATGCCTTTCTATAGGGGTGTACAGGTGCAGGTCACCTCTACTTGTTGAGATATCAGAGACAGTTAAGTTTATTTTTTATTTTATCCTGTTTCTATAAAGGGATCCACTGTGTCTGTCCCATGCCATTTTGAATTCTGTCACTGTATTTGCCCTCATCACTTCCATCGAGAGGGCATTCCAAGCATCCACCACCCTTTCAGTGAAAAGGTATTTCCTGACGTTGCCGTTCAATTTACCCCCTTGCAGCTTCATGTTATGTCCTCTAGTATTACAGCTTTTCCGTCTTTGAAAAAGTTTTGTTTGTTCATTAATGCGCCATAAGTATTTAAAGGTCTGTATTATATCTCCCCTATCCCTCCTCTCCTCTAGAGTATACATATTTAGGTCTTGGAGTCTCTTTTCATATGTCTTCTGGCACAGGCGCCAAATCATTTTAGTCGCCTTCTTCTGAATCGTTTCCAGTCTTTTTATATCCTTTGCGAGATAATGATCTCCAAAACTGAACACAATATTCCAAGTGAGGCCTCACCTGCGACTTGTACAGTGGCATTAATACCTCCTCCTTTCTGCTGATAATACCTCTCTGTATGCAACCCAGCATACTTCTGGCTTTGACCACTGCCTTGTCACACTGTTTGTCACTTTGAGATCCTCAGAAACAATCACTCCGAGATCCTTCTCCTGGTCCGTGCACACCAACCTATTGCTCCCATCTCATACAATTCCCTTGGATTTTTGCATCCCAAGTGCATGCCTCTGCACTTCTTCACATTAAATCTTAACTGCCAAGTATTAGACCATTCTTCCAGCTTTTGCAGATCTTTCCTCCTGTTATACACTCCTTCAGGGGAGTCCATTCTGTTGAAAATGTTTGTGTCATCTGCAAAAAAAGACAGACTTTTCCATTCAGTCCTTCAGCAATATCACTCACAAATACATTGAACAATACCATTCCCAGGACTGAACCCTGTTTATGTTTATTTACTTGATTAACCGCCCTTCTAAATTAATCAGAGCGGTGTACAATATACAAATTAACAAAGTGAGGCACTAGGCCAGAAAATTGAAAGGAAATTACAATATTTCAAAGGACAGAAGAGAGAGATTGGGAAAGAGAAAAGGTATAGACCCGGAGAAGGAGTTCACACAAAGGGGGTGGGTAGGTTGAAGGCAAGGGAGAAGAGATGAGTCTTTAAGTCACGTTTGAAAGAAGGATAATGGGGTTCCAAACGGAGGGAGGTAGGAAGGGAATTCCAGAGGGCCAATAAAGAAGAAAGCAGAGGAACGAGTGGACTGGAGATGGGCACGGGCGGGAGGGGGAAGTGTGAGGCGGTTAAGATGAAAGGAGCGTGGAGTGTGCCTGGACGTGTGGAAGTGGATGAGGTCTGCCAGGTATTGCGGGATGTTGGTGTGAAGGGCTCTATGAACGAGAGTGAGTAGTTTGTACTGGGCACGAAAGCAACGGGTAACCAGTGAAGATGAAGAAGGAGAGGAGTGATATGGTCTTGTGGGGAAGAGTGAGTGACTAGACGAGCAGCGGTGTTTTGGATCCTCTGGAGGCGGTGGAGTTGGGATTTAGAAAGACCAACAAGGACAGAGTTAGAGAAGTCAACGCGAGACATAACAAGTGATAAGAGTAAAGTTGTAAGGGTGGATGGGGAGAGGAAAGGGCGAATTGAACGGATCTGACGGAGGAAGAAGAAGGAAGTCTTAGTGATATGAGAGACATGAGCATGGAAGGAAAGATCAGAGTCAAAGAGCACACCTAAGTAACGGAAAGTGGACACAAGAGATATAGGAGTACCAGAGAGAGATGGAGCCAGAGAAGGGGAGGGATTGCCATGCAGAAACCAGATTGCGGCAGTTTTGGTGAGGTTGAGGTGAAGACAGTTTTGGGTCAGCCAGTCAGCAACAATAGATAGGCATGAGTTGAGTGGAGTAAGATCAGGGCAGGAGGGGGATGTATGATGAAGAAGAAGAATATCGTCTGCGTAGTAGAAAGCAGAAATCCCAGATTGTTGAATTAACAGAGTGATTGGAGCTAGGAAAATATTGAAGAGGAGAGGGGCCAGGACAGAACCTTGGGGGACCCCACAGGAGAGAGGGAATGGGTCAGAAGGGGGAATAGAATGGGAGGAAGAAAGGACTGCACAAGAACGGGAAGAGAGAAAGGAGTGGAACCACCAATGAACTGTGCTGCAAAGACCGGTTTCACGTAGACGAAGTAGAAGAAGGGAGTGATCAACCAGGTCAAAGGCAGCAGAAAGATCAAGGGCTACCGCCACCGAGATGTCACTGTGATCACGGGCTACATGCAGTGCATTAGTGAAAGCCAGGAGGACAGTTTCAACACTGTGGCCATGACGGAAGCCGGATTGATGGGGGTGGAGAAAATTAGTGGAGTCAAGGTGGTGAGACAGCTGAGCAAAGACGATCTTTTCAAGGAGTTTGGAGAGGAAAGGGAGGTTTGAAACAGGGTGATAATGGGCAGGGTCCAGAGGGTCAAGGGATGGGTTCTTGAGGATCGGACGGATCAAAGCGTGTTTCCAAGGATGGGGGAAAGTCCCTGTGGAAAGGCTGGAGTTTAGCATGGAGAGGCACACCACTAATCACCTACCTTGGTAAGCAATTCTGCTTTATCCTTATCGGCTTCTACATACTCCTCCCCTTTACCTTCAGTCTGACAATACCACTTTTGCACTTTCTCCTCTCACTAAAGTATCTGAAAAATATTTTGGCCCCCCATTTTACTGCATTGGTTATTTTTTCTTACATTTGTATCTTTGCTTTCCTGACTCCTTTCCTAGCTTCTTTTAGCTTTTCTGAATATTGATGCTTGTCTTTTTCTGTGATTTCTTGTATTTTATGAAGGCCACCCTCTTTTTCTTCACGTTTTCAGCTACTTCTTTTGAGAACTATAGGGGGAAAAATGGGCGCCCAAGTAAGTGATGTGTGTGAGTGAGCTCTCCACATCACTCTGAGGTTTTTCTCTCTGGAGATATCTTACTGATACAATGCCTGCTAAGATGAAGGTGAAAGCCAAATGAGGTCCTGATGCTGGTGGTGATTCCACTAAGGGACTAAAGATTCTATTGAGGTGTATGGGGCTCACCTAGTTAGGTGTGGCAGGAGCCTTGGCCAGTGCAGTGTCTCCAGACCCTGACCAGAGCACCGATGGGGTTTCAATTAGCCCCCAAAGAGCAAGCAGCCCCCTCGCAACTCGAATGTTTTACACTCGGGTGTGCTACTACATCTATGTGAGTTACCAATGAGCAGAGTGCAGGATATGGGCTAGAGGGACAGTCCCCTGATGATCTCTTCCTCATTGGATCTTGGCACTGTTTCTCTGGGTTCTCCCAAATTGCAGAGTCAGAGGGGAGTGGAGATAACGACTGGACATGTTGCTGGGTTGGAGAAAAAGTCTGCTGAGGTCACTATAGACAATTTATGGGATGCCCTGAAGGTAATGGAGTCCTCTTTGGCAGGTTTGATTGTTAATTTAAAATCTGATTTAGAACATTGTTCTGCTGAGTTTCTTGTCCAGAATCAGCACTTAACCCAAGTGAGATGGAGGATATAGAAAAATCTGATGGTGAAATTAAAGACTTGGGGGTATGTTTACTAAACTGTCTTAATGTTACCGGCGCTAGTTGCAGCGTTAATGTGAAGAATGCCATATAAGGGAGTGGGCGTTCTGGCGGCAAGGTAGCAAGAATCTGTATCGCGCAATAGTGGGCGCCGTGGCATGTCAACGCACATTAACCCTAAGTTCATGCCAGCACAGTGTTAGAAGTTATAAATATGTAGCCCACTGGTTACTGCAATGACTGTGGAGGCAGAGGTCATGGTTTGATCCCGCAGTGATGTTATGTAAGAAGGCTGTCTGAGGCATTTCCTTTTAATTTAAATCAGTGCTGCCAGCAAAAACATCCTCATAGTGCCGTAACCTAAGGTGCCGCATAAGGTGCCCCATAAGACACTCCATAGGGCACAATATAAAATGCCCTGTCCGCAAGGCACCTTATAATGTGCCCTATAGGGCGCTTTATAGGGCGCCTTATAAAGCACCCTATAGGGTGCCTTATGAGGCACCATAGGTTTCGGCACTGTGAGGTTGTTTTTGCTGGCAGCACTGATCTAAATTAAAAGGAAAAGCCTCAGACAGCCTTATTAAATAACACCACTGTGGGATCAAACCCATAACCTCTGCCTTTGCAGTCAGTGACGTAACCAGTGGGTTACATCTCTAGAGCATCTACCATGCAGCTGGCTGGCTACAGAAAGACTGCAGGTCACCACACAAACTGTCTGCTGTGGTTACCAGGATAGGGTAAACCCATCCTTACCCATGATGTACTGCACATGCAGGTCAGCAGCCTATATCTGATCACAAGATGGGGTATGCGCCTCTATAGCACCCCGGCCTGGTAGGGGGAACTGAACATGTGTGTTACTGGCACAGAGTAGTTACAGACCATGACATTGTGTGGTTCCTGTGCTCACCCTGAGGGTGAGGTGGGGCGCCCAGCACCAGGTCTGCAGCACATAGCATGGGTGAGATAGGCTGTGCTGCAGGTCCTCATCAGTGCCAGTGTGTGATAGGTTGTCCTTGCAGACACACCTGTGTCCATCTGTATTTCTCAGTTAGGTTTAGCCCTTGTGGACTATGATGCACCCAGAATAGTGCATAACCTGTGTGGTTGGCATGGTCACATGTTATAAGAGAAGGGTGGTGTTTGGACCCGAAAGCGGATTATGTAGCACCACCCAACCTGCTCTCTGTGGGTCAGGGTGGGGGACAGGATCTCCCACGAACAGATCCACATTCTACATCTCTGCAATGATAAGAACCATCAACCCCGGTCCTGCTGGGGAATAGGCAGGCTGTGCGCATCACATAGGGCACGCCATAGGCCTGGAAAAGCTCAGCTGTCTTCCACCACTATCTGACATTCACCAGCAGAGGGCACAGACAGTCTCCACCAGTTTCACCCTGCAAGGTGTTCCAGCCATACATATGCTAACTGCAGATACTCTGCTAGCTAGTACATAGTGCATGTTTCTGGAGGAACTGTGTGCACCCAAAAATGGGATATGAGCACACACACCAAGCAAGTATGTTAGCGATTGGTCCCCAGAAAAGGGAACTCATAGATATTACTTGAGAGAAACAGTGTATAGCACTATGGGAGAACCTAGCCATGCCATGGTCACTGCTCAGTCAGGGTGAGAGTGACCTCCCAGCATGACATGCTATGGCCACCCTGTCCGTGCAGGTGGTGGTCGGGCACTACAATGTCCCAGCCATTGCCCTGTGCCTTGTGCAGATGCATCCTGCCCAGACCGCTGTGTCCGGGCCATACCCACAATACCTTGCTCCTCATTATGCACTTTGGCAGGCTAACACTGGAGACAGTGCAAGCATTGGGGGCTCAGTAAGGTGTAGGCAGCCACAAAACACTGGGTAGACATACACACACTCCCACACCTATTTCAGTATTGTGCAAAGATAGAGGTGGTTGGCAGCCCTGGCCGCCACACCAGTCCTGGGCACAGTGCAGGCATTGCTAAGGTATGCAGGTGCTAGTATTGGTACCTGCTGCTCCGCACAGGGCCCAACAGCCTGACTCTCCATGAGGCTTTGGATAGTGGAGCCGGTGGGTGTGGGTGTTCGTGCCCCTGTTGGCCGATGTTCTAGGGCAGAGGTTCCCAACTCCAGTCTTGGTGGGCCCAGCATGATTCAGGTTTTCAGGCTGTCCCTAATGAATATGCATGAAATACATTTGCATACAATGGGGGCACTGAATACCAATGCATCCCATGCATATTTATTAGGGACAGCATGAAATCCTGAAGGGTGTTTGGCCCTCCAGGACTGCAGTTGGGAACCTCTGCTCTAGGGAGTGCACATGTTTATGGTGTATGTGCTCTGTAGGGTAAAATGTAGGGACATGGTCCATAAGAGCCACAGCTGGGACTTGATCCTGTGACCTTCTGCTCCTGAACACACTGGCTGTGTGTACTGCACCAAACTGTTGCCACAGAGGCAGGTTATTCCCTGGGGATACCATTACTGTTCATCAGACATCCCTTGTCTGTTGCAATGCACGCCACCCACCTGAACAGGGCTTGGCTTTGGTGTGCTGTGGGCAGATGCCACTGCCCCCTCCACCACCAGCACCCCTCTGACACCATGCTGACATGCCCTTATGCCGGTGGTGCTGGTGATACGCAGCCCCAGGCCATCCAGTGTGCCTATAGGCGGCTGCCTATGGGGTGGGATCTGGGGTAGGGGTGCCTACATAGACATCCATGCTTCCCCCCGGCATGGCCTGTCACTGTTATGTGCCCTTTGGGGTACCTGCTGGGTGATGTCCCCTGGGACACTGTGGGACACACACTCGTGAGCATGTTTGACCTTGGTCAGTTGCTGGCTTGCTGATTTGCAGTTTCTGGGTTCCTATGTGCCAGGTAGGCATCTGCCTAGTCCACCCTGTGCCCCAGCTGCCCCACTGCATGTCCCGCCTTCAGCCCCCTGTACCCCATTTGCAGCCTCACCGTCGTGCCCTTTCATACTTGGGCACTATGCTGTTGCTGCACATGTATCACTACTATCACTTTTCTTGATTTCCCTGCCTTTGCTGTACATTGCTGACTGAACTGGTTTCTCTCTCCTGCAAATGTGCCTCTAATGCGAGGTTTTCACTGGCGTTAATTTTCAGACCCTGATTTCACGGTGTTAGTGTGCCTGGAGCCTCTCCCTGCCCACTCTCCGCCCATTGACCCCTCATCTCCACCCTCTGGGGATCCTTACTCCACCCTCTGTGCGCCTTAATGTCGCCAGAAACGTTATCGCGCGATACGTGACGTTCTCGCTCAGTAATGCGCCATTATCGCACGATAATGTCACTTATCGCGCTCTAACATTGCCGCTGCGAGGTTAGCGCTGTTTAGTAAACATACCCCTTGGTTTTGGCTCAGATTAAAGAGAAAGAGATATTGAATCAGATGACTGACTTTTTGGAAAATCAGTCAAGCAAGAACAAATTGCACTTTTTAAACTTCCCTAAGTGTCCTTTAGTTGCTCTGGCTGACATGGTCAAGATTCAGGAAGTATTTGAGAGAGGTGCTTGAACTTCCCTTGGATAATCTACCTCCCTTTGTCCAAGCCTATTATATTTTGCTACTTGGAAGAAGTAAGAGTTCTGCCTGAGAAGGGCAGGATGAGGATTGTATGAATCTAACCAGCTTCCTAGAATCATCTTTGGAGGAGGTAATGGAGCATACTATTCTGGTTGCCACCTTTGCGTTTGAAGTGGATAGAGACTCTGTTTTGCACTTATTTTTCTCTCATATTAATTCTGCTTTTCTGGGTTCAAATGTGAGGCTTTTTCCTGATTTTTCACATAGCACACAAAATGTCGTTGGGCCTCTTTGGATCTCCGACCGAGAACTTTTGCTCTTGGAGTTGGTTTTGCTTTGAAATTTCCTTGCAAGTGCGTAGTATCTTTTGGGGGGAAAAGTTTTTATTTTTTTTAACCCAATCAGCTAGTGGAATTTCTTGTAGGAAATGTATGTTACTTTAGGCAGCATCACTAAAATGTGCAAATCAGCTGCTTCTGTTTGATTCCATCCATTGCCTCTGTGTGTAAAGATTTCCTTTTTTTGTATGCTTTTTTCCTAAATTTGCCCCCTCCCTTTTAAATATTGGTGGACTATCAAACTTTTGAGATTTGATTGATTGGGACTATTTTCCTGATTTTGCTTTATTATATGTTTCTTATATGAAATTTGAGTGATATGTATATTTGAAATTCTCTATAAATAAAAAAATGACAAACAAAACAAAAATTGCAAACTATATTAGCCTCCTTTTCCTTTTACATTTATTTACTTTCCTAACAAAAGTTTATTGCCCTTAAAATATCCTCTTTCACTTTTACCCACTGCTTTTTGACATCCCCTAGCTGTTGCCAACCCACTAATGACTCCTTGGGGTATTGTCCCATCTTGGTAACGTTTGTTTTCCTGAAGTCTAGGATTCTCATTTTTGAATGAACTTTATCAGCACTAGTCCGATTATTAAACCATACCATCTGGTGATCACTGGATATGAGATGATCACACACTGGCACATCAGAAACACTTTCCCCATTGGTAAGCACCAGGCTCAGTATGGCCCCCTCATATGTGAATTCTGTCACCAGTTGCCAGAATAGTTCTCCCTGTAGAGAATCCAGGATCTCCTTACTTCTAGATGACACAGCAGCAGGGATGTGCCAATCAACATCTGGCTTATTGAAATCACCTATCAGCAGCACTTCTTTCATAGCAATACTGCAAATGTCTTCAATTAAATCTCTTTCCAGTTCGTCTGCCTATGAAAGAGATCAGTATATCACACCAATGAAAATGGATGTTCCATTCCATCTTTCCAGTTTAACCCACAGTGTCTCCTCCTTACCTCGTAAGTCCTGTATTCTGTAGCTTTAATATTATTTTTTACATATATTGCCACTCCTCCTCCCCTTCTTTCTACTCTGTCCTTCCTGAATAAATTATAGCTTAGTATAATTATACCCCAGTCATGGTTCTCCATGAACCATATCTCCTTAATGGCCACTAAATCCAAGTCAGTTTCTTCCATTAAAGCCTCAACATTTGGAATCTTATTCCCATACTATGAAAATTAATGTGCACTGCTTTCCAGATGGTGCCTCTTTTACCTATTTCTGCAGAGGTATGCAGGGGGGATATTCAGCGGTGGTGAGAATCCTAACCCCAGATATTTAATGCTGGGACCATATCTGACAAGTGGCATTGAATATATGGGTTGCTGCAGAGTTGGAAGCTAACCAGGCAGTGGCGATATTAAGCTGCTGCTCGGTTAGCTTCCTTGCGTAAAGTTAGGCCAGTCTTTTTCTCACCTTACTTTACCCATGGGTCACTAACCGGGCAGCAGCTCAATATTGCCACTGTCCGTTTAGAGACAGTTACCACTTCCACTCCATCCCAATGCTAAGCGCTAAGTATTAGGGTGTGTAGCAGTGGCATCCACGGATATCCAGCAGCACTAACCATGTTAGTGCTGTTAAATATCCCGTTCAGTAACATTTATACGGTTTGCAGGTCTGCAAATCATGTAAATGTCTTTGAATATCCTTCCTTAATGTTTACTAACTGAGGGTTTTCATTTACCTGGGGACTTTCTTCACCCATCCCCAACGAATCTAGTTTAAAGCTTTCTTCAGAAGCTTAGCCAATCTACTACGGATGACACTATGACCCTTCTTGGGTAGGTGAACACCATCTCTGTTCAACAGCCTTTGGAAAATCATCCCATGGTCCAGGAAAAAAATGCTCACAATGACACCAGCCAGGCATTCATCTCCAGGATGCGAGCATTTCTACCACAGCCTTTACCCTTAACTGTGAGAAGAACACCACCTGCACACCTAACTGCTTCGCCCTGTCTCCCAAAACCATGGTCACTCTTGATATGCTCGGAAGGATAACTGGTAGTATCATTTCTGCCAACATGGATGAGTAGTATCGGCTAATAGTCAGTAGGCTTGATGAGTCTTGGCAAACTGTCCATAGCATCTCAGATTTTGGCACCTGGCAGACTGCACACCTCATAGGACATCAAGTCTGGTCAGCAGATGGATGTCTCAGTACACCTCAGACGAGAGTCGCCAACCACCACTAAACTTTGATTTCTTGTGTTCACTGATTCTACAACTTTAGAGTGCGAGATTTCTGGTTCATCCTGTTCCTTGGATGTTTTTAGCTACTCCACTCCCAGGGCCGCATACTAGTTCTTCAATTGGTGGAGTTGGATTGTCGGTTCTGCAGGCTCTGGTGATCTGTGTCCTTCTTCTTTTTGTAGCATCCCATCTTCACCCTCTGTCGGAGAGCTTGTGCTGTATGGAGGTCATTCCCGAATGTGGGTTGTGGGGCTGCACATCTACCGAGATGCAGCCCTGCAAGGCATCCGGGGATGATTCGCCCACCAGCTCTCCCCATACATCCTGTGCATCAGGATGGGGAGAGCCATTAGGGGGCGGGAGAGGGCGGAGTGGGGGAGGGCTCAACTGGCAGCACATACAGGGCTTATTCAGGTCACGATCCTGTACGTACTGCTTGGGTTTATGGGGACGTGCTGCTTATACCACCTCAAAGGTTGTATAAGCAGCACTTTTGGCCTTATTGGGCCTGAGGATCTCACCCTGGGGCTGAGGCTGGGTGCAAGGGGCCACAGTAGGTCAGCCGTGGGTCGGGCGGTGGGGAAATGGGGGGCTGGAGCCAGAGATGTTGGGGACGCCTGTGGGAAGGACATCCCCATAGGTGAAAGGGGCACACTGGGCCATCCACGGGCCCGCTGGGCCGTCCTCGGGCCCGATTCTGGCTGCCATGGGAACATTTTGTTCCTGTAGACCAGAATCGGGTCCAAAAGGCCCTGTCTTGCCTGGGGGCGTCTGGATGGCCCAGATGTGCCGCTCTTGGAATAGGGGTCCATGACTCCAGAAGCATTTCATCGATGTACTTCTCATTGTTACAAATGCTTCTCTGCCTTGCTATCTCTTTTTTTTTAGCTCGAAGAGTCTGCTTAGTTTGGGAAAAGGTAGTTAGTCACCTGTAGCAGGTGCTCTCCATGGGCAGCAGGAATAAGTCTTCATGTATGGGTGATGTCATCTGACGGAAACCACATATGATTTCTCCCCAAGTACTAGTGGAAGCTTTTGGTAGGTCTGACCGCACCTGCATGCCATCTTTCTGCCTTCCACCATGGCGCCACTTTACCACAGTCTGTTACTATATCTATAGTAGAATACAACACCCAAGGAAGGTGGGAGGGTTGTGAGGACTTATTTCTGCTGTTCATGGAGAACACCTGCTACAGGTGATTAGCTAACTTTTCTCCATGGACAAGTTGGAATGAAGTCCTCACATATGGGATTCCCTAGCTACAGGTACCGAAAACCAAAGAGAATGTATACAAGCCCAACAGGCCTAACTAGGTTTGTCTGCTAACTGGCAACAGGCTTTTGTATTCTGAAATACATAAGTAAATACAATATATGTTCTTGTTCACTTTTCCCTTTTTTTGATAGTCTGAACAGAAAATAATGGACCTAGGGGGGATGGAGTTGGATTCTAATCCCCAAACAGATTCCGAAGTATGGATTGGCTGAAGTTGCTGTCGCATTGGGAATCCCCTTCTAGACAGTAGTGAGATGTGAATGTGTGGACAGAAGACCACGTTACAGGCATGCAGATCTCTTCTATGGAGACTGAGTACATGTTGGCCATCAATGTAGCCATGGCTCTGACATTGTGAGCTGTGACATGACCATGAAGGCTCAGGCTTACCTGGGCATAAGTGAAAGAGATACAGTCTGCTATCTAAATTGAAAGAGAGGGTTTGGAGATGGCAGCCCCTAGTTTGCTGCCATCAAAAGAAACAAAAAAATGGATGGATTTTCTATGGGGTTTTGTCTGCTCCAAGTAGAAGGCAGCTTCCCCTTTGTGGGCATAAGGTTTTTGGAAAAATGTTGGTAGAACAATTGACTGATTAAGATGGAAATATGATACCACTTTTGGAAGGAATTTAGGATGAGTATGGAGGACCACTTTATTGTGATGGAATTTGGTGTAAGGTGGATGAACTATGAGAGCCATCAAAAACAAAACCTTCCAGGTCAAGAACTTCAGAGGGCCAGGAACTGAGTGGCTCAAAAGGAGCTTTCATCAGCTGCATAAGAACCACATTAAGGTCTCAGGACACTGCATGAGTTTTGTAGGGAGGCTTCAAGAGATGTGACCCCAGAATAAAGCGAATAGCGGCTCCTGACTTGCGAGTGTAGCTGGAGAGGAAACCAAGGCTGTCAGGGCCGGTAAAGAGTGATGGGAATCATCATGGTATGACAGCACCTTGAATATTGTGTGCAATTCTGGTCGCTGTATCTTAAAAAGGATATAGCATTATTAGAAAAGGTGCAGAGAAGAGCCACCAAAATGGTAAAGAGGATGGAAGGATACTCCTATGAAGAGAGGCTAAGAAGGTTGGGGCTCTTTAACTTGGAAAGAGACGGCTAGGGGAGATATGATAGAGGTCTTTAAATTAATGAATGGAGTGGAACAGGTAAACGTAGATCAATTGTTTATGTCATCAGAATACAAAAAGACTAGGGGACATGCAATAAAGCTATAGGGTAGCCTATTTAAGACTAATAAAAGAAAATATTTTTTCACTCAATGTGTAATCAAACTCTGGAATTTGTTACCGGAGGATGTAGTAAAAGCTGCTGGTGTTGCTGTGTTTAAAAAAGGTTTGGACAAGTTCCTGGAGGAAAGGTCCATAAACCATTATTAAAAGGGACCCCGGATATCACTGCTTGATCCAATACAAGCATTGAGGAACCTGTGTCTTTTGGGGAGACTGCTAGGTACTTATGACCTAGATTGGCCACTGTTGGAAATAGGATACTGGGCTTGATGGACCTTGGTCTGACCCAGTATGGCATATCTTATGTTCTTATCATGCCTCCATCCATTTTGAACTTCAGAAGGGTTTTTGCAATGAGAAGTATTGGAGGATACACATACAGAAGACCCTCCCCCCAATGTAAGAGGAAAGCATCTGAGGCTACTGTGATCTTACCCTGGAACAGATCTGATCCACTCCTGAAAGATATAAGCCACCATCCCCATGTCCAGTGTCCATTCGTGTCACTGGAGGACTTGACCCAGTCTGTCTGCCAGAATATTTTGTTCACCTGGTAGGCATGTGACTCTCAAGTCCATCCCATGTGCGAAGGCAAACTTCCACAACCTGACCACTTCCCAACACAGGAAGTACAAGCCTGTTGCTTGTTCCTCCCTGCTTGTTGATGTAAAACATTTCCACTTGATTGTCAGTCTGAATCAGAACAATTTGATTAGCCAATTGATCTCTGAAAGCCTTTAGAGCATTTGCTATGGCTATTAAAGGCAAGAAGTTGATCTGGTGGAGACTCTCCTGGAAGGACCAAGCACCCTGAATGTGAAACCTATCAAGATGAGCTCCACAACCCAGTTTGGATGTGTCAGTCATCAAAACATTTTGAGGTGGAGAAATTTAGAATGGAAGACCTTTGAGCAAATTGTGATGGATTGTCCACCATTTCAGGGACTGAATGAGTGAATTGGTGACATTAAGACAATTCCCGAGTCAATCTGTGGCTTGGGTCCACTGAGTCCTCAGAGACCATTGAGCCTGTCTCATATGGAGACATGCCAAGGGTGTTACATGTACCGTAGAGCCATATGACCTAGTATAGTTAACATTTTGCCAGCTGTGACTTGCTGATTCAATTGAGTCTCCTGCACCAGTGCTGTCAATCTGTGAAGTCTGTCGTGCAGGAGGAAGGCTCTTGCCTAAGTCATGTCTAGCAGGGCTCCAATGAATTCCAATTGTTGGGTAGGCTGAAGATGGAATTTTGGGTAATTTATGATGAAACTTAGTAGTTCCAGTACTCAAATGGTCAACCACGTTGATTCTCAAACTCCTTCCAGAGCAGTATTCTTGATCAGCCCATAGTCCAAATAGGGGAAGACACTCTCAGCAGCCAGATGTAAGCTGCTATTACTGCAAGGCATACTGTGAAAATGTGTGGTGCTGAGGCTAGATCAAAGAGCAACACCTGGTATTGGAAGTGTTGTCTTACCAGGACAAATTTGAGATACTTCCTGTGAGTGGGATTTATCTGTATGTGGACATATGCATCCTTCAGCTCCAGGGATCATAGCCAATCTCCTTTTTGAAGATAAGGAAACAGGGTGCCCAAAGAAGTCATTCTGAACTTCTTTGTACAGTATCACTGATATCTAGGATGGAATGGCACCTCCCTGTTTTTTGAGAGGATCAGGAAATACTTGGAATAAAATCCTCACCCTCTTTGCTCTGGTGGCATGAGCTTGATCATAAGATCCCCCGGGAGGGTGGTGATTTCTCTCTTATGCACTTCTTGATGCAGAGGGTCAATGTGTTGCACCCTGGGTGAGCAATTTCAAGGTAGGTCAAATAAATGTAATTTTTAACTGCTTTCAATAATTTGCAGAACCCAAATGTCTGGTTATGAGGGGTCACTTCAGGGCAAAAAGAGTGAGCCTTTCCCCAACAGGAGAGTTTTCCATTGTGGTTACTGATAGAGTGGCTATGCTTTGAAGGAACCAGTCAAAATCACGTCCCAGGCTTTGGCTGAGAAGCAGGCTGGGGTTTCTGAGGCTTCTCTCACTGTAGTTGTGGTCGAGGAGCCTATTTTGATTGAGGGGTTTGGGACCCAGGAAACTATCTATGCCTACGATAGTAATAGATCTTTTTTATGGCCCTCTACTTGGTATTTCCTCCTGCGGTAGGAGGCTGGCTCAGACATGCACCTTGAGATTCCGAAGGGTGACATGTTGCTTTTCAATGAAGTCAGCTTCTCTTTAACTTGCTCTCCAAAGAGATTGTCTCCATGGCACGGCACTTCAGCAAGCTTGTCCTGCACTGATTGTTCCAGTTTTGAGGACCTGAGATAGGAGTGTCTCTGGGGACAATATCAATTCAGAAGCTCTCGATGCCATTTGAAATATATCATAGGTTGCCTGGACCATGAACGTTGAGCTGTCCTTGTCATGAGCCATAGGGAATGATTCTGCTCCAATTTCTCCAGAGTGAGATACTGGGACAGACCAGTGAGGTCACACATGATATTCTTTAGAAACATACCAATGTAGAGCTGGTAAGAGGCTATGCGGGCCATGAGCATGGAACTTTGAAGGTATCTTCTCCCAAAAGATTCCAATATTTGAGCCTCCATCCCAGGGAGTTCTGAGGAGTGAGTCTTGGAACTGTTGGATCTCTTCAGGGCAGATTCAACAACCAAGGAATGGTACAGAAGCTGGGGCTTCACAAATCCAGGAGCTTTCTGAACTCTATATATGGAATCAAGCCTTCTGCTAATTAGAAGTACAGTGAGGGGGTTCTCCCACATTCTCATCTGAACTCTATGAAGGATGCAGTGCACGGGCACTGTCACCACTTTCTTAGGGGCAGAGGAATACTGGAGGATATGCAAATCTTCTGATCCGGGCTTTTCCTCATTGTCCAAAGAAAATTGTTTTGGCTCTTAGTAGGCCATCATTGCCCTTACAATGTCCTGGAGGATGAGCTCTCCTCTCTTCAGAGCAGCTTGAATGGGTGTGCTCATGGACTCTCATCACTCTCGACACTGTGCCTTGAGGGACTTTGACGCTGGTGCACCACAGCCTTCCCTTGTCGCTTGGTGCAGTCACCCTGTGGTGCCACTGAAGATGAAGCTGAATCCTTCATCTTCAGGTGGATATCGATCGATGGCTGATATTGCAGGACACCTCGGGTGCTCGGCTCCAAGTGGGCTTCAGAACCCTTCAGTGTAGATACACTGCCAGTGTCTAATGCAGCCTTTGAAATCATTGAGATTGGTGCCACCGATGATGATGGATCAGACTTCTGAGTGCCAAAAGAGTGATTTATGCTGTTTCTCTCAGTCTTTAAGGCTTCTTTTTATCATGTGTAAACACAAATTGCAAGAAGAGGGCTGATGATCGGGTCCCAGGCACTGAAGGCACCAACTATGTGCATCTATGGTGGATATGGTCCTTAAGCACTGGGAACACTTTTTAAATCTGCTGGTCAGTTTTTGGAACATGTCAGCTGGAAAAACAGCCGCAGTGAAATTAAATAGCTTGATCTTAAAAGAGCAGGACCTACGGCCGGAGCACCAGTGCCTAAAGAGGCAGAAGTGCTGTGGAAAAAGAAACAAAATGTAAAACAAATGATATTAACTAACAAAAGGAAAAAAGAAGAAAAAAACTGCAATGGGCAGGCAGGAAATAAAATCAGAAGTACCATAAAGGCAGCAGGTTCCCCAATGAGAGGTAAAATTTACCAAATAGTGTATACATCAGTAAACGTGTCCGTTGGGCTCCATGGAAAAACAGAGAATGTGGTAAAATTGTGCCAAGATGGCAGGCGGGAAGATGGCCTGCATGTGCAGTGGGACCTCCCAAAAGCTTCCATTAGTAGCTAGGGAGCAGTCCCTTGTGGGCTCTGTCAGATGATGTCACCCATATATGAGGACTTTATTCCTGCTTGTCCATGGAGAATAGTGAGAGAACCAGCAAAATACTTAAGCCTTTGAGAGTAATAGGTTTTCTTCTGGTTGCCACTCTGATATCTCATGTGGTAGGAGACTGGCTCAGAGGTGCACCTTGAGAGGTTTCGAAGGGTGATATGCTGCTTTTCTGTGAAACCAGCCTTCTCATCAAGCTTGTCTCTGAAGAGATTCTCTCCATGGCATGGTATGTCAACACGTTTATCCCGCACAGATTGTTGGAGGTCTGAAGCATGGAGTCAGGTGAATCTCCGGGTGCCAATACTTGCTGCAGAAGCTCTTGATACCATATTGAAGATATCATAGGTTTTTGCCATGTTTCACCAGGGAATGATACTGTTCCAACTTCTCTGGAGCAGAACTGGGACATATCGTCATGGCTATGCATGATGTCCTTCCTTACCATGCCCATGTAAAGCTGGTAAGATGCCATGTGGGCTGCAAATATGGAACTCTGAAAAACTCTCCTCCCAATGAATCCAATGTCTGAGCCTCTCTCCCTGGTGGAGCCAAGGAGTGCATCTTGGAGCTTCTGGACCTTTTGAGGGTGAATTTGACAACCAACGAGTGGTAAGGAAGCTGGGGCTTTTCGAATCTGGGAGTCTTTTGAACTCTATACATAGAGTCGAGCTTTCTACTGACTGGACATGCCGAAAGGGGGGATCTCCCACATTCTCTTCTGAAGGATGCAGTGCACAGGCATTGCAACTGTTTCCTTGGGGGGCAGAGGAGTACTGGGGGATCTCCAATTCTTCTGTCCTGGGATCTTTCTCAGTCTCCAAAGAAAATGGTATGGCTTTAGCATTCCAAGATTTTGTACGAGATATGGTTATGTCCTCAAGAGGTGACTTTCGAGAGGGATTAGAGGGGAACTCTGGGGATCTATCCTCCAACAGACCCTCAGACTCCTAATCTGTGACCCAGCCTTCTAATTCAGACTCAAAGAGGAATTCAAACTACTTCTGAGTCTCAGCCTGAACAACATTCCTACACTGTAGGGAACAGGAGTTCCTTTGGGAGCGTTGATGCATCGATGACTTTGTAGGAATTGGGGCTGTTTTGAACCCTGATGCACTAGATAGTGACACTGGCTGGGCAGGCTCTAGTGTTGGGGCCCTTTGATGCCCCAATTCCAATGCCTCTCCTGCAGGCACTCTCTGCTTTTCAAGCATAGGCTGGATGTCCATTGGTACTGGTGTAGCCGTCATCGAGGTACTGACTTACTGCATGGTGAACAGTATTGTTATTCTTTTCTCAACAGCCTTCAGAAGGTGTCTCTCCAACCTTTCCTTCTCCAAAGGCTGCGGGATTACAGCAGCATCAGACAATATTCCTGAAATCTGCAAGAAAGTTATCAGTAGACTGGTTTTGTCACTCAGTAGGCCATAGCTGCCCCTCTGATGTTAGGAGGATGAACTCTTCTCCCTTCGGGGCTGCTAAGAAGATGCTCCTGCAAATCTTCCTTGCTCTCAACATCATGCCTCAGAGTACTTCAACATCGATGGACCAAAGCCTCCACCAGATGCTCGATGTCTTTTGTCTTCGGCATCAATGAAGATGAAGTTGAATCCTTTTTCACCTTCAGGTGAACATTGATTGATGACCGATGCTCTGGGGTTCTATGGGTGATCAGCTCCAAGAGGGCTCTTCAATGTCTTGAGGGCTCTTCAATGTCGATACACCTCCAGCCTCTGATGCAGCCTGTGAAGCCATAGAGACTGATGTCACTGATGTCAATGTCAATAGATCGGACTTAGAAGCGCCAAAAATAATTTCACGCTGTTTCTCATGACCATTCAGTCCTCTTTTTGTCATTTGTGAACACAAATCATAAAAGAGGACTTATGATCGAGTCTCAAGCACTGAAGGCACCAACTATGAGAATCTATCATGGATATGGCCCTTGAGCACCTGAAACACTTCTTAAACCTGCTGGCAAATTTGTGTGACATATCGCCTGGAAAAATAGCCACAGCAAAATCAAATGACTTGATTTTCACAAAAAGAGAGGACAGAATCATGGCCAGAGCACTAACACCTAAGGGGGCCGAGGTGCTGAAGAAAATAAAGGAAACTTGAACTCACTTGAAAACACTAAATGAAGGAAACTAAGTGGAAAATGAAGTAGCACCATGATGATAGGGCAGGAATTGAACCAGAAAAGATGGATAAATCGTAAAAAAAGTCAATACAGAATGAAAAAAAATGTATCAGCGGGGCTGCGCAGAAAAAAACAGACTGTGGCGGTGGGCAGGAAGATGAGTGCATGAACAGCAGATCTTCCAAAATCTTCTAGAAAGAGCTGGAAATACTCTCTCACGGAGCTCTGTCAGATGACATTAGCCATATGTGAGGACTTTTTTCTGCATGTCCACGGAAAACAAGTAATGTAATGGATCGTGCTCAAGATGAGTTTTAATTTACTAGATAGAGATACTTTCCCTCTTTGTTTTAAACAGACTTCCCCCCACTTACAACCTTCAAACAGGTAAAACCTTTCAGGCAACCTCCACCTTATTCAAATCCAAAGCATGGAAATAAGTTCAGTCCAAACCATGGAATGATGGTCCAAATAATGCTTTTTTTCAACACAAACACAGGGATGTCTTCAACAGTAACTATTTCTGAATAATTCTAGAGTAAAAGTCTAGACAGAAGAGTGTACTGCTATAGCAGACACAAATCTATGACACACTTTGAATTCATCAATTGGCTTATCCAGAGCAGTTCACCTGAACAGTTAGATGCTCCATTAACTCAGGGCTGATAGTGAAACAAATTACAGTATATTTCAAATATAGGCTGTTTCCTGTTGATCCTTAACCCTCCCAAAAGATCATCAGAAAAAATGGCCATCAACTTAGAAGTGTGGTTTGAGATAAAAGCCAAGGTGCTGTCCAATCATAGCAAGCTCAAAGTCCTAGACTTCAAAAACACTGACTTCAGGGGATAAGGGAAGTGGAATTGCAATGGGCTAAACTAAAGGTGGCAATAAAAGGGGTAACAGATAAATATGTAAGGAAAGTAAATAAAAACAAGAGGAGAAGGAAACCTATTTGGTTCTCCAAAGAAGTGGCTGCTCGAATAAAGGCAAAAAACACAGCTTTCACAAAATTCAAAAGTTTGCAAACAGAGGAACACAGAAAGGAATACAGGATCAAACTAAAAGAGACAAAAAGAGAAATAAGGAAAGCAAACTCAAAGGCAGAGGAAAAGATGGCTAAAGATGTGAAGTGTGGTGACAAAACTTTCTTCAGGTATATTCTGGAGAGGAGGAAAATCAGAGGTGGAATTGCAGGACTTAGAAGAGCTGGGAATGGACTCGTGGAGACTGACATTGAAAAAGCAAAATTGCTAAACAAATACTTCTGCTCTATTTTTACTAAAGAAAATCCTGGGGAAGGACCACCTGTGACTTCCAACTATAAAAATGGGAATGAAAGTACATACCACACCTTTCACAGAAGATGATGTGTTAGAACAACTTGCAAAACTGAAAGTGGACAAGGCCATGGGACAAGATGGGATATATCCCAGGATACTGAAAGAGCTCAGAGAGGTTCTTGCAGGGCCGTTAAAGGATGTTTTTAACAGTTCCTTGGAAATATGAGAAGTTCCTCAGGACTGGAGGAGGGCTGATGTGGTACCTCTTCACAAAAGTGGTGACAGGGAAGAAGTGACAAACTACAGGCCAGAGAGCCTTACCTCGGTGGTGGGAAAAGTAATGGAGGCGTTCCTGAAAGAGGGAAAAGGATCCTTAGTGAAAAATTCAGGCATTAATGTGTAAATATGTATATAAGTGCCATGTGTAAATATGTATATAATGTACCCTGTGTGAAGTCTTAACATCAATCAAATGTAAATCTGTAACCATATCTTTGCTGTGTTCTACCTCCCCTCCCTAATCGCAATGTACATTTCCCTAATTACTGGCCCATACAGCCAATCTCACCATGTATAGCAACCGCTGCTGATCACTGGAAGCAGCGGGATACAAATGTACGCTAAATAATAATAAATAAATAATTATGTGGACAGATATTTAAACTAGGGAAAGGGGGTGATGGATGGAGGACAAGTTCAGAAAGTCCCTCCCAGCAAAAACATAAAAACATTCAAAACAGGCACACTATTAAACCACACATCAATGACAAGTGGGAAGAGGCATGTAGAGCAAAATTCATGTAAAATATAGGCAAGCCAGTCAACAAATGGTGGAAAGCAATGAGCACAAATGCTCGAAGCCTAGCCAACAAAGTTCTTGACCTGGAAGCCCTAATGGTGGAAATGGAATGGGACATTATGGCCATTTACAGAAAAATGGTTTAACGAGTTACATGAATGGGATATAGCCATAGCTGGCTATATTTTATTTAGGAGAGATAGAGAAGGCAGAAAAGGAGGAGGAGTAATCCTATATGTCAAAAGCAATATTAAAGCTGCTGAAATCAGAGGACATGGGGAAAAGAAGAAGCGCTGTGGATTGTGTGGAAAGAGGAGATGGCACTATCATCCATACTGGTGTCGTCTACAGGCCCCCAACTCAAACCAAAGAAATGGATAGAGACTTGGGGCCCGGATTTCAGTTGGGCCGTGTTATGTGCCACATCGGCGCATAGCCCGCCCACCTCCAGCCTAATCCAGATATTCCATTTCGGGGTTATATGCAGCCCCGGCATAAAAATTCCAAGAGTCGCCACACAGCGAGGAAGCCACAGGAGCTACCCGTGTAGCACCGATTTTCGATGCTATATGGTTAGCCCCAGCCCTTAAAGATAGGCAAGGTTTTCCCATGCCTATCTTTAAGGTGCAGAGCGCTAACTGTGTAGCATCGAAAATCGGAACGCCCCCAATACACGCCTCAATCTATGTGGATAGCATCTGGGCGCATTAGGGACATATCCTGGATTTTCGAAGGCCATTACCCATGTAGATGCCCTTCAAAAATCCCAGATAAGGCCTTTACACGGGTAACTAGGGAAGATACCCGTGTAAAGGGCTTCAAAAATCAGGCCCTTGATTATTGATATTGCAAATGTAGCCATGAAGAGGGAAGTGATCATACTGGGTGACTTTAATCTACCCAATGTGGATTGGAGTATTCCTTTTGCAAATCTGGAAAGAAGTAAAAATATTGTGGATGCCTTACAAGATGCATTGCTTAGACAAATGGTGATGGAACAGACCAGGGAAAGTTTGATACTGGATTTAGTATTCACCAATGGAGATAGCGTGTCAAATGACTGGGTGGGTGCCCATGTGAGCAGCAGTGATCACATGCTGCAGTTTGTGATAAAAGCCAGAGTCCAATCATAGCAAGCTCAAAGTCCTAGATTTCAAAAACGCTGACTTCAGTAAAATGGCCAAGTGCCTGAAGGAGGAGTAGGCAGGGTGGGAAGAGGTAAGGGAAGTGGAATTGCAGTGGGCCAAACTAAAGGAGGCAATAAAAAGGGCAAGAGATACATATGTATGGAAAGTAAATAAAAACAAGAGGAAAAGGAAATCTATTTGGTTCTCCAAAGGAGTGGCTGCACAAATAAAGGCAAAAACCAAAACTTTCACAAAATTCAGAAGTTCTCAAATTGAGGAACACAGAAAAGAATACAGGATAAAGCTAAAAGAGGCAAAAAGAGAAATAAGGATAGCAAAATCAAAGGCTGAAGAAAAGATGGCTAAAGATCTAAAGCATGGATAAAACCTTGGGAGAAGAGGAAGGTCGGAGGTGGAATTGCAAGACTCAAAAGTGCCAAGAACGGATTCATGGAAAGTGATATTGAAAAAGCGAAAATACTAAACAAATACTTCTGTTCTGTCTTTACTAAATAAAATCCTGGAGAAGGACCACCTGTGATTGACAAATATACAAATGGATATGGAGTAGATAGTACACCATTTACAGATGATGTGTTTGAACAGCTTGCAAAACTGAAAGTGGTCAAAGCCATGGGATGGGATGGGATACATCCCAGGATACTGAAAGAGCTAAGAGAAGTTCTTGCAGGGTCTTTAAAGGAAGTTTTTAATAGATCCTTGGAGACAGGAGAAGTTCCACAGGACTGGAGAAGGGCTGATGTGATTCCTCTTCAGAAAAGTGGCAATAGGGAAGAAGTGGCAAACTACAGGCCAATAAGCCTTACCTCGTTGGCGGGAAAGGTAATGGAAGCAATCCTGAAAGAGAGAATAGTAGACTTTCTCGAAACCAATAGGTTGCATGATCTGGGCAATATGGTTTTACCAAAGGACGATCATGCCAAACAAATCTGACAACTAGAGTAAGGGCATGTGATGGATGTGATCTACCTAGATTTCAGCAAAGCTTTTGATACTGTTCCTCATAGGAGGCTTATCAATAAACTGCACAGCCTGGGGATGGATCCCAAGGTGGTGAACTGGATCAAAAATTGGTTGACCGACAGACGATAGAAGGTGATGGTAAACAGCACTCACTTGGATGAAAGGAAGGTGATTAGTGGCATGCTCCAGGGATCGGTCCTGGGACCAGTACTGTTCAATGTATTTGTGAGTGATATTGCTGAAGGACTGAATGGAAAGGTCTGTGTTTTTGCAGATGACATGAAAATTTGCAACAGAGTGGACTCCCTTGAGGGAGTGGATAACATGAGGAAAGATCTACAAAAGCTGAAAGAATGGTCTAATGCTTGGCAGTTAAGATTTATTTTATTAATTTCTTTATTTAAAATTTGTTTATATGATACCTTTCTACAATTCAAGGTGGTGTACATAGAACACAACAGAGCAGTGTAGGAACAACTGCTTTACAAGGAACAAGAACAGATAACAACATAAACATGCTATGTTACATAGCTGTGGTCATTGTAACTAAACTCTACAACATGGGGGGAAGGTGAGGGTAAAGGGGTGTTGTGGGGCATATATTCAAGGATGGGAGGGTGAGCAGGACTGGCTAGGCAGGAGCTAGTTATGTTGACAAGCTAGATAAGTTAGGTCATGTTGATCCTGGTTTAGTGTTGTAGTGAAATGTTCTTGAAAAAGGTATGTTTTGAGCTTCTTCTTAAAGGCCCAAGCATTCTCTCAAATCAATCAGGAGGGAGCTCCAAGCAGTAGGTGCAAATAGGGAGAAGACATGGTTACATGTGGATTGTTTGATTTTGGTTATACGAGTCGGGACAGTCAGGAGATTGAGCGAGTTGTGTTGGCAGAGTCTGTCGGTCTTCGGTCTGGAGAGGAGAGGGTGGAGGCCATTTGCAGATTCATTGTGTATGACTTTATGTGTCATGATAAGAGCTTTATATCTTATTCTTGCTTGGATAGAGAGCCAGTGCAGGTGTTGTAGAACTGGGGTAATATTGGCTGATCTAGGTAATTTGTGGATTATTCTTGCTATGGTGTTTTGTACCATTTGAAAATGATGTATTCATTATTTTGGAAGATCATGGTTAATGGAAGACCATGGAAGATTTAGGGGTATGTTTACTAAACCGTCTTAATGTGCGCTCTCCCACGTTATCGCATGATAAGGCGCCTTATCGCACGATAATGGCGCTTTATCGGGTGATAAGGCGCCTTAGCGTGCGTTAACGCGTGCAGCGGCGCAAACGAGCGCTGAAGGCGGAGAAAGGCTCCTGGAGGGCGGAGGAAGGCTCCTCAGGGGCGGAGAGAGAGGGTCAATGGGCGGAGAGTGGGAGAGGAGAGGCTCCCTGCACGCTAACACTGTGAAATCCGAGGCTCAAAACTAACGCCAGTGAAACCCTGGCGTTAGAGCTGATTTAAAGGGAAAAGAAACCATTTCCGTCAGCAATGTACAGCAAACCCAGGGAAACCTACAAAATGTGATAAGTATGATACATGTGCACGGAACAAAAGGGCAAATAAACAGTGAAAATGAACAGAAGAAAATGTAAAAAAACCATAACCAAGCTGGGCAATAGTGATATCAATGGGAAACATCAAAAAACACTCCCAAGAAAGCTCCAAAAAAAAGATATGAATTTTGGAAGGGTCTATGCTCCGTCCCCATACAAGGTGAATGAGCCCACAGTGAAATTGCGCTGAGCAGGGTTTCCTCTCCATTGGACAGGTTTCCTATGGTGCGCACATGTTCCACAACAGCAGGGCGGGCATGTCGGGATGGGCAACTGGACAGATGCTGGAAAAGGGGACACAGAGGGCTGCAGGTGGCACATGCTGTGGTGCAGCTGGGCCACAGTGCGGACTAGGGTGATGCCTAGCTGGCCCATAGGAATGCTGAAACAGTAGAGCAGCCAGACAGCAACTGCTGAGGGCCCAACATGGGCAAGAGTGTGCTTCTCACGGTGTCACAGGGGATAGTACCCAGCAGGTACCCCCAATGGCACGGAACATTGGCAGGCGGTGCTGGGGGGAAGCATGGACAGCTATGCAGGCACCCCTACCCCAGAACCCGCACCATAGGCAGCCGCCTACCCGCACACTGGATGGCCTGAGACTGCGCACCACCAGCACCACCAGCAGAAGGGCATGTCAGCATGGTGGCAGAGGGGTACTGGTGGTGGAGGGGGCAGTGGCAGCTGCCCAGAGCAGACCATGGCCTAGCCCTGTTTAGGTGGGTGCCGTGCGCTGCAACAGACAGGCTCTGTCTGACAAACAGTCATGGTATCTCCAGGGAATGCATAGTCTCTGTGGCAACACAGTGGTGCAGTGAACACAACCAGTGTGTTCAAGAGCAGAAGGTCACAGGTTCAAGTCCCAGTTGTGGTTTCTGCCAACCCAGTCCCCATATTTTACCCACTACTAAAACATGCTAATACAGAGAGAACCTTTATTGCAGATAACAGAAACATGCCCAATATGCCTACATTTTACTCTACAGAGCACAGACACCATAAACATGCACATTACCTAGAGCAGAGTCTCCCAAATGTAGTCCTGGAGGGCCAAACACCATTCAGGTTCCATGCTGCCTCTAATAAACACGGCTGTGCTGCATGTCTATGCACCGCCCCCATGGTATGCAGATGTATCTCATGCATATTCATTAGGGACAGCATGAAAACCCAAACAGTGTTTGGCCCACCAGGACTGGAGTTGGGAACCTCTGCCCTAGAGCAGCGGCCAACAGGGGCAGACACACCCTCACCCACAGGCTCCATTATCCAAAGCCTCCTGGAGAGACAGGATGTTGGGCCCTGCGTGCATCTCCCAATACTAGCACTTGCATACCTTAGCAATGCCACCCTAAACCTGGGAATTCGGTACACACCTATCAAAAGGTTGCTATGATTACTGGCAGATAGAAATTCCTAAGTTAAGCACAATTTGCTGATTGAGCTGCATCATAGCAACCTTTCTGATGTCTATGGAGTGTGCTTCAGGTCTGGTGTCTGACAGTGTTTACCACCCTGGGGAGTGACTCCAACAGTATTGCGTACCATAGCCATGCCTGCACTGTGCCCAGGACTGGTGCAGTGGCCAGGACTGCCAAGATCCTCTATATTTGCACAATGCTGGCATAGGTGTGGGAGCGTGTGTTTATCTATCCCAGGGGTCCTCAAACCCGTCCTGGAGGGCCACAATCCTGGCAGGATTTTGGGATAGCCCTAATGAATATGCATGAGATATATATGCATTAGAGATATCCTCCCAACCTGACTGGTTTGTGGTCCTCCAGTACTGGATTGGGAGACCCCTGCCTTACACCTCTGTCATTTAAGATTGTGAGTGCGCAAGGTACAGATGTCCTAGACATCAAAAGGGTAGACAGAATTTGTCACATTGCTCCTCGATTCTCACCACCACCAAAAAGTTGTCTAATACATTTAAGATTGTGAGTGCGCAAGGTACAGATGTCCTAGACATCAAAAGGGTAGATAGACTTTGCTTCTCACCATCACCAAAATATTGTCTATTAGACAATGTTTTGGTGGTGGTGAGAATTGAGGAGGCATGTGACACATTCTATCTAACCTTTTGATGTCTAGGACATCTGAACCTTGCCCACTCACAATCTTAAATGACAGAGGTGTAAGGCAGGGGTCTCCAAATCCAGCCCTAGAGGGCCACAAACCAGTCAGGTTGGCAGGATATCTCTAATGCATATATATCTCATGCATATTCATTAGGGCTATCCTGAACACCCGACTGGCCTAGGGGTTCAAGGAGGACTGGTTAAGAACCACTGCTCTAATGCATATATATCTCATGCATATTCATTAGGGCTATCCCAAAAACCTGTCAGGATTGCGGCCCTCCAGGACAGGTTTGAGGACCCCTGGTCTATCCAGTGTGTGGTGTCTGCCAACACCTTCCTCAGCCCACACTGTTGCCAGTGTAAGGCTGCCAATGTGCATAATGAGGAGCAAGGTACCATGGGTATAGCCCGGACAGGGTAGCCTGGCCAGGATGCATCTGCACAGGGCATAGGGCAATGGCTCGGACACTGTAGTGCCCGACAACCACCTGCATGGACAGGGTGGCCACAGCATGTCCTGCTGGGAGGTCACTCTCACCCTGACTGAGCAGTGACCATGGCATGGCTAGGTTCCCCCATAGTGCTATGTAGCTTTTCTCTCATGTGATATTTATGGGTTCCCTTTTGGGGCCCAATCACTGACTTATTTGCTTGGTGTGTATGCTGATATCCCAGTTCTGGGTACACGCATCTCCTCCAAAACTATGGACTAGCTAGCAGACTTCTGCAGTTAGTATGTGTCTGGCTGGAACACCTTGCAGGGTGCAGCGGCTGGAGGCTTGCTGCTGGAGAATGTTGGGGGGGGGCGTAGTGGTAGCTGAGCATTTCCAGGCCTACTGTCTGTCTGCCTTGCCTTATGGCTGTGTACAGATCTGCATTGACTGCCCTGTAGGGTGTCTGTTCCCCAGCAGGACTGGGGTTGATGGTCCTCTCTACTGCCACCATTGCAGGGAGGTAGAATGTGGATCTGTTGATGGGAGATCCTGTTTCCCACCCTGAGTCACAGCGTGTGGGTTGGGTGATGGTGCATAATCCACTTATGGGTCCAAACACCCTCCCACCCCACCCCTCCCACCCCCCCATATATTTTTTAGGTGTTCTTCATAAAATATAAGAGAACACAGAGAGAGGAAGACAAGTATCAATATTTAGAAAAGCTTAGAGAAGTTAGGAACATAGGAAAGCAAAGATACAAAAAGAAAAAGAAATAGCCGATGCAATAAAATGGGGGGACAAGACATTTTTCAGATTTGTTATCGAAAGGAGGAAGGGCAAAAGTGGTATTGTCAGACTCAGAAGTGAAGGGGAGGAATATGTAGAAGCTGATGAGGATAAAGCAGAATTGCTTAACAAATATTTTTGTTCTGTGTTCACAGATGAGGGTCAAGGAGTAGAACCTCAGAAAACACCCACAAATTGGATCAGAAGTGAAGTGGATCTTGAATGATTTTCAGAAGACTGTGTTCATGAGGAACTAGCTAAACTAAAAGTAAACAAAGTGATGGGGTCAGATTGGTTATATTTGAGAATAACAAAGGAACTTGGGGACATTCTAGTGGCTCCACTGACTGACCTTTTCAATACTTCTTTAAAGTCGGGCATGGTCCCAGAGGACTGAAGAAAGGCACATGTGGTCCCTTTACACAAAAGTGGAAGTAAGGATGAGGTTGAGAACTACAGGCCGGTTAGTTTGACTTCCGTGGTGAATAAATTAATGGAAACTCTGCTAAAATAGAGGATCGTGAGATTTCTGGAGTGCAATGGATTTCAGGATCTGAGGCAGTTTACCAGAGGCAGGCTATCAGACAACTCTAATTTATTTCTTTGATTGAGCGACTAAGGAGTTGGAGCAAGAGATAGCCCTAGATGTTCTACACCTGACATCATCTGTATCACAGAAACTTGTCTCTATGACTCTGACACAGTACTCCTCAACCAACTCAAAACACCAAACTACGATATCTTTCACTGTGCTAGACACAATATAAAAGGAGTAATTATTCTCTGCAAAACCACATTAAGAGCACAATATACTTCAGTTACAAGTTCAGAAGGTATTGATATGTTATCAATTGAAACTAAGAGGACTGCAATTACGCTATTATATACGTAGGTCCCCATCAACTGATCCCATTTCATTAGACAACATTCTCTCATCTGCTTGCACTGACACCTCAATATCATACTAGGTGACTTCAATCTCTCCTCATTACCTACCACTCAAAGCACATCATTTCTTCAAGCCATGGATTACTTAGGCTATCCGCAAATTATTGATACCCCTACACACATAAAGGGAAACATACTGACCTCATTTTCATGCCAAAGGATCTTGCAAATCACAACCAAATGTCCCCAATAAATACTCTCCCATGCCATGGTCTGACCATTACTTAATTTAATTCAATATCATACATAATTAAAATATACCACAAGCCTCATACCAGTAAACAGTTCCATCATCACTTCAAGAAATTTTATAAGGAAACATTCCTGAAAGACGCCATTCCGGCCCTGAATACTGAGAGTGATAACCTTGAATCACTTCTGGATAACTGGAATAACACCTTGAAAGCAGTTTCTGCCAACAAGCAGTTTCTGCCAACCCACAGCGTAACACTTCTAAGAAACCCAGAATCTTACAGCCATGGTACTCTCATTCCCTCAGAGCTATAAAAAGATCCTTGAGAAAAACCAAGAGAAAATGGAGATCCACAAAACTGACTCTGACTTGAAGACATACATGGAGACACTAAAACAATACCGTATACACATCAACGAACTAAAAAAGAGTATTTCTCAAACATCCTAAAGAAATCACTGAACCGTCCTAGAGAACTATTCCTCATAGTTAATGAACTAATCAAAAAAACAAGCAAGGATGATTCCCAGAATAATGAAATAAATGCTCAACTCTTCGCAAATTACTAATTGATAAATCCAAAAGCACAACAAATGATCTAATGACGACTCCTAACGAACCTATCCACACTTCTATATGGAATTTGTTCTCTATTCCATGCTCTGATCAGATAGGTCAATATATCAATGCCATCAACACGGCAGCATCGCAGCATGACCCATGCCCAGTAAGCTGGATTAAACTAACCAAGATAGAGCTAACTCCCTAAATCCTGAAAATTGTCAATCTATCTTTATCCCAAGTTTTAATGCCCAATGCGCTAAAAGAAGCCACAATCCGCCCAATCTTGAAAAATAACTCACTGGACAGGCACAGCCCCAGCTCATACAGACCAATATCAAGTCTTCCATTTCTTTCTAAAGCAATAGAAAAATCAGTGCAGAGCAACTACAGGATTTCATAGACACAAATGCCCCTCTTGATCAACATCAATATGGATTCAGAGCATACCACGGAGTAGAAACTCTCCTAATCTCGCTCTTATGCAACATTATCCGTGGAATTGAAAATACAAAACATGCATACATATTCATATTCCTTTTTATAACTTCTGCCTCTGATATTATAAATCATGAAATCTTGCTCAACCGTCTAAAGCATCTCGGAATCGATGGCACCATAAATCAATGGTTTAAATCGTACCTTATCAACCGTACACAACAAGTCAGATTCAACAATACACTCTCCAAACCATTCAACCTAACTCAAAGGGTCCCTCAGGGTTCTGCCTTATCAGCATTACTATTCAACATTTATATTCTATCAATTTGTGACATAATCCAAAAATACAATCTTGAATATAGAATTTATGCAGATGACATTATGCTATTCACACCTTTCAATACATAAGACCCGAACTATGAGATAGCAATCAGCTGTTTCAACGAAATCTCACAATGGTTCAACTCAGTGAACCTTTCTATCAACCTTGAAAAAACAGAAGTCTTGATGATCTCCAAGAATAAATCATTTTCACTGCCTCAACAACTTCTAGTAAATGGTGCTTCCCTCGTTATCAAAAAAGAAATAAAATATCTAGGTTTTCTATTTGACCATAACCTCAACATGATAAAACATATCAACATAACGAGAAAAAATATATAACAAGAATGATACAAAACCTAAGACCTCTACTATCTACAGATGACTTCCGCACAATAGTCCAAGCATTTATCTGCCCACACTTCGATTTCAGCAAGGTCTTCCCAAACAGAAACTCCTCCCTCCAGGAGGGACAGGGAAGATATGATTCAGACCTTTAAATACTTAAAGAGTATTAATGAACAAACAAACCTCTTCCAAAGACGGGGAAGCTGTAAAACTAGAGGGCATAACATGATGCTGGAAGGGGGTAAACTGGAAAGCAATGTCAGTAAATACTTTTTCACTGAAAGGGTGGTGGATGCTTGGAACGCCCTCCTGATGGAAGCAGTGGGGGCAAATACAGTGACAGAATTCAAAATGGCATGGGACAGACACAGTGGATCCCCTTATAGCAACAGGATAAAATCAAAATAAACATAACTATTTCTTATATCTCAACAAATAGGATGACCTACATGGAGTGGTGGGTACACCTCTAAACAAAGGCATGGGGAGGGGTGAGAGGTATCACCATGTAGAAGGCCTGCTGCAATGGGTGTTGTGGATACAGAAGCATCACAGATATGCCAATGAACAGGGGATGCACAACCTAAGGCAGAAAAATGAGACACCCCCCGCACCACAGCTAAGGTAATGCTGCAATGTCAGTGGCACAATACTATGTCATACGGAGGTTTGGGCACACATGTATTGATGGGGAGGTAAATCAATGTACAGCGGCACATCTGTAGAGGAACCACACACAATAACATGTATGTGGAGTTAGAATGAAAGGACAAAAATGGTGCACGAGCCCACACAGAATCCACGTAGGCACATGCACCATTGCAAATCTGGAATCAGGCAGATGCACATGCACTGTGTACGTGAAACCATGACAGAGTGCTGCCCCAGATGAACTGTAACACTCCCTGCGAGGGTCAAACACCAATCACAGATGGTGGCACGCATCACAGTGGTGTGGTGGCAAACAGTTTGTCATGTCCAAGTACAAGGTAGCCAGACATAGCAACAGGACCTACAGGATGTTCTCCCCATGGCACACACGTGGCTGCATGCAACTGTCCACACAAACATATGTAGATATACTGCACTGCAGGTCACACACATGGCCCACCCACATCAACACATTGTCAGATAGATGCACAACATACAGTGAGTATGTGACATCCTGCTGTATATGTTTGGACCAGTACACATTGTCCATAGTGAAAATGTCATCTGAAAGTACACATGTCCCGGTATGGCTGTCACAGATCCATGGGCATGCAAGGTTACGTGTGACAACTCAGTGTGCCACAGTAATGCAGACTGTACTGCGTGTCCATCATGATGACCACGACACACGGCCAGAGTACGGCAGCAATGTTGTGTCAGTTGTCCCTGTTCAGCACAAAGTATTAGTTAAACAATAATATCCATCATAGGCGTGTGTCCCACTTTCTGAGGCCCATCACCCAATGGCACCATCCCCCAGGGATCGTTGCATCGAGGTGCTCTGTCCACCAATGGTACTGTGATGGGTAGGCCAGCTGCAATGGAGATGATATGCCGTGTGTGTTCGCTGCACCCTGTGATAGAGGAAGGAGAAACAAGTCATGGTATGCTGTACACAAAATAAGGTCACAATGGCGAGAGAAAAACCACAATATGTACATAATGAGATCTCAGACATGTGCACAGGACACGATCACAACAAAGAGCACAGTGTGTGTTGGCCACAGCTGGAGATGGCACGGCCGACCAGGTTGCCATCTCGACATGGCCATGTCTATGGCCATGTAATACAGGCTGCCCAGTGGGTCACAGCATGTCCAGCAGTGTTGGTGCACACAGATCCCACAGAGGTCCACGACAAAACAAACAGCCCATAAGAAACATTTGAAGTTGTGGCAAGGAGGCCTATCTGAAGTCTGGGGGAGGACAAAGAGTCAGGGAATTCACCCTAGTAAAGGGCCCCCTTTCACCAAATCAGGGTAGGAAAGCCATAAACACTTCCAGGAATCAGAAAACTTCCACGTGGCCCACATTTCATGCTCCTCCTAGTGGAAGGAAAGGGAGAGGATACAGAGCCCAGAACCCCTATGGCAGGGAATTCTCCAAGCACTCAGGTGCCCGAAGTCAGGCTGATTGCCGTCACCTGAGTAGGGAGGAGTTGGAGCTAGAGCCGTGGAAATATAAACCTATGCCAGACTGTGAGAAAAGGGGAGGAGAAGCAGGAAGCCAGGCTGACACGAGCAGAAGCACAGATGCAAGCAAGAGAAGCTTGACTAGTGCTGAGCAGAGCAGAGGAGCTAAGCTTCCACAAGAAGAAAGTGCTAATTGGCATACAGCACGTCTGCAAGAGGGTTTGGAGCCAGGAACAAGAGAGACTCCAAGATCCCCCGGGAGGCTGGTAGCTGAGCACTGTGAGCAAGACGGGGAGTCAGAGCCCATGCAGTTGGGAGAGCCCGAGGTGAAGCTGAATGATGAGGACACTCCCATGGACTGTTCCTTTTGCCAAGCTTTAAACCGGGGAACGTAGAGAAAGCAAGCCAGTCCTGAAAGAAGGCGTCCAGGAAAGGGTATCCATAGTCCACAAGCAGGGTGGCCGTGATTCCCTCGTGTTGTAAAGGGGAAGTTTCCGGGGACTAAGGAGCAAGCCTGGAACTGTGATAAGCTTGTTAATCACCTGCTGCTGGAATGAGGACACTGGGGTAAGTTAAAAGTAGCTATTAGAACAAAGCTTTCTTTTGCCCCTGAATTATATCTGTTTACTTGGAAGGTAGCCAAGAAAGGTTGAAAGCTGAATAGAAGCTAAACTACCACAGACTTTAAATGTGATTTTGTTTTGTGCTTTAGCCAGCAGGCTAAAAAGGGAATGCAATATCCTTGCTGTTAAAGACTGTGTATCCTGAACTATAGAGAACCTTTAAACAACCATTTTTGTGTTTGGGTTTGTTTTTGGACAATGCTGTACTTCACAGAGTCCTGAACAAATATCCTGTATGTGGTATGATCGAACCATTGTGTACAAAATAAATTTCTGTCATTTGCCTTAGCTCTTGAGCCTGACTACAACTTTCTGCCTGATGCACCCATATAGCTAAACAAGGACTACATTTCCCAGAGGACACTGCGGGGAAATAGTTTGAGAAAGCTGAAAAAGCAGATAGCAGAAAGTTCTTCTAATAACCATGCCCCTCTAAGCTAGAGGCGAGTGGTGGTGGCGTGACAAAGTGTGATGTGAGTCAAAACAGATCAAACATGCAACGTACCGTCTGTGTGCAGCAGGTGTCCGATAGGGACTGTCTGAGGCAGGCAAAGGCCACAAGAGGTCACAGTAAAGGTAGGGTGTGTCACTGGAATGCGTGGATTCACCATGGCTGCATGTCGAGCAGGCAGTGCCACATGTTCAAGGTCTGGCAGATCCGTGAAATGGAAGCGTTGATGCATAGTGGACTGGCAGCAAACAGGAGACAGGTCAGTAGAAAACATAGAAGACATGCGTAAATATGTGCGCACAATGTACACAAGGGCACCAGCACAGGGTTAGAGATAGAGCAGTGAGCACCACTGCACAGGTGTCCAGGCACATCCCATCACCAGACAACGCACAAGGGTAGCAGAAAGTGTGCCGTCACATAGACATGTCCCAAAAACACAGACACACACACACACAGTGAGATGGGGACAGCATGCTGCCAGTAGCATACGGCCCCTGTGAGCCCAAGCTGAGACCAGTGGAGGCAAGCATCACAGTCCATGAAAGGAGACACTAATGTTCTATAATGGCACAATGCTAGGGAAGGGGTGTATGTGCCGCCTTCCACCACCACACCCTGCGCCTGCAGACACACAGCTCCATCACAGTTGCCACAAATACAGTTATGAAAACCAAGAACCTGACCTGAACTAATGGCCATATGGTTGCCAAACCGAACATGTGGGGTAGGGAGGTGCAGACCAAACAGGTGCACAACAACATATGTGCAGTGGACAGAGAACAACAGAAATGTGCTATGCCGCAGTGCACCCACAGTACATATACCGCTATGTTTGCCCAACACAGTTACCTGCAGGTTGAAGCATGTACTCACAGGTACCACTGCACCACTGCGATGGCCATGAACATTGGCTACTCCTGGGGATGTAAAGATAGAAAGGAAACATACATATGTACAGAGAGAGGCCAGAAACATACACCGCAGCATGTACATGTAGACAAATATGCATATCACCACATATGCAGGACTTACATGAGAACAGCTCCTTGATCAGACATTGCCTGACCGCCGTCCCTGCACATGTGTCATCACAGTCACCTGCAGGAGGGCACAGTGGATCCTCCTCAAGATCCTCATTAATGTCGACCCAGATATTGTGCCTGAGTGCAATGTTGTGTAGGATGCAACAGGCCAGAATGATCTGTGCCACAGTCATGGGTTTGTATTGTAAGGCCCCACTGGTCCTATCCAGACACCTGAAGTGACTCTTCAAAATGCCAAAGGTGCGCTCAATGACTGAGCAGCTGGAGGCATAGGCCTCATTGTACCTCCTCTCTGCATGTGTCTGTGGAAGACACACAGGGGTCAGCAGTCAGGCACGACAGCCATATCCCGCATCAGCTGCAGACAGAAATGTGGTAAGGTCAATCATGAACTGGTGGTCACACAAGTGCGCACAAGCATCTACGTGTGAAAGGTCAACAGATACACGACGACACATACAGATGACGTCTCATAATGGCACACAGCAGCTGTGCAGCAGCGTTTGGGTGTGTGAAATACAAGACATGGGGGTGGGGCAATGAGGGAAGCACACACCAACAGTAACCAGACCAATTACATCACAAACCACCTGCAGCCCACACCCACGAGTAGCATCCCTGAACGCAGCAGGTGGATACATGGCAGTGCCCCAGGAATGGGACAGAGACCAGCATGCGTGCAATAATGTGACAGCCATGGTACAGTGCACACGCACATGCTGTCACAGTAACATGTACAGTAGGGGTGTAGCCAAGACGGGTAAAACTACACACCAACGCTGCCCAACACAGAGCAGACATGTGGGATGCAACATCGCACCACAATGCTAGCCACGTGATGTTACAGACGAGTTAAACGGGGATGGGCCCCCCAACACACAGCACAGCACGAAAATGAATATGTGAGCCAACCCAGGCACCCCCCCTCCGGTAGCACACACACACCCCTTGCAGACAGAGTCAACTAGGAACACACAACCCAGACCGACACATGTACATTGGCATATGTGTGTAAGTCCAGGCTGTGCACAGAAGGTGATGGCAAACAATCTGTGTTTCACACCAACATGGAGGACCACACCAAAAGACGTGCAGTACAGCAGCGGCACCTGGAAACAGTATAGCCTGCATGTGTACCGGGACACACAAATGAGCAGTGACGCACATATGGCTGACAATGGAACCACGTATAAGAGACAACGGATGGGCAGTGATATGCCACAACATAACGGACTGTGTCTGTAATGTGTTCTTCAAAAATGTCTGAGGTGCAGCATATCATGTCATGTGTGTTGCAAGGGATATGCAGTCAGAAGGCCCGATTGGAACACCGAAAGTGACCCTGTCCACATGTGTGAGGTGCAGTGCCCACAGGACACAGAGACAACATGAGCATGTTAGAGATGGCTAATAGCCACCCAGCAGGACACAGTCCCCATATTGTCCGGCCTCAAATTGTCTGAATAGTGCCAAGTGTTTCAGGATATGGGAGTCATGGGCGGACCCTGGAAACCGGGGAACCACATTCAGAATACGCATAGTTGCATCACAAACAACCTTAACATTCAGGGAATGGTAGTGTTTGCGGTTGCGGAACACCACCTCCCTGTCTCTGGGCGGGACCAGGGCAACATGTGTGCAATCAATAGCTCCCATCACGTGTGGTATCCCCGCAATCCACTGGAATGCCTGGCCCAGGGCCCCCCACTGTTGCCCACTGTTAGGAATTGTAATGTAATTCCTAACCCGGCTGACCATGGCCCGCAGTACCTGATGGAGACAGCGCAAGAAGGTGGGCCTGCTCATCCCCCCCCCCCCACTGCGGCCACCGAGGATTGAAAGCAGCTAGAGGCAAAGAAATGTAGGGCAGACAGGAGCTTGGCCAATCCCGGTATGGCATGTGACTGGGCAGTCCGGGGCTCGAGGTCAGGTCTCAGATCCTCATAGAGCTCCCTAATAGCCCCTGTGCTCAGATGGTAGAGGGAGATGACCTGGTCCTCACGAATGTCCTGGAGCAGGGGCCTGGGTCTGTAGAGGCGAGGCAGGTGAGGGCGTGCCACAGCATGCCTATGGTGCCGTGCTGGACATACCTCGGCCTGTGGAGCCTCCACAGCGGCAGGTCGGTGTTGCAGTGGGACTGTACCCATGCCCAGTTCCACAGCCCCAAGGACACCATCTCCCTCATCAGGCAACTGCAGCTCTTCGACTCCCAGCAACGCCACCACTGCACAACCCGCGTGGTCAGTGTGAGCCATCATGGACAGAGGCCTTGAGCAATGTGGGGAGCTAAATGCGTTGTAGGCAATGTTCCCTCTAATTTTCTGTAGGCTGTGTGTGCATAAAATATCAGCTGTGAAGCTTTTGAAGGAAGGTTAAATTTTTGTGCGCCACATAACGACACTCAGAGTTATATACTTTAAAATTTGATTACACGTCAGAATACAGTATGTACACCACATTGATTTTAATCAAATTAAATGAAAATAGATGATTACTAAATGAAGCTTAAAATTTCTAGTAATTACAATCACAACTTTTAAATTTTAAGATGTCTGTGTTGTTTTCTATCAGAATCAGAACCGTAATTTTTGTGCGCTCTGTTGTAAAGTATGTGCGCTCGCTTGGAGAGGTATGTGCGCGCACACACGCGCACAGCTTAGAGGGAACAGTAGTTGTAGGGCGTGGCAACTAATCAGAACCAACATAACACAGCTGCAGATGTGGTAACATACACAAGCAACAGGCTTGCAAACCGTACGTACAGTACGTATGGAAGCGGAACGTCATAGCCCGTGCACTAGCGTGCGTACCACAACACACAAGCACACCTTGCGATTGGATCATGCGGAGCGCATGCAGGAAGGGCGAAGCGCATCGGAAGGGGAGGGGAATGTGGCGTGTCCACACGTGTGTTCGCATGCACAATGTACACATAGATGCAACGCGTGGGGTACCTACGCGCTGTGGAGCATGCTGTAGCGACGGCATAGCACACTGAGTAAAACTACATACCATAAACGGAAGATGTGTGACACCAAATACGGAAGAGGACACAGCACCCGTGGATGTAAGGGCAGACAATGAAGAGGTCTAAACGTACAGAACGTGAAGCACACAGGTACGTAATGGCATAGAGCACATAGGAATGCATGTTACACTCAACACGCACGTTGCGCGCATGCATACTGTAGAGCAACACCAAAGAGGGGCAGGGCTCATACAGCATACCAAGATACATGCGCGAGACGTGACCTACGCCACCCCCTGTAGGCATAGGAACGTGCGTTGCGCAGACTGCAAGTCAGATGAACTATGCACCGCGTATTTAAAAGGGGCACAGCAGGTCAGCAATGGCGGCACACGATGGCATAGAGTGGAGCACGAGAGATGACTGAGAGCGACCCGAGCAGACACAAGGCAGCGGTGTACCCTACAGAGTTGGAGCCTGAGGGGGCGAGGCAGGCCCATCCAGCCACAGCCAGGGGGTGCAGCAACAGCGTGGAGGTGTGGCAGGTGGCAGGCACCATCGCAGGCCAGTGCCGGATGACGCCAGGAGGAGGGCAGCCCGCTACAACCAAGAGGAGAATGAGCTCCTCCTGGCAGCCATCCTGGAGCGCTACAAGGTTCTATTTGGGCAGCTCAGCAGCACCACCACCATTAGCCAGAGAAATGATGGATGGGAGGAGGTCACAACAGCAGTGGCCATAGCAGGGAGACCCACCTGTGATACCAAGAGTATTAGGAAATGCTTCCGCGACATCAAGTGCTCAGTCCGGTCTTGCGCCATCGCTGAGAGGCACCAATCCCATGCAACAGGAGGGGGTTCAACACATGGAGCCACACTGTCACCGCTGGAATAGCAACTGGACGACAGACTGGGGCCCATCTACCTCCAAGGCCAGCCGCCCGAGCTGGATACAGCGGACCCACGTGCAGGTGGGACATAGGAATGTGTTCTATGGTGTGCCAACACACGGGGGTTGGGGGGAAGCTGGGGACAGGTCACAGCCATAGGACCATGCATGGAAAGGGTACCAAGAGGGATAATGTGGCCACCAGTGACAGGTGCAGCAGAGCAGCCATGGGTGATGGTGGCAGTGAAGGCCCATGTGGCATGTCATAGACATCTTACTGGAGACCTGTGACAGCAATACAGCAGCTGAGGGTGGCTGGCACAGGCTGGGCCACACTGGAACCAGGGGACCATGGGAGGGTGACATGACGACGGTGCACATGGGTGAGGGTGGGTGGGCATGGGGCAGCAGGTGCAGAGGGGGACAGGCAGGGGCAGGGATCGTTGACCACCTATGTGCAGTGGAGCCACAGTGGAGGGGGCGGGGGGGCAGTATAGCGCCCGGTGATGCAGAGTGTGTTGGTGATGGTGTCCCCTTGCACCCATGTGTGCGGTGGGTGGTGGTGGTACAGCTGCGCTGTGCGATGGCAATCAATGGGGTGGGTGTCCTGAGGTGGGTAGGGAGGGGGGCAAGGGGATGCGAGGGCAGCCCCGGATGCTGGAAAAGGGGCAGGTCACCATTCAGGGGGTGGCATGGGTAGGATGGCCGGCATGGCAAGGCCAGACCCATGATGCACACACGCATCCATGCACCTGCACTGCATAGCCACCCAATCTGGAATGCCGGTTGCGCTGACACGGCCCCATGCCGCCACGGGGCATGCACCCCTGCACACGCATCCTTGTCACCACAAGGCATACCTGTCCCAGGCAATGGTGGTCCGCCAACCCCAGCAGTACTCCAGTAGTCCCAGCAGTGTACATGGCCTGTATCCAATTGCACGCATACACATCCACCAGTGAGGCGCCACTGACACTGGGGACACATACAACTGATGGTGCACCACATGCCCCTGCCCCGTAACAATCCCTGGCCACATATACACAGCTGGGGACGGCCCCGATTGCCCTATGTATCCCGTGGACCACCCTGCCTGGCAGGCCATGATGGGACAGGTACATGTAAGTGGCTGGCCAAGCACGGCACAACTGAGCTGTGTACCCTCACCCCCCACAGGTGACATACATGCCATGGAGGCAGCTGTGGAAGTGGAGTCCCCTGGGCCCGGACCGTGTCCCCCATCCGAGGTGGGCATGGATGTGGAGGTGCCCGAGGAGGGCAAGGCAGCGCTGGAGGTGGAGGGGGACGCAGCAGTACACCACCTCTCAGAAGACAGTGCAGTGGAAGACGAGGCAGGCGACAGCAATGTCACGGCGGGGCTGCAGCTGGTGGTGCAGCTGGACCACCATCCCCGAGTATAGCACCACGGCCCGCACAGGTAGCCATCCACCAGATCATCAGGGAGATGCATTCCCAATCCGAGGCAGCGCATGAGGATGCATAAGAACATAAGACATGCCATACTGGGTCAGACCGAGGTCCATCAAGCCCAGTATCCTGTTTCCAACAGTGGCCAATCTAGGTCATACGTACCTAGCAATATCCCCAAAAGACACAGGTTCCACAATGCTTGTACTAGGTCAAGCATTGATATCCTGGGTCCCTTTTTAATAGTGGTTTATGGACCTTTCCTCCAGGAACTTGTCCAAACCTTTTTTAAACCCAGCTATACTAACAGCCCTTACTACATCCTCCGGTAACAGATTCCAGAGTTTGATTACACGTTGAGTGAAAAAATATTTTCTCTTATTTGTCTTAAATAGTTTACCCTATAGCTTCATTACATGTCCCCTAGTCTTTCTATACTCTGATAGTGTAAACAATTGATCCACGTTTATCCGTTCCACTCCATTCATTAATTTATAGACCTCTATCATATCTCCCCTCAGCCGTCTCTTCTCCAGGCTAAAGAGCCCTAACCTTCTTAGCCTCTCTTCATAGGAGTAGCCTTCCATCCCCTTCACCAATTTGGTGGCTCTTCTCTGTACTTTTTCTAATAATGCTATGTCCTTTTTAAGATACGGTGACCAGAATTGCACACAATATTCAAGGTGCGGTCGTACCATGGAGCGATACAGAGGCATTATAACATCCTTTGTTTTATTCTCCATCCCTTTCCTTATGATACCTAGCATTCTATTTGCTTTCTTGGCCGCCGCTGCACACTGGGCGGAGGGTTTTAACATGTTATCCACGATGACTCCTAAATCTTTTTCCTGGGTGGTGGTTTCTAATGTGGAGCCTTGCATCGTGTAACTATACTGTGGGTTGTTCTTTCCTAGGTGCATAACTTTGCACTTGTCCACATTAAATTTCATCTGCCATTTGGATGCCCAGTCTTCCAATTTATCCAGATCCTCCTACAGTTTTCCACAATCCTCTTGGGTTTTAACAACTTTAAACAGTTTTGTGTCATCTGCAAATTTGATAACCTCACTAGTTATTCCCTTTTCCAGGTCATTTATGAATATGTCAAAAAGCAGCGGACCCAGTACAGATCCCTGGGGTACTCCACTATTCACCTTTTTCCATTGGGAATATTGGCCATTTAGCCCTACCCTCTGCTTTCTATCTTTTAACCAGTTCCCGATCCACAATAGTACACTGCCTCCTATCCCATGACTTTTTAGCTTCGCCCAAAGTCTCTGATGGGGGACTTTGTCAAAAGCTTTCTGAAAGTCCAGATACACTATATCAACCGACTCACCTTTGTCTACCTGTTTATGCATACCTTCAAAAAAACATATCAGATTAGTAAGACAAGATCTTCCTTGTCTAAAGCCATGTTGGCTGTCTCCCATTAGGCCATGAATATCTACATGCTGTGTAATTTTGTTCTTTATGATGGTTTCTACCATTTTCCCTGGTACTGACGTCAGGCTCACCGGTCTGTAATTTCCCGGGTCACCCTGGAACCCTTTTTAAAAATTGGTGTTACGTTGGCGACCCTCCAATCTTCAGGTATTACAGATGATTTTAATGAAAGTTCACAGATTACCAATAGCAGGTCTGCAATCTCATATTTCAGTTCTTTCAACACTCTGGGATGTATACCATCCGGTCCAGGTGATTTGCTACTATTCAGTTTATCAAATAGTTGTAATATATCTTCCCGGTGTAGCGATATTTCTCTCAATTCCTCTGCAGTATCACCTTTAAATACCACTTCAGTCTTGGGTAACATCCCTACATCTTCCTCAGTAAAGACCAAAGCAAAGAATTCATTCAGTCTCTCTGCTATAGCCTTGTTTCCTCTTACTGCCCCTTTTACCCGTCTATCATCTAATGGTCCAATTGACTCTCTCACAGGCCTTTTGCTACGAATGTACTTGAAAAAGTCTTTATTTCGTGTTTTTGCTTCCGTAGCAAGTTTCTTCTCAAATTCCCGCTTTGCCTGCCTTATCAATGCTTTGCATTTAACTTGCCAGTGCTTGTGCTGTTTCCAGTTTTCATCATTTGGCTCTTTTTTCCATTTCCTGAAGGTTGCTTTTTTGGCAGCAACAGCCTCTCTGACCTCATCTTTAAACCATGCTGGCAGTTTTTGGACTTTCTTCCACTTTTCCTAATGCGTGGAATACAGCTGGTCTGGGCTTCGAGGATAGTATTTTTAAATAACACCCAAGCTTGCTGTAAGTCTTGAACCTTTGGAACCGCTCCTTTTAGTTTTTTCCTAACTATATTCCTCATTCTATCATAGTCTCCCTTTTGAAAGTTAAAAGGTAGTACTGTGGATGCCTTTACTATCTGTCCTCCACTAATTAAATCAAACATGATCATACTATGATCACTATTGCCAAGTGGTCCCAACACCCTTATTTCTTGCACAAGATCTGGCGTTCCACTAAGGACTAGGTCCAGTATGGCTTCCCCTCTGGTCGGTTCATGAACCAGCTGCTCCAAGAAGCAGTCATTTATTCCATCTAGAAACTTTATCTCTTTAGCTTGTCCTGCTGTGACACTGACCCAGTCGATACCGGGGTAATTGAAATCACCCATTATTACTACTCTGTTGTGACTTTTGTTAGCTTCCTTGATTTCTTTGAGCATTTCATCATCCATTTGTTCATTCTGGCCAGGCGGTCGATAGTATACTCCAACTGCCATCACCTTCCCCTTCATAAATGGAATTTCAATCCATAGAGATTCTACAGCAAATTTTGTTCCCTGCAAAACTTTAATCCTTTCTGACTCAATGCCCTCTCTAACATTGAGCGCAACCCCTCCACCATTTTGATCAGCTCTATCATTACGATATAGTGTGTATCCAGGTATCACAGTGTCCCACTGGTTATCCTCCTTCCACCATGTCTCTGAGAGTGCAATCATATCTAACCTCTCATTTAGTGCTATATATTCTAACTCTCCCATCTTATTGTTTAGACTTCTAGCATTGGCATACAAGCATTTTAGAGACTGTATTTTATTCATATTAATATGGCTATTGGTAGGCAGGGGTAATTTGGAATCTTTATGCTCTGTCTGCTCCTTACTCAAGGGCATTTGGGCTACTATACTCCCTTTTGGAACCTCACTGCTTTTGGTAGTATCCTTCAAGGATACCTTTGTCCGAACCATGCACTCCTGGGTGACTGTCGGCTTTCCCCTAATTTCTAGTTTAAAAGCTTCTCTATCTCTTTTTTAAAGGTTAATGCCAGCAGTCTGGTCCCATCCGGATTAAGGTAAAGCCCATCCCTTCGGAAGAGCCCCCCCTTTCCCCAGAATGTTCCCCAGTTCCTAACAAATCCAAAACCCTCATCCTTGCACCATTGTCTCATCCACGCATTGAGACTCCGGAGCTCTGCCTGTCTTTTGGGTCCTGCACGTGGAACAGGAAGCATTTCGGAGAACGCTATCCTGGAAGTTCTGGATTTCAACTTCCTACCTAAAAGCTTAAATTTAGCCTCCAGAACTTCCCTACCACATTTTTCTATGTCATTGGTACCAACATGTACCAAGACAGCAGACTCCTCCCCAGCACTATCTATGATCCTATCTAGGCGGTGCGCGAGGTCCGCTACCTTCGCACCAGGCAGGCATGTTACCAGGCAATCCTCACGTCCACCAACCACCCAGCTATCTACATTCCTAATGATTGAATCACCAACTATAACAGCTGTCCTGACCCTCCCCTCATGGGGACATGGTCCTGGAGAAATGTCCTCGGTGCGAGAGGGTTTTACATCACCTGGAAGACAGGTCCTAGTTACAGGATCACTTCCTGCCACACCAGGGTGATGCTGTCCTGTCACGTGACCTCTCTCCTCCATGACAACAGGGATGCTGCCAGACTGGAGGTGGGACTTCAGGACTATATCCCTGTAGGTCTCGTCCATGTACTTCTCTGTCTTTCTTATGTCTTCCAGGTCTGCTACTCTAGCCTCTAGAGAACGGACTCGTTCCCTGAGAGCAAAGAGTTCTTTGCACTTAGTGCATATGTAAGACCTCTCACCAACTGGGAGAAAATCATACATGTGACACTCAATGCAAAAGACCGGAGAACCCCCATCTCGTTGCTGGACTTCTGATGCTGGACTTCTGATGCAGAGGGTGAGTGGCCGATCCATATGGCCAGCCATTTCATGTGTACAGGTGGAATGTGCAACCCATGTCTCATGGCTTCTACCGTGTCTCACCCACAGGCATACAGATGGCATTGCACGAGATGGCGGCAGGACAGGACCACCTGCGGTGTGAGGTGCAATGCCAATGACTGGTGCTGGGCAGCCTCCTCCATGAGGTGCAGATACTAAATGACACGGCAGGGTCAATGGCAGCCAGCATGGCCAGGATGGTGGCAGTGCACGAGGCCATGTTGGCACACATGGGCCAGCCGGTCGCAGCACCGCCAGTGGTAGAAGCAGCACCCGCCCCACGTGGTGCTCGGGGACATGGGAGATGTGGCAGAGGATGTGGGGGGAGGGTGTAGGGGGGGTTCCGTGTGCAAAATAAATAATGTCATCACAGGTGTAACTTTTGGCCATGTGTCCATGCCTTCAGCTGAATGGCCCATGTCCCCTGTCACACATGTGGCCGCCCTGGGCACATGTCCCTTACACTTCCCTGCTCAGGGTGCCCCCTTCCATAACAATCCCTGCTGGTCATGACCCAGGCCTCCCCTGCCCCCCGCCACCCCCGCACACACAGCCGTCACCCAGAATGGCCATGTCTGCCCCCACACCCTCCCCTGTGCCTGCCCCCCAACCCTCCCCAGAACAAAGCCCTGTCATGCACATCCCACCCTCCCCCACCATATTTGTGCTGCAACCCACACACAGATCCCCGCCCTGGGTGCCCTGTGACCCGCCCATGTGTGTTTGCATCCCCTGCCACTGGTAACATGTCCAGGCCACAGCACAGCCCCGCCGCCTGGCACCCCAGTGCCACCTACCCTTGCCTCTGCCACCACCCCTGGTGTAACCACCGCCCCTGGGTTTACGCAAGCCCATTCTGTCCCCATGGATAGCCCAGCCAGATGGGGCATCTGTGGCAGTGCCACCCCTGTCTGTCCGATCTGCCCCATGCCCACCAGTGCCACCGTCACTACCGTACCTGCATGCACTGTACTGAGCAGGACCCATGTCCATCCTGCAGCACCTCCGCTGCTGGCACCCCATGCACATTGCGCCCTGCCTACTGGTTTGTCCCTGCCCCACAGTCACCCCACCCACCTCCGTCCTTACCCTCCACCCCTGCTCCTGCACCGCTGGCATACTGTACTGCATACGGGTTCCCTGCCATCATCCCTCCCCCTCATGGCCCCCCACCGTCCTCTCTGCCAACCACTCACCCCTCTCCCCACTCCCCCGTCCCGCACCCAACAGTGGTCCACACCAGGTCACGGCCCCATCTATGCCCTCTGGGGTCTGTGCCCCCAAATGCAAGTCCACCTGCACCGCTGACCCTACCCCCACCCACTTATGTTTGGGCTGTCCCCTGGGCCTTTCCCTAGCAGATGTTCCCCCCTCACTGCCATGATACCTCCTGGTATTGGTACATGCTGAGGGACACACAGGGACATGCACACACCTGGCAATCACACCCCACATGCCATGTTGCAAAATGAGACACTGGGACGCTTTGATCATGGCAACAACAGAGGTTTATTTACATTAGGGGGGTTACATAGGCATGCTATGTACTTCTGAGGGCCCTGGCCCTGCCGTGCCCTACCCTGCCGGTGTTGTAAGCCCTGGGGCACAGGGCACCAGAGGGAAGGGGTGACGTTGGTCTGGCTAGCACTCACACCCCCTGGGGGCGGCCCTGGCTGGGTGGCTGGTCAGCTGCACCTACTGTGAGTATGTCACACAGCATGCGCAGCTGGTCAGCCACCACGCCCTTGGTCACTGCCATCTGCCCCACAGCTTGGCTCTGCTCCCACAGGGCGTATGCCTGTGCGTGCATCGCTGCAGCCATGCGGAGGCCGCACATGCACCCACACAGACACACATCGCCCCTTGTCTGTGTGGCTGCATGTGTGGCCCGTCCCATGCTGATGTGTGCAGGCTCTGCATCCAGATGGGGTACATCACTGGCACCCTGGGGCAGATGGCAGGGGCCCCCAATGCCCTGTGATGGCCTGTGCCACTCTAGGATGGCCACGCCTCCATGCCCACCCCCCACCACCCCACCTGCCTCTTCCACAGCCCCCTCCCCACCCTCCCACCCCCACCCCCACCCCTGCCTCACCCCCTCTCCCTCCCTACTCCCCTCCATCCCTCCCCGCTCCCCCATCCCCATCCATGCTCCCCTCCCCCTCACTGCTGTTGCCCCCTTCCTCCTCTCCAGCCAATCTGCCATCTGCCGCCTCAGGGCTCATCCGCTGTCACTCCTCTGGCACTGGCTGGCCATCTCCAGCATCCAGCCCTGCTGGTGCCTGGTCTCCAGCTGCATCCGCTGTGGGGGTAAGACATACATTAGCACCTCAGTAACACATCTGGCACACCATGCACACATGTCCTACGGCCACAATGGCTGCCGTCCCACCAGAGCCTGTCATGGCGCATGGCACAGCCTGTGCCACTCACCATCCTGTTGTTGCCGTTGTTCGTGTACCATCCACGCCAGGAATCATGGGTACCATAGCCTCAGCTCACGGCCCTTCTTACGAAGGTCCTCCACCTGTGGATACAGAAATGGGCGGGACCGTTAGGGGGCACGCATCCCTCGCCATCTGCTGTTGCTTGTCACACATATCTGGGTGCAACAGCTGGCTGACTCTGCTGTGTGCTCTCTGTCCCCCACTTCCTGTTGCCTCTGCCACCTGCATGTGTACGGGTGCAGCTGCACTATCTGTCCTTCGACCTATGTGCTGTGGGCGTACACCTCATGGCCCCCTTCCTAAGCAGCAGCCTCTCCATGCGTGGCCATGCACCACCATGCCACACGTGCCATCAACATGCTGTGTGCCACGGGCGGCATTCCATGGGGGCTGCATGATGCATGTCTTGTGTACAGGGCACTGGGAGGGTGGGGGAGCATGCCCCAGCCCACAAATATGCACTGTGTCGATATGCCAGCTGCACCCAGGGGCCTGTCTTTGACATGTGTCCTACACATGTGGAGGCTGCATAGGCAGATGCCATTGTGCATAGTGGCGGGGGCATGGTTCATGTCCCACCATTGTGCCCTGGGCACAACATCAGACACACCAGGGTGTTGCACGGGGATGTGCTGCAACATGCCGTCTGGGGTCCAGGGTCCACATGCAGACAATGCAGGCCTGCACACATCAGCAACTGCAACTGCCATGGCACCGGGGTGGGAGACACACCTCTGTGTTGGGGCCTGGTGCATTCTGGGGGTGGTGCAGGGCTATGTAACTGCAACAGGACCCAGGACCATAACACCAGGATGGATAACACACCTCTATAAGGAGGCCTGGAGCATCCTGGGGATACAGCAGGGCTATGGAACGGCAACAGGAGCCAAGACCATAACACCAGGATGGATAACACACCTCTATAAGGAGGCCTGAAACATCCTGGGGGTAGGGCAGGGCTATGGAACTGCAACAGGAACCAAGACCATAACAACAGGATGGATAACACACCTCTATAAGGAGGCCTGGAGCATCTTGGGGGTAGGGCAGGGCTATGGAACTGCAACAGGAGCCAAGACCATAACACCAGGATGGATAACACACCTCTATAAGGAGGCCTGGGGCATCCTGGGGGTAGGACAGGGCTATGGAATTGCAACAGGAGCCAATACCATAACACCAGGATGGGTGACACGCCTTTATAAGGAGGCCTGGAGCATCCTGAGGGTAGGGCAGACCTGCAAGCATCAGCTGTGCGGACTACATTGCTCCTGGTTTTACCCCAAAGAAATGTCCTTTCCACTTGTTGTGCGTGCTTGATATTGATGTGGTTGCTGGCTACTGTGTTGCACTCCTTGCTTGTTGTGCCTGTCCCCATGCACTTACCTCATGTGGGTAGTCTGCGACCATATTGTAGCGCCTTGTGAGGCGCACCCAGGGCCTCCTCACCCTGCTGAGGTCCTGATGGTGGGAGGAGCCTGGGAACAGGCGCCACTGGCGGCTGCAGATCTGCTCCGCAAGCAGATAAGTCCGCATGGGAAAATGCAGGCTTCCTAGATCTGGCGGTCATCTTGTATGCCTCATGTGGTCAGTTCACCCATGATGCAGTGGAAGCGCGCATGAGCAATGCAGGCATTGCTACGTGCCTTGTCACATGCCTTGTCATGCGTCTCCCTTGCTCTGGTTTTGTGTTATTTCCTGGTGTGCTGTGCCATAGTCCTATCTGTTTGGACATGTGATCCCCTCTACTGGGATTTGAACCCACATTACATTGTTATGAGATATATTTCCTCCCACTACGCTACACACACACACCATTAGGCTGCTCTGTCGGACCATGATCTTGTGGGCATTGCGGCTTAACGTCACAGCATGTCAGGCTTATCATGCGTGCTCTAGGCATACTTTGGTTACAGTGCCTTGCAGTGCACCTTGCCCTCGATACGCTACCAAGCGCATCATGAGTCTCCTTAGGGCATAGGCATGTCATACGGCACCCTGACCTACGCTCCTGGACATGGTGTGTTCTAGGGCTCTTGTGGTTTCTTCACTGTACATGGCGCCTTATTGTACAGCTCTGTATCGCTCCCCAGATGCTTTGTGAGGTGCCGTACAGGGCACCTTCTCTGGATCTCTAGGCATGGCATGGGACTAGGTACCCCTGGACAGGTCACCTTTGGGGGAACTTGGGGATATGGCACTAATGGTTACAGTGCCCTGAAAAGGTTAGGGTGCCCTCGGTTAGTGTGCCGTATGGGCTGCAAGGTGCCTCAGCTTAACATGCATCCCCTAGGGGCATTGGGACAGCTGTCATCCTGGCACTGGGTGGCCACACAGGGGGGGCAGCACTGCACAGGTGACTGATGGGGGAGTGGGGGGGCTGCAGGTTCCATATCTGCAGCCAGCCTATGTTGCTGTCAGTATGGTAGACCAACATGTTGTGGGCGACTGTACCACGGCACAGGGCTCTATCAATGTGACATGCTTGTGCGACAGTGGGTGGCAGTTGATGGGTGTATGTTTCTTCCAGTGGGGGCGGTGGTGGCAACATAGTTGAAATGGTGGGTCGACAGCAGGGTGGTGGTATCATGCAGATCGGGCACAGGCACACAGAGGCACAATGCAGGACAGGGTACCGGCACATGCTATGGGGTGGCAGCCTGCACAGGCAGACAGGACTATGTACAGCTGACATACGCAGATGGATGGACAGCGGGACTGTTTCAACTGTGGCATAGCTGTTGGGGGCTAGCAGTACCAATCCGCGAGGGTATGACTATTGGTGGCAATGCAAATTATACTGATTGCTACAGCATGAGGGGAGGTAACAACGGTGAATCTGACCCATGACCACTGTTTGTAGCCTCATTGTACTGGCCAGAGTTCTTTACCTCTCTGCCCTTTTGGACTGGCTGGGTACAGGGGGACTGCAGTTCAGCACACAGCCATCAGCTGTGTGCGCAAGGATAGGGTAGCTTCACCAAAACCCATGATGCATTGCACATGCAGAACAGCACTATACATCTGATCTCCACATGGTCTCTGCACCTCTCTGTTTCCCCAGCTTGGTGTACCGGCCTGCCAGGGCATGATACTGCCACAGAGTAGCTACAGACCCTGCCATTTGGCAGGTTCTGTGTTCGCTCTGATGGTACAGGTGGGCGCACAACACTGGGTACGCAGTACATGTAGTGCTAAAGAAAGGTCCTGCTACACATCCCCATCTCTACCAGTGGGTGACAGGTGTTCGTAACAGTACATCTGAAGGTGGCTATGTGCCCATCTATATTCTGTAGTCATATGTGGTCTGCTGGGACCAGACCTCAACCATGTCACTGCGTACACAGTGTTGGGATCTGTTTGCCATGGACACCTGTTAGTGGGGGTGTTTAGCATCACATAGGGGATATGTAGCAATTTCCCTACCAGTCAGAGTGGTCTACACTGTGTGCCCCTGAGGGTCATCTCTCACTCATATTGTCAGAGCAGCCATGGAGTGACAGGTGCCTGGGGATTGGATGTGGCACCAGTGACCTTTGGTCATAATGACAATAGACAGTCTTCAAGGGCTAGTGCACAGGACCCATACATGTGACTGCAGAAGTGGCAGACCAACCATGATGTGGTGGTGGGCCTGTGCATCCTATCTGGCCACATACCACCATCTGGCATTCGCCATCAGACAGCCCTTTTGGACTGAACCTGCAGCAGTGTACAGGGTATTCCTACCATGCACAAACTAACTGCAGACAGCCCACTTGCCAGTCCCTGGTGCAGGCTCACGGAAAGCACACTTGTTCACCCAGACATGGTATGTGGAACACACACACCAGGCAGGCATATCAGTGATTGAACCCTAGAACTAGAACCACACATGCATCACTGGTGACAGATGGTATAGAGCACTGTGGGGGGGGGGGGGACCTGGACATACTATGGTAACTGAACAATCAGGGTGGACTGGCCTCACAGCATTACATGCTTTGGCCCCCGTGTCCATGCAGGTGGTGTTTTTCCACTACAGTGACCGAACCATTGCCCTACTCCCTGTGCAGCTGCCGCCTGCCCAATATGCCCTGTCCTGACCATACCCACAAAACCTTGCTCCTCATTATGCAAATTTGCATTTTAACGCTGTTAACATCAGCACATTGGGGGCCCAGGACAGGGTGGGTAGCCACAATACAATGGATAGACATACACGCACACACACACTCCTAATGCGTCACTGTGCACCAATAGGGGTGTTTGGCAAACCTGCCCGCCATCCTACCCTGCTCACAGTATCAACATTTCCGGCCTGTGCAGGAGGTGGTGGTGGTGCTGGGATGTTACCTGCAGCTCTGTGCTGGGGCCAACAGCCTGATTCTACATGTGGATTTGGATAGTGGAGCCTGGCTGAGTGGGTGTTTGTGCCCCTGTTGGCCGCTGCCATGGGAATTGCACATTTTGATGGTGTATCTACATCAGAGGTCCTCAAACCTGTCCTGGAGGGCCGCAATCCTGGCAGGTTTTTGGGATAGCCCTAATGAATATGCATGATATATATATATATATATATATATATATATATATATATTTTTTTTTTATTTAGCTGGATTTTTTTTATTCCGCTTTTCACCGGGTCAAAGCGGTCAATTGGGGGATACATTTAACACAAGGGGATATGACACCCATACGTTAATACTTACAGGGAACATGGGCAATGGAGGGTTAAGTGGCTTGCCCAAGACCACAAGGAGTGCCTATAGGACTAGAAATCCCAGTCCCTCCGGCCTGAGATTGCTGTCCCCAGGTGGGACTTGAACCCCCGGCCCTCCGGCCTGAAGTACCTTGTCCTAACCACTAGACCACTCCTCCCTCCTCCCAACGTGACTGGTTTGTGGCCCTCCAGTACTGGATTGGGAGACCCCTGCCTTACACCTCTGTCATTTAAGATTGTGAGTGCGCAAGGTACAGATGTCCTAGACAACAAAAGGGTAGACAGAATTTGTCACATTGCTCCTTGATTCTCACCACCACCAAAAAGTTGTCTAATAGACA